>JAJJWW010010053.1:0-648163 GCA_023531295.1 Papaver armeniacum
GCTACATAAAGGTGGCACCGACAAGGATTGCGGGAGATAGGTGCGATTCAGTGGATCGTAAGTTCAGCTGAAAACAAGCTAGTATAGGTAATATGAGTGGAAACAGTGACTTGGGTTAGACTAGTTTAGCTTTGGATCGATTTTTGGCTTGCATACGGGAGAAACAAGGGTAAAAATTAGGTTGTTGCAGCTGCGAGCCATGGCTCGATAGGTTTTAACTTGAGTGGCTCGAGTTTGGAGTCTGTGTTTCGAAATTCACAAGGGTAATGGGTGCGGTCGCAGCAATGAGAAAGAAGTGAAGGCATCAAGCTCTGCCAAGGATATTGCGGGGTGACAGTGCGAGATGCGAATTACAAGGGATCACCGAGAAAGTTACAACAAGAGAGGCAAGTGAAGTTGCTATTGTTTGATGTTAAACAAGACATGGAGCTGTGTCATTGCTCAAGATGAAGGAGAGCATTTGCAAATGTGCGAAGGCGATGGGTATTTGGAGATTCGAGGCACGGAAATATTGAAGTGATGCGACAATGCTATTGAGCTGAACTATCGGTATTCTTGTGTATAGAGGAAATGAACCCGGAACTGTTGGTTGCCAACAGTTGTGATTTAGTTCTGATGTGATGCATGTGTGGTAGCTGAACGGAATGAGTTCCAAGCTTGTATTGCGTTGGTCATAATAAGGATTGGTGGAGTTCTATGCTTGTATTTTGCAGGGTCAGTGCAATCGGAACCGTTCGACGGAGGCAATTGCGGGGTGGCGGGGAGGAGCAGTGGCCCGAACTAGAAGCTTGAGATAGAGTTACATAGAAGGTGTTGCTGCAATTGGTGAGAATGTAATGTGCAGGTGGGTACTGATGGTCACATGTGCAAATGAGACAAAGGAGAAATGGGTTTGCGAGAGATGATTACAGGGATTTGAGTTGATGTTGAATACCAATTTAGCTAGAGGGTTCCAAAGCTGGTGGTTTGCAAGAAGATACAGAAGGTGCAACACAGACAGCCCTCTTGGCCGTAAGCTGAAGAATCATAGATAGCCATCTTGGGTCTGTCTTGCTTATGGCAGTGCAAATGGCTTGGCCTGGACTAATTCATGTCAACTAACTCAGTTGACTCCGAGTTGACTCGCTGGGTTTGACCGAGTTGACCGATTCAACCGGTGACCGAATGGACTTTGCCGGTCACCTGAGATGCCTTTCCGATGCCGGATTCCGGCCATATTTCGGCCAGTCCACCAGTTTTCCGGCGAATAATTTTTTGGTAATATTTTCACATGGGTTTTTCACACACATGAGTTTGGTGGACTTCTTGGTATTGGACCGTGGGCTTTGAAGACCTAATATGGAAAGTTGGAAGGCTATAAAAAGAAGAAGTTTCTATTCTTTTGGAGGTTATCAATCACGTATTCTTCTTGGAGTTTTGCAGAGAGCCGGAGCTAGGGTTTGCCTTCATTTAATATTTTCATCTTCTTTACTTTATTTCCATTATTATTTGATGATGAACTCCAATATTATGAGTAACTAAAACTCTCTTTAATTAAGGGCGATTTTGAAGCCCGAAATATGAATCTATATTTGATATGAAATAACTTGTTTTCTTGCATTCATTAATGATATTGATTGATTTCTACCATGCTAATATTGTCTATGGATTATTTGTTAAGGGTTTAAGTTCGAAATTGAATCATTAATTCTTAATCTATTTGCTAGTTTAGATTTCTTCGACCCGTAATTGTCTAGAGAAGATGAACACAAGTAGCAATATGTGGGTATTGATAATGGGACTTTGTTAAGTACCCATATGTAGAAATCAACACTAGTAGGTGATTCATGCTTTTGAGTTCATCACTAGGAGCAACCTTATCTCACAGAATTTAGAGCACTTGTTTAAGTCAAACCTAGTAAGCGTACCTCTAGGAAACTTGGCAAGTAGGAACGGTGAGTCGAGCGCTTCCAGTATCCGGTGAGCGAGGAGATAATAACGAATAGTTGAGCGTACTAATTATTCTAGGGTTGTTAGTAACATGATAATGTGAAGAACATAGCTATCTATCAATTTGGTTTGTATTTCGTGGTCTAGAATGAACCTTTAATCAATTACATCTCATATTTGAATACATTTTACAATTTTCAGCATTTCTACAACAAAATCATCTTTGCTAAGAGTATTTGCATAACAACTTGAACTTCATACCTCCCTTGGGACGATCCTACTTACATTATACTACTTGCTAGTTAAAGAGAAGTAGAAATTTATTTTTTTGCGAGTTCGACACCTCGTCATTTAGTTATATTCGACGACACCGAGTCTTGGAAGATTGGATACAGTCGTCCTCCGCCTTAGATTTGTAGAGATTGAGTTTGTGTGTGGCTCAATTTTGAATGTTGCAGCAGGAGCGCAAGTGGGGGTATTTCTCATCAATTTTGTAAAAATAAACCTCAGAAAAAATACAAGGCTAGTTAGTCTTATTAAGTGAATATGAAATTTGTTACTTCAAAAAAAAGGATTAAAATTGATTCATCACATTAATCCAAGTTATATGTAAATTGTGATCGAATTTAGAATTGTTTCACTCTTTCTATTCTTGCCGATTACTTCTACGAACAAAAACTACAGAGTCTTTTGTGTGTTTTCAAATCTCAAAATCTCCTGTCAAAAAATTATTCATGAATGATGGATGATTCTTCAAGAATACAATCATCCCTCACGATCTTAACTCAATCTTACAACTACTCTTATCATTCCACTGAAATTTCCGGGAGAAGACTTTGTCTTGTTTTATTGATGATGATCCACTAGCATAATGATTTCTCCTCTCAAAAATTATGTATTTGGAGGCACTTTTTCTGGTCGCTGTGTGTAGCTACGGTGAAATTACATCAGTGGATATACTTGTTTGGGAAGATCCATACAACCTCAATGGTTCGTAGACTGCATTGGAAACTAGTAAATCTACTTCTCGTTTTGCTAAAGTTAATTTCATTTAGAAGTGAAAATCGGGACGACGATATAGTATTTCATGAATAAAGCAGTTTGGAGTTTTTGAACATGACCTAGGTTGTACGTGCATCAACTTCTAGAAAAAGAAGTTGCATACTCTAGTCTTTTTGGTCGATTGGCCAATTTGTGCAAGTAGTCTAATATTAAATTTAATTCATTGGGACATGTAAAATTTGTGCTTTCTCTATCCTGAACTGTTGAAGTGTCAATATCAAGGAAGGGATAACTGCGCAGGGTGCGGCTTGGTTTGGCATTGTTGCCATGGTGCGCAGTATGCGGCTTGGTTTGGCATTGTTGCCATGGTCTTGTGAGATGCGGCTTGGTTTGGCATTGTTGCCATGGTGCGCAGTATGCGGCTTGGTTTGGCATTGTTGCCATGGTGCGCAGGGTGCGGCTTGGTTTGGCATTGTTGCCATGGTGCGCAGTTGTTGATGGTGGTTTTTAGACAAGGGGTAAAATCGTAAAACCCCATGACCTAGTGTTACCCGCAACACATTAAATAAGAGCATTTAACTCAGGTGTAAATAATTAATAGGGGTATTTTTTCAAAATACCAGATTAGGGTTTTCAACACGTAACCCTAATTCCAAAAAAGCCGCATACTGCGCACCATGGCAACAATGCCAAACCAAGCCGCATCACAGCACCATGGCAACCATGCCAAACCAAGCCCATGCGCACCATGGCAACCATGCCAAAACAAGCCGCATATCGCGCACCATGGCAACCATGCCAAACCAAGCCGCACTCTGCGCACCATGGCAACCATGCCAAAACAAGCCGCAACATCGCGACCATGGCAACCATGCCAAACCAAGCCGCACTCTGCGCACCATGGCAACCATGCTAAAACCAAGCCGCATATTTGCGCAGACCATGGCAATATCTGCGCACCATGGCAACCATGCCAAAACAAGCCGCAGATCGCGCACCATGGCAACCATGCCAAACCAAGCCGCACTCTGCGCACCATGGCAACCATGCCAAACCAAGCCGCATATCAAGCGCACCATGGCAACCGTGCAAGGCAAGCCGCACTCATGCGCACCATGGCAACAATGCCAAACCAAGCCGCTATGCCTTGGGCCCACGCCCAACATAGCGCCCTAGGTTTGCAAGACTTGCAACTAGGTCAACATGGCCGCACGTGCCATTGGAACATGCCAACACGTGCCGCAAGCCATATTTCCGAGCTGCTAAGCCTTTGGCCCACGCCCAACATAGCGCCCTAGGTTTGCAAGACTTGCAACTAGGTCAACATGGCCGCATGTGCCATTGGCACATGCCAACACATGCCGCAAGCCATATTTCCAAGCCGCACCCTGCGCACCATGGCAACAACGCCAAATTCCAAGCCGCTATGCCTTGGGCCCACGCCCAACATAGCGCCCTAGGTTTGCAAGACTTGCAATTAGGTCAACATGGCCGCACGTGCCATTGGCACATGCCAACACGTGCCGCAAGCCATATTTCTAAGCCGCTATGCCTTTGGCCCATGCCAAACATAGCGCCCTAGGCTTGCAAGACTTGCAACTAGGTCAACATGGCCGCACG
This sequence comes from Papaver armeniacum, assembly GCA_023531295.1. NCBI lineage: Eukaryota > Viridiplantae > Streptophyta > Magnoliopsida > Ranunculales > Papaveraceae > Papaver > Papaver armeniacum. Next base: position 4,552 of record JAJJWW010010053.1, read on the forward strand.
TGCCATTGGCACATGCCAACACGTGTCGCAAGCCATACTTCCACGCCGCTATGCCTTTGGCCCACGCCAAACATAGCGCCCTAGGCTTGCAAAACATGCAACTAGGTCAACATGGCCGTACGCGCCAATGGCACACGCCAACATGCTCGCTAGCTAGTTTCCCTATCAAGGTCACGGCCCTAACGGCCATGCAGGCCATTGGCACATGCCAACATGCTCGCTAGCTAGTTTCCTTAGCGAAATCACGGCCCTAACGGCCACGCATGCCATTGGCACATGCCAACATGCTCGCTAGCTAGTTTCCCTAGCAAAATCACGGCCATAACGGCCACGCATGCCATTGGCACATGCCAACATGCTCGCTAGCTAGTTTCCCTATCAAAATCACAGCCCTAACGGCCACGCATGCCATTGGCACATGCCAACATGCTCGCTAGCTAGTTTCCCTATCAAGGTCACGGCCCTAACGGCCATGCATGCCATTGGCACATGCCAACATTCTCGCTAGCTAGTTTCCCTAGCGAAATCACGGCCCTAACGGCCATGCATGCTATTGGCACATGCCAACATGCTCGCTAGCTAGTTTCCCTAGCAAAATCACGGCCCTAACGGCCACTCATGCCATTGGCACATGCCAACATGCTAGCTAGTTTCCCTATCAAGGTCACGGCCCTAATGGCCACGCATGCCATTGGCACATGCCAACACACACGCTGGTAGACTAACTTGCAAACCGTGCAACCTACCACCAAGGCATTCCGCACATGCCATTGGCACATGCCAAACACACACGCTGGTAGCCTAACTTGCAAACCGTGTAACCTACCACCAAGGCATTCCTCACATGCCATCGGCACATTCCAAGCACACACGATGGTAGCCCAACTTGCAAACCGTGCAAACTACCACCAAGGCATTCCGCACATGCCATTGGCACATGCCACACGCGCCACTAGCAGCGCCACTTGCACTCAAGATGCAACCAACACTCGAGACATCAACAAAAACGGGGATGCTTCTTTAGGGTTTTGGTTTGGCGGTCACAAAGATGCAGCGTACACTACGCTCACATTAAGAAAGCGTGAAAAGGAATAAAGCGGTCAAATAAAAGAGGAAATAATGGTGAAAAACGTTTTCGCCCATTAAACCATGCGGTTACTACCTCCTCCCATTATTTCACCCTTTACTCTCTTCCTTCATGAGGCAGGGTACGTTTCAATCTCGACTTGTATAAATAGGTCTTACCTATTTCCACCAGACGACAAGGTCTCGGTCAGGAGAAATATACTACACTTACACTCTCGTAAAGGCAACTTTGCAAGCTCTCTCAAAAGCTTCCATCTCTTGCAAGCTTCCTAAGCTTTCACTTTCTCGATACAAGTCGAGATACTACTCTCCTCAACACCTTTCTTTGCTTCCCTCCCCAAATCAACCCTTCTCCTCCACTTTGTGACCGAAGCAAGTCCGGAACGGCCATTTCTTGGTTTAGGCCGGACTTGACAGATCGATCTCTCGAACCTATAAAGTGCTCACGTGCAAAGACATTTGTTTAGGGTTTGAATCGGTTTCTCACTCACTCACCGAAATTACCAAATCGCCAGAAACGATTTTCACCCATAAACAATTGGCGACCACAAGAGGAGGATTGATCTATCGGCTACAATATCAACTCCAACTCCTGATTTCGTTTCCCGAACGTCAAATCCCAACATGGTGGAACTCAGATCTGGAGCGGCTGCAGAGAACATCAACGCAGGACGCATTCCTGATGTTGACGTCCTCCCCCATAACATTTTGACTCCGCCTATCACCATGGCCAGAGCCGCTGCCTCCTCTAGCGTCTCTGCACAACCCTCTAATCACGACAACGAGAATATCACTTCAGGTGTCACGCCCCCAGTCACCAAGGCTAGGGCCGCCACCGCGACCCCGAATGCTTCTTCCAGCATGGCGCCTCCGACAACTAAGGCCCCAATTACCCCGCCGACGGGACGAGAGACCGGAGGGACTAGAGGAAGTCGCCCTTACGTCACCATCGCCGATTTGATAGAACGACAGAGACGCTCGCGAGCAGCCTGCACAGACATGGTTTCAACACAAGAGGAGGTGCTCACCTTTCTCAAAACCCCGACAGAGCGACTACCCCGTGAGTCGCATCCTCCAGACGCCTAGAAACATCTCCAACAACCCCGACGGCCGGCACCTCGGCAGGCACGCCTCCACGGATGAAGAAACTCGCACTAGAGTCCCGTTGGAGAGAAATCAACCACCAAATTTCGTCACGAGAGAGGATTTGGAACAACTCCTACGTGACCGAATCAAGCATGATGAGTTCGATGTACATCATCACCAACCCCTTACCCGTATGAAATACGAGAATCCCTCTCCCAAGGGGGTACTCTTCCCCTCAATTTACCCCGTATGATGGTACCGGAATGCACGCGAACATGTTTCTCGTTTCCCGGAGTCCTTGGGTGAACATGAATATAATCACGTTCTTCGTTTAAGGGAATTTTCAAAATCACTTACCGGAAGGGCGTATACATGGTACAACAAAGATCCCACCGAACAACATTCCCAACCGGAGTAGCATGGTCACCGCGTTTTACAGAAGTATTTCTTCGTGTCGAACAAGTTACCTTTTAGGACCTCGGGAGAATGTACCGGTGGGATAACGAACATCCGAATGATTTCGTCAAAGGTTCGTGGTTCAAGCACTCGATCGCCACGACCCAAACGTGACCGAGCAACAATTGGTAAACGCGTGCATCAATGGTATGGTCCCGATCTACCGCGCCCTCGCTAGAAAACTTGCGTTTCCAAACATTCTCCGAACTCCATGAGGCCGCCAGACGATCTTGCAACAACAACACTAAAGATTCTTCGGAAAGGACTAGGCCAACTCGAATCAAGACGCACGCGAAACTCGCGGAGTAGGCGCCTCATCAAAGCAAACCATTTAATGCCGGTTCATCCTCCGTGAACATAGTGAACGAAAGAGGAAAAAGGAAAGCCGCAACTACGGGCCACCAGCCGAAACGTGAAGCGCCGGCGCAACGGGAGCCCTCGCAACGGAAGATCGCCACTAAAACTCTTGTGCAGCATCGTGGGACCGAAGGAAACGTCCTTGATTTCCCATTCCCATCGAGGAGGTGATTGACCTCCTAGAAGCCTGGGTTCAAGATGATGTCATCAGACTGCCACCGCCTAGACGTCCACCAACTGAGGCTGAGATGGCAAATCCCAAATACTGCCATTACCACAGGTTCGTTCACCACCCGACTAGCGATTGCAACAGATTAAAGCATATTTTCAAGGAAAGGATAGAAGCAGGAGAACTCCAGCTAGGAGACGAAAGAGTGCATCGAGACCCACTCCCAATAAGAAACTGCGGTTCCTCTGGGGACTCCGTGCACGAGACTGTGCAATCCATGATGCGACATATATGCGAAATTCTCTATCTCTCCAAGGTTCAGCGCCAAGATATTTTCGCAGCTCTCAATCGTGTTGTATCAGGCAAACGTCTTTTTCTCCCCTCGGAATCCACGCCAAGGGCCCAAGCTTCCCAAACAAGCGAAGTGGAGAACTGGGGACTGCTGACCACGTCCCGTTTAAGAGGTACTGAACTTGACGACACGCTCATCGACACGACCTCTGACCACAACATCATCACTTTCAAGACACTAAAGGCAGCCGGATTTACAAAGCAAGACGCTACCTATTTCCCGTCTGTGATTAAGAGCTTGAGAGGAGAGGCTTTGAACGCGCATGGCTACATCAACCTAGAGATCGAGATAGGAGACGCTATAACGCACAGCAAGTTCCACATCGTCAAAGAACTAGATCATGACATGATTTTGGGACGCTTATGGGCACTCGACAACAAGGAAAAACTGGGCGTACACCCTCTGCCGACATCCCTGCCCGAAGGGATTCCCAACAAATCGTCCCACGGGTTATCACATCAACGAGCTATTGAAGGAACCCAAGCGTCCGAAGAGGACCCGTTGGCGCTAGACCATGATTTTCAAATGCAAGTAAGTCTGACCGAGCAACCTTTTCTGCAACCGACCTTTTCTTTCCCCATTCTGTCATGGGGACTCGGCGCAACAACCGGCACGAACGCTGTCAAAAAATGTGAATGGGGAGCTGGACCATTCGAACACTTTGCAAGAACCTTGGAAGCTTCTGGCGAAACCAACGAAGCCAAGGCTCAAATGGTTACACGACGTCTGAACCCGTTTTTAATCGGAGATATAGTGATTAAGGAAAGCTCGTTTCAAGTTGGGAGGATGACAGTAAAGATGGATTTGCCCGAGGAAGGTGAAGGCGAGCTATACCTGGTTGCGGATACCCTTTTGGGAGGATATTGCAAGCTCATCAATACCGACACACCTGAAGGCGTGATAGTTCACTCGGGATGGCTCAAGGAATCCAATCCCTAAAATGCTGTATTTCCCAATCACTCCCCTTTTCAGTACTTCCTTTGAATCATTCCTCTTAATAGCTGTACTTCCTCAGGATGAATACACCGTTTGTATTTTTTCCCTGGAGATCTACCCTTTTGTCAAAAAATAAAATAAAATAAATATATCTCTTCCCGAGTGAATCCTTCAGATATCGGAGAAATACATCAGAAGAACCCAGAAAACCATTGCAGAGCCATCATACCACAACCCCTTTCAAAAATACATATATATGAAGCAAAAGGTTTACTGATGAAGATGAAGGGAAAGATGTGTTTACAAAAAAAAAAAAAAAGAGAAGGGAAAAACATCAGGGAACTAAACAGCTAACAGAAAAAAAACAAAAGGAGGAACTAGCCCTCGAAGGACGGAGCGCAAGTCTCTTCGGGCAAAGCTATCTTCAAGCATTTCCCCCAACAATCCTTCGGGCAACAAAGGTTCCACTCAGCGGCTTTAGCAGCGGCAACCTTAACATCCCATCCCGAAGCAGCCACAGCAGCAGCAGTGTCCTCCCGACAACTATTCCAGCATACGCCACCATGACGCCTCCGGTATCGTCAATAATACCTTTGGCATCAACTTCAAAGGTTGTCTCTCTCCTATCATACACTCTTTCGAAAGTTTTCTCATTGAAGCTTGAAGAAAGTTTGTTGATTCATCCACATCAAAATCGAGAACGATGGCGTTCTCCTCCGCGTCCACCGAACCCAAGGGGTCCGAACATGCACTGTTCTTCGTGGGGATAGATGGGAGGGAGGTCCTTAATAATTTCATTAGCTTCATGGAACAAAGATTCAACCCTGACCGATACCTCCTCAAGAGAAGAAGATCGATCTCCGCCGATTCCAAGTCCTTTCCCAAAAGTTTAAAGGCACGGCCGTCTCTGGAAGATCCCATCATACACTGCAAGAAATGGAAAGATGATCAAATTCCATCCTGTCTACACGCATACAAAAGGAGGATGGCAAAAAAAAAAAAGGGGGAAGAAGAGGAAAACGCACCGGCAAAGCAAAGGAAAAGGGGAATCAACAAGAAGAACCATTTTCTCAAACGAGGAGACGATGTTATTATTTTTTGGGTATGAAAGCGGAACCTTAAAAAGGAAAGGAAGCAATGAGAGACATAACGCTTCCAGATTTTAGCATGAATAATGCCCTAATTGAAGCCGCACGTGAAGGAAAGCAAGATAAGGAAACTTTGGTATCGGAAGAAACTCCCTCCTTGTTTACATCGGTCTCACCATCTAGCACACTCAGTTAGCCAGCACACGCCAAGTGAAGAACTGTATTGGTCATGTGATCAGTGTTCTTTACTTATTTTTGTGTTTCTTAAAGTCAGTATTTGCAGATATCCCCATATTATCTTGTCGCCCAATTAGTTTTGGGAAAATGTCTTTAAGCGAGGTTACAGATACGATTATTATTGTAGAAGGGATACAGTGTATATTTTTGCAAAGCTCCTCTCTAAGCATACCTATGGTTCGGTAAAATGTTTTAAACTTGATGCGGTTGTTACTTAATCTGCACTTCATTTCATCTACCAATATGTGCAAAAATGATTTTAAGATTCATAGCAGCAGATAAGTTTAAAGATTGTAGTCCAAAGTAGTTTTAGACTTTAGTTATATTCGGACGCACTGAGTCTTGGAAGATTGGATACACGAGTCGTCCTTCGCCTTAGATTTGTAGAGATTGAGTTTGTGTGTGGCTCAATTTTGAATGTTGCAGTAGGAGCGCAAGTGGGGGTATTTCTCATCAATTTTGTAAAATAAACCTCAGAAAAAATACAAGGCTAGTTAGTCTTATTAAGTGAATATGAAATTTGTTACTTCAAAAAAGGATTAAAATTGATTCATCACATTAATCCAAGTTATATGTAAATTGTGATCGAATTTAGAATTGTTTCACTCTTTCTATTCTTGCCGATTACTTCTACGTACAAAAACTACAGAGTCTTTTGTGTGTTTTCAAATCTCAAAATCTCCTGTCAAAAAATTATTCATGAATGATGGATGATTCTTCAAGAATACAATCATCCCTCGCTGATCTTAACTCCAATCTTACAACTACTCTTATCATTCCACTGAAATTTCCGGGAGAAGACTTTGTCTTGTTTTATTGATGATGATCCACTAGCATAATGATTTCTCCTCTCAAAAATTATGTATTTGGAGGCACTTTTTCTGGTCATTTGTGTGTAGCTACGGTGAAATTACATCGGTGGATATACTTGTTTGGGAAGATCCATACAACCTCAATGGTTAAGTAGACTGCATTGGAAACTAGTATATCTACTTCTCGTTTTGCTAAAGTTAATTTCATTTAGAAGTGAAAAATCGGGACGACGATATAGTATTTCATGACCAGAAAGCAGTTTGGAGTTTTGAACGTGACTTGGTTGGACGTGCATCAACTTCTAGAAAAGAAGTTGCATACTCTAGTCTTTTTGGTTGGCGTGAGCATTGTGCAAGTAGTCTAATATTAAATTTAATTCATTGGGACATGTAAAATTTGTGCTTTCTCTATCTGAACAGTTGAAGTGTCAATATCAAGGAAGGGATAACTGCGCAGGGTGCGGCTTGGTTTGGCATTGTTGCCATGGTGCGCAGTATGCGGCTTGGTTTGGCATTGTTGCCATGGTGCGCAGTATGCGGCTTGGTTTGGCATTGATGCCATGGTGCGATGATATGCGGCTTGGTTTGGCATTGTTGCCATGGTGCGCGGGTGCGGCTTGGTTTGGCATTGTTGCCATGGTGTGATTGTTGATGGTGGTTTTTAGACAAGGGGTAAAATCGTAAAACCCCATGACCTAGTGTTACCCGCAACACATTAAATAAGAGCATTTAACTCGGGTGTAAATAATTAATAGGGGTATTTTTCAAAATACCCAGTTAGGGTTTTCAACACGTAACCCTAATTCCAAAACAAGCCGCATCTTTGCGCACCATGGCAACAATGCCAAACCAAGCCGCATCTCGCGCACCATGGCAACCATGCCAAACCAAGCCGCACTCTGCGCACCATGGCAACCATGCCAAAACAAGCCGCATCTTGAGCACCATGGCAACCATGCCAAACCAAGCCGCACTCTGCGCACCATGGCAACCATGCCAAAACAAGCCGCATCATCTGCGCACCATGGCAACCATGCCAAACCAAGCCGTACTCTGCGCACCATGGCAACCATGCCAAACCAAGCGCATAACGCGCACCATGGCAACCGTGCCAAGCCAAGCCGCACTCTGCGCACCATGGCAACCATGCCAAAACAAGCCGCATACTGCGCACCATGGCAACCATGCCAAACCAAGCCGCACTCTGCGCACCATGGCAACCATGCCAAACCAAGCCGCATCTGCGCACCATGGGAACCGTGCCAAGCCAAGCCGCACTGCGCACCATGGCAACAACGCCAAATCCAAGCCGCTATGCCTTGGGCCCACGCCCAACATAGCGCCCTAGGTTTGCAGACTTGCAACTAGGTCAACATGGCCGCACGTGCCATTGGAACATGCCAACACGTGCCGCAAGCCATATTTCCGAGATGCTAAGCCTTTGGCCCATGCCAAACATAGCGCCCTAGGTTTGCAAGACTTGCAACTAGGTCAACATGGCCGCACGTGCCATTGGCACATGCCAACACGTGCCGCAAGCCATATTTCCAAGCCGCACCCTGCGCACCATGGCAACAACGCCAAATTCCAGCCGCTATGCCTTGGGCCCACGCCCAACATAGCGCCCTAGGTTTGCAAGACTTGCAATTAGGTCAACATGGCCGACGTGCCATTGGCACATGCCAACACGTGCCGCAAGCCATATTTCTAAGCCGCTATGCCTTTGGCCCATGCCAAACATAGCGCCCTAGGCTTGCAAGATTGCAACTAGGTCAACATGGCCGCACGTGCCATTGGCACATGCCAACACGTGTCGCAAGCCATACTTCAAGCCGCTATGCCTTTGGCCCACGCCAAACATAGCGCCCTAGGCTTGCAAAACATGCAACTATGTCAACATGGCCGTCACGCGCCAATGGCACACGCCAACATGCTCGCTAGCTAGTTTCCCTATCAAGGTCACGGCCCTAACGCCATGCAGGCCATTGGCACATGCCAACATGCTCGCTAGCTAGTTTCCTTAGCGAAATCACGGCCCTAACGGCCACGCATGCCATTGGCACATGCCAACATGCTCGCTAGCTAGTTTCCCTAGCAAAATCACGGCCATAACGGCCACGCATGCCATTGGCACATGCCAACATGCTCGCTAGCTAGTTTCCCTATCAAAATCACAGCCCTAACGCCACGCATGCCATTGGCACATGCCAACATGCTCGCTAGCTAGTTTCCCTATCAAGGTCACGGCCCTAACGTGACCATGCATGCCATTGGCACATGCCAACATTCTCGCTAGCTAGTTTCCCCTAGCGAAATCACGGCCTAACGGCCATGCATGCTATTGGCACATGCCAACATGCTCGCTAGCTAGTTTCCCTAGCAAAATCACGGCCCTAACGGCCACTCATGCCATTGGCACATGCCAACATGCTAGCTAGTTTCCCTATCAAGGTCACGGCCCTAATGGCCACGCATGCCATTGGCACATGCCAAGCACACACGCTGGTAGCCTAACTTGCAAACCGTGCAACCTACCACCAAGGCATTCCGCACATGCCATTGGCACATGCCAAACATACACGCTGGTAGCCTAACTTGCAAACCGTGCGACCTACCACCAAGGCATTCCTCACATGCCATCGGCACATTCCAAGCACACACGATGGTAGCCCAACTTGCAAACCGTCCAAACTACCACCAAGGCATTCCGCACATGCCATTGGCACATGCCACACGCGCCACTAGCAGCGCCACTTGCACTCAAGATGCAACCAACACTCGAGACATCAACAAAACTCGGGGATGCTTCTTTAGGGTTTTGGTTTATGGTCACAAAGACATGCGCGTACACTACGCTCACATTAAGAAAGCGTGAAAAGGAATAAAGCGGTCAAATAAAGAGGAAATAATGGTGAAAAACGTTTTCGCCCATTAACCCATGCGGTTACTACCTCCTCCCATTATTTCACCCTTTACTCTCTTCCTTAATGAGGCCAGGTGCGTTTCAATCTCGACTTGTATAAATAGGTCTTACCTATTTCCACCCCAGACGACAAGTCTCGGTCGAGAAATATACTACACTTACACTCTCGAAAGGCAACTTTGCAAGCTCTCTCAAAAGCTTCCATCTCTTGCAAGCTTCCTAAGCTTTCACTTTCGATACAAGTCGAGATACTACTCTCCTCAACACCTTTCTTTGCTTCCCTCCCCAAATCAACCCTTCTCCTCCACTTTGTGACCGAAGCAAGTCCGGAACGGCCATTTCTTGGTTTAGGCCGGACTTAGGCCAGATCGATCTCTCGAACCTATAAAGTGCTCACGTAAAGCACATTTGTTTAGGGTTTGAATCGGTTTCTCACTCACTCACCGAAATTAACGAAATCAGCGAAACGATTTTCACCCATAAACAATTGGCGACCACAAATGGGGAGGATTGATCTATCGGCTACAATATCAACTCCAACTCCCCGATTTCGTTTCCCGAACGTCAAATCCCAACATGGTGGAACTCAGATCTGGAGCGGCTGCAGAGAACATCAACGCAGGACGCATTCCTGATGTTGGCGTCTCCCCCCATAACATTGTTACTTCACCAGCTGACAACAGCAACATCGAATGCACTCCTTCAAGTGTAACACCGCCTATCACCATGGCGAGGCAGCTCCCGCCTCCTCTAGCGTCTCCGCACAACCTCTAATCACGACAACGAGAATATCACTTGGTGTCACGCCCCGATCACCAAGGCTAGGGCCGCCACCGCGACTCCGAATGCTTCTTCCAAAGATGGCGCCTCCCGACAACTAAGGCCCCAATTACCCCGTAGACGGACGAGAGACCGGAGGGACTAGAGGAAGTCGCCCTTACGTCACCATCGCCGATTTGATAGAACGACGGGAGACGCTCGCGAGCCAGGGCAGGACATGGTTTCAACACAAGAGGAGGTGCTCACCTTTCTCAAAACCACTGACAGAGCGACTACCCCGTGAGTCGCATCCTCCAGAGACGCCTAGAAACATCTCCAACAACCCTGACGCTGGCACCTCGGCAGGGCACGCCTCCACGGATGAAGAAACTCGCACTAGAGTCCCGTTGGAGAGAAATCAACCACCAAATTTTCGTCACGAGATAGGATTTGGAACAACTCCTACGTGACCGAATCAAGCATGATGAGTTCGATGTACATCATCACCAACCCCTTACCCGTATGAAATACAGAGAATCCCTCTCCCAAGGGGGTACTCTTCCCCTCAATTTACCCTCGTATGATGGTACACGGAATGCACGCGAACATGTTTTCGTTTTCTGGAGTCCTTGGGTGAACATGAATATAATCACGTTCTTCGTTTAAGGGAATTTTCGAAATCACTTACCTAGGAAGGGCGTATACATGGTACTGGCTTGACATCCCACAGAACAACATTCCCAATGGAGTAGCATGGTCACCGCGTTTTACAGAAGTATTTCTTCGTGTGCGAACAAGTTACCTTTTCGGACCTCGGGAGAATGTACCAGTGGGATAACGAACATCCGAATGATTTCGTCAAAGGTTCGTGGTTCAAGCACTCGACGCCACGACCCAAACGTGACAGAGCAACAATTGGTAAACGCGTGCATCAATGGTATGGTCGATCTCAAGCGCCCTGCTAGAAAACTTGCGTTTCCAAACATTCTCCGAACTCCATGAGGCCGCCAGACGATCTGCAACACGGCACAAAGATTCCGGAAAGGACTAGGCCAACTCGGAATCGAAGACGCACGCGAAACTCGCGGGAGTAGGCGCCTCATCGGCAAACAATTTAATGCCGGCTCATCCTCCGTGAACATAGTGAACGAAAGAGGAAAAAGGAAAGCCGCAACTACGGGCCACCAGTAGAAACGTGAAGCGCCGGCGCAGGACCCTCGCAACGGAAGATCGCCACTAAAACTCTTGTGCAGCATCGTGGGACCGAAGGAAACGTCCTTGATTTCCCATTCCCGTCGAGGAGGTGATTGACCTCCTAGAAGCCTCGGGTTCAAGATGATGTCATCAGACCGCCACCGCCAGACGTCCTAACCGAGGTGAGATGGCAAATCCCAAATCTGCCATTACCACAGTTCGTTTTCACCACCCGACTAGCGATTGCAACAGCATTAAAGCATATTTTCAAGGAAACGATAGAAGCAGGAGAACTCCGGCTAGGAGACGAAAGAGTGCATCGAGACCCACTCCCAATAAGAAACTGCGGTTCCTCCTGGGGACTCCGTGCACGAGATCGTGCAATCCATGATGCGACATATATGCGAAATTCTCTATCTCTCCAAGGTTCGGTGCCAAGATATTTTCATGAGCTCTCAATCGTGTTGTATCCGGCAAGCGTCTTTTTCCCCTCGGAATCCACGCCAAGGGCCCAAGCTTCCCAAACAAGCGAAGTGGAGCGGGGACTGCGACCACGTCCGTTTAAGAGTGCGGAACTTGACGACACGCTCATCGACACGACCTCGACCACAACATCATCACTTTCAAGACACTAAAGGCGTAGGATTTACAAAGCAAGACGCTACCTATTTCCGTCTGTGATTAAGAGCTTAAGAGGAGAGGCTTTGAACGTGCATGGCTACATCAACCTAGAGATCGAGAAAGGAGACTCTATAACGCACAGTAAGTTCCACATCGTCAAAGAACTAGATCATGACATGATTTTGGGGACGCTTATGGGCACTCGACAACAAGGCAAAGCGGGCGTACACCTCCGCCGACATCCCCGCCCGAAGGGATTCCCAAGAAATCGTCCTACGGGTTATCGCATCAATGAGCTATTGAAGGAACCCAAGCGTCCGAAGAGGACCCGTTGGCGCTAGCCCATGATTTTCAAATGCAAGTAAGTCGACCGAGCAACCTTTTCGCAAGCGACCTTTTCTTTTCCCCATTCTATCATGGGGACTCTGCGCAACAACCGGCACGAACGCTGTCAAAAAATGTGAATGGGGAGCTGGACCATTCGAACACTTTGCAAGAAGCTTGGAAGCTTCGCGAAACCAACGAAGCCAAGGCTCAAATGGTTACACGACGCCCGAACCCGTTTTCAATCGGAGATATAGTGATTAAGGAAAGCTCGTTTCAAGTTGGGAGGATGACGGTAAAAATGGATTTGAGGAGGGTGAAGGCTAGCTATGCCAGTTGCGGATACCCTTTTGGGAGGATATTGCAAGATCATCAATACCGACACACCTGAAGGCGTGATAGTTCACTCGCGATGGCTCAAGGAATCCAATCCCTAAAATGCTGTATTTCCCAATCACTTCCCTTTTCAGTACTTCCTTTGAATCATTCCTCTTCATAGCTGTACTTCCACAGGATGAATACACCGTTTGTATTTTTTCCCTGGAGATCTACCCTTTTGTCAAAAATAAAATAAAATAAATATATCTCTTCGAGTGAATCCTTCAGATATCGGAGAAATACATCAGAAGAACCCAGAAAACCATTGCAGAGCCATCATACCACAACCCCTTTCAAAAATACATATATATGAAGCAAAAGGTTTACTGATGAAGATGAAGGGAAAGATGTGTTTACAAAAAAAAAAAAAAGAGAAGGGAAAAACATCAGGGAACTAAACAATGAAAAAAAAACAAAAGGAGGAACTAGCCCTCGAAGGACGGAGCGCAAGTCTCTTCGGGCAAAGCTATCTTCAAGCATTTTCCCCAAGCAATCCTTGGGTAACAAAGGTTCCACTCGGCGTCTTTAGCAAGCAAAGCAACCTTAACATCCCATCCGAAGCAGCCACATCGGCAGCAGTGTCCTTCCCGACAACTATTCCAAAGATACGCCACCATGACGCCTCCGGTATCGTCAATATGACTTTGGCATCAACTTCAAAGGTTGTCTCGCTCTATCATACGCTCTTTGAAAGTTTTCTCATTGACGCTTGAAGAAAGTTTGTTGATTCATCCACATCAAAATCGAGAACGATGGCGTTCTCCTCGCGTCCATCGAACCCAAGGGGTCCGAACATGCACTGTTCTTCGTGGGAATAGATGGGAGGGAGGTCCTTAATAATTTCATTAGCTTCATGGAACAAAGATTCAACCCCGACCGATACCTCCTCAAGAGAAGAAGATCGATCTCATGGATCCCAAGTCCTTTCCCAAAAGTTTAAAGGCACGGCCATCTCCGGGAAGATCCCATCATACACTGCAAGAAATGGAAAGATGATCAAATTCCATCCTGTCTACACGCATACAAAAGGAGGATGGCAAAAAAAAAAAAGGGGGAAGAAGAGGAAAACGCACCGACAAAGCAAAGGAAAAGGGGAATCAACAAGAAGAACCATTTTCTCAAACGAGGAGACGATGTTATTATTTTTTGGGTATGAATGCGGAACCTTAAAAAGGGAAAGGAAGCAATGAGAGACATAACGCTTCCAGATTTTAGCATGAATAATGCCCTAATTGAAGCCGCACGTGAAGGAAAGCAAGATAAGGAAACTTTGGTATCGGAAGAAACTCCCTCCTTGTTTACATCGGTCTCACCATCTAGCACACTCAGTTAGCCAGCACACGCCAAGTGAAGAACTGTATTGGTCATCAGTATCGAGTGTTCTTTACTTATTTTTTGTGTTTCTTAAAGCTGTATTTGCAGATATCCCCATATTATACTGTCGCCCAATTAGTTTTGGGAAAATGTCTTTAAGCGAGGTTCTGATCGATTATTCTTTGTAGAAGGGATACGGTGTATATTGTTGCAGCTCCTCTCTAAGCATACCTATGGTTCGGTAAAATGTTTTAAACTTGATGCGGTTGTTACTTAATCGCACTTCATTTCATCTACCAATATGTGCAAAAATGATTTTAAGATTCATAGCAGTGAGATAAGTTTAAAGATTGTAGTCCAAAGTAGTTTTAGACTTTAGTTATATTCGGACGCACTTTGAGTCTTGGAAGATTGGATACAGCAGTCGTCCTTCGCCTTAGATTTGTAGAGATTGAGTTTGTGTGTGGCTCAATTTTGAATGTTGCGATAGGAGCGCAAGTGGGGTATTTCTCATCAATTTTGTAAAATAAACCTCGAAAAAAATACAAGGCTAGTTAGTCTTATTAAGTGAATATGAAATTTGTTACTTCAAAAAAGGATTAAAATTGATTCATCACATTAATCCAAGTTATATGTAAATTGTGATCGAATTTAGAATTGTTTCACTCTTTCTATTCTTGCCGATTACTTCTACGTACAAAAACTACAGAGTCTTTGTGTTTTTTCAAATCTCAAAATCTCCTGTCAAAAAATTATTCATGAATGATGGATGATTCTTCAAGAATACAATCATCCTCGGCTGATCTTAACTCCAATCTTACAACTACTCTTATCATTCCACCTGAAATTTCAGGAGAAGACTTTGTCTTGTTTTATTGATGATGATCCACTAGCATAATGATTTCTCCTCTCAAAAATTATGTATTTGGAGGCACTTTTTCAGTCATTTGTGTGTAGCTACGGTGAAATTACATCGGTGGATATACTTGTTTGGGAAGATCCATACAACCTCAATGGTTCGTAGACTGCATTGGAAACTAGTATATCTACTTCTCGTTTTGCTAAAGTTAATTTCATTTAGAAGTGAAAAATCGGGACGACTGATATAGTATTTCATGGTGAAAGCGGTTTGGAGTTTTTGACGCGTGACCGGTTGTACGTGCATCAACTTCTAGAAAAAGAAGTTGCATACTCTAGTCTTTTTGGTCAGAGCCGGCTGTGCAAGTAGTCTAATATTAAATTTAATTCATTGGGACATGTAAAATTTGTGCTTTCTCTATCCTGAACTGTTGAAGTGTCAATATCAAGGAAGGGATAACTGCGCAGGGTGCGGCTTGGTTTGGCATTGTTGCCATGGTGCGCAATATGCGGCTTGGTTTGGCATTGTTGCCATGGTGCGCAGTATGCGGCTTGGTTTGGCATTGTTGCCATGGTGCGCAGGGTGCGGCTTGGTTTGGCATTGTTGCCATGGTGCGCAGTTGTTGATGGTGGTTTTTAGACAAGGGGTAAAATCGTAAAACCCCATGACCTAGTGTTACCCGCAACACATTAAATAAGAGCATTTAACTTTCGGTGTAAATAATTAATAGGGGTATTTTTTCAAAATACCAGATTAGGGTTTTCAACCACGTAACCCTAATTCCAAAACAAGCCGCATCATTGCAGCACCATGGCAACAATGCCAAACCAAGCCGCATACTGCGCACCATGGCAACCATGCCAAACCAAGCCGCACTCTGCGCACCATGGCAACCATGCCAAAACAAGCCGCATACTGCGCACCATGGCAACCATGCCAAACCAAGCCGCACTCTGCGCACCATGGCAACCATGCCAAAACAAGCCGCATACTGCGCACCATGGCAACCATGCCAAACCAAGCCGCACTCTGCGTACCATGGCAACCATGCCAAACCAAGCCGCATCTTTGCGCACCATGGCAACCGTGCCAAGCCAAGCCGCACTCTGCGCACCATGGCAACCATGCCAAAACAAGCCGCGTACTGCGCACCATGGCAACCATGCCAAACCAAGCCGCACTCTGCGCACCATGGCAACCATGCCAAACCAAGCCGCATACTGCGCACCATGGCAACCGTGCCAAGGCAAGCCGCACTCTGCGCACCATGGCAACAACGCCAAATTCAAGCCGCTATGCCTTGGGCCCACGCCCAACATAGCGCCCTAGGTTTGCAAGACTTGCAACTAGGTCAACATGGCCGCACGTGCCATTGGAACATGCCAACACGTGCCGCAAGCCATATTTCCGAGCTGCTAAGCCTTTGGCCCACGCCCAACATAGCGCCCTAGGTTTGCAAGACTTGCAACTAGGTCAACATGGCCGCATGTGCCATTGGCACATGCCAACACATGCCGCAAGCCATATTTCCAAGCCGCACCTCGCGCACCATGGCAACAACGCCAAATTCCAAGCCGCTATGCCTTGGGCCCACGCCAACATAGCGCCCTAGGTTTGCAAGACTTGCAATTAGGTCAACATGGCCGCGTGCCATTGGCACATGCCAACACGTGTCGACAAGCCATATTTCTAAGCCGCTATGCCTTTGGCCCATGCCAAACATAGCGCCCCTAGGCTTGCAAGACTTGCAACTAGGTCAACATGGCCGCACGTGCCATTGGCACATGCCAACACGTGTCGCAAGCCATACTTCCAAGCCGCTATGCCTTTGGCCCACGCCAAACATAGCGCCCTAGGCTTGCAAAACATGCAACTAGGTCAACATGGTTTCCCTATCAGACGCGCCAATGACACACGCCAACATGCTCGCTAGCTAGTTTCCCTATCAGGTCACGGCCCTAACATGCCATGCAGAGCCATTGGCACATGCCAACATGCTCGCTAGCTAGTTTCCCTATCAAAATCACAGCCCTAACGGCCACGCATGCCATTGGCACATGCCAACATGCTCGCTAGCTAGTTTCCCTATCAAGGTCACGGCCCTAACGGCCATGCATGCCATTGGCACATGCCAACATGCTCGCTAGCTAGTTTCCCTAGCGAAATCACGGCCCTAACGGCCATGCATGCTATTGGCACATGCCAACATGCTCGCTAGCTAGTTTCCCTAGCAAAATCACGGCCCTAACGGCCACTCATGCCATTGGCACATGCCAACATGCTAGCTAGTTTCCCTATCAAGGTCACGGCCCTAATGGCCACGCATGCCATTGGCACATGCCAAGCACACCTGTTTGGTAGCCTAACTTGCAAACCGTGCAACCTACCACCAAGGCATTCCGCACATGCCAAACACACACGGTGGTAGCCTAACTTGCAAACCGTGCAACCTACCACCAAGGCATTCCTCACATGCCATCGGCACATTCCAAGCACACACACTGGTAGCCCAACTTGCAAACCGTGCAAACTACCACCAAGGCATTCCGCACATGCCATTGGCACATGCCACACGCGCCACTAGCAGCGCCACTTGCACTCAAGATGCAACCAACACTCGAGACATCAACAAAAACTAGGGGATGCTTCTTTAGGGTTTTGGTTTGGCGGTCACAGCATGCAGCGTACACTACGCTCACATTAAGAAAGCGTGAAAAGGAATAAAGCGGTCAAATAAAAGAGGAAATAATGGTGAAAAACGTTTTTCGCCCATTAAACCATGCGGTTACTACCTCCTCCCATTATTTCACCCTTTACTCTCTTCCTTCATGAGGCCAGTACGTTTCAATCTCGACTTGTATAAATAGGTCTTACCTATTTCCACCCAGACGACAAGTCTCGGTCGGGAGAAATATACTACACTTACACTCTCGAAAGGCAACTTTGCAAGCTCTCTCAAAAGCTTCCATCTCTTGCAAGCTTCCTAAGCTTTCACTTTACGATACAAGTCGAGATACTACTCTCCTCAACACCTTTCTTTGCTTCCCTCCCCAAATCAACCCTTCTCCTCCACTTTGTGACCGAAGCAAGTCTGGAACGGCCATTTCTTGGTTTAGGCCGGACTTGTACGGAGATCGATCTCTCGAACCTATAAAGTGCTCACGTGCAGAAGCACATTTGTTTAGGGTTTGAATCGGTTTCTCACTCACTCACCGAAATTACCGAAATCAGTGAAACGATTTTCACCCATAAACAATTGGCGACCACAGCGGGAGGATTGATCTATCGGCTACAATATCAACTCCAACTCCTGATTTCGTTTCCCGAACGTCAAATCCCAACATGGTGGAACTCAGATCTGGAGCGGCTGCAGAGAACATCAACGCAGGACGCATTCCTGATGTTGACGTCCCCCCCCCATAACATTTTTGCTTCACCAGCTGACAACAGCAACATCGAATGCACTCCTTCAAGTGTAACACCGCCTATCACCAGGGCCAGAGCCGCTGCCTCCTCTAGCGTCTCTGCACAACCCTCTAATCACGACAACGAGAATATCACTTCAGGTGTCACGCCCCCGATCACCCGGGGCTAGGCGCCACCGCGACCGAATGCTTCTTCCCGGCATGGCGCCTCCGGCAACTAAGGCCCCAATTACCCCGCCGACGGGACGAGAGACCGGAGGGACTAGAGGAAGTCGCCCTTACGTCACCATCGCCGATTTGATAGAACGACGGGAGACGCTCGCGAGCCCAGGAGCAGGACATGGTTTCAACACAAGAGGAGGTGCTCACCTTTCTCAAAACCTTGACGGAGCGACTACCCGTGAGTCGCATCCTCCCGAAGACGCCTAGAAACATCTCCAACAACCCGGCGGCACCTCGGCGGGCACGCCTCCACGGATGAAGAAACTCGCACTAGAGTCCCGTTGGAGAGAAATCAACCACCAAATTTCGTCACGAGAGAGGATTTGGAACAACTCCTACGTGACCGAATCAAGCATGATGAGTTCGATGTACATCATCACCAACCCCCTTACCCGTATGAAATACAGAGAATCCCTCTCCCAAGGGGGTACTCTTCCCCTCAATTTACCCTGTATGATGGTACCTGGAATGCACGCGAACATGTTTCTCGTTTCCTGGAGTCCTTGGGTGAACATGAATATAATCACGTTCTTCGTTTAAGGGAATTTTCGAAATCACTTACCGGAAGGGCGTATACATGGTACAACATCATCCCACCGAACAACATTCCCAACTGGAGTAGCATGGTCACCGCGTTTTACAGGAAGTATTTCTTCGTGTCTGAACAAGTTACCTTTTCAGACCTCGGGAATATGTACCAGTGGGATAACGAACATCCGAATGATTTCGTCAAAGGTGGGGGGTTCAAGCACTCATTGCCACGACCCAAACGTGACCGAGCAACAATTGGTAAACGCGTGCATCAATGGTATGGTCCCGATCTACCGCGCCCCTGCTAGGAAACTTGCGTTTCCAAACATTCTCCGAACTCCATGAGGCCGCCGGACGATCTGCAACAACGGCACTGGCATTCTTTGGAAAGGACTAGGCCAACTCGAATCGAAGACGCACGCTTGAAACTCGCGGGAGTAGGCGCCTCATCGACAAACAATTTAATGCCGGCTCATCCTCCGTGAACATAGTGAACGAAAGAGGAAAAAGGAAAGCCGCAACTACGGGCCACCAGTAGAAACGTGAAGCGCAAGGCGCAGCGGGAGCCCTCGCAACGGAAGATCGCCACTAAAACTCTTGTGCAGCATCGTGGGACCGAAGGAAACGTCCTTGATTTCCCATTCCCCATCGAGGAGGTGATTGACCTCCTAGAAGCTGGGTTCAAGATGATGTCATCGATCGCCACCGCCTAGACGTCCACCAGCCGAGGAGTGAGATGGCAAATCCCAAATCTTGCCATTACCACGGGTTCGTTCACCACCACTAGCGATTGCAGCAGATTAAAGCATATTTTCAAAGGAAACGATAGAAGCGAGGAGAACTCCGGCTAGGAGACGAAAAGAGTGCATCGAGACCCACTCCCAATAAGAAAGCTGCGGTTCCTCTGGGGACTCCGTGCAGAGGCTGTGCAATCCATGATGCGACATATATGCGAAATTCTCTATCTCTCAAGGTTCGGTGCCAAGATATTTTCGCAGCTCTCAATCGTGTTGTATCGGCAAACGTCTTTTCTCCCCTCGGAATCCACGCCAAGGGCCCAAGCTTCCCAAACAAGCGAAGTGGAGGCCGGGGACTTCCGACCACGTCCGTTTAAGAGGTACTAAACTTGACGACACGCTCATCGACACGACCTCGACCACAACATCATCACTTTCAAGACACTAAAAGCAGATAGGATTTACAAAGCAAGACGCTACCTATTTCCGTCTATGATTAAGAGCTTAAGAGGAGAGGCTTTGAACGTGCATGGCTACATCAACCTAGAGATCGAGAAAGGAGACTCTATAACGCACAGTAAGTTCCACATCGTCAAAGAACTAGATCATGACATGATTTTGGGACGCTTATGGGCACCCGACAACAAGGCAAAGCGGGCGTACACCCTCGCCGACATCCCCGCCCGAAGGGATTCCCACAAATCGTCCTACGGGTTATCACATCAACGAGCTATTGAAGGAACCCAAGCGTCCGAAGAGGACCCGTTGGCGCTAGCCCATGATTTTGAAATGCAAGTAAGTCTGACCGAGCAACCTTTTCTGCAACCGACCTTTTCTTTCCCCATTCTATCATGGGGACTCGGCGCAACAACCGGCACGAACGCTGTCAAAAAATGTGAATGGGGAGCTGGACCATTCGAACACTTTGCAAGAAGCTTGGAAGCTTCTGGCGAAACCAACGAAGCCAAGGCTCAAATGGTTACACGACGTCTGAACCCGTTTTCAATCGGAGATATAGTGATTAAGGAAAGCTCGTTTCAAGTTGGGAGGATGACGAGTAAAGATGGATTTGCCCGAGGAGGGTGAAGGCGAGCTATGCACAGTTGCGGATACCCTTTTGGGAGGATATTGCAAGCTCATCAATACCGACACACTGAAGGCGTGATAGTTCACTCGCGATGGCTCAAGGAATCCAATCCCTAAAATCTTTGTATTTCCCAATCACTTCCCTTTTCAGTACTTCCTTTGAATCATTCCTCTTCATAGCTGTACTTCCACAGGATGAATACACCGTTTGTATTTTTTCCCTGGAGATCTACCCTTTTGTCAAAAATAAAATAAAATAAATATATCTCTTCCCGAGTGAATCCTTCAGATATCGGAGAAATACATCAGAAGAACCCAGAAAACCATTGCAGAGCCATCATACCACAACCCCTTTCAAAAATACATATATATGAAGCAAAAGGTTTACTGATGAAGATGAAGGGAAAGATGTGTTTACAAAAAAAAAAAAAAAAAAGAGAAGGGAAAAACATCAGGGAACTAAACAGCTAACAAAAAAAAAACAAAAGGAGGAACTAGCCCTCGAAGGACGGAGCGCAAGTCTCTTCGGGCAAAGCTATCTTCAAGCATTTTCCCCAGCAATCCTTCGGGTAACAAAGGTTCCACTCGGCGGCTTTAGCAGCGGCAACCTTAACATCCCATCCCGAAGCAGCCACATCAGCAGCAGTGTCCTTCCCGACAACTATTCCAAAGATACGCCACCATGACGCCTCGGTATCGTCAATAACGACTTTGGCATCAACTTCAAAGGTTGTCTCGCTCCTATCATACGCTCTTTCGAAAGTTTTCTCATTGACGCTTCGAAGAAAGTTTGTTGATTCATCCACATCAAAATCGAGAACGATGGCGTTCTCCTCGCGTCCACCGAACCCAAGGGGTCCAGGCCATGCACCTGTTCTTCGTGGAGATAGATGGGAGGGAGGTCCTTAATAATTTCATTAGCTTCATGGAACAAAGATTCAACCCCGACCGATACCTCCTCAAGAGAAGAAGTTCGATCTCCGCCGATTCTGAAGTCCTTTCCCAAAAGTTTAAAGGCACGACCGTCTCTGGAAGATCCCATCATACACTGCAAGAAATGGAAAGATGATCAAATTCCATCCTGTCTACACGCATACAAAAGGAGGATGGCAAAAAAAAAAAAGGGAAGAAGAAGAAAACGCACCGGCAAAGCAAAGGAAAAGGGGAATCAACAAGAAGAACCCTTTTCTCAAACGAGGAGACGATGCTATTATTTTTTGGGTATGAATGCGGAACCTTAAAAAGGGAAAGGAAGCAATGAGAGACATAACGCTTCCAGATTTTAGCATGAATAATGCCCTAATTGAAGCCGCACGTGAAGGAAAGCAAGATAAGGAAACTTTGCTATCGGAAGAAACTCCCTCCTTGTTTACATCGGTCTCACCGGCTAGCACACTCAGTTAGCCAGCACACGCCATTTCCCAAGTCACGCCCGCAAGCATGGTTTCCAAGATTGGACCGGCCCCACCAATTGCGACTTCCCAATGCCGCCCAAGTCACGCCTGCAAGCATGGTTTCCAAGATTGGACTGGCCCCACCAATTGCGCCGACCTCCCAATGCCGCCCAAGTCACGCCTGCAAGCACGAACGGCTTCTACACTTCGCGCCGGTCCCACCAGCTAGCACACTCAGTTTCCCAACTCACGCCAACTTCCCAACGTCGCCCAAGCTGCACCGGGCCCACCAATTGTGCTAGCCTCCCGATTTGTGCAAAACTACCAGAGGCAAGGATTCCAAATCCTATTTATAAAAGGTCAGACAAGCCTCTTTCAATTTTCTTTACGGGTTGTTGTTAATGATTTGTCACCATCTTATGCTTACCTCGC
Source organism: Papaver armeniacum (assembly GCA_023531295.1). Classification (NCBI taxonomy): domain Eukaryota; kingdom Viridiplantae; phylum Streptophyta; class Magnoliopsida; order Ranunculales; family Papaveraceae; genus Papaver; species Papaver armeniacum. The sequence goes on from JAJJWW010010053.1 coordinate 27,330, forward strand.
AACAAAGCCCCTGTTCCGAGCTAAGCAGGGGACTTAATGTTGATGGTGGTTTTTAGACAAGGGGTAAAATCGTAAAACCCCATGACCTAGTGTTACCCGCAACACATTAAATAAGAGCATTTATTTCAGGTGTAAATAATTAATAGGGGTATTTTTTCAAAATACCAGATTAGGGTTTTCAACACAGAACCCTAATTCCAAAACAAGCCGCATCTTTGCGACCATGGCAACAATGCCAAACCAAGCGCCGCATCTGCGCACCATGGCAACCATGCCAAACCAAGCCGCACTCTGCGCACCATGGCAACCATGCCAAAACAAGCCGCATCTTTGCGCACCATGGCAACCATGCCAAACCAAGCCGCACTCTGCGCACCATGGCAACCATGCCAAAACAAGCCGCATACTGCGCACCATGGCAACCATGCCAAACCAAGCCGCACTCTACGCACCATGGCAACCATGCCAAACCAAGCCGCATACTGCGCACCATGGCAACCGTGCCAAGCCAAGCCGCACTCTGCGCACCATGGAAACCATGCCAAAACAAGCTGCATACTGCGCACCATGGCAACCATGCCAAACCAAGCCGCACTCTGCGCACCATGGAAACCATTCCAAACCAAGCCGCATACTGCGCACCATGGCAACCGTGCCAAGCCAAGCCGCACTCTGCGCACCATGGCAACAACGCCAAATTCCAAGCCGCTATGCCTTGGGCCCACGCCCAACATAGCGCCCTAGGTTTGCAAGACTTGCAACTAGGTCAACATGGCCGCACGTGCCATTGGCACATGCCAACACGTGCCGCAAGCCATATTTCCGAGCTGCTATGCCTTTGGCCCACGCCCAACATAGCGCCCTAGGTTTGCAAGACTTGCAACTAGGTCAACATGGCCGCATGTGCCATTGGCACATGCCAACACATGCCGCAAGCCATATTTCCAAGCCGCACCCTACGCACCATGGAAACAACGCCAAATTCCAAGCCGCTATGCCTTGGGCCCACACCCAACATAACGCCCTAGGTTTGCAAGACTTGCAACTAGGTCAACATGGCCGCACGTGCCATTGGCACATGCCAACACGTGCCGCAAGCCATATTTCTAAGCCGCTATGCCTTTGGCCCACGCCAAACATAGCGCCCTAGGCTTGCAAGACTTGCAATTAGGTCAACATGGCCGCACGTGCCATTGGCACATGCCAACACGTGTCGCAAGCCATACTTCCAAGCCGCTATGCCTTTGGCCCACGCCAAACATAGCGCCCTAGGCTTGCAAAACATGCAACTAGGTCAACATGGCCGTACGCGCCAATGGCACACGCCAACATGCTCGCTAGCTAGTTTCCCTATCAAGGTCACGGCCCTAACGGCCATGCAGGCCATTGGCACATGCCAACATGCTCGCTAGCTAGTTTCCCTAGCGAAATCACGGCCCTAACGGCCACGCATGCCATTGGCACATGCCAAAATGCTCGCTAGCTAGTTTCCCTAGCAAAATCACGGCCATAACGGCCACGCATGCCATTGGCACATGCCAACATGCTCGCTAGCTAGTTTCCCTATTAAAATCACGGCCCTAACGGCCACGCATGCCATTGGGACATGCCAACATGCTCGCTAGCTAGTTTCCCTATCAAGGTCACGGCCCTAACGGCCATGCATGCCATTGGCACATGCCAACATGCTCGCTAGCTAGTTTCCCTAGCGAAATCACGGCCCTAACGGCCATGCATGCCATTGGCACATGCCAACATGCTCGCTAGCTAGTTTCCCTAGCAAAATCACGGCCCTAACGGCCACGCATGCCATTGGCACATGCCAACATGCTAGCTAGTTTCCCTATCAAGGTCACGGCCCTAATGGCCACGCATGCCATTGGCACATGCCAAGCACACACGCTGGTAGCCTAACTTGCAAACCGTGCAACCTACCACCAAGGCATTCCGCACATGCCATTGGCACATGCCAAACACACACGCTGGTAGCCTAACTTGCAAACCGTGCAACCTACCACCAAGGCATTCCGCACATGCCATCGGCACATGCCAAGCACACACGCTGGTAGCCCAACTTTCAAACCGTGCAAACTACCACCAAGGCATTCCGCACATGCCATTGGCACGTGCCACACGCGCCACTAGCTGCGCCACTTGCACTCAAGATGCAACCAACACTCGAGACATCAACACAAACTGGGGGATGGTTCTTTAGGGTTTTGGTTTGGCGGTCACAGCATGCAGCGTACACTACGCTCACATTAAGAAAGCGTGAAAAGGAATAAAGCGGTCAAATAAAAGAGGAAATAATGGTGAAAAACGTTTTCGCCCATTAAACCATGCGGTTACTACCTCCTCCCATTATTTCACCCTTTACTCTCTTCCTTCATGAGGCCAGGGTACGTTTCAATCTCGACTTGTATAAATAGGTCTTACCTATTTCCACCAGACGACAAGTCTCGGTCAGGAGAAATATACTACACTTACACTCTCAGAAGGCAACTTTGCAAGCTCTCTCAAAAGCTTCCATCTCTTGCAAGCTTCCTAAGCTTTCACTTTACGATACAAGTCGAGATACTACTCTCCTCAACACCTTTCTTTGCTTCCCTCCCCAAATCAACCCTTCTCCTCCACTTTGTGACCGAAGCAAGTCTGGAACGGCCATTTCTTGGTTTACGCTGGGACTTGTCTGGATCGATCTCTCGAACCTATAAAGTGCCCACGTGCAACACATTTGTTTAGGGTTTGAATCGGTTTCTCACTCACTCACCGAAATTACCGAAATCAGAAACGATTTTCACCCATAAACGCGAAGCGATTTTGGCATTGTTGCCATGGTGCGCAGATATGCGGCTTGGTTTGGCATTGTTGCCATGGTGCGCGATATGCGGCTTGGTTTTGGAATTAGGGTTACGTGTTGAAAAACCCTAATCTGGTATTTTGAAAAATACCCCTATTAATTATTTACACCTGAGTTAAATGCTCTTAGTTAATGTGTTGCGGGTAACACTAGGTCATGGGGTTTTACGATTTTACCCTTGTTTAAAAACCACCATCAACAACTAGTTTAGGTGTTTTAAAATGATTTTCAACGGTATAAAATTTACGCAAATCTATGGTATAGTTTGAGAGATAAATGATTTCTAAATTTTACAAATTATTATCCATAAGGGTATAGTTGTAAAAAATACTTAAAAAAACTCATTTCATTCATTGACTTAATAATTGTGCAAACTTCAACTAGGTCATCTAATAGTGGGACGGAGGGATTATTAGATTGTTATATGATGCACTATATGGTTTTATTTGTTGTTTAATTGGTGTTTTCTGCTTGGAAAAACAAATCCTAATATTCTCGGTCATCATTTGAATTGTAGGACGACAAGTTACACTCAAAAAACTTTGGGACATGAAATAGAAATAGTATTAAGAAGAGGCGTGAGAGCAAATGATGGAGCATTTGCGGTGTAACCCTCTACATAATTTTCAGAACCCCTCCCGGCAGCAAATTTTCAGTTCTTTGCAGGGTTATGATTTGGCTGGTAAGACTTTCTTTTGATGACACTACTTAATTTTCAGATGCTAACCCCAGTGAACAAACCAAAAAAGTTGAGAAAGAAGGTCCTATGAGTCCCTGTTCTAACAAGATTTGTTAATGTTGTCAGTTTTCCGTGTGTCGTGACACTGTATGTGCAATCTCATTAGCAAATTGGTTTTAGTGGTGGAAGAAGATTCAATTATGAGATCTCATCACTACTGCAGATTAAAGATGATAACGCAAGATTATCTGCTGAGATTGATAAGTTATGGAAGTAAATTGAGAAAGCAAGTCGATGTTATTCACGGGACAGAGTTGAATGCAATTACTGAGGAGGGGAAATTGGCAAATCCACTAAGAGAAAAACAAATTTCAAACTTTATTACATGAGGCTCAAACTCGAAGAAGAGTGGGAGAAGCAAATGTAGCTGATGAAAATGGAGGAATGTTTTCTGTTTAATAGAGCACAAACTTGGGGATTTCAAACCAACATGATAAGGTGAGATCCCAAATTAACAAAATCCAATCGTTTTACTGTGTTGCTTCAACTGGCTATCTGAAATCGGTAATGTATTAAGCCTAACGCGATCAACATTTGTTCGTCTCCTATCAAGAGAATGATGAACCTACAGTTGCACACTTCCTACTTCATATATATATGCTCTATTTTCTGAGTTCATGAATTTGTTGTTGGGGATAAATCATATGAACCCGCATTACAAGTTAGTTTACATATTGATGAATCAATGAAGGAAGCGAAAGAAGACTAAATTATTTGTAGGATTGAGTTACCAAGTGCATTTTATAATCATACGCTGAAATGCATGAAGGGAAAATTGTACTTATACTCCTACAGTCCTACTAGAAACACTCCACGGGTTCAGACTTTTGAGTGTCGGATGACAATTGCTTCCCATATTTTTAGTAAGGATCAAACACCATACTAAAAATTGGATCTACTCCTTACTCTTGTCCTGTTTCATTGCTTGGTATCTCATACAACTAGGTTACTAGTATTTTCCCTTGAATTCTTTAAGAGTAATTAAGCTAATTGCTTCGTATCTCATACAACTAGCTTGGTATCTCATTGCTTAACTATTTTCCTGTTACAATGCATTTTGATACTGTCGTGAAGCCAGGTAAAGCCATAAAAAGGTCTTGTAATTTGGAGATTCAACCAGCCAATAGCTTCAATCAGTGTTTTGGGAAATGGTACGTCAAACGCACCTTAGGTACCCTACAAATGGTCCGGGTGTTGCTAACCTACGTCTCCAACCGTTGGATTCTCCATCAACTTTTTCTTATAACCCTAGAAAGATAAGGTACCCACTCTTAAAAATATCTTCAGCAGCCTGCAAAGCTAAAACTTTCCGTGTTCATATATATTGTTCTTAGATCTGAAAAGTTCGGTCAAAAATTTCCTTCTCAAGAATGGATGATTCTTCAAAATTACCATCACCTTTCACTGATCTTAACACTAACCTTACTACTACTCTTATCATTCCACTGAAATTGCCGGAAGAAGACTTTGTCTTGTTTTTTTTTGATGATGATCCACTAGCACCTCTCAAAAATCAAGTATATGACGGTTTGTGTCGCTGAAAATCCACGTACTGATTATCTTTCACGGGTTGCGGATCTTTGTTCTTTAGCAAATACAGCTGATGGAGAAGGATGAGTTGTTTCTCTGTTTAGCGATTAAGGCGAGATCTTAAACAAGCTACAGTAGTTTGTTTTTACTGGCTACTTAAGAAATTTCCTATATTTTTCAAGTCTCCGAAGATAGTTGTTGGTCAATAGAACAAGATAATGAAGAACGATCCAACATCAGGGTTAACTATCTCTTTGACATAGTGTTTTTAAGGTGAATTCAACACTTAAACCGTATCATAAATAAATCAAAATCCAATTGTTTTACTGTATTGCCTGGATCTTAAATAGTTAATGTTTCACTGACTCTGCAGATCTCCCACTTCTATGAAATTGAACAATATCATTATAATGGATTGTGGAGCGGTGTTCCAAGGTTTCATCCTAGCTTGTTGAGTCTCATGAGCTCGAGATTGGGATGTTATGTGATGCATGTACAAGTTTTGTTCTTGTTCGATAGGTGTGTTCTCATTGGCGAAACAAGTTTTAACGTTATCAGGAATCATTTGAATTGCAGAATATACCCAGAAAAACTTCAGGACATGACATAGTATTAAGAATGAGCGTGGAAATAAAAGACGTACGTAGCATTTGGTGTAAGATGTTGTTAAGTACTCAGCTTCTTTTCCATGCTATGGATATAAGATGTTGTTACCGATTGTTGATAGTTAACATTACATACTTAGTTGGTTGCCTTATGGAACTCTGATCAATTTAAACTATGCCAAGTGAAGAACTGTATTGGTCATCAGTATCGAGTGTTCTTTACTTATTTTTTGTGTTTCTTAAAGCTGTATTTGCAGATATCCCCATATTATACTGTCGCCCAATTAGTTTTGGGAAAATGTCTTTAACTGAGGTTACAGATACGATTATTGCTGTAGAAGGGATACAGTGTATATTGTTGCAGCTCCTCTCTAAGCATACCTATGGTTCAGTAAAATGTTTTAAACTTGATGCGGTTGTTACTTAATCTGCACTTCATTTCATCTACCAATATGTGCAAAAATGATTTTAAGATTCATAGCAGCTGATAAGTTTAAAGATTGTAGTCCAAAGTAGTTTTAGACTTTAGTTATATTCGGACGCACTGAGTCTTGGAAGATTGGATACACGAGTCGTCCTCCGCCTTAGATTTGTAGAGATTGAGTTTGTGTGTGGCTCAATTTTGAATGTTGCAGCAGGAGCGCAAGTGGGGGTATTTCTCATCAATTTTGTAAAATAAACCTCAGAAAAAATACAAGGCTAGTTAGTCTTATTAAGTGAATATGAAATTTGTTACTTCAAAAAAGGATTAAAATTGATTCATCACATTAATCCAAGTTATATGTAAATTGTGATCGAATTTAGAATTATTTCACTCTTTCTATTCTTGCCGATTACTTCTACGAACAAAAACTACAGAGTCTTTTGTGTGTTTTCAAATCTCAAAATCTCCTGTCAAAAAATTATTCATGAATACAATCATCCCTCGCTGATCTTAACTCCAATCTTACAACTACTCTTATCATTCCACTGAAATTTCCGGGAGAAGACTTTGTCTTGTTTTATTGATGATGATCCACTGGCATAATGATTTCTCCTCTCAAAAATTATGTATTTGGAGTCACTTTTTCTGGTCGCTGTGTGTAGCTACGGTGAAATTACATCAGTGGATATACTTGTTTGGGAAGATCCATACAACCTCAATGGTTCGTAGACTGCATTGGAAACTAGTATATCTACTTCTCGTTTTGCTAAAGTTAATTTCATTTAGAAGTGAAAAATCAGGACGACCTGATATAGTATTTCATGACTGAAAGCAGTTTGGAGTTTTTGAACGTGACCGGTTGTACGTGCATCAACTTCTAGAAAAAGAAGTTGCATACTCTAGTCTTTTTGGTCAGAGCCGGCTGTGCAAGTAGTCTAATATTAAATTTAATTCATTGGGACATGTAAAATTTGTGCTTTCTCTATCCTGAACTGTTGAAGTGTCAATATCAAGGAAGGGATAACTACTACTACTATCTAATATGCTGCCGCAGGCTTGCAAATGATGTGTTTCTATCATTGAGATCGAGAAGTTTTTATAACCGGGCCTGCACACTGGGCTGTGCAACATCGGTTGATTTATTAAAGGATATTTGAGTAAATCATACAAGTCTTCAACCGAACCCTAACCTTGGAGTATAAGCACATAGAGAATGAGATCGGAGACTACCAGTGTTAGAAAGGAGAGAAAAAAAAAACAGTAAACGAGATCTGCTAATCAGACAAGGATTTTTGATCGGAGTTTAGGTGTCATGCTTGAACAATACCATATTCCTTGGAGATCAAAGGGAAGAGATATGAAGATGTTTGAAACAATTGTCATAGTGACTTCTCCTCTCATAATTAACTAGTAAAACCTTCTTCTTCAACAACTTTGAAGTTCATAGTGGGATACTATGTTCTTAATGGTGATTGAGTATTCTACTTCTGCACTTTGGAACTGAAGCTGTAGTCATGATCCATGCCTGTGTGGTGGTGTGGAGTAGCAGATGGCGGCGGGCGTCAGAAACTTTTAGGGTTTGTTTCTGTTAAATGTAGGGTTTGATGTTTGGGCTTCTTTTGTTGGGCCACTCTTGTTGGAGTTGTGGGTATTAATATTGGGCTGTTAAGTTTAGGCATTGGGTGTGGGTCTGGAGATTTTCCTTACAAGCTAATCTCTTGAGTTTTCTGGGTTGCAGTTGCACTTGCATTTGTATTTCGGTAGTTTTTAACTATCCTTTGGGTTGTAATGTTTTTACTTTTGCTCACCTCTAGTGGGCCTTTAAAAAATTAACTTTGCCGAAGAAAAAAAAAAACAACTATATTGGTAGTATGCTATCCTAGTTAAACAATAGGATTGGGACAATATCTAAATTGGTTTCAGCCGGAAAATTTTCAGGGTGTATTCATATCTCTGATTCTGGTAGTGATATGATAACATATAGAAGGATCAGTTGGAGTATAGATTTCAATTCCCGTAAAATTCTTTTTTTTTTTTTTTTTGTGATTTACTGTTACAAATTTCTAGTTTAGATTTAATTATCTACAAATGTTGTTAATGAATGAAGCTTCGTAAACTAAGCCAGGTGAATACTTGTATTTGTGAAAATAATTTTGGAATGTTGTGCACATTTTTTTTCTGTATATTAAAGCTATTTTTAGGCAGATATTTCAACATTATTTTGTCTCTGAATTAGTTCTATTTTTTTCTCTGAATTAGTTCCATTTACATGACAGAGTAGTCTTTATAGAGATATTAGTATGATCAGGCAAATATTTTAAGCAATTTTTTTGTGGGAGTTTTTTAGTGAATATTTGTTTATGGAACTACTGAAAATATGGGAGTGAGGATTCTTGCTTCTGATGAGCTGCATCTGTAGGATGGATATATTGTATATATCTGCACCTCCTCTTTTAAGTACTCATGCTTCTTGACCGAAAACCGAAGCTCTTTTTCCAGTATCAAGTACCATGTAGAGCAGAGATAAACCGTTGTTTATGGGTGAAAATGGTTTCTGCTGATTTTGGTAATTTCGGGTGTGTGGTCGAGAAACGAGTTTAAACCCTAAATAATGTACTGCAAGGGAGTACTTTAGATTCGAGAGATCAATTTGTACAAGTCCGGCCTAAACCAAGAAATGGCCGTTCCAGACTTGCTTCGGTCACAAAGTGGAGGAGAATGGGTTGGTTTTGGGGAGGCAAGCAAGGAAAGTGATGAGACCAGAATGGTTGATTCTGGAAGAGTAGTTGTGTTACGACTTGTATCATAAAGTGGGAAGCTAACGTATGAAAAGATAGCAAACGTTTTCTGAGTGGTGTATGCTCCTGACTGAACTTGTTGTTCGGTGGAAATAGGTAAGACCTATTTATACAAGTCGAAGTGAAACGTACTCGGTCTCATTAAGGAATGGAAAAATGGGTGAGTAAATGGGAGGAGGTGGTAACGTTAACGCATGGAATTGATGTTTCATAAAACCGTTAACGCATGGAATTGATATTCCATAAAACCGTTAACGCATGGAATTGATGTTCCATAAAAAGAACGTTTCACCATTAAATCCCTGTATTTACTAACCGCCTCATCCTTATGACACTTCCTTATGACGGGCGTAGTGTACGCCGCACGCTGTAAATCGCCAAACCAATACCCAAATAGGATCCCCCAGTTTGTGATATGTGTTGATGTCTCGAATGTTTTTATGGAAAACATGTAGCGTGTTGTTGTTGCCTGACAAGTCGTGTTTGGGAGACTCGCTAGTTTAGTGACCTCCGATGGTCGAGATTTTGCAACTTAAGACGAGAGGTACCCGTTGATCGTTGCACGCTTTTGTTTTGGTGGCCGTATAGGGAAGGCCAGCATGTGGCGCGACAAGGTTGGCATGTCGTTGGCATGGCATGCCTTGGCGCAGTTTGGTGTGGCCAAGCTAGGGTTTTGGGTCAAAGGTTACCATGTGTTGTCAGGTAACCTCGGACGGCTAGGATTTGCTCCTGGGATTGGAGGGCAGCCGTTGATTGTCGCAAGCCTTCGTTTTGGTAGCCGCGTAGGGAAGGCCAGCGTGGTGGCGCGACTAGGTTGGCATGGCATGGTTTGGCGCGGCCAAACTTAGGTTTTCAAGCCAAAGGTTACCATGCATTGTCTGGTAACCTTGGATGGCTAGGATTTTCTCCTGGGATTGAAGGGGGACCGTTGATTTTCGCACGCCTTCGTTTTGGTAGCCGCGTAGGGAAGGCCAGCATGGTGGCGCGGCTAGGTTGGCATGCCGTTGGCATGGCATGGTTTGGCGTGACCAAACTTAGGTTTTCAAGCCAAAGGTTACCATGCGTTGTCTGGTAACCTTGGATGGCTAGGATTTGCTCCTGGGATTGAAGGGGGGCCGTTGATTGTCGCACGCCTTCGTTTTGGTAGCCGCGTAGGGAAGGCCAGCATGGTGGCGCAGCTAGGTTGGCATGCCGTTGGCATGGCATGGCTGGGCCAAGATCTTAGTATGAATGGTTTGGCTCGGCATGCCATGGGCGCATGGTGCGGCTAGGGCCAAGGCAAGGTGCGGTTTGGCTTGGCATGTATGAATGGTTTTGGCTCAAGAGCTTGGCATCCCATGGGCGCATGGTGCGGCTAGCATGGCTAGGGCCAAGGCATGGTGCGGTTTTGGGTGGGGCATTTGGCGTGAATGGTTTGGCTTTGGCATGGCGGCATGGCATGCCATGGGAGGATGGTGCGTCTAGCATGGCCAAGGCAAGGTGCGGTTTGATTGGCATGTGGGGCCAAGGGTTTGGCGTGAATGGTTTGGCATGGTTTTCCAGGGCTTGGCATGCGATGGGCGCATGGTGGCTTGCATGGTTGGCATGCGGTTTGGCTTGGCATGTGGTAGGTGTGGGTGGCATGGTTTGCCATCCATTGGCGACTAGCATGGTTGGCATGCCTTGGCGTGAGGTGTGGCCGGCATGGTTTTTGGCATGCGGCTTGCATGGTTGGCATGCCTTGGTAGGTAGGTGTGGCTGGCATGGTTTGCCATTGGCACAGGGTGGCATGGTTGGCATGTGAGAGTTGGCATGGTTTGCCATTTTTGTGTGAGAATTAGGGTTTTGGCTTTTGAACCCTAATTAGCATTAAAAAAAGGTACCCACAGTAATTTTCATGAGACAAATTAAAGGGTTCATTAAATGTGCTTGGTTTGGACATTATTACTCAAGTTTTGTGACGTCACTATCTGACTAGGGTTTACGACTTTACCCCTAAGTTAAAAACCACCATCAACATTAAGTCCCATTCTTAGCTCGGAACAGGTACCTTGTTGCGAGGTAAGTATATGATGGTGACAGACGGGGACATAATCGAAACTTAGGACATGCAAGATGGTCAGGAAAGTCCGACTAACCTTATTCGAGAGGTAAGGAGAGTTCATGATCCCGTGTTTGGAGGCCTTGCATAGCTTTTACTTGATGTGTAGACCGTGAAATGGTGAGGTGAGAAGCGTCGGCTTAGTTCGGCTACTCATCGTCTTGGCTGGGTTAGGGAATATCATGACGCTGGCTTGGCTAGTTGGTGTCGGCGCGACAAGTCATGGCATGGACGGCTTGGCCTGATGGGGGCTGTGGCAATGGGGCGGATGGCTTGGCATGGTATGGCTATGGAAAGGCGCGATGAGGCGAGGCGTGTACGGAAGGCTTGGTGATTTGTCTTCGTGGGCCCGGTTGCCTCTTTTCCTTGCTCGACTCAAATGGGAAGTCCTTTCCTCTTTCAAACGTTAAAGCATTACACCCTCCTATCTCGCATGGCTTTCATTAGAGTTTTGATGAGGGTCTTCGTTTGAGGCTGATTTACAAGGTCGTGATGCCATCATGTTCCGCCTATTCAGTCTGTGTTTCTCTTTCCTCCTTTAGGGTTTCCACAGTATTTATGCCGGTGAAGTTACATCGTCTTCCCAGTTTTGAAACAAATATTTCCTATCGTTGAGTCCACCTTTCTTCATCATGTCGATAAGAAGTGAATCATCCTCGAGCCAACTAAGTTCTCCAGTCCAACGCGCGAGGCCCGACTCTTGCAACAATTCCCCCATCCGGGTCATTCTGTTCAAGAAGATCATACCGGTATGTTCTTATTGATCAACATGCGTTTTATTATTTGCTGATGAATGACAAAAGTTTTTTTCTGTGTAGAGATATCCCATTGTAGCGTGCGTTACCATTATTGAGGAATATGATTTGGCTACCCCTTTTTCTTCGAGCCCGATCCTACCAACCGCTGCAGACTTGGAGAATGCTGACTTAGGAATTTCTTTCCATGAGTATCCCAATGCAGGTTTGTCGCTCGGAACCCGCATGAGGTGTCTTTCCTCTAACTACCGAAACGTTGGTGGGTTTCTGGTGTGAAAAGAATTCGAGACTCTTTACACAAAGATATGGAGGGTATATGGCCATATTGCCACCAAGAGCGTGGTGCAATATTGTTCATCTGCTTTAGTTTACATAGTAAATTGTCTCTTGCCGATGGTCGTTGAAATGGAGAGTATGTCGATCCGTGATGTCGCAGAAGCAACCGTTCAAAAGTGAGAGAACATGGTGTCTACCTGTGAATCTCTGAAGTTCAACGTTAGTTGGTTGCGACATCGTCTTGACATTATGAAAGTCGACAGAGCTGGTATTCTTGCTGGCGTGGTCCCTGCTACGAAAGCTATTCTGGAAGAGGAGAAAGCTCTAGCTTTGGAGTCACAGAAGGTGGAAAGTCAATCCGGAACTTGAAGAGTAGGACTGAAAGGTATCAAAACCGGTTAAAGATGATGCTTTCGAGGGATTACAATCTGTTGGATGGGCTTTTCTGAGCTATGTAGTTATGAGATGTTTGGTTTCTTTCCGGGTTTTAAGCATGTTTTTGCTCTCTCTCTTTTTTTTATGTATTTTTTTTGAAAGAATAAGAGAATTTTATTGGTTTACTTCAATCAAACAAAGAAAAGAGACTTGATATTTGAGATGTGGAAGAAAAGTGGAAAGATGCCTGGATATCCGTGTTTGTGATATGGCGGGGCGCGAGGTGATGGTTAGGCGTAGTATGCCTTAAGCCATTTTCCGTTGATGACTGCTTCCAGTTTTCCTCCGTCTTCTTTAATGACTTTGTAGTACCCATTGTTGTATGCTTTTGTGACTATATAAGGCCCCTCCCACTTTGCGGAGAATTTTGGTGCGGACGCGTCTTACTGAATGTGTTTGGCAGTCTTCAGTACCAAATCTCCCACTTGAAAAACCCGAGGCTTCACGGTTTAGTTATATGCTCTGGAAACCCTATTTCTGTATGCTTGTGCGTGCTCTTCCGCCTTGGATCTTATGAAATCCGTGTTGTCACACCAAACGCGCCAAAGCATGCCAACCATGCTAGCCGCACCTCTGTGCCAATGGCAAATCATGCTAGCCACTCCTATCCCAAGCTAGTCGCGCCATGCCAAACACACTCTGCCTTGGCCCTAGCTACGCTGGTCACACCACGCCAAGCCAAACACCCTTACCTTGGCCCTAGCCGCGCCATGCCAAAGTAGCGCCCGCGACTAGGCTTGCAAACCGTGCAACCTAGGCCAAATTGTCCACGCATGCCATTGGCAGATGCCAACACGCGTCGTTGTTAGCTTTTCTTACCAGGTCGTGGCCCTAATGGCCGAGCGTGCCATTGGCACATGCCAACACGCTCGCTGGTAGCTTCCATTACCTAGCCGTGGCCCTAATGGCCATGCGTGCCATTGACACATGCCAAACACGCACGTTGGTAGCCTAACTTGCAAGCCGTGCAACCTAGGCCAACTTGGCCGTACGTGCCATTGGCACATGCCAAAACCCACGAAACCCACGCTGGTAGCCTAACTTGCAAACCGTGCAACCTACCACCAAGGCATTCCGCACATGCCATTGGCACATGCCACACACGCCACTAGCAGCTCTGGCATTGCCACTTACACTCAACGTGCAACCTACCACCAAGGCATTCCGCACATGCCATTGGAACATGCCACACACGCCACTAGAATCTCTGGCATTGCCACTTGCACTCAAGGTGCAACCCGCAACAAAGGCATTCCTCACATGCCATTGGCACATGCCACACGCGCCACTAGCAGCGCCACTTGCACTCAAGGTGCAACCAACACTCGATACATCAACACAAACTGGGGGATGCTTTCCAGGGTCTTGGTTTGGCGGTCACAGCATGCAGCATACGCTACACTCACATTAAGAAAGCGTGAATAGGAATAAAGCGGTCAAATAAATGAGGAAATAATGGTGAAAATGTTTTCACCCATAAACACCATGCGGTTACCACCTCCTCCCATTATTTCACCCTTTACTCTCTTCCTTCATGAGGACAGGGTACGTTTCAATATCGACTTGTATAAATAGGTCTTACCTATTTCCACCAGACGACAAGTCTCGGTCAGGACAAAAACACAACACTCTCAAAAAAGACAACTTTGCAAGCTCTCCAAAAAAGCTTTCATCTCTTGCAAGCTTCAAAGCTTTCACTTTACGATACAAGTCGAGACACTACTCTCCCGAGGTATTCTGGTCTCAACACCTTTCTTTGCTTCCCTCCCCAAATCAACCCTTCTCCTCCACTTTGTGACCGAAGCAAGTCTGGAACGGCCATTTCTTGGTTTATGCTTAGGACTTGTATGCATTGATGTCTCGAATCTAGAAAGTGCTCACGTGCAACACATTTGTTTATGGTTTAAACCAGTTTCTAACTCACCTACCGAATTTACCAAAATCGGCGGAAACGATTTTTACCCATAAACACATGGTATCAAAGCTAAACCCCAGACCCAGACCTGCGTACGCCGGGTGTAAGCCGAGTTACTGGCCGAAGTGTTTTACCTACTTTGTCACTTGTACACCCGGGGTGTAGGCCAGTGCCGATACTGGCCGAGGTGTTATCCCCTGATTTAGTCACTCACCTGTGTACACCTGTTACCGATGGATTGGTAACTCGTATGTAGGTCCATGTGTGAGGCCCAGTGACTGGCATTACACGTGAGGGGGCGTGTGAAAGGACAAATAGTCCCACATCGCTATAATCCGCTTAGTTAACTTAAATATAATATGGAAGGGCCGCTCCACTCATTGCCAATTGGTTTTGAGTTGGATGCCCGCACACTTTAACAGTTTGGTTTTGAATTGTGATTGTTGGATACTCTTTTCTTACTGCCTCTCTATCTTCTGTGCTCGATCTCTCTAATCCTTCGATTTCAATTGCATCTTCATGCTTCATTTTCTTCTAACTGTTGACTTCTTTGTTGCATAGATTAATTGGTTCATGGGGTAGTTTTCATCCAAGCGGAAGCACAGGTATTCCTTGACTTATGGGAAGAGCAATATATACAATTATGGAGTAGTACTAATGGAGATGCTCAGTAGTGCCGAAATTCGGAGAAGGAAACGGTATAAATGATTGGGTTAAATTTAAAGTCAAGACTGAAGAAGGTGTCGCTCAAGTGCTCGACAAAAATGCAGCTTCGTTATGTTAATCAGTTTGGAAAGAAGTGGGAAGAAAAAAAACGATAATGTATGGCTTTACTATGGCGGAATCTGCTTTATGAGTATGAAGCAATTTCAAGAATTTGGGTAGAGGTTTCAGAGTACAAAAGACAGTAGTGGATGAAATCACTAGGATAGTGTCGGATAAAGCAAGGTTGGAACTAGCTATGGCAAAATTGAAGATGCTATGTAAGTATTTCCAACTTTGTGTTTTATTGTACTTAGAATCAATAATTGATGAATTTTGGGTGTGATGTGTTTGTTAGATTTCATGCTAAATACTAGATAATCAATAATCAATAATTGTACTTTGAGTTGGTGTGATGCGTTAGGCTTGTGGGTTTGGGTCTATTCCTTGTGGTGGACGATGATGCTTCAATCCAAGAAAAGAACAAAGAGGGTTAGTACACAACATTTGTAAATATTTAGGCTAATCTGAGAGGGTTATTAATACACCACTAGCTTCCACTTATTTGTTTTGCTGATCTTAGGGACTGGTGTACATGCATCACCTTCCACTTATTTCACAACACATGCCAATGGCCTGAGTACCTAAGAATCTAAAATCTGAAGCAATAACGACAGTCTGACCTGTATTACCCATTGCAGTCAATAGGTTACAAGTGTTCGAGTCCTCTCTTCCGAATGTCAAAATAAGCAAGAAAAATTCCAAATATTAACAAGTATTGTGCATATGCCACTTCAATCTAACAAAGTTATCATGAATCATTAAAGAGGAAGGATCCTCTCACACCTTTATTATCACACTATCTCACATGTTGGGCGTCATTTTTGCGAATAAAAATCAAACTGTAACGGATTTGAAGCTAATATTTTGGGATATGTTCCCCTTAACAAGTTCAACATGCCTACTAAAAATGAGCGTATTCCGAAACATATAACACCACCATCTATTACTTTGAAAATGAGCCGTTGAAAATCAACGGATTTGTGGCCGTCGAAATTAAGACCGGTAGATTGTGAGGTTTTATATTTCGGAATGTGCTCATTTCCGTGGCTTTATCCTGAATGTGGGGAATGATGATACCAAGACAAAAGAAAACGAAGGAGGATGGGTTCTTATCTACCAATTTGAGGTCTGGTTGGATAAAGAAATATCAGCAAGAGAAAATGAGCCATGACATTGGTCTCATTTTTGGTTTCATGTGGGGATCTTTACACATACCTTGGATGTCAAAGAGAATAGAGATTGGATTTTTGCAAACTGTGATAATGACTTCTCCTCCAAAACCTAAATTGTCACTCCTATTCACATCTTCATATGTGGCTAGATTAGGTTGAATGTGTCCTTCCATTAGATCCGCAGAAAATTGAAGATGTTATAAAATAAGTATCTATCGTAACAGATTATGTAATTGTTTTTGTTGGAATATTTTCAGGGTGTATTCATATCTCTGATTTGGGTAGTATTTTACTTGTTTTCGTGTTATATTAAAATTGTTTAACACGATTTACTTTGTGAACATTATTTACTCTTCTAAAATATTTAGTACATGCTGTTAATGGTTGATTATAATTACGTATTTTGATTGCTTGATACAACCTTTGGTCAAAATATAGATTGAGCCGAGTGCAGATTTGCTTCGATGCAGATAGGTTTTGAATGTTATATTTATTATTTTTGAACCTTAAAGCAATGCAGGCAAATATCTCCACATTGTTTTGCCTGAGAATTAGTTCTGGTTTCCAAAGTCAATTTAGACATATTAGTAACCATGCAAATGGTTTTATCCTAATTTCAAACTAGTTCACAAATTGCAAACTCAACTTTGTAAATTGTAATCTAGAATTATCTAGATTAGTTTTAGAAAAGTATAGAGAATTCTACACAGTGAATTAGGAAAGTTGTAGTGACTGAGTTTGTTAGTCAGGATCTATGTTGTAAAAGGCGCTAGGCAAGGCGAGGCGCCAAGCCCAGCGCCTAGCGCCTTTGGCGCCTAAGGCGAGCGCCTAGAGCGCCCGAGATTTAGAAAACAACAGGTGAAGGTATACTTTGGCGCCTTGGCGCCTTTTTTGGCTAGGCGTTAGACCTGCGCTTAGTGCGCCTTTGGCGCTCGCCTTTTACAACATAGGTCAGGATATTCTAGAGGTGAAAAAGTCAGTGGATATAATTGTTTGGGAAGACCAATACCAACTCAATGGATATAATTGTTTGGGAAGTCATCTACAAGGCAGCTGAAGCAACGTGATAGCATCAGTGGACATAATTGTTTGGGAAGACCAATACCAACTCAATGGTTCGTAGACTGTATTGGAAACTAGTATATCCAGTTCTCGTTTTGCTAAAGGCAATTACATTCAGAAGTGAAAAATTAGGACGATCTGTCAGATTATTTCATGATTGAAAACAGTTTGGGCATTACCGGCTGTACATGCATCAACTTTTAGTAGAAGAAGTTGCATACACTAGTCAGTTTTGGTCAGAGCCGGCTGTGCTGAGTAGTCTACCGATATCACATCCTGTGTAAGTAGTCTAATCTGAAATTTATTTCATGGGGACATGTAAAATTTGTGCATTTCATGCAAGAATTATGGGGTTTCCTTTATCCCGAAGGACCTGAACTACTATCTAATATGTTTTCAGAGGCATGCAAGTGATGTGTTTCTATCGGTGAGCTTGAGAAGTTGTTATAACCGGGCCTGCACACTGGGCTGTCCAACATTGGTTGATTTATTAAAGGTTATTTTAGTAAATGACACAAGTTTTCAACCGAACCCTAAAATTGGAGTATAAGTATTTATACATAGAGAATGAGATTGGAGACTAACAGCGGTAGTGACGCGGTGTTAGAAAGGAGAAAGAAAAATGAGATCTGCTATCGGAGTTTTGGTGTCATGTTTGAACAATACCACATTGCTTGGAGATCAAAGGGAAGAGATACAAAGACGTTTGAAATAATTGTCACAATGACTTCTCCTCTCAAAACTAACTTGTTACACCATATTGGTTGTAACGGTCATTCTTGCAAGGGCACTTTATGATAACCAACCCAAAATGTTATCATATCTAGCTAGTTAAGCAATTGGATTCGGACAATATGTAATTGGTTTCAGCTGAATAAATTCCAGGGTGTATTCATATCTGCAACTTTAATAACTCTGAGTGATTTGTGGTTTCAGAGAAACAAATGACTTTACGAAGGTTGAAAGCCCAGTTTCATCAGATTTAAGGCTACAATTTTGCAATTGGTCTTTGAGGGAAGTTATAGAATGAAGAGCTCAGCGTGGAATCAGATAGCAAATTTTAAAATTTTTCGTTGTTGGAATAAGAAGATTCAAGTTACGCACCATCAAAGAAGATTCAACTTTTTTTTTTTTTTTTTTTTTTTGATTGAGTAGCAATTGGTGATCCAGGATCTTACTTGATTAATTGTTATTATGGCCGTGCTTGAATGCTAATTGTCTTTTCTTTTGTTTACATGATGATATTTATGGATTGTTAATGACTTATGAAGTCTGACCATTACTTTCGCTATATAATGTGAATAATATTCAGGGCGTATTCATATCTCTGATTCCTCCCGGTAGCAAATGTTTTTTACTGTTTTTTGTGGGAGTTTTTTTAGTGAATATTTGTTTATGGAACTACTCAAAATATTGTGTATTTATCTGCATCTCCTCTCTTAAGTACTCATGCTTCTTGTCCATGGTTTAGTAAAATGATGGATATCCTTAATCCCTTGTGTTGGAAAATTAAGTAGTATTTTCTTATGAATGGAAAATCCCTTGTTTAATACCTAATAATGGAGTTGGGTTTTTGGATTAATTGGATTTGGCCCAATTAAAGTATGGTCCGATTAGTTAGGGTAATTCCAATTTGGAAACCAAAGGAACCATTACCAGGAGCGTGAAAGGACATAGCCTTTCAATAGAAACCCTTGAGAAAACTCCATGAAGCATCGTGATGCTTCAACGAAGAGGTGTTATTGACACCTATAAATACCCTGCACAATTAGGTTAGAAAGACAACTAGAAACCTAATAATCATCTTATTGTTTTCTAAAATCATCTTTAAGTTTGTGTCAAAGAGAGTTCATCACTTTAAGTTTGGTTCGCCGTTTCTCGAAGTTTGGAGTGCTACTACATCGAGAAGATAGTCGTTGTATCACGGGAGACAGACATCGATAGTCCAGTAAGCACCCGGTGCGGGGTGAATCTGTCTTAAGGCTAGAGGATATAATCCTTGCCTCGATTATGGTTTCTTACGATTGGGTTTGCATATCTCTTTTCTATGTTTGTTTTATTGCAGTTTATACACAAGATTGCCAACAATCTTAAGACAGATACTTCTTGTTTTCTTTGTGTACTGTAACGTAGATTGATTGATTTCTTTTCTGTTTTCTGACTGTATCCTATGCTAATAAAATTTGTTTGTTTAGCCTGTGTACAGGTCCGAAGAAATTCAGAGTGGTGTAATTTGGTACAGGTTGATACTACTGGTCAAATTATAATCCCATTGGATTGATCGTTCAGTGGTTTGATAAACTGATCATACATATTAGTTTAGGGAATTCAATATTGAATTTTGATTGCTGTACCACTAGTTTTCGTCTTTAGTACAAGAGATATATAATTAGGCTTCGGACTGGATATTCAAGTTTAATTATTGTACATCTAGTTTTCGTCTTTAGTACATGAGATATATAGTTAGGCTTCATACTATATATACTAGAGTACTATACGTTATACATTTTCCGCTTTCTTAAAATTAACATGTAGTGTGCTTGACAGATATTATTCCAAGCGGGTGCATTTGTTTACT
Organism: Papaver armeniacum; assembly: GCA_023531295.1. Classification (NCBI taxonomy): domain Eukaryota; kingdom Viridiplantae; phylum Streptophyta; class Magnoliopsida; order Ranunculales; family Papaveraceae; genus Papaver; species Papaver armeniacum. The sequence goes on from JAJJWW010010053.1 coordinate 47,324, forward strand.
TTGTCAACAGAGTGTTAAATTCGCCATTTTAGTGTTTTGTTTGTCACTGTTAACAAAACTGAACTACTGAAAATTTGGTTCAGTAAGCAATGCATGAACATGACGGCTGTGGTATCGGAAGCCAGTTTGGATGGAATTGTTAGAGAATGGTGGATCGAATGGAGCAACGAACCATGTTGTACTGGTAAGAACATGTTCACTTTTCCCATGGCTGATCACGATAACTGCCATGTGATTGCACTGAACGTGATCATTTATACACAGAATCTAAGACGGAAGTTAATTTGGTTGGAGATTCTCTAGTCATATTTTGTGTCGATACGAACATATTCATTTCTTATCAAAGAGTGAACCATGAAAATGAAAATCCTCTTCACGGGTTAGTCATTGGCATGGTAGGAAACGAGTCATTCATGTATGTAACACTCGCGATATGGAGAACTCTGACATTCCAAAATTTTGAAGTTCTGAACATTTTTCCCAATTTTGTTGTTTCATGACATTTGAAAATGACATGAAAGGTAAGGGAAAGGTGTGTGGTTCTGTTGGTACTAATTTATTCCATTCTATCCATGAGTAATTGGGATTTCTTGATCCTAAGTTTCAGACCAATATATCATCTATTTGGATACCAACCATGAGATGTAGAGGATATGGGATTAAATTAACTTAAGTGCTCTGAATTAATTCTTTTTCGGATCCAAATACGTGTTCTTGTTTGATTGACTTTAAAAGACTAGTATGGGTCTTCATTGAAGTCAATAGACACAAGTGGTGTGTATTGGATTGGTTTCATGACCAGAAGAAGAGATCTGAATTTTGGGTTACTATCCAGAGACATTTTGAATCCATGTTTAGAGAAAGACCAGTATGATGTATTTTTGTAGACACAAAGGAATCTGTGTGTTGATTCACATGATTATTTTCTGTTTCTCTCTTACTTGTCTCCTTCTCTTTGATCTTGTTGCCTTGAAAAAAATTCATACCCATTTAAGTATGTAGGAGTCAAAGGTTAACTTGTTGGTCATGATCTAGATAATGAGTATTAAAGTGTGGCTTTAATACTGATTGATCAAAATAAAAAGAGAAAGAGAAACAATGCCATCGACAATTGGAATCTCCTTGATCTTTAGTGGATGGCTGGACTTTGGGGTACAGAACGAGAAAATATACCCTCTCAACATGAGAACAAAGTTGTATTTGTTGATGTAAAGCCTATCATTGGTGCTGGCAGGAAAGGAAGTAATCTGATTCCTTGAGATGGTGAAATAAGAATGGTTTTCACCGTACCGTCTGTAATCATTAGTGACTAAATATCAAGGAGTCTGGTTTTGGTTTTTCTCTTGTCTCCGCATATGATTGGTGGCGGTTGTGGTGCCAATCTAGTTGGGATGGCAGACACCACAGTTATGTCTCATGGGGCTAAACCCGCTGATTTGGATTTTGGTTCTCCTCTGGCCCTTTGTTCTCATTGAAATTGAATAGTAAATGAGATGAACATTATGCAAGCGAGATAGGTGGAAGCATACAACAGGTATTCCCTCTGTTCAAGCGCAATTTCTAAAAAATTGTGTAATGACCAGTGGTAATGATAATTTCATAGCATAGATGCTGTTATGAAATGCGGGGGAGAAGCCAAGATACTGATAGTACTATTGCACGGTACAGTTTAATGTATACCCTAAAACTGTGGGGTTAGAGATTTCAAGATAAATTGGTGTAGAAATGAAAGTTGGAATTGCATTTAGGCACCTAGTTTACTTGGTAATCTAATGTTATGCAATGACTATTTGACAACCATTCGGGGAAATTTAAATTTCAAATTGTAATTGGAATTTGAACCCACGTCCCATGGCAAGTAGGACAGTCTGTTGCTGGTTTATTCATACCTCTTGGAATCTGCTTGTGAAGTTCTCAAGTTTGGGATATAATGGTGTAGGTATACACCGGCTGGTATGGAATTTCTTTTCCATTAAACGCGTTTCCATGAATTGATTAGTGATTAAGACTGGTAGTGCAACATGTGTTGTACTGATGCCCAATCAAAGCCATGTTTTCCCAATCGGAATCATGTTTTTCATTGATAATTAATTAATTGATCGTTTGATTGGTTGGCAAGCTCTTTGATGAGTCAACAATGTGGGTTTAACTATGGCGCACAGTTGGCAACTAACTAGTCTGAATTTATCCGACTTTAGAATTGTGGGGAGGCTAATTTCCAATCAAAGTTTATTAACCCACTAGAAATTAGCAAGAGCCCCTTGCAAATGCAGAAAGACAGGGTCTTTCGTATAATAGCCAAAATCAATGTGTGCGGCTGTAATGGCTATACCGGAGGGATGTGGTTCATATGTGAAGTTAAGTAAATTTACGAGTATGTAATTTATAGAACTCACATTAAACTCATGGTTAGAATTCTAAGAGATACGAGGGAAATTATCAAAGATAATTTACTCAATATACATGTCCGGGAAATATGAAACGACATGTACAAGCGGATCTTAGATATAAATGATTTGAAGTCATCCATGGCAAACTATGTGTTCGTTAGAAAGGATGCTTAACAAGGAAATATTCGTAAACAAAGGTTGATACGGAGATTAACTATATACTCTGGAGCTTTGGACGCAAAGTCGGAGGAAAAATAAAAAGAGCTTGACTTTTCCTTGTATAATATACTTACGGCCGAAGTATAGCATGTTGAAATAATGCATAGTTTGGATATTATGGTACGTCTCGATAAATAAATCTACGACAAAGACCATAAAGCAATTGCTCTCAAATGCGCGCATACAAAGGAACTAGTGTTTGAGAATTGTATCAAGTCGACAAATGATACAAATTCAAGAGAGAGCTTATAATTGCATCATCGAGGGAATGGGCTTAAAGCCTACAGTACGAATCGTATTAAGGAAACCCAACCTAGTTATTTGGAGATCCCAAGATCTAGGTTCAACGGGACAACGAAATTAAGAACGATTCACAAGAAGCCTTTGGGAACATAACTCTAGATATGTTTCTACCCGTTCCTATGATGAGACAGTGCAGCCTGTCCCGTAGTCAAGGATAAGTATTGCTTTTAATGATTCCTAAGATTTGGAAATTCCAAATAGGGTATGGCAGGATACTCTTAAATAGGAAATCACCTATATGAAGTGAGAAGTGTGGCCGCTGAGTGAGAACCTTTGATAGGCTAGGTTCATCTAAAAGCACTTCATGAAATCCAGGAACTGTTCAGGGCCGAAACGAACACAACCATGAGAACCAACTTGGTGAGGAAATAAATTGTGTGATAGTTATTGTCTTGGTTTACACTTAAAACCGATGAGTTCAAAGCCTTTAGCTGTGACCTGATAGTAAGCCCGATAACTATTCACTAAGGAAGGTTCAAGGCGAAAGCTACCTATCCCCATGCAATTTATTTCGTTTGAACTCTCTTTAGTGTCTGGTCGCATTTTCTTTTGTATCGTTAGTCAAAGAATTTTCATTCATGTGGGGGATTGTTGGAAAATTAAGTAGTATTTTCTTATGAATGGAAAATCCCTTGTTTAATACCTAATAATGGAGTTGGGTTTTTGGATTAATTGGATTTGGCCCAATTAAAGTATGGTCCGATTAGTTAGGGTAATTCCAATTTGGAAACCAAAGGAACCATTACCAGGAGCGTGAAAGGACATAGCCTTTCAATAGAAACCCTTGAGAAAACTCCATGAAGCATCGTGATGCTTCAACGAAGAGGTGTTATTGACACCTATAAATACCACCGCACAATTAGGTTAGAAAGACAACTAGAAACCTAATAATCATCTTCTTGTTTTCTAAAATCATCTTTAAGTTTGTGTCAAAGAGAGAGTTCATCACTTTAAGTTTGGTTCGCCGTTTCTCGAAGTTTGGAGTGCTACTACATCGAGAAGATAGTCGTTGTATCTCGGGAGACGGACATCGATAGTCCGTAAGCACCCGGTGCGGGGTGAACATGTCTTAAGGCTAGAGGATATAATCCTTGCCTCGATTATGGTTTCTTCTGATTGGGTTTGCATATCTCTTTTTCTATGTTTGTTTTATTGCAGTTTATACACAAGATTGCCAACACCTTGTCAACGTATTAGTGACATAGAGATGTTAAACTTGTTCTTGTTGTCAAAATAGGATTCATAGCCGCTGAGCAAATAGTCCAAAATAGTTATAGCTAATTAGGCAATAGGATTGGGACAATATGTAATTGGTTTCAGCTGGAAAAATTTCAGGGCGTGTATTCATATCTCTGATTCCGGTAGTGTCTCTACTTGGTGCAGATCATTTTTGAATGTTTTATACCTTTTGCAACGGTGTATACTCATTCTTCTTGTCCATAGTTTATTAAAATGATGGATTCCTTAATCCCTTGTGAACGTTTTAGTGTCCATAGATATGTGAAAGTTATTAATGTTGTTACTTCATTTTTTTCCCCACTTCATTTGATCTACCATTTTGTGCACATTTTTTTTTTTTTAATTTTTTCCCCAGCTTAACTTTATATGAATAATTCTGAAAAGATTTCTGATTATTTTTCTAAAGTTCAGTCTATTGTTAATCAATTGCGAGATAACGGTGAGGTGTTAGATGATTTGCATATTGTTCAAAAGATTATGCGATCTCTACTAGCCCGTTTTGATTATGTTGTCGCTGCAATTGAGGAAGCAAAATACTTGGCAACTATGCCAGTTGATGGTCTAATGAGTTCGTTGTGTGCTCATGAATATAGAATGGACTTGAGATTTGCTGCAGGGTCTATAGAACAGGCTTTTCAAAGCAAGGTTTCTATGACGGAGAAGGGCAGTTCTAGCGGAGAGAAGGAAGACAAGGTGTCTAGGCCTAAAGGCAGGTATGATAAATCTAAAGTAAGATGTTATCATTGCAAGAAACTTGGTCATTATAAGTCTGAATGTAAACTTCTACATGTTAAAGTCAATTATGAGCATGCTAACATTGTTCAAGATGGTGTAGAAGAAAGGGAAACTCTGTTGTTAGCTTGTAGTGCTTCTGAAGAAGAGCAGCTCGACAAGTGGTACTTGGATACAAGGTGCAGTAATCATATGTGTGGTAAGAAAGATAAGTTTTTCCAGCTAGACGAATCAGTTCGTGGTGATGTGAACTTTGGAAATAAAACCAAGGTTCCGATAATGGGAAAAGGTAATATTCTTATCAATTTAAAGAATGGTTCTCATGAGTATATTTCTGATGTTTACTATGTTCCTAGTCTACATTGGAGTCTATTAAGTTTGGGTCAACTTTGTGAGAAGGGACTCAAAATTGTTATTGAGGATGGTGTATGCAAGATTGCGAACAGGAAAAAAAAATTGGTTGCTCATATGAACATGACTAAAAATCGTATGTTTCAACTGAATTTACATGTTGAGTTTGTCAAAGATGAAGCTGGGGGCTGTTTAGTTGAAGATAAGAAGCATATGGGTTTTGAAGACTTGGTTACTGAAGATTCAGAGTTAGTCACAGAACCGGAGACTCCTTCTACAGTACAACCAGCACCACAGCGCCTCTTAACTGGGACTACTGCTATGTCCAATGATAGTGATGTTTCTGACGAGGACCTTGTAAATTTTGCTTTATTTACAAATTGTGATCTCTTACCTTTGAAGATGCTTCTAAAGATGATCGGTGGGTTCTAGCTATGGATGATGAAATAAATTCCATAGAGAAGAATGATACTTGGGAGCTAACCAGTTTACCTATAAGTTTTTTTTTTTTTTTTTTTTTTTTTTTTTTTTTTTTATATTCATAGTAGCAGTTGAACTATTATTGGAAATATTACAGTCCAAAGTAGTTTTAGACTTATGTTCTATTGGGACGGACTGAGACTTGAAAGATCGGATGCTTGAGTTCTCTGTCTTGGAATCGATATCCGTCCAGGTTGTTAGTTGATGTATGTAGCTTAATTTGGTGATGCTATTTTAACTAATTAAACTTATTAAGGCGTGAGACCACAAGTGAATAAGAGATTCGTTACTTCAAAGAGGATTAAAATTGATTGTGCACATTAACTTAGCTTACTCGATCACAGAACCAAAACTAAATAGTACCCCAACCAACAATCAACCCGAGACTTGGAATTGACATGAGTCTCATTGCTTAACTTTGTATTGTAATCCTCCTACTACTTGCTCAGTGCACTAGGTGCAGCTTAAATAGTATCCCAACCGTTCACAACGATTAATCAACACGCATTTGGAGATAGTATTGTGTAGATTCTGCCGACAGCAATACAACTGTAGGATGTAGGAGCCACGCCTCCAACCGTTGGATCATTACTTTTATTTTACCCTAGACTCGAAACATACATAAAGATGCCCATCCTTGAAACTATCTTCAGCCGCCTACAAATAACTGTGTCCACAATTTTTAGATCTCAAAATTTTCTATCAAAATTCTTCGAGAACAACATCATCTCATATGAACACCAATCGTACTATTACTCGCATTTTTCTACTGAAACTTCCAGATGAAAATGAAGAAGATGAAACCCTTGGTCTTGTTTTTCTGATGATCTACTAGCATAATGATTTCTCTTCTCAAAACTGAAGTATTTGATGTCATGTGGCGTGACATCCAACTTTACCCGAAACCTATGTTGTAAAAGGCGCTGGGCGAGGCGAGGCGCCAAAAAATTATTGGCAAAAGCGAGTTTGTTTTTCTGATGAAATTATTGGCAAAAAACTCCTCGCTTTTCTCACGACCCTGTTTAAATGGATCTTTCATTGGAAAAGTTGTTTGGAATGTTATCCCTGCCAGCATTTGTTGGAATGTTTTAATGGCTCTTTTATCACCGAGCATTCATTGCTTCAGTGATAAAAGAAGAGCCGTGGATGTTATCATTACTGAAATTAAAGTCAGCTCCTATCATTGGGCTTCGGCCAATTGTAATTCTGTCGATTTTGTTCTCCAGGATGTTATTGCTAACTGGAGAACCTTATTGTTTGAACCTCCTTAGTTTGTGGGGATTTTCGGGTTTCCTTTGTTTCTCCTTGTCTTTCCCTCCCTCTGTTTGGTGGCTTGCTTGACGCTGTTTTTGTAATTAGCCTTTTTCTTAATATAATTCTTATTGACCGAGTAAAAAAAAAAAGGATACTTAAAACTGTGATCCAACTTGATTTCCAACAGCTCAGGGATGGTTTTCCTATATTAGCTAGCTAGACGCCTAAACTGATTTAGCAATCGTTATGAAAGTTTTGATATAGGTGACGAAAAAAACTTAGAAGAATGTTTATGTTCCTCTTTGTTTTAGTTTAGTGGTGGACATGTACACGAATGGTATCAGAGCGATGGTTTTCCTATCTTACAACTCGGAAAACCAATAGTAACTCAATTATTAATTTCATTCCAAAGAGCTTAATTGTTTCTGAAGCTTAACTGAGGTACTCATCATGGGATTCTGCAATGAGAATAGACATAAAAGTACAGTTGATTTGTTTTGGTACTTCCTTCCTAATGTACATTTTTTGGATGCTTAGAAGTGAAAATTCAGGACAATTTGAACTTTGTTTCTTTGTGCATTGTTTTGTAAATAGATTCTTTACCAAATTATGCAACTGAGTGTGGTTATGAACAGAAGCTTTGCATAGCACTAGACTTGCAGTATCATGGTGTGAGGAACTCCATCAAATTTTGAATGTAGCTAATGGTTATACAAATGAGCTTGCTTTTTTGGTATTTAAAGATCAGAAAACAAAACCATAGAAATAACAATTAATATTTATGCTTCAAAAAAAGAAGAAAAAAACAATTAAATTGGTCTTAGATTATGATTACTGATTCATTATCCTGCTTTTCACATACTTGTCTACTACACTAGCTAACCAATACAGAAATTTAAATATTTCACTTAGAAATCTTCAATTCGAAAATCTAATGATCAAAGAAAAATCTTCTAGGACAAGGAGAAAGATAACGCATTCAAAAAATGGTGTTGGTAATACGAAAAAAGAATTTCCACAAACAGTAGTCACAGAGACTAAAAACATGGCTTCTTGAGAGGAAAAATCATAGTGTGATGGTTGTTGATGGACATACAACATATTTCCTCTAAAAGTAAAAAGTAACTAAGTTTTTGTGCTTCTGAGTTGGAAGTTCCAGATGAGATGCAAAGATTTCATTGTTAAAACAACATCATCACCATAAATGATAAAGGATCTTTATCTCTATTTTTTCATTAATAAGGTACAACAGAAATGTTCCCCGCAACACTAATAACAGATCTCTGTGCTTTGGAGGAAAAACAAAAACAAAAAAGATCTTTTACAAAATCATAATCTCATTTTAATAATTGTTACAAACAGCTAAATCAAAACAATTACTACTCTGCGTTTCCTTTTGCCATTACTCATCTTGACAAAAAGAAAAGATACTGTTGAAGCATTTAAAAATCACAATATTGAGACCAAGGCATAACCGTAGAGACAGAGAGGAGACTGCAAAAAGCGAAAATTTACATTCTGAGAGGAAAAATCATTCTGCTAAAAGCTTCTTGTTGGTGGTGATGCTGCTATTGAACCACCACTTCTTTCTGCCAGGATGGGGAGTTGTAGTGGTTTGATTTTTAAAATTAGGGTTTGCTTTTCTTTATTCTTGAGGCGCAGTTTGGATGTGTTACTTATAAACAGCAGAGAGATCCACATCTGCCCATTAGATTAAAGTTACTACCCTTGATCTCAACCTTTATAATTGATTGAATGGCTGAAACCTACCTATTCCAATAACTGACCGTATTTGTATTATCGACGGCCTGTGATCTGTACTTGGTAAAATGTGGGGGCATCTTGGATATTATCCAGGTGCAGCAAGCGTAAATATTTAGGACTTGTTTTGGACTTATGGTTTAAATATGAGGCTTGTGGTTTTGGACTTGTTCCTGGTGGAAGTTGATGCTTCAATCCAATGAAGGTTAGTAGACAACATCTGTAAATACTTAGGATAATCTTAGAGTGTTATTAGTACACCACTTATTTGTTTTGTGTTGAAAACACACAACTTGGTTTAAACCAAAATTTGTTTTAAATTTGTTTTGATTTTATTGATTTAAACCAAAATTTGTTTTAACTTACCACAAATTTTTTGTTTTTTGTTTTTTTATAATCAACTATTAGTATTTCATTCCATTAAGAAATGTTTACATGATGTTTCCCAGAAATAATCCAATATCCTCAAAAGCTACCAGCTGTCTATCAAAACCGGTCGAACTTTGAACCAGACATCCAGTATGTTGTCTCAAAAAAAGAAGAAGAAGAAAAACCTAAATGAAAGTTTAACAGAGAAACATTCAAGGAAAATCATCCAACAGAGGTCTTCTCTTCTTGGAGAAAGTCAACTTTGCATCTTCAAGAGCCGCTCTCTTCATAGTTAACATCTTGGAAAGCTTTTCGAGTTCTACCTCATGTCGTGCAATCTCCTCTGCAGAAAGGTTTTCGATTCTTTGCATCTTTCGACCACGGATCTCAGCAAGGCCTTCGACAAACCACGAAGCGTTGAACTCCTTTTCTACGCACACGTCGTGATGGTGCTCCCAGTCGGCAATAACGTCTTCAGAAATAATGTGGCTAGTCACCTGACGCATATCCTTGATGGAAGATAAAGCCTCTTCCACACGCTTGACCATCGCAAATCGACTAGTAACCTTCTTGGTTGTGGCCATATGTCCGTACTTCTTCCATATTCTGGTGTATAACGTCTCATACTTAGCCAGCACGCTGAAACCGCCAACCAGCAGATGACCTGGATAAGGAACCAAGTACGGGGGATCAAAAATGGCGCCTGCAATTGGCCTCACGACTCGCAAAGGGTCTTCTTCCATGTCTACGGCAGCAACCATCAGAGAATCATCCACCGTTTGAACCACATCGGTGCCCGACAATTGGATAACTCCCATCTCCAAGTCACCGGCGGTGGTCATCAAAGGCAAGTTTTCGTGTGGCTCCACCCCAGAATCGTCCTCCGAACCGGATTCCTCCTACGAACTTGAGTTAGACATTTTTCAAAAGAAGAAACGGAAGAAGAAAGAAAAAGAAGAGCGAAACTCACCGAACCACTTCCCGAAAAAGAACCAGTACTGCCAGAGGAATCACTCTCACTTGTCGAACTTTCTTCTTTCTCTGACTCATCACCGCTATGAGGAGGCTCAGTGCCGCCGGAATTCTTCGAAGAAATTGCCGTCTCCAAGCAACGTGCAAGGGCAGCGAAGGCATTAATACTACCGAAGCCCTGGAAGAAACAAGACACATTTTTTAAGCAGAAATTCACGTGTTTTGAGACAAACCAACAAGGAGGCGACGCATACCTGGTTATTGGAAGAAATGAAAGACACGAGAGCTGCGGGAGGATCTTTTGAAACCGCCCGGAACCCGCCAACACGATTCTTCGTTCTCTTTTCCTTTGCCTGGGGACTTTCCGAGTTTCCAGGAAACTTTCTCTTGGGATCTCTCAACATTGGATACTTCTTCAAAACTACTGGGGAAGGTTTACAACGAACATTCTCCACCACGTTATTTACAAAATCATGAATCATAATGAATTCATCGTACCAGAACTCATTATAACCAAAAGTCGTCGAAGTTGCTCTTCCCGTTTGAAAGAAGGGAAGGCGGATACCCGGCTCAAGGGCACTGGCATTGAGGGCGGAATGCAATGAATCCTTAGGAACCACCAGCTGGTAAGCAAGAGGCACCCCTTGATCAAAACCCATGTGACGAGCAACACGGTCAATATTGTAAGCAGCTATTCGGAAAGACCCCATGAAGAAAGACGGCATATAGCCGGACATGCAACTTTGAATAAACAAGTTTTCACCAACACTCAAGTTGCCGTCAGAAGACAAAGACATGATCGGAGCAGAAGCAAAGGTGTCAATTTCAGTCACCGACCTATGGACCGGCTCTCATGGGCGAAAACTGATTTCATGCGACTTATCGAGAAGACTAACCAAGCTCATGCCAACTCTTGGAAGCCTGTTCACCCATCGAAGAATTCGAGAGCCGCCCGAACTCGCGGGAATCGAAGGCAATGGTTTCGGAGCATACTTCTCAAAGTGCTCCCATAGCCAGACTTGTAGAAAATCAACGTGCACATATGAATCCACTTTCATGAAACCATTCGAAACTCGCATGTTCGCAACTAGGTGATCCATATGCACATACAGGGAACCAAGGAATAACTTGCCAATGGGAGGAACTTCACCTTTTGCTAACTTCACAGCAATCACTAACAACTCTGGTCTTATTTCCTTCTTGCCAGAGCCGTCATAAAAAATGTCTCTAGACAACCAAAGATCCAAAAATGCTGCAACATGAAGATCACTGCTTTTCTGTTTAGGTTCCAGCTCGTCCGGAAACCATTGAGATATCCACCAGCTGTAAAAGCACCTTTCATCCTCTTTCCGGACATAATACTTGTACTTCGCAGTGGAGTCTTTTCGAGCGTAATCTCCCAACTTAGCGGCAAGGTCTTCCCGCATCTTCTCCTCACCTTCAGACAATCAGATATTAAGATTCCCGGTTAGCGAGAAGATTCAACAAGAGAGAGCCACACTCTCCAAGGAGAAAGTTATTTCACCCCATATACATATGATCGTATGGGTGTCCGAACACCATCTGGAGATGAAAGCAACCAAGCCCGGGATATCCTTCCTAATCGGAGATTTCATGAAGCTCGACAAAGCATCAACAATCTACGCTCGAGTCAAGTTGGTATTTATGTGCTCCCTACTCACCATGAACTCAACCCATCTATCAAAAGAACGCAATGGGCTTTGACACATCCTGAAATCAATGTTGGAAGAAGAATATACCCCTTTATGAAGACAGAACCGTATGGTGTTCTCTGGGCGAACCGAATGTGTCTTTTTTTCATCTTCACCACCGGTTAACAAAATTGGCACGAAACCTAGGTGATTCTTTCGAGTAGCAAAGAATTCATCATCCGTGTTTGGTTTGGAACTATGAACATCCTTCGATGAGGCGAAATTTTGTTCAGGTAACATCTTGTCAGATTTCTTCATAACAACTTAGTAACGAGATATCTGCACACGTAGAAAGACGAAATTATCTCCCTGACACATAATCGCACCCAACAAAAAGAAAACCTGGAAAAAAAGAAAAATAGGGTGTATTCTCTACGGGTTCAAAACTGCACACGCAGTATTTTCTTCAGGGTTCAAAATTATATACACAATATTTTCTACGGGCTCGGATGCCTCTATGGTATCCTTCTTCGGGTTCAGAATTATATATGGAGCATTTTTCTACGGGTTCAAAACTGCACGCGCAGTATTTCCTTCAGGTCTGAAATTCATATATGCAATATTTCCTATGGGTTCGAAAATGCACACGCAGTATCTTCTTCAGGGTTCAAAATTATATACGCAGTATTTTATACGGGCTCAAGTGCGTCTGCAATATCCTTCTTCGGGTTCAAAACTATATACACAGTATTTTCTACGGGCTCGAATGCGTATATGATATCATTCTTCGGGTTCAAAATTATATATGGAGCATTTTTCTACGGGTTTAAAACTGCACGCGTAGTATTTCCTTCAGGTCCGAAATTCATATATGCAATATTTCCTATGGGTTCGAAATCATATGAAGCACATATACAGTATTCTCTACGGGTTCGAAAATGCACATGCAGTATCTTCTTCAGGGTTCAAAATTATATATGCAGTATTTTATACGGGCTCAAGTGCGTCTGCAGTATCCTTCTTCGGGTTTAAAACTATATACGCAGTATTTTCTACGGGCTCGAATGCGTCTATGATATCCTTCTTCAGGTTCAAAAGTATATATGGAGCATTTTTCTACGGGTTCGAATCATATATGAAGTATTTCCTTGGGTGCATATATACAATATTTTCTACAAGAAGCACGCCAAGAAATCATATGCGCAATGTCATTGCAAGGATCCTAAAAGAAAAACGCCTACTTTTAGGGTTTGCACCTACATGAAAAGGGAAACAAAAGAAGTACTGGTAGAGATACCTGGAAGCCGGTTTTTCATTGTGACTCTGCCGCTAGTATGAAAAGATGAAAGAACAAAGATGAGAAAAAGGGATTTTATATATATGGGCGTGGAGATTCTGAAATAGGGAAGGATTTCCCTATACCAAAATCGTGCATATAAGGAACGGGCCCACAAGGGCGCCCAACTTCCCAACATCGCCCAAGTTGCACCGGTCCCACCAATTGCGCCCAACTTCCCAACGACGCCCAAGTTGCACCGGTCCCACCAATTGCGCCCGACTTCCCAACGTCGCCCAAGTTGCACCGGTCCCACCAATTGCGCCCAGCTTCCCAACGTCGCCCAAGCTGCGCCGGTCCCCCCAGCTAGGACGCTCAGCTTCCCCACCTTGTGCCAGTCCCGCCAGCTAGCGCGATTAGCTTCCCACTTTGCGCCGGTCCCTCCAGCTAGCACGCTCAGTTTCTCAACTCGTGTCAACTTCTCAATGCCGCCCAGCTTCCTACCTCTCAATGACGCTGACTTCCTAATTGTGCCAGCCACCCGATTTGCGCAAAACTGCCAGAGGCAAGGATTCCAAATCCTATTTATAAAAAGGTCAGACAAGCCTCTTCAATTCTCTTTACGATTTGTTGTTGATAGTTTGTCACCATCTTACGCTTACCTCGCAACAAAGCTCTTGTTCCGAGCTAAGCAGGGGACTTAATGTTGATAGTGGATTTTGAACAAAGGGTAAAATCGTAAAACCCCAAATAATCTAATGTCACCGATGACACATTTATTAGAACATTTAATGCATGTAGTCAGTAATTAATAGGGGGTATTTTTTCAAATTAGGGTTACAACGAACAAAACCCTAAGTCCCCTCCGTGCCAATGGCAAATCATGCCAGCCACACCTAGACCGAGCTAGCCGCTCCATGCCAAACTCACTCTGCCTTGGACCTAGCTATGCTAGTCACACCAAACGCGCCAAAGTATGCCAACCATGCTAGCCGCACCTCTATGCCAATGGCAAATCATGCCAGCCATACCAAACGCGCCAAAGCATGCCAACCATGCTAGCCGCACCTCCGTGCCAATGGCAAAATCATGCCAGCCACACCTAGCCTAATCTAGCCGCACCTCTATGCCAATGGAAAATCATGCCAGCCATACTAAACGCGCCGAAGCATGCCAACCATGCTAGCCGCACCTCTGTGCCAATGGCAAATCATGCCAGCCACACCATACGCGCCAAAGCATGCCAACCATGCTAGCCGCACCTCCGTGCCAATGGCAAATCGTGCCAGCCACACCTAGCCCAAGCTAGCCGCACCTCTATGCCAATTGCAAATGATGCCAGCCATACCAAACGTGTCGAAGCATGCCAACCATGCTAGACGCACCTCTCTGCCAATGGCAAATCATGCCAGCCACACCAAACGCGCCAAAGCATGCCAACCATGCTAGCCGCACCTCCGTGCCAATGGAAAATCGTGCCAGCCACACCTTTCCCAAGCTAGCTGCGCCATGCCAAACACACTCTTCCTTGGCCCTAGCTACGTTGGTCACGCCACGCCAAGCCAAACACCCTTACCTAGGCCCTAGCCGCACCATGCCAAAGTAGCGCCCGCACCTAGGCTTGCAAACCGTGCAACCTAGGCCAAATTGTCCAAGCATGCCATTGGCACATGCCAACACGCTCGCTGGTAGCTTTTCCTACCAGGTCGTGACCCAAATTGGCCACGCATGCCATTGGCACATGCCAACACGCTCGCTGGTATCTTTTCCTACCAGTTCGTGACCTAAATTGGCCACACATGCCATTGGCACGTGCCAACACGCTCGCTGGTAGCTTTTCTCACCAAGTTGTGGCCCTAATGTCCGAGCATGCCATTGTCACATGCCAACACGCTCGCTGGTAGCTTTTCCTACCAGGTCATGCCCAAATTGGCCACGCATGCCATTGGCACATGCCAACACGCTCTTGGTAGCTTTTCCTACCAGGTCAAATTGTCCACGCATGCCATTGGCACATGCCAACACGCTCGCTGGTAGCTTTTCCTACCAGGGCGTGGCCCAAATTGGCCACACATGCCATTGGCACATGTGATAGGTGTAGAATACACCTAATTTACTATCTAGTAGTTTATGCTTTCTTTTCTATTTTTCTTGTAAATTATGTATTTTATGCTTGTTTTGAGTTCTATAGCTACTTCGGAGTCGCACGGGAGAAAAGAAGAAGAAACCACCCAATTTGAGCCAAAAGGGCAAAAAGGTCATTTCACCAAGGAAGGAACACTATTTGGAGCCCAGTCCAGGTTAAGGGGTAGCTCTTGGAGGAGTACTAAACACAGACCAGCCAAGGTTAAGGGGCTGCCATTTGGGTATCCCTTATCAGGGTGACCGGGTGGTGAATATCCAGCCCTAATGCCTATACCCTAAAATCGATTTCTCTCATTGAGTCGTTCTTCATTTTCACCTGAATTTAAAAAAGCAACTATGGCTGCTGAGAGAGATCGAGGGAGAGATAGAGAGGAGCTGAAGTACTGTCAAATCGAGAAATTGTGAGACGAAATCTTGAATTAGAGCTAAGGGTATTTCTGGTGCTGCCTAGACTAAGAATTAATGATAAAATTGATGTTAGGGTTGATGTTGGCTTCTGAATCTGAGATGTGTATGAACTGAAATATGAATTAGGGTTTGTCCGAGAAGATGCGGATGATGATGTTCTTGGTGAGAAGACCAATATGATTCAGAGGAAATAGAAAATGTGGTATTTGGGTCAGGGTTTGATTCAACAAAAGAGACAGGGGATTAAGAAGATGATTGAGGAGATGAAGGTGGTGCTGTTGAGGTTGAGCTGTGAGAGATCGAGAAATAGAGTTCAGGGAGATGTTGCCTTTGAATCAGTCGAATGGGTTTGAAGAACTCAGGGAATCGAGCTCGGTCTGAGCTGTTGTTCAACACATGGAGATGAATCTGAGATTCAGATTGGTACAGCTGAGATTGAGCTGCTCTTGTTGATGCTCAAGAAGATGCTACAAGACTTGGATGATACGGGGTTGTGTTGCGAGGCAAGGTTGAGAGTATGGTAATGGTTGTGACCGAGGCTTTGGTGGAATGTTGGTGGCGGTATTGACCATGATGGTGCAAGGATGTTTTGGGGCTGAGTTGTTATCATGCTAATGAGGAGGTTGAGGTGCGGTTGTCTTTGATGGATTGAAGGCAAGGAAATAAGCTAAAATGCAAATGCAGAGAATATGATGATTGGAAGTGCAGTACAAGGAGGAAATTGGCTTGAAATGGTGCTAGACAGATAAGAGATGGGAGTAATTGCAGGGAGGATAGATGTATGTCTAAGATACAGGGAAGAGCAGGTAGTGTTGGGTTGCAGCTGGACTGAACTGATTGAATTCAGAAATTGGTTGTGTGGATTTGAGTTGGTATGCCTGATGGTGTTGAGTTCTGGAGAAGATGGAGCTTGTTGGTGGCATTGTTGCAGGTAACAGAATCAATGCAATGGTTGTTTTTGAGGTGGAGTTGAAGCAATTACAGATGCCAGGTTTGATTGGTTGGTGACAAGGAAGCTCAGAGGGTGAAAGTGAGCAATAACTGGCTAATGGAGTATCAGATTGTGTTGTTGCTGTTAATAGAACTGGTGGAGTTGCAGGTGGTGGTTGAAATGTATGCAAAGGGGTCTGAGATGAATGGAGGTTGTATAAAGATGGGTCGATCTTTGTGAACTGTTAGGGTCCGAGATTGGCTCGAGAATGAGCCGAGCGAGAATGTTGGAGATTATGGAGCTGTGATATGATGAGATGGAAGGAGTTCTGACAAGGATTTCATGGGTTTAAGGTGCCGAGCTAGGGATTTGCAAGCATGAGCAAAGACCTTTGGATGTGCGGAAGAGATGACCGAGCCGAGTTAGTTACGAAGGAAGGCGACCATCATGGTCAAGCACAATCATTGTGCATCACAATCGGCTCGTGCAAGGTTGCAATGGCACGTGCAAGACCGAGTTGGATCATTGACTCGTTTTGACTCGGCAGTTGACCCGAGTTGGATCGTTGACTGACGGTTGACCAGTTTGACCGTTAGTCCTAACGGAGGACTGACGGAATATTCCGTCGAATATTCTCTCGACGGAGAAATTTCCAGGTGGCCGGCGGTGACGTTTTCCGGCCAAATTAGGCCATAATCCCGAGTTTTCCGGCGAGCAAAATTCCAGAATTTTCTATGGACTTCTCTCATGGGTGTGAAGACTTGGGCTAGGAATTGGATGGAGAATTGGACTCAAACTTGGAAAGAGAAGATGGAAGAAGAGAAAGACTTGAATTTGGAAATTGAATGGCTAAAGGAAAAGGATTCTAATCCTTGGAAGAGTTGGAGAATATTGAAGCCTATAAATAGAGAAGTTTTACACATATTTTATACATCTTTCTCTATATCTTTTAGACACATCTCTACACACACAATTCTTTTCTTTTCTTATTCTTTGTGTGAACTTTTTAACATGAGTAGCTAATTTTCTTATTGATTGAGGATGAATTCCTAGTTTTTAAACATAAGATTTGAGTTTTTGTTTCAATTCTATCTTGAAGTTTTTCACATGATTATCGTTTGTTTTTACTAATAGGAATGATCTTAAAGACATTCATGATTGATTGATAGATTGTTTAGGTGGCCAACTAAATTGATTTGTTAATTTGATCTAAAGCTAGTGAAAGTTAGGGGATAAGTAATCGTTTCTTGACTCTTTACATAAGTAGCAAACACGAGACCTTGCGGAGGGATTCGTGGAGCAATTGTGTGTAGAAACAACGCTAGAAAGTGAACCAAGCGAACCGAGTTTAACTACTAGTACTAAACCTAAATTCATAAATCTTAATGCATTCGGGAATTACATCTTGTAAGCGGACCTCAAGGTGGTTCTTTTGAATAGAATCGATAACTAAGCGGACACCGTTATTCGGTGAAATTAGGGATTTTGGGGCTAGCTAAGCGGACTGCTATCCTACGGTTGGTGATAATCTGTGACTAATAACAAGTGGAAAAGAACATAACTTTAATCATTGTTTCGTAACGAAGAAGGATTCCTTGATCTCGTCTCTCTTATTGCTTTCAACTTTCGATTTTAATTGCTTTGTTTATTTTCTTTTGCTTTTTACACCCCCCTTTCGTGACAATTTTTACAACTAGAATCTCGTGCTCCTCGTGGGATCGACCTTGACTGCCCTATATTACTTGTTAATTAGGTAGTAAAGTATTAATTAATTTGTTGTGGTACGACACGCATCAAATTTTGGCGGCCGTTGCTTAGGGGAGCGACGGATGATTTTAGTTGTTTTTATTTTTCTTTTTGCTTTATTCTTGCTTTGTTGGATTCTATACCGTATCTAACTTGGTTTTTGAATCTTATTTCAGGTATCGGTTTTCCATGTATGGTGGACAAGAGCAAGCATATTACAACAATCAATACGGTTTTCAACCTCAACATTATGACAACTTCCAACCATCCTTAGGATACAATCAAAACCAATATTTTGGCTATGATAAATTTCCTACAGAACCTTATGGATATTCTCATACATATCAACAACCTTATGACGGGTATGTAAGTGGACAATCACAAGGATGGGAGGATAGTTTTGTTTATGATCAGAAATTCTCTAGTTTTGCAGATAAGATGTTGGCCATGATTGGGGATCTTCAAAAAAAATTTTTTTTGATGCAAGACTCACATCGAGAAATTCAAAGGAATTCGGAGAAAATATACGAACAAATTAACAAACCTTTGGAGACTTATGATGACGCTAGTGTAGATTACTCGAGCCTTGATCTTAATAATGATCAATCACCTATTCAAAAGGACGAGCTTGAGGAAGATGCATTTATTGCTTGGCAAAACTTTCTTAAGGAAAGATGGGAGTCCGCGGAAGTGTATGAACGTTGCCACAATGAGGAAGTTATTCCAACTCCGGATCATAATAACGATCCTTCACCTATTCAAAAGGAGGAGATTGGGTGTGACTTACCTATTGTTATAAACGGTGTAACACCCTCACAAGAAGATCTTACAATTTATACCGAGGAAGATTATATGAGGGAAGAATGGCCCGATTCCGATGATGAGAATGTTGAAGAGATGATGCTAGAGGATGAAACCACATTCATTGATTTTGTGGAAGACCCAATTGAACTTGCGAATGATTTTAATGATGCCGAGACTTTGGTTAAGGTAGAAAACGACGAAGAACGGTTGCAAGGTTTAATAGAGGACCACGATATACAAGAGGTAAGTAATTCACTCGAATTTTTTAAGGATGAAGAGGATTCTATAATGCAAGAGATTGTGCAAGGTTTGTCTAAACCTTTGCATATTGATTCTTCTCCTTCACCTCTTATTGGTTTGAATGTATGTGCTTCGAAAGTATTTTTGGATGATTTTGTTTCTAAATACCCACCATTGGAAACACTTGATGCTAACACCATGCAGGTTTGCCAAGAGGAATACATGGAAGTTCCCGATTTCTATGTTCTTTATACACTTCCGAGTGTGGACGAGAATAAGTGTGGGGGAAATTTCTATCGAGCGATAATTTCACTATTGTTTTCTTGTGCTAATATTTGTATGGAGTTATTGTTTGCAAAACAGGTATTATGGGTGGATCCTCAAATTTTCCGATTGTTAGTATATGGGGAATGAATCTTGCAAGAGCCAAGTCGGGCCGTCGACTTTAAAACAAGCGCTTAATGGGAGGCAACCCATAGGTTTTGTATTTCTTATCTTTTGCTTTTTGTTATTTCTTTTTCTTGTTTCTTATCATGTTAAAATTTCCCACCTTAACTTTACTAGGAGGATTCAATTACATTGAGGACAATGTAAGGTTTAAGTGTGGGGGAGTGGTTAAGCATGTTTTTAAAACAAAAATTACAAAAAAATTAAAAAATTTTGAAAAAAAAAAAAAAAAAAAAGTTTTACATAAAAATTCCAACTTTTAAAGATTTTAGAGTCACTAGCATACTTCTAGGTATGTTTACATAGAGATTTTGACCGACATAATTGAACTTGGAAATGTTAGAGAACTACATTCGGATTTCTTGCTTGTTAGAGTGTTAAATAATGGATTTAATCATGCCGGTGATGCGAATTTGGTGCAGGGAGAAGTGCATTATTAGAGTTGCTGATCAATCATTAGTGGAGACTACCCGTATTCATATCATGAGAGGCACCGACCAGAATTCTTCCATCTACTAAAGAGCTTCTTTTGAGTGTGTGTCACCGTACGTTAATTCCGGGTAGAATGGTGAGCTACCCAACCTCCCACCAATAGAAGCACTACTCTTTGATCTCTTGAGTGCTAATTTTGTCAATCATGAGGGTGATGTCCATGGATGAAAGCTTCCTTCTTGTAGTTCGATTTGCACTTAGCACCATTCTCTCTCGCGACAACAACGGATCCATAGAAACACATTCATCATCAACAAGGAGCGACATCAAAATCTACAAGGAAAGTTGAAAAAGTTTAAGGTTTACAAGCAACGGAACGAGAAAAAGAGCAAATTTCAAACTCAAGTAAAGCAACATACAAATGAGCAGATTTCACATATATGTTGAGGACTTACAATACAATGAGGTAATTTTATATCCAAGTATGAAGACTTATTCATGAAAGCGAAGAAAATTAAAAGGTGAGAATTTTTGAAGTTTATGATTTCAAGACGATACAAGTTGTGAAGAATCAAGCGGTAAAATACTTCTTCCACGGCCATGGTTTATTTTGTATTTAATTTCTCTTGTTTTCGAAAAAAAAAAAAAAAAAAAAAAAAAAAAAAAAAAAAAAAAAAAAAAGAAGAGAAAAATAAGAGAAATATTTGTTTTGTTAATAAGCCGTGGGGAAGGAAAATAGATAAGGAAGTTTCAAGCGACAAGGATATTTAAGGTAAAAAGAGTTAAGAATTGTTAAGGATTTATGAAATTCAAGGGTTTATCATCAATAGTTGAAACCGAAGACGAAGACCAAGAAGAAAGACGAGGAGCGGAAGACGTTTCTATTGGATGCCGTGAGAGTGGTGTTATCATAATTGGCGATCGGATGTGAAGGTAAGTAAGTAATCTCATCCTCGATAATATGGTTGATTTCCTTTCTTAGAGATCGTCAGAAAAATGGTTTTTCAAAATATTAAAAGATGTGGGTTTTTAAAAATATTTCGGAAGTTATCCTTCCCACCATTCAACGTGATGCAGGATTTCTCTCTTCATTCCTACCTGCACACATGTGAGAACCATAAAAAAGCCGTCTTTTTGAGTGCAATTATCATAAAATCTTATTTGGTGAGGCAAAAGTCGAGGCGAAATGCTTATTGATCGTTTCTCAAACACGCGTTCTCTCATTATGGGATGGTCATTTCTCACTCAACATTTAAGAATGAGAATATGTTCTTTAATATTTCTAACTTCTTATTACTAGCATGCAGAAATTCTATGTCCTCATAACTCTTTGGATGCTTGTGACGCTTGAACGCTTTGAAGTTGTGAGTTTTTAGTTTGATTTGCTCGAGGACTAGCAAAGTCTAAGTGTGGGGGAATTTGATAGGTGTAGAATACACCTAATTTACTATCTAGTAGTTTATGCTTTCTTTGCTATTTTTCTTGTAAATTATGTATTTTATGCTTGTTTTGAGTTCTATAGCTACTTCGGAGTCGCACGGGAGAAAAGAAGAAGAAACCACCCAATTTGAGCCAAAAGGGCAAAAAGGTCATTTCACCAAGGAAGGAACACTATTTGGAGCCCAGTCCAGGTTAAGGGGTAGCTCTTGGAGGAGTACTAAACACGAGACCAGCCAAGGTTAAGGGGCGCCATTTGGGTATCCCTTATCAGGGTGACCGGGTGGTGAATATCCAGCCCTAATGCCTATACCCTAAAATCGATTTCTCTCATTGAGTCGTTCTTCATTTTCACCTGAATTTAAAAAAGCAACTATGGGCACGAGAGAGATCGAGGGAGAGATAGAGAGGAGCTGAAGTACTGTCAAATCGAGAAATTGTGAGACGAAATCTTGAATTAGAGCTAAGGGTATTTACAGTCTCTGCCTAGACTAAGAATTAATGATAAAATTGATGTTAGGGTTGATGTTGGCTTCTGAATCTGAGATGTGTATGAACTGAAATATGAATTAGGGTTTGTCTGAGAAGATGCAGATGATGATGTTCTTGAAGCTGAGAAGACCAATATGATTCAGAGGAAATAGAAAATGTGGTATTTGGGTCAGGGTTTGATTCAACAAAAGAGACAGGGGATTAAGAAGATGATTGAGGAGATGAAGGTGGTGCTGTTGAGGTTGAGCTGTGAGAGATCGAGAAATAGAGTTCAGGGAGATGTTGCCTTTGAATCAGTCGAATGGGTTTGAAGAACTCAGGGAATCGAGCTCGGTCTGAGCTGTTGTTCAACACATGGAGATGAATCTGAGATTCAGATTGGTACAGCTGAGATTGAGCTGCTGCTGTTGATGCTCAAGAAGATGCTACAAGACTGGATGATACAGGGTTGTGTTGCAGGCAAGGTTGAGAGTATGGTAATGGTTGTGACTGAGGCTTTGGTGGAATGTTGGTGGCAGGTATTGACCATGATGGTGCAAGGATGTTTATGGCTGAGTTGTTATCATGCTAATGAGGAGGTTGAGGTGCAGTTGTGCTGATGGATTGAAGGCAAGGAAATAAGCTAAAATGCAAATGCAGAGAATATGATGATTGGAAGTGCAGTACAAGGAGGAAATTGGCTTGAAATGGTGCTAGACAGATAAGAGATGGGAGTAATTGCAGGGAGGATAGATGTATGTCTAAGATACAGGGAAGAGCAGGTAGTGTTGGGTTGCGGTTTGGACCGAACCGATTGAATTCAGAAATTGGTTGTGTGGATTTGAGTTGGTATGCCTGATGGTGTTGAGTTCTGGAGAAGATGGAGCTTGTTGGTGGCATTGTTGCAGGTAACAGAATCAATGCAATGGTTGTTTTTGAGGTGGAGTTGAAGCAATTACAGATGCCAGGTTTGATTGGTTGGTGACAAGGAAGCTCAGAGGGTGAAAGTGAGCAATAACTGGCTAATGGAGTAGCAGATTGTGTTGTTGCTGTTAATAGAACTGGTGGAGTTGCAGGTGGTGGTTGAAATGTATGCAAAGGGGTCTGAGATGAATGGAGGTTGTATAAAGATGGGTCTGATGCTGTGAACTGTTAGGGTATGAGATTGGCTCGAGAATGAGCTGAGCAGAATGTTGGAGATTATGGAGCTGTGATATGATGAGATGGAAGGAGTTACAGCAAGGATTTCATGGGTTTAAGGTGCCAGAGCTGGGGATTTGCAAGCATGAGCAGCACTGGATGTGCGGAAGAGATGACTGAGCTGAGTTAGTTACAGGGAAGGCAGCCATCATGGCTGAAGCACAATCATTGTGCATCACAGCATCTGGCCTGTGCAAGGTTGCAATGGCCTGTGCAAGACTGAGTTGGATCATTGACTCGTTTTGACTCGGCAGTTGACCCGAGTTGGATCGTTGACTGACGGTTGACCAGTTTGACCGTTAGTCCTAACGGAGGACTGACGGAATATTCCGTCGAATATTCTCTCGACGGAGAAATTTCCAGGTGGCCGGCGGTGACGTTTTCCGGCCAAATTCCGGCCATAATCCCAGTTTTCCGGCGAGCAAAATTCCAGAATTTTCTATGGACTTCTTTCATGGGTGTGAAGACTTGGGCTAGGAATTGGATGGAGAATTGGACTCAAACTTGGAAAGAGAAGATGGAAGAAGAGAAAGACTTGAATTTGGAAATTGAATGGCTAAAGGAAAAGGATTCTAATCCTTGGAAGAGTTGGAGAATATTGAAGCCTATAAATAGAGAAGTTTTACACATCTTTTATACATCTTTCTCTATATCTTTTAGACACATCTCTACACACACAATTCTTTTCTTTTCTTATTCTTTGTGTGAACTTTTTAACATGAGTAGCTAATTTTCTTATTGATTGAGGATGAATTCCTAGTTTTTAAACATAAGATTTGAGTTTTTGTTTCAATTCTATCTTGAAGTTTTTCACATGATTATCGTTTGTTTTTACTAATAGGAATGATCTTAAAGACATTCATGATTGATTGATAGATTGTTTAGGTGGCCAACTAAATTGATTTGTTAATTTGATCTAAAGCTAGTGAAAGTTAGGAGATAAGTAATCGTTTCTTGACTCTTTACATAAGTAGCAAACACGAGACCTTGCGGAGGGATTCCGTGGAGCAATTGTGTGTAGAAACAACGCTAGAAAGTGAACCAAGCGAACCGAGTTTAACTACTAGTACTAAACCTAAATTCATAAATCTTAATGCATTCTCGGGAATTACATCTTGTAAGCGGACCTCAAGGTGGTTCTTTTGAATAGAATCGATAACTAAGCTTTAATTCGTTATTCGGTGAAATTAGGGATTTTGGGGCTAGCTAAGCGGACTGCTATCCTACGGTTGGTGATAATCTGTGACTAATAACAAGTGGAAAAGAACATAACTTGATTCATTGTTTCGTAACGAAGAAGGATTCCTTGATCTCGTCTCTCTTATTGCTTTCAACTTTCGATTTTAATTGCTTTGTTTATTTTCTTTTGCTTTTTACACCCCCCTTTCGTGACAATTTTTACAACTAGAATCTCGTGCTCCTCGTGGGATCGACCTTGACTGCTCTATATTACTTGTTAATTAGGTAGTAAAGTATTAATTAATTTGTTGTGGTACGACACGCATCAACATGCCAACACGCTCGCTGGTAGTTTTTCATACCAGGTCGTGACCCAAATTGGCCACGCATGCCATTGGCACATGCCAAAACCCACGCTGGTAGCCTAACTTGCAAACCGTGCAACATACCACCAAGGCATTCCGCACACGCCATTGGCACATGCCAAACACACCACTAGCAGGTCTGGCATTGCCACTAACACTCAACGTACAACCTACCACCAAGGCATTCTGCACATGCAATTGGCACATGCCACACACGCCACTAGAAGCTCTGGCATTGCCACTTGCACTCAAGGTGCAACCCACCACAAAGGCATTCCGCACATGCCATTGGCACATGCCACACGCGCCCCTAGCAGCGCCACTTGCACTCAAGGTGTAACCAACAGTCGAGACATCAACAAAAACTGGGGGATGCTTTCCAGGGTCTTGGTTTGGCGGTCACACCTTGCAGCGTACACTACGCTCATATTAAGAAAGCGTGAATAGGAATAAAGCGGTCAAATAAATGAGGAAATAATGGTGAAAACGTTTTCACCCATAAACACCTTGCGGTTACCACCTCCTCCCATTATTTCACCCTTTACTCTCATCCTTCAGGCCAGGGTACGTTTCAATCTAGACTTGTATAAATAGGTCTTAACTAGTTCCACCAGACAACAAGTCTCGGTCAGGAGAAAAATACAATACTCTCAGAAAAGGCAACTTTGCAAGCTCTCCAAAAAGCTTTCATCTCTTGCAAGCTTTATAAGCTTTCACTTTCTGATACAAGTCGATACACTACTCTCCCAAAATTATTCTGGTCTCAACACCTTTCTTTGCTTCCCTCCCCAAATCAACCCTTCTCCTCCACTTTGTGACCGAAGCAAGTCTGGAATGGCCATTTCTTGGTTTAGGCCGGACTTGTACAGATTGATCTCTCGAATCTAGAAAGTGCTCACGTGCAGCACATTTGTTTAGGGTTTATGTAACGAGCCTCAAGCTCGTCAACGCTATTAGACCGGTCAAGTGACGATTTAGCCGATAATGACTCGATTAGTTTAACACGAACGTTAATTAATAGAAATTAATCTAACAACGATTTAGATATGAAACTAGTATCACTAGATAGGTCTCGAAAAGTTATGCAAAATGGACTACTCGAACGTGTCATTCGGAGACCGGACGCAGAAGATATCATCAGATTAGTGTGACCTTAGACCGACTCGGCCGCCCTTATCCGAAGCCGGGTGCCTTAATCATTTTTTATGGTCGGCCTTATCATCAAACGTGTCGAGAGAAGAATCATTTTATTTCCTTTCTTATCTTTCTTCTTCTTCTTTCTTTTTCTCTGTTCTTCCTCTCCTTCCCTCTGTCGATCTCATTTCAAGGGATTGAGCTTAAATCTCTCGAGAATAATTCATATAAAGCTTATATTCGTTGAATAGAAGAAGTCTATGGTTGTTTGAGCACTGAAGAAGAAGATTTAGTTGCTGTTATAAATCGAGAGCAGGGTTTTGTTATGGAGATGGAGAAATCAAGAGAAGATGGTGAAATAGTGTTGTTGAAGGATAAAGAACAACTGGGTTGTTGTCTAATTGGAGTTGTAATGATGTCTTGAGTTTGAATTCGAGATTGAAGATAATTAGGGTTTCAGTAGAATCGAGGAGGTGAATTCGAAGATGAAAATGATACTCTAGAAGTTCAATTGAAGATGGATTCTATGTGTTGAATGCAAATAAGAAGATGTAATTTCCGATTTCGATTCACAGAGAGGAATTGAAGAAGTAGGGTTTAAGTGTTCTTCCCCAATTTGAGTTAGGGTTTCTGAGGATGGATGATTATGAGACTCGGGTCGATAATGAAGAAGAGTAAGGCAGGTCTTAGCAGATGATGGTGTTAGTGTTGGTGTTGATTCCGGGTTTGGCTCAGTTCAAAAAGTTGGATAAAGAGGTAAATTAGAGTTCTTAAATTTATATTCTTTTGATTAAGTTTTTGAGTTCGAATTGGTAGAGTACTTTGTGGGTTTGTTAAATGGAAGTGAATTAATTGAGGTCGAGTTGAATTGGCAATTAAATTAGGGTTTGTGAGTGTTTATGAAGTTAATGATTGGGTTGATATGAAATGGAATCAATCTGGCTATGTAGATTGAGCTGAAACGAGTGTTCTTCCCCAATTTGAGTTAGGGTTTCTGAGGATGGATGATTATGAGACTCGGGTCGATAATGAAGAAGAGTAAGGCAGTCTTAGCAGATGATGGTGTTAGTGTTGGTGTTGATTCCGGGTTTGGCTCAGTTCAAAAAGTTGGATAAAGAGGTAAATTAGAGTTCTTAAATTTATATTCTTTTGATTAAGTTTTTGAGTTCGAATTGGTAGAGTACTTTGTGGGTTTGTTAAATGGAAGCTGAATTAATTGAGGTCGAGTTGAATTGGCAATTAAATTAGGGTTTGTGAGTGTTTATGAAGTTAATGATTGGGTTGATATGAAATGGAATCAATCTGGCTATGTAGATTGAGCTGAAACGAGTGTATGTGGATATACAGAGATTTGTGTTGATTGTGATTTATTGCACAAGAGAATGGTGTTGGTGAACTGTGGTACTGTTAGTATTTAGTTGTTGACTGTTGTGTGGACTGAAGGTGTTGCAGAATGGTGAAAGTGGTGCTGATGTTATAATTATAGGTTAGTTGAAGGCTGAGTTTGGGTTTGGAGTTAGTAAGGGAACTGAGTTTGATTGATTTGATAGTTGTAGGATTAGAGTTAGTGATTCAACGAGGATAGCTTAAAGTCGCAATTGCAGGTAGGTGTGTTATCTTTGTAAATCGGAATTTTTGAATTATAGTTTGAATGAAATGAATTGTTGAAGGCACAGTATAAGGACTAGAGTTGTGATGCATTAGAAACCTTGGTCAAGCCTCGTTAGTCACCCTAGTCAGTCTAGCCGATTTACCCGACTTAGGTTGTCTGTCTGAGTTGAGTTGACTCAGTAAACCCTGGTTCAACTCGTTGAGTTGACTCGTTTGACCTTTAATCCTTTGACTTGACCTGACTTTGAACGTTGACCGTTAGGTGATTCCATTGACCAGACGTTGACCGTTAGAGACCCGTCAGATGACCAATTAGACCAGACCTTTTGTTAATGGGCCGGTTTGATGGGCCGGGCCGGAGTAAACCCGCGGGTCGTGGGTTTGGGCTTGGGCTTGCGCTTATGATTAGTCTTTCTTAATTAGATGAATTGGACCTCTTATGGTCCGAATTAGCCTTTGGCCTCTTCTACAAAGTTGTAGATATTCATAAGAACTAGCTAATGGACTATAGAACCAACCTAATTGGATTAGTAAACTCTTAGATATGTAAAGTTAGAGAATGAGATACCATAATGGGCTTAGAACTATTAAATAGTTCACTTAACTGATAACTGGAACCTGTATGAATTATGTTATGAGCCTTGTGTGAGCCTCTTGGCTAGATTCTTAGACTTCTTATATGATTAACGAGTTAGTTATTAACAACGATCGATTCAAAGGATGAACCAAGTGGATCGTGGATCTCAAGGTAGGCGTGGCTTGTCATCAAAAGAGGTGGGAATCGATAACGAACTCTCTTGTACTCATTATTGTTTTACAAATTAATCTTTGTGTTGTGAAATTCATGCATATCTTTGTGTGCTTGTGTGTGGTATGAGATGTGTGTCTGCACAATATCCAGTATTCTATGGCTAGGGCGATACACCGCAATATTACATGGCCAAAATTATCTTCCTTTATATCCTTTTCTATGGCTAGGGCGATACACCGCAATATTACTTAATCGGAGTGGAAGTGGGCTTCAATATTATTCTTCCTTATGTGCGGCAACACACACATCTCATACTTGGATGTTTATTTATTGTTATTCATGGATGTTTACTGTTTGTTATTATTGTTCTTTTAAATTACTTTGAAAAAGTTAAATTTCTACATTATGCTTTACTGTCTCTCCGTGTATTATCGTTTTTCGATAAAACCTGCATTGTCTGCGAATCATATTAATGATTACTTGAAAGTTAGTTGTTATTCCTACGGGGCACCCCTTTTAGGGATGATGTGCTCACCCTTTCCCACTTTCAGTTTCAGTGACAAATCAGAGTTGCGCAGCGAAAGCTCCGAGATGTTAACTTCGCCAGTTAATTATATTCTGATATGTTTATTATGTTGTATATTCTATTTGTAAACCAAATGATTATTTTATATGTATCATTGGAGAGGAGTTCTTGTATATATATTTCTGAGCGGGGTTAGCTTTGGGTTAAGTTTTTTTTTTGTAGCAGATTTCTTAATTGAAAGTTTAAGTGTTAATTTAGATTCTTAGTGCCTCTTTATTTAGCTAATCTCTTGGATTAGTCAGCTTCTAGCTTAGGGGGCGCTACAAAGTTGGTATCAGAGCTCACTATTAGATCTTATATGGGAAAAGATAGGAATAGCCAGTGCCAGTTAGTGAAGTAGATTAGTTTAGAATTGGGTTGGGTTTGTGAGATAAATCATAATCATTAAAAGCTATCAATAATTAAAAGAATTATTTGATTTGTTTGTTGATTGTTTATAATTGTAATGAAGTAAAAATTGTAGGGTACACCTATACTCTAGGATTTGATAATAATTAATCAAAAAAAATATGAACACATACATAATCCAACAGAAAAATAGTGAGATTAACACAATTGATAAATCTTGAAAAATACACATAGAAATCAACAATTTATAATCACATAAATGTTAATAACATTCTTGGAACTTAATAGTAATTCAAAGAGTAGTGAATAATAGTTCAACCATCAATGTTTATAATAAAAATATTATAATAGTAATCATAAAACATAATAAAAGTGATGATTTTGATAAATAATGTTAGCATTTCTTAATGGGTAAAATATTGAACTTAAACTTAACAAAAAATTTCATAAGGATATATAACGATAAAATAATAATAATTGTGATTAAATAGCTATGGAAATTTATTTACGCTTATCTACGATTAAGTTTTATAAATTGAACTAATTACAAATTATCTTTAATCTAATAAATGATCCAGTAAATCTGTAAAATGAAACAAATATACATGAAGTAGTAGTAATAACACTCGGATACTTAGTGTAAAATTAGAGTTAAAAGAAAACAAATTTGTATATTAATATGATACTTTACTTTAATAACAAAATTTAAAGACTACTAGAATATATTATAATTTTATGTAGAATCAAATTTAAATTATATTAAATTACCAACGCCAATATTTAACAAGATATAATATACAAATTCAATCTGAATAAATAAAAATCTATTATATTAAACTTTCTGTGGATATAAAATTATATTTAAAAAGATTAAAACTTAAGGTATCAACCAGACTATCAACTTAAGAATAACGAAAATAATAATACGGTTGATAATAGTGTTCGAATAATTAGGCTAGTAGGAAAATTATAGTAAATTATGTTTCGAAAATTTATATATGGTATTACACTAAACTTAAAATGTCAGACATTCTAAATTGATGTAAAAATCGAATTGGGATTACTTATATTGATACAATAAATAAATAATAATAATGATAAATAAAAAAATAAAATAAAATAAATTTTGATGATTAAATTGCTTAAAATGTTGTAAACTATTTATACATTTTACGAAGTAAATTTATAAGACTTACACCAGTTAGGATAAAAGTTTAGAGACTAATTAATCTTAATAAATTAATACTTAGTTAATCCCCAGTGCTGAATAGTGAGGTTGGTAATTCTGATGTGTTCGGGTGATACTTGTTACGTGGGTAGGCATTGTCAGGCGTCGCGAACCTAGACAGGGCAATTACAATCTTGTATCACTAGGCATTGAAGGGAAACTTGCTTCTATTAGTGAACTAATAGATCCCAAATTTTAATTAGAAACTTTATTATTGAATATCTTCTCAAAGAAACTTAGACTTCCCTCTTGGATAGAACTTAAATCAACGTAATTGAACCTAGAGCTACAAATTTTAGATTTTAGTTGTAGAGCCATATAGGTTTGTACTTTGTTTCTTGTTGTTGCGCTTAGACAAGAGATAGGATTTCTCTATAAGGTGGGGAGTTTTTGAAGACCAGAAGGATGGTTCCATTTTCGAGGACGAAAATGATATAAGGTGGGGAGAATGTAACGAGCCTCAAGCTCGTCAACGCTATTAGACCGGTCAAGTGACGATTTAGCCGATAATGACTCGATTAGTTTAACACGAACGTTAATTAATAGAAATTAATCTAACAACGATTTAGATACGAAACTAGTATCACTAGATAGGTCTCGAAAAGTTACGCAAAATGGACTACTCGAACGTGTCATTCGGAGACCGGACGCAGAAGATATCATCAGATTAGTGTGACCTTAGACCGACCTGGCTGCCCTTATCCGAAGCCTGGGTGCCTTAATCATTTTTCTGGTCGGCCTTATCATCAAACGTGTCGAGAGAAGAATCATTTTATTTCCTTCCTTATCTTTCTTCTTCTTCTTTCTTTTTCTCTGTTCTTCCTCTCCTTCCCTCTGTCGATCTCATTTCAAGGGATTGAGCTTAAATCTCTCGAGAATAATTCATATAAAGCTTATATTCGTTGAATAGAAGAAGTCTATGGTTGTTTGAGCACTGAAGAAGAAGATTTAGTTGCTGTTATAAATCGAGAGAAGGTTTTGTTATGGAGATGGAGAAATCAAGAGAAGATGGTGAAATAGTGTTGTTGAAGGATAAAGAACAACTGGGTTGTTGTCTAATTGGAGTTGTAATGATGTCTTGAGTTTGAATTCGAGATTGAAGATAATTAGGGTTTCAGTAGAATCGAGGAGGTGAATTCGAAGATGAAAATGATACTCTAGAAGTTCAATTGAAGATGGATTCTATGTGTTGAATGCAAATAAGAAGATGTAATTTCTGATTTTCGATTCACAGAGAGGAATTGAAGAAGTAGGGTTTAAGTGTTCTTCCCCAATTTGAGTTAGGGTTTCTGAGGATGGATGATTATGAGACTCGGGTCGAGAATGAAGAAGAGTAAGGCAGGTCTTAGCAGATGATGGTGTTAGTGTTGGTGTTGATTCCGGGTTTGGCTCAGTTCAAAAAGTTGGATAAAGAGGTAAATTAGAGTTCTTAAATTTATATTCTTTTGATTAAGTTTTTGAGTTTGAATTGGTAGAGTACTTTGTGGGTTTGTTAAATGGAAGCTGAATTAATTGAGGTCGAGTTGAATTGGCAATTAAATTAGGGTTTGTGAGTGTTTATGAAGTTAATGATTGGGTTGATATGAAATGGAATCAATCTGGCTATGTAGATTTAGCTGAAACGAGTGTATGTGGATATACAGAGATTTGTGTTGATTGTGATTTATTGCACAAGAGAATGGTGTTGGTGAACTGTGGTACTGTTAGTATTTAGTTGTTGACTGTTGTGTGGACTGAAGGTGTTGCAGAATGGTGAAAGTGGTGCTGATGTTATAATTATAGGTTAGTTGAAGGCTGAGTTTGGGTTTGGAGTTAGTAAAGGGAACTGAGTTTGATTAAGTTTGATAGTTGTAAGATTAGAGTTAGTGATTGCCGAGGATAGCTTAAAGCTGCAATTGCAGGTAGGCTGTGTTATCTTTGTAAATCAGTTTTGAATTATAGTTTGAATGAAATGAATTGTTGAAGGTACAGGTATAAGGACTAGAGTTGTGATGCATTAGAAACCTTGGTTGAAGCACATTAGTTACCCTAGTCGGTCTAGCCGATTTACGACTTAGGTTGTGCATGCGAGTTGAGTTGACTCGGTAAACCGGGGTTCAACTCGTTGAGTTGACTCGTTTGACCTTTAATCCTTTGACTTGACGACTTTGAACGTTGACCGTTAGGTGATTCCATTGACCAGACGTTGACCGTTAGAGACCCGTCAGATGACCAATTAGACCAGACCTTTTGTTAATGGGCCGGTTTGATGGGCCGGGCCGGAGTAAACCCGCGGGTCGTGGGTTTGGGCTTGGGCTTGCGCTTATGATTAGTCTTTCTTAATTAGATGAATTGGACCTCTTATGGTCCGAATTAGCCTTTGGCCTCTTCTACAAAGTTGTAGATATTCATAAGAACTAGCTAATGGACTATAGAACCAACCTAATTGGATTAGTAAACTCTTAGATATGTAAAGTTAGAGAATGAGATACCATAATGGGCTTAGAACTATTAAATAGTTCACTTAACTGATAACTGGAACCTGTATGAATTATGTTATGCGCCTTGTGTGAGCCTCTTGGCTAGATTCTTAGACTTCTTATATGATTAACAGTTAGTTATTAACAACGACCGATTCAAAGGATGAACCAGTGGATCGTGGATCTCAAGGTAGGCGTGGCTTGTCATCAAAAGAGGTGGGAATCGATAACGAACTCTCTTGTACTCATTATTGTTTTACAAATTAATCTTTGTGTTGTGAAATTCATGCATATCTTTGTGTGCTTGTGTGTGGTATGAGATGTGTGTCTGCACAATATCCAGTATTCTATGGCTAGGGCGATACACCGCAATATTACACGGCCAAAATTATCTTCCTTTATATCCTTTTCTATGGCTAGGGCGATACACTGCAATATTACTTAATCGGAGTGGAAGTGGGCTTCAATATTATTCTTCCTTATGTGCGGCAACACACACATCTCATACTTGGATGTTTATTTATTGTTATTCATGGATGTTTACTGTTTGTTATTATTGTTCTTTTAAATTACTTTGAAAAAGTTAAATTTCTACATTATGCTTTACTGTCTCTCCGTGTATTATCGTTTTTCGATAAAACCTGCATTGTCTGCGAATCATATTAATGATTACTTGAAAGTTAGTTGTTATTCCTACGGGGCACCCCTTTTAGGGATGATGTGCTCACCCTTTCCCACTTTCGGTTTGGTGACAAATCGAGTTGCGCAAAATAAAGCTCGAGATGTTAACTTCGCCAGTTAATTATATTCTGATATGTTTATTATGTTGTATATTCTATTTGTAAACCAAATGATTATTTTATATGTATCATTGGAGAGGAGTTCTTGTATATATATTTCTGAGCGGGGTTAGCTTTGGGTTAAGTTTTTTTTTTTGTAGCAGATTTCTTAATTGAAAGTTTAAGTGTTAATTTAGATTCTTAGTGCCTCTTTATTTAGCTAATCTCTTGGATTAGTCAGCTTCTAGCTTAGGGGGCGCTACAGTTTAAACCAGTTTCTCACTCACCTACCGAATTTACCGAAATCGGCGGAAACGAGTTTCACCTATAAACAAGTCTTTAGCTGTGTAAACGCCAATCCTTTGAGCTACATCAGAGTATTTCTCGAATAAGTTGTCGTCTTGTCCATCAAACATCAAATGAGCAGGCATTGTTATCTTCTTCTTCATCATGTCGGCAAAAGCTAATACAGTTTCATACGGAGCAATCTCAAATAACTTGAATGATTTTGGTGTAAGCGATTTCATGGCGTTTCTCATCTGCAGCAATTGTCCCAGATATTTGTGCAAGTTTAATGTCACTGTGAGCCTTGGCAAGCCTAGCTGTATTTCCATGAGAAATGAAAGTTGCTCTCTCTTGGAAGGCTGTGTAAATGAACCCTAGGTAAGGGCTGTTTTCCATCTGCGGGTTCTAGTATACAAAACAAACAAACAAACATCGGATTTGTTAAAAGGCGGTCTAAATCGCAATACTCATGTCAAGTATCTTAGGTACATACCATTCCATTCCCAATCAAATACTGGATTGTCTTTTCAATTTGCTTCATATGTACACGTCCAGACAAGTACAAATACTTGCTAAGAAGGTCTCCATGTCTATTCTCTTCTCCACTCCATGCTCTTGTCCAGGCAACCCATGGACTTGAACTCACACCAGTTTCATCTTTGACACCATCAAGTGTGGTGAGTATTGTTTGGTAAGTCGGAAGTGCTTCTTCTGTGATCATATCTCCCACCAAAATAACCAAATATTCATCTGGAATTTCTTTACACCTTTCTCTTAGTTCACTTATTTCATCATAAAATCCACACGATTTTGGGTCTGGAAGAAAATCATGAGGCTGCCAACATTTCTCAACGGGCTTCAGGTATGCAAATATGTTTTTGTCAGCCCAGGTTTCTAAAGATTTGAATATCTCCAGCTTTTTGGGTGGCATTGAATGTGTCAACTGTGCACAATGGTTATTACGATGAGATTTGAACTTGATCACTCCCCTGATTAAATCAGATAGCACAACAACCTTTGGTTAACTGGATAAGTACCTTGGATACAAACGATACTACCGTTAAAATTCAACACGGTAGATGATGAAATTACACATTCAGAAACACAAGAATTTAGCCTACAACAAAAATAACATTGTAAAGAATAAAAAGAAAACTTGTACTAATTTTAATTGAACCATATAAAAAAGAATTAACCATAAAATATCAAATTATTATGAATTTAACAATGTCAGTGGAGTAAAAGTACCAAAAGTAAACCAAACTATGCCTCGTCACTCAACAAAAAGTTTTTCTTAAATATAGCTCGGACTTTTTATGAACACTCAAAAAAAAAAAAAAAAAAAAATTTCTTCGGAAAGAAGAAAAAATCAATTGAAAACATTTTCATTTTACCTTCAAGATACTTAGCAATAGACAAATACGTGCAAATTTGTACCTATAGCATGACAACCACCGGTGCAAGTGTGGATGACTGGCTATATATGGGAATCAACTTTTTTATGAAATTGGCAAAAACATGTGCATGAATTTCTTTTACATAAATGTTTCCATTTTTGCATTGATGAAAGATACGTGACGAAACAGAGCATGATGGATGAGAAAGTCTATGTTCAAAAAGAAAAATGAAAAAGAAAATGAAACAGAGCACGATGAGATGCGTAAAGAGAATAAATAAGTCCAATCTAGGCAACTTGACATGTGAAAGTCGTAAAATGAAAAAAAAAAAATACACCTTTAAATTCCACCATGCATGGTTGTCCACGGTTACGACCACAAGAAATGTATGAAGAGCAGAAGAGAGAGTTTGGTCGTTGGTACCAAACACTTAATTTTTCACACATGAACCTACAGTATTCTAATTTATTAATTTTGAGGGTTATTTATATTTTGGTATTCGGGTTTTAATTAAAACCTTAAATTGGTAACCAGTTTAACTGAAATTAAGGGTTGGTACCTGGATGGGCGTGCCTGCTCTATTAAAAATATAAGTTAATTTGGATCGTTTTTTGGGGACCATGGTTTTTTTTTGGGACCATGGTTTTTTAGTTATAAGTTCGGTTAGTTGCAAAAACCTTTCCCAACCGAACATAAGTTCGGTTAGTTGCAAAAAACATTTCCCAACCGAACATAAGTTCGGTTAGTTGCAAAAAACAATTACTAACCGAACTGGTAAGTTCGGTTAGTTGCAAAAAACATTTACCAACCGAACTGGTCAGTTCGGTTAGTTGCAAAAAACATTTCCCAACCGAACATAAGTTCGGTTAGTTGCAAAAAACATTTCCCAACCGAACATAAGTTCGGTTTAGTTGCAAAAAACATTTCCCAACCGAACAATAGTTCGGTTACGTATAAAAAAAATATTTCCCAATGAACCTAAGTTCGGTTACGTCGCAAAAAATATTTCCTAACCGAACACATTAGTCCCAAAAAAAACCATGGTCCCAAAAAAAAACCATGGTCCCCAAAAAACGATTCTTAATTTGTGATCTTAAAGAGTGTATAAGGCTTAAAGAAGAAAAGCCCATAACAATATACTAATCCGGCCCAAAAGGAGAGCTAGAGTACTTCGCTCTTTTCTCTAGCATTTTCTCCCGTTATCTAGAGAATTCTTTCTCTACTTATTCAAGCACGTGTTCTCTAGAGAATTCAATCTCTAGATTGATGTAGTAAAGTCGGTCCACATATAGTCTAGAACCATCAGTGTCTAGAGTGTTCTCATGGTCGGTTAGCAAAGCCTATAAATAGGCAATGGATGTGTTCGATTTGAATCATCAAAAAAACTTGAGTGAGTAAGCAAGTTAGTGAGAGTGAGAGCTAATAAGCAAGTCAAGTGACTGCTTGTGTATACAGTGAGCCAAAGTGCTACACTACAATTTCCTTGTAACATTTCATTTCCAAATTAATATAAGCCTCACCTTTCAATTAACCAATCTCTCTTCCCAAATCATTTCCATAAACCCATCACACTTCCGCATTGCGCCAACAAATTTGGTATCAGAGCAAACCCATTCCGATAATCCTAAAACTCTACCCATGGCAAGTATTCAAGGTTTCAATTATGCCCAAAATTTAATTCCAATTTTTGATGGTGAGAGTTATGATTATTGGTGGCTACAAATGAAGACATTATTCATTTCACAAGATCTATGGGATTTTGTGGAAGAAGGTTACTTGGTACCCGAGTCGGCAGCAGTTCTGGCATCATGGACTGACGCACAGAAAAAAGAGTATAAGGAAAATAAGAAGAAGGATGCTAAAGCACTATTGTTCCTACAACAGGGGGTAAGCAAAGCTATTTTTCCCTGAATTTCGGTGGCAAAAACTTCGAAGGAGGCCTGGAATATTCTCAAAGTGGCGTTCCAAGGTTCCGAAAAGGTAATCTCTATAAAACTACAAAATTTATGGCGAGATTTTGATAATTTACTCATGAAAGAAAATGAAACTATCCAGAACTTCTTTTCAAGAGTTACTGGAATAGTAAATCAAATAAGTAGTTATGGAGATACCATAGAGAATAAAAGAGTTGTAGAAAAGATTTTAAGAAGCTTACCTTTCAAGTTCGATCATATTGTCGCTGCCATTGAGGAGTCAAAAAATTTATCAACTCTCTCGGTACACGAATTAATGAGTTCACTCGAGGCGCATGAAAAAAGAATAAATAGTTTTGTGGAACAACCGTTGGAGCAGGCGTTTCAATCAAAGATAAATTTCAGTGAAAAGAAAAATACAGAAGCCAGAAAAGAAAGTTCCAGAGGGGGATCATCATCACCTCATGAGAAAGGGTCGACATCAAATCAAGCGCCCAGAAATTTCTACCGCGGACGTGGAAGAGGAAAAGGAGGTTACAAAAATAATAATCAAAGGTACGGAAGAAATTACTCCTCAAATCTCCGATGTAATGTTTGCAAAAAGTTTGGCCATCCAACTGAAAATTGCAAGTACAAGTGCACCAAGTGTGATAAATTAAATCACATGGGAAAAGATTGTTGGCTCAACGAAGCTAACTATTCCGAGAAAAAAGATTCTCAAAATCAAGTATTTAATTCCTGCCTCACCTCTCAACAAGAAGCGCAAGGTATATGGTATGTCGATAGCGGATGCAGCAACCATATGACAGGAAACAAAGAATACTTCGTAAAGTTGGACGAGCAAGAGATTCCACCGGTCAAACTCGGAGACGGAAAGTATCAGAATGTTGAAGGAAGAGGAGTCATATCCGTACGTACAAGGTCAGGTAAAACTCGATACATATCTGATGTTCTTTATGTTCCTGGACTAGCTCAAAATTTATTAAGTGTTGGACAACTTATAATAAAAGGTTACTCACTACATTTCGAAGACGGAGAGTGCACATGCACAATTTATGATAAAATTAATAGGCAATTGGTGGCAAAAGTAAAAATGTCAGCGAAAGGTAAGGGAAGTTGCAAAGGAGGCAGTTGACAGGGCTAGAAGAGGAGAAGGACCTACTTTGATTGAATGTGAGACATACAGGCTTCGGGGACATTCATTGGCTGACCCTGATGAGCTTCGTGACCCAGGTAAAACTTTCAAACCCTCGGCCCTTGTTCAATTGTATGTTTTGAATTCGTTTAAATGTAAGTTTTGTAGGTTTTTTCTACAAACAAAACAACAAAGATATAGTTACTCATCTGATCTGTTTTGTATTACTGGAAATAATTTACCGGTTGCTATATGGTGGTGCATTTGGAATGAAAGAAATGCTAGGATCTTTAACAACAAAAAGAGAAACTTGGCAAGTTTGATTAAAGATATCAAGATTCAAGCTTTCTTTTGGGCAGAATCTAACACTAAAATGTTAGGATTAACGGCCAACACGGTAATAACATTGTGGGACACAAATTTCTATCATTCTCATTGAGTTGGATTTTCAAAGGTAAGATCATGGGATTTATACTTCGTTTTTTTTTCTTTTTTGGGTGACCGAATCCCCTTTCGGTTTCATTTTTTTTTCGGTTGTATTTATTGGGTTGAGGTACCCTTAAGTACCTTTTTCAATGAATTTTCCTATTGACCGATTAAAAAAAAAATATTGATGCATCCGACATCCCATACGATTTATACCCGTATTAAGTCAAATGTCCACTTATCTGTAGTCACCATCACAGTTCCTCACTAAAATCATTCCTTGGTCTTTCTTCCTACGATTCTACTTTTTGTTTAACTTGAATCTAAATATATTGACAGAGAGAAAAGGAAACTAAAGCATGCATTATAAATACGGTTCTAGCTACTTCCTCTTCTGCCTTGTTCTTTCCTTCTAAATTTCTGCTTTTCCTACTCAATTAACTATCTCCCGATTGGAAGAAAAAATGGCTCTCAAATATCATTCTTCGGCTGCCTCCATTGGTGGTGTTGTTAGGTCAGCCGATTATAAGAAGGAGACATCAAATGGCATCATGATGATGAGATCATCTCCAAATAAGAAGGTTACAATGGTTGCGGCCTTCAACGGCTCCAATTCTTCCTCCAACAAGTGAGTTACTTCTCATTTGTCTTGTTGTTTTCATTTTGTATTCGTTTTTGAGGATGTTTCATGTCTATATCATCAGTTTTCATTCATATTTTCTTGATTAGTATCGCATGTGTGATTATGTTTAGAATGCTTTCTACTTTCTTCCATGGACCGGACCATTTTCTTCTTTCAATTAACTTATATACCACAAGAAGGACCAGATATGCACATATGACACATGCCATGAGCTGCGTTTGGCCATGATTATGTATTAATTATGTTTAGAATGCTTATACAGTATGGATAGAAAAAATACCAGTGGTATCACAAGCTAGAGTCCACAATGAAAATGTATTTTCAAGCTAACAGAATAGAGATTCCGGTTTTGATAGTCGACGGTTAGTCCAGGTACCAACCCTTAATTTCAGTTAAACTGGTTACCAATTTAAGGTTTTAATTAAAACCCGAATACCAAACCATAAATAACCCTCAAAATTAATAAATTAGAATACTGTAGGTTCATGTGTGAAAAATTAAATGTTTGGTACCAACGACCAAACTCTCTTCTGCTCTTCATACATTTTTCTTTTTCATTTTTCTTTTTGAACATAGACTTTCTCATCCATCATGCTCTGTTTTGCTTGGTATTTCGTCACGTATCTTTCATCAATGCAAAAATGGAAACATTTATGTAAAAGAAATTCATGCACATGTTTTTGCCAATTTCATAAAAAAGTTGATTCCCATATATAGCCAGTCATCCACACTTGCACCGGTGGTTGTCATGCTATAGGTACAAATTTGCACGTATTTGTCTATTTCTAAGTATCTTGAAGGTAAAATGAAAATGTTTTCAATTGATTTTTTCTTCTTTCCGAATAATTTTTTTTTTTTTTTTTTTTTTTTTTTTTTTTTGAGTGTTCATAAAAAGTCCGAGCTATATTTAAGAAAAACTTTTTGTTGAGTGATGAGGCATAGTTTGGTTTACTTTTGGTACTTTTACTCCACTGACATTGTTAAATTCATAATAATTTGATATTTTATGGTTAATTTTTTTTTTATATGGTTCAATTAAAATTAGTACAAGTTTTCTTTTTATTCTTTACAATGTTATTTTTGTTGTAGGCTAAATTCTTGTGTTTCTGAATGTGTAATTTCATCATCTACCGTGTTGAATTTTAACGGTAGTATCGTTTGTATCCAAGGTACTTATCCAGTTAACCAAAGGTTGTTGTGCTATCTGATTTAATCAGGGGAGTGATCAAGTTCAAATCTCATCGTAATAACCATTGTGCACAATTGACACATTCAATGCCACCCGAAAAGCTGGAGATATTCAAATCTTTAGAAACCTGGGCTGACAAAAACATACTTGCATACCTGAAGCCCGTTGAGAAATGTTGGCAGCCTCATGATTTTCTTCCAGACCCAAAATCGGATGGATTTTATGATGAAATAAGTGAACTAAGAGAAAGATGTAAAGAAATTCCAGATGAATATTTGGTTGTTTTGGTGGGAGATATGATCACAGAAGAAGCACTTCCGACTTACCAAACAATACTCACCACACTTGATGGTGTCAAAGATGAAACTGGTGTGAGTTCAAGTCCATGGGCTGCCTGGACAAGAGCATGGAGTGGAGAAGAGAATAGACATGGAGACCTTCTTAACAAGTATTTGTACTTGTCTGGACGTGTAGATATGAAGCAAATTGAAAAGACAATCCAGTATTTGATTGGGAATGGAATGGTATGTACCTAAGATACTTGACATGAGTATTGCGATTTAGACCGCCTTTTAACAAATCCGATGTTTGTTTGTTTGTTTTGTATACTAGAACCCGCAGATGGAAAACAGCCCTTACCTAGGGTTCATTTACACAGCCTTCCAAGAGAGAGCAACTTTCATTTCTCATGGAAATACAGCTAGGCTTGCCAAGGCTCACGGTGACATTAAACTTGCACAAATATGTGGGACAATTGCTGCAGATGAGAAACGCCATGAAATCGCTTACACCAAAATCATTCAGAAGTTATTTGAGATTGATCCAGATGAAACTGTATTAGCTTTTGCTGACATGATGAAGAAGAAGATAACAATGCCTGCTCATTTGATGTTTGATGGACAAGACGACAACTTATTCGAGAACTACTCTGATGTAGCTCAAAGGCTTGGCGTTTACACAGCTAAAGACTATGCAGAGATACTAGAGTTGCTGGTGTCAAAATGGAAGGTTGAGAAACTTACTAATCTCTCTGCAGAAGGTAGGAAAGCTCAGGATTATGTTTGCAATTTGGCTAAGAGGATTAGAAGGTTAGATGAAAGATCCCAAATACTGAGACATGGTAAGAATGCACAAACACATCGTTTTAGTTGGGTTTTTAACAAGGAAGTGCAACTCTAGCCATTTGAGGCTTTGAGGTAATTAAGAATAAAATCCACAGTCTTCATGGCCTGTGAAGCAATATACTTGATTATATTCTTGAACTCCTTCTTCTGTGTCGGGTTAACCCGGCTCAACGGTGTGTTGATAAGTTTATGTTGGAAAACGATTAATAAAATATGATTTTTAAGGTTTTAATAAAAATTATAATTTATTATTTTCTTTTGTGAATGAAAAACTTATTAGTCCCACACAGTGGAGTTTCCACTTTTTAGTTGGTTTAAGAGACTATATAAGCTTTTTAGTCCCACATCGGGGAGTTCATCTTTTTAAGTTGTATTATTCCATTATATAAAGAAATTCACTACTTTTGTAAAATCTATGGAAAAGGGGTTGCTCTATATTTTAGAGGGACCCCTAAGGGAAAATATTTTATAGCGTTTCTTAAGCGTTCGCGATTTTCCTTAACGGTTTTTTCGGAGTTGCCAAGCTCAAGTTGAGCATCTACTACATATGCTAGTAGTAGGTGTAGTAGGGTGTTTTATCCTGGAGATATCCGTTTCTGTGAGGGCTATAGCATCACTCTTGAGTGTAGCCGGGCGCTAATGTCTTAAGGGCAGCGT
Organism: Papaver armeniacum; assembly: GCA_023531295.1. NCBI lineage: Eukaryota > Viridiplantae > Streptophyta > Magnoliopsida > Ranunculales > Papaveraceae > Papaver > Papaver armeniacum. The sequence goes on from JAJJWW010010053.1 coordinate 89,792, forward strand.
GTTGAACACGTGCTCACTCTGTTTTTCCAAAGTTTTGCATTGTTCTTTCTTTGTTGCGGAGATTTGTGGAGCTCGTCCGTTTCATCAAATCGATCACTTCCACTATAAAGGAGCTAAGTATCAATAACTTTTTCTTATTTGATTTTTTCCTTGTTTTTGATTATTTCACCCAACAATCTTAAGACATTAGAATTTGTAATAATCAAGAATGGTTGGTTGGTTTGTGAATCATGGATGTTAATTATGGAGTGAAAAAACAGAAAACGAATTTTTGGTCAGCTGTAGAGTTTCGAATTTATCTCACAACCTATAAGGAATTTCGATGAACCCTTTTGATACAACGTAGTGGACATCCTGATAGTTACCCACGTAAAATTTCAGAATTTTTGGAGTTGTAAAAGTATTTTTTTGATATTTTACAAAACAGAGAAACGTTCCTGAAAAATTCTGACGGGCAGAAATGTTTTGTTAACTAAAGTAGTTTTTATGGGGTAACCATGAATTTTTTGATATGGTGGTTCAAACGAAATTTGTAAATCTAGATATTATCTTCAAAACTCATATTTTATCTTCCGTTTCGGAACTAAGGTTTCTGAGATGTGGTGTATTAGGTGATTGGGAAATTACCATCTCCGTAGTCAGAGTATAAACGAAGATTGTGACATGAAACTGGGAAGGGACATGGCTAACAGGCGCATGTGGATGAACACAATTTTTCCAAAGCTGACAAAGGTTGGAACATCAAACGCAAATCTAAGCGTAGTCTTCTTAAGAAACGTATTTTTCATAAACCTGAATCTAGCATTACTTTAATTAAGGGTGATTTTTATGTGTGTAAAATCCTAGCCATACGGCAGTAAATTGTAGGCAACATAGAAACCTTAATTAGTAGATAGTTAATGCTAATTTAGTTGAAACAAACTAGTACGAGTTCAGTGGCATGATGTCGGAAGTTATTTTAATAACTAATGTGAGAGACCAGTAGGTGGACTTTGGAGCCACCAAGCATGTTTGTTGAAACAGAGACCTGTTCACCTCCTATCAGAGGATAGGAAATGTCGAGAAACTCTATATGAGTAACTCACTTGCGACAGAGGTTGCATAAAAGGGAAAGGTCGAGCAGAAGCTCATATCTGTAATATTCTCACATGAATGAAGTTTTCATGTTCCGGGCATATGCAAGAATCTTGTATCTTGCTCTATTGTAGATGGTAAAAGACTTAAGATATTAATTGAATATGGAAAACTTGTCGTACCTAAGGGCATGTGATTTTTAAGGAAACGTTATAATACTTAAGGTCAATATAAGCTTAACGAAAAAAAATTGATGAAGTAGTTGATTCTTGTGTTTTCTTTTGTGCGATTGAATGTTTTGCATGGTAGACATGGAACCGTAAACTTATATAAGTCAATGCATAAACTGGGAAGCGTAGGCTGCATACCCAAATTTATTTTGGATATTGAACACAAAAGTTAAATATTCGTAGAATCAAAATATGCTAAAAAACCTTTTAGCAAAATTGCTCAGAGTAATTCTAAGCCCTTAGAATTAATTCAGTTATACCTAGTTGACATGAAATCAACCCAAAATAAGGTGGTAAAAGGTTTTTTTATAACTTTCATAGATGATTGTACGAGGTTCTATCTTGTATACTTACTTAGGGGTAAGGATGATGCCTTAGAAGCCTTAAGAGTATAAACTTGAAATTGAAAGCAAGTGTGATACCACTAAAAGGGTTAGGTCTGAACATGATGGCAAGTATGAAATTCATATAGGAGAACTTTACTTGTTAAATGGCATTATAGATGAGATCACACCTCCTTATTCACCGTAGTCTAATGGTATAGTTGATCGTAAGAACAGAACCATTAAGGAGATGATTTATGCCATCCTGATTAAAGGATTAACCGCCAACTTGTGGGGGGGAGGTCGTCCTATGATTTTGTTATATCCTGAATAGAGTAACCTTTAAAGGATTAGATAAAACTCCATATGTTTATGAAATATAGACAACCTTCTTATGCATACGTCAAAGTGTGGGGGTGTTTAGATAAGATATCCTGAGTACCCTACTGCATATAGTTTTTGGTTGTGAGTTCTGCTTTTTCGGACTTTGGTGTGAATATTATTATGGAATCTAGGGATGCTGAGTTCTTTGAACATGTTTATTCTTAATCATGTACCTCATTAGAGATGTGATGTTGATCCCCTAGATTTATTTTCAAATAGTCAGAACTTATCTTTAAGGAAGATGAATTAGAGTTGATCATAGGAGAAGTAAAAGATTAGAAATGAGACTTCTTATGGACCTGACTTCTTAATAAGCCTAGCTTAATCTGAGCTCCAGACTCGTAAAGAAGCCATAACATCTATTGAAATCCCATTCTGGTAAGAAGCTTCATTTAGTGAAATGGAATCAGTCCGTCGGAACCAGACTTGGGTGCTTGCTAGTTTACCTCTAGAGAGTAAGACCATGGCATGTAAATGAGTCGAAACGTTAGATATATGGAACTGTGGAAAAATATTAGGCTAAGTTGGTAGCTAAAGGATATAAACAAAATAAGGTGTAAATTTCCTTGATTCTTATTCACTTGTGACGATAATTACTTCTGTTAAGATGCTAATTGATATTGCTGCCATAAACAACTTGGAGATACATCAGATGGATGTTAAGACAGTTTTCCTAAAACCGTGAATTAGATAAAGAAATTTACATAGACCAACCTGAGTATTTTGTAGTGAAAGGTTATGAAGACAAAGTTTCTAAGATGAACAAATCTTTGTATGGTTTTCAAATAAGCACGTAAACAGTGACATGGAAAATTTGATCATGAGATAATGTGTAGTGGATTTAAGTTAATGAATCTGACAAGTATATTTATAAGTAACTTGTTAAGGATGCCTGTGTGATTGTATGATTGTATGTTGATGACATGTTTATACTTGATACAAACATAGATGTGATTAATTCCACTAAAACCATGCACTGAATGAGAACGTTGACTTGAAAGACTAAGGCTTTTTGATGTAATCTTAGGGATGAGGATTAAAAGATAATCAAACATTTATAGTCTTAGTCATTCTCATTATGTTGAATTTGTGCTTAAGAGATACAATCAGTCTGATTGTAAGCACACCTTGTACTTCATACGATTCTTCTTGTAGACTCAAGAAAAATAAGGAAAATGGAGTATCTTAACTTGAATACTCAAGAGTTATAGGATGTCACGATGAATTTAATGAACTGTAAGAGTCCAGACATTGCCTATATTGTGAGTAAGTTAAGTAGATATACTTTTAGTCCAAAGCAAGAGCATTGGGATGCACTTAGTAGAGTATTATGGTACCTAAAATACTCTATTACCTTTTATTTGATTTATGAAAGGTATCTTGCTGTCCTTGAGGGACTTTATGATGCAAACTGGATAGTTGACTCAGAGGAGTCTAAGTCTACAACTGAATATGGTTTCACTCTAGCATGAGGGTTTGTTTTTCGAAGATTTCCAAACAGACATATATTGCTCAATTCATTATGGAATCTAAGAGTATTGCATTAGATAAAGCACGAGAGGGGCTCGAGTGCCTAAGATGCTTTTTAGAAGACATTCCTCTCTGGCATAGGCCTGTGCCAGCTATATCTATACATTGTGTTAGCTAAGCTATAATAGCTAAAGCTAAAAATAACTAATCTCAATCGGCGTTATTTCTATTGATTGGATAAAGTCCAAGGAGAATACGCGCAACCTTTGACGAAAGGTTTATCCAAAGAGATAGTTAGAAATGCATCGAGGGGGATGGGGCTTAAGCTCATAAATTAAACTTGCCATGAAGGTTACTCAACCTTGCTGACTGGAGATCCCATGATCAAGGTTTCGAATAAGACAACTAATTTGTGGTGGGTAAGGGTAAACACTATCAGAGAATTTAATTCTCTGTCCCTTCCTATGGTGTAGACGTGATAGTGTGACTGCATGTGAAGGATGACTTTTAAGAAGTCTTAATGAGTTCTATAGTTTCAATTTAAGATTGAAGTGGGGTGTAGCAGTAACACTCTTTATGGAAACTCACCTATCTGAATGAGGAAGTGGGGCCGCTTCCTATGAGAATATGAGCTTTGATTCTCTAGAGCATTCGAGAAGCAGGACATGTCCGGGGGCCAAATTGGACAAAGCGGAACGAGCTTGGCAGCACCCTTGGAGATATCATCCGTGGTTTTTATCGTGAATTACATCGAACGCTAGCGATTCGGGACATAGTTCACTTGTCTCTAGCAAGTAATTCTGGTAATATCTCACTAAGCACGGGTTCAAGACCTCATGGACCCCTCTCCCGCCTAAAATGGTATTTCCAGCGCTTTTTATGTGATTTTCGTTTTGATGGTTTTGGTATTCTTTGGAACTTAGGATCTAAGGGTCACTAAGGGTTCACTAGTTCATGCTTTTTCACTTTGGTGAAAGAACCTTTAGTCTCACTTGTGAGGAACTAAAGATGAAAGCTCTCTATACTATATGATTTTTGCAATCCATAGGCCTGGGGTCAACACACTGTTGTGTGAGGGAGATGACGTTGGAATGGCTAGTATGACTTCAACATGCACGATCTGTTTATGCATTGGTCGGTTCGGGTCGTGAGATTGGGTTGTTGATTTACCAAGATCTATTTGTGTTTTCGTGTTTTATTGAGTTTTCATTCATGTGGGGATTGTTGGAAAACGATTAATAAAATATGATTTTTAAGGTTTTAATAAAAATTATAATTTATTATTTTCTTTTGTGAATGAAAAACTTATTAGTCCCACACAATGGAGTTTCCACTTTTTAGTTGTTTTAAGAGACTATATAAGCTTTTTAGTCCCATATCGGGGAGTTCATCTTTTTAAGTTGTATTATTCCATTATATAAAGAAATTCACTACTTTTGTAAAATCTATGGGAAAGGGGTTGCTCTATATTTTAGAGGGACCCCTAAGGGAAAATATTTTATAGCGTTTCTTAAGCGTTCGCGATTTTCCTTAACGGTTTTTTCGGAGTTGCCAAGCTCAAGTTGAGCATCTACTACATATGCTAGTAGTAGGTGTAGTAGGGTGTTTTATCCTGGAGATATCCGTCATGTGAGGGCTATAGCATCACTCTTGAGTGTAGCCGGGCGCTAATGTCTTAAGGGCAGCGTGTTGAACACGTGACTCACTCTGTTTTTCCAAAGTTTTGCATTGTTGCTGTTGTGGAGATTTGGGGAGCTCGTCTGTTTCATCAAATCGATCACTTCCACTATAAAGGAGCTAAGTATCAATAACTTTTGCTTATTTGATTTTTTTCTTGTTTTTGATTATTGCACCCAACAGTTTATACATCCTCATGGCGTGTTGATACTAATGCAAGTGAATATATATTACTGACTTAGTAAACAAGCACTTGAGGATGTGTACACTTGCTGAATATTTGTTGTAAGCTTTAACAAAACTTAACATGGTGCGTATTTTGAAGCTCAAATGATGCTGTGGAAAACGATTCATTTGAATGTAACTTCATAAGTGGTTTAAGGCTTTAACTAGCAACCATGCATGACATAACTTGTTAGTCCTGTAGCAGTGCTTGATTGAAGCTCTCCTTTATTTGTGTGTTTTTTTACAAGCTAGCAAGGTACTTTTGTTTGTGTGAGGTTAACAACTGTAGGGTTGGGAGGAATAACACCCACCCGTGATAATGCGAGTCCGGAAACTTTTGAGTAAAACCTACCAAGCTATGACAATTAGGGCCTACAAAGACTATGTGCCGTTGGTTACACAAAATCACATGCTGTTTCTAGTATTGCCTACCCTGAGGATAGCCAACTTTCCAACTCCAACTGAATAAATACTACAATTTTGTAATGCTGGTTATGGCCCATGACAGATTGGATTAGTCCCTTCAAAACAAAAACAAAAAACAATCACAACAATTTGATTCAATTAGGCAGAGTTGGTTTCAAATCAATTTTGTTTCAGAGTCTGTCTTACTGCTACCAAAACCCCCAAAAAATAAAATTGACAATAAAGCCATCAAACATGAATTTTTTTTTTTTTTTTTTTTTTTTTTTTTTGAAGCATAAAATGAATCTTGCTAGCACATATAGATTCATATATTTCCATAACAAATTCATAGTCTTGCCTACTAATGAAGGAAGATAATTTTTTTAAATTTTTGACAAGAAATAAGATAAGAATTTAAACGAGTTAAAATGAGTAATTACGGAGGTGAAGATTTCTTTAGAAGCCAGGCAGAAGTAACTGATGATTTTGTTGTTGGTTAGGGAGACTAGAAGACATTGGATATCCATAATACTCACCGGACATGAAACTCGCAAGTAAAAGTGGCGCGTTCTCTACGTTTGCACATACGCACGGTGGCTGACATCGCCGAAGAAATGAGATAGCACAATCCATGAAGATCGAGTCGCATAGTAACGTGATAGGTCTATTGCCTGGTGTTTATAGGTGAAAATCGTTTCCGCCGATTTCAGTAAATTCGGTAGGTGAGTGAGAAACTGGTTTAAACCCTAAACAAATGTGCTGCACGTGAGCACTTTATAGATTCAAGAGATCAATCTGTACAAGTACATCATATACCAAGAAATGGCCGTTCCAGACTTGCTTCGGTCACAAAGTGGAGGAGAAGGGTTGATTTGGGGAGGGAAGCAAAGAAAGGTGTTGAGACCAGAATAGTGCAGGGGAGAGTAGTGTCTCGACTTGTATCGAAAGTGAAAGCTTAGGAAGCTTGCAAGAGATGAAAGCTTTTGGAGAGCTTGCAAAGTTGCGTTTTACGAGAGTGTTGTATTTTTCTCTGACCGAGACTTGTTGTCCGGTGGAAATAGGTAAGACCTATTTATACAAGTCGAGATTGAAACGTACCCTGGCCTCATGAAGGAAGAGAGTAAAGGGTGAAATAATGGGAGGAGGTGGTAACCGCAAGGTGTTTATGAGTGAAAACGTTTTCACCATTATTTCCTCATTTATTTGACCGCTTTATTCCTATTCACGCTTTCTTAATGTGAGCGTAGTGTACGCTGCAAGCTTTGACCTCCAAACCAAGACCCTGGAAAGCATCCCCCAGTTTGTGTTGATGTCTCCAGTGTTGGTTGCATCTTGAGTGCAAGTGGCGCTGCTAGGGGCGCGTGTGGCATGTGCCAATGGCATGTGCGGAATGCCTTTGTTGCGGGTTGCACCTTGAGTGCAAGTGGCAATGCCAGAGCTGCTAGTGGCGTGTGTGGCATGTTCCAATGGCATGTGCGGAATGCTTTGGTGGTAGGTTGTACGTTGAGTGTTAGTGGCAATGCCAGAGCTGCTAGTGGCGTGTTTGGCATGTGCGGAATGCCTTGGTGGTAGGTTGCACGGTTTGCAAGTTAGGCTACCAGCGTGGGTTTTGGCATGTGTCAATGGCACGTACGGCCAAGTTGGCCTAGGTTGCACGACTTGCAGGTTAGGCTACCAGCGTGCGTGTCTGGCATGTGTCAATGGAACGCATCGCCAGTAGGGCTACGTCCTGGTAAGAAAAGCTACCAACGATGCATGTTGGCATGTGCCAATGTCATGCGTGGCCGATTTGGGTCACGACCTGGTAGGAAAAACTACGAGCGTGTTGGCATGTGCCAATGGCATGTGTGGCCAATTTGGGCCACACCCTGGTAGGAAAAGCTACTAGCGAGCGCGTTGGCATGCGCCAATGGCATGCGTGGCCAATTTGGGTCACGACCTGGTAGGAAAAGCTACCAGCGAGCGTGTTGGCATGTGCCAATGGCATGCGTGGCCGATTTGGCCTAGGTTGCACGGTTTTGCAAGCCTAGGTGCGGGTGATACTTTGGCATGGTGCGGCTAGGGCCAAGGTAAGGGTGTTTGGCTTGGCGTGGCGTGACCAACGTAGCTAGGGCCAAGGCAGAGTGTGTTTGGCATAGCGCGGCTAGCTTGGGAAAGGTGTGGCTGGCATGATTTGCCATTGGCACGGAGGTGCGGCTAGCATGGTTGGCATGCTTTGGCGCATTTGGTGTGGCAGGCATGATTTGCCATTGGTATAGAGGTGCGTCTAGCATGGTTGGCATGCTTCGGCGTGTTTGGTATGGCTGGCATGATTTGCCATTGGCATAGAGGTGCGACTAGCTCAGGCTAGGTGTGGCTGGCATGATTTTCCATTGGCACGGAGGTGCGGCTAGCATGGTTGGCATGCTTTGGCGCGTTTGGTGTGGCTGGCATGATTTGTCATTGGCACAGAGGTGTGGCTAGCATGGTTGGCATGCTTCAGCGCGTTTGGTATGGCTGGCATGATTTTCCATTGGCATGGAGTTGCGGCTAGCTTAGGCTAGATGTGGCTGACATGATTTGCTATTGGCACAGAGGTGCGCCTAGCATGGTTGGCATGCTTTAGCGCGTTTGGTGTGGCTGGCATGATTTGTCATTGGCACTGAGGTGCAGCTAGCATGGTTGGCATGCTTTGGCGCGTTTGGTATGGCTGGCATGATTTGCCATTGGCATGGAGGTGCGGCTAGCTTAGGCTAGATGTGGCTGGCATGATTTTCCATTGGCACGGAGGTGCGGCTAGCATGGTTGGCATGCTTTGGCGCGTTTGGTGTGGGTGGCATGATTTGTCATTGGCACAGAGGTGCGGCTAGCATGGTTGGCATGCTTCGGCGCGTTTGGTATGGCTGGCATGATTTGTCATTGGCATAGAGGTGCGGCTGGCTTAGGCTAGGTGTGGCTGGCATGATTTTTCCATTGGCACGGAGGTGCGGCTAGCATGGTTGGCATGCTTTGGCGCATTTGGTGTGACTAGCATAGCTAGGGCCAAGACAGAGTGCGTTTGGCATGGCGCGGATAGCTCGCGCTAGGTTTGGCTGGCATGATTTGCCATTGGCACGGAGGGGAATTAGGGTTTTGTTCGTTATAACCCTAATTTGAAAAAATACCCACTATTAATTACTGACTACATGCATTAAATGTTCTAATAAATGTGTCATCGGTGACATTAGGTTATTTGGGGTTTTACGATTTTACCCTTTGTTCAAAATCCACCATCAACATTAAGTCCCATGCTTAGCTCGGAACAGGAGCTTTGTTGCAAGGTAAGCATAACATGGTGACAAACTATCAACAGCAGATCGTAAAGAGAATTGAAGAGGCTTGTCGACCTTTTTATAAATAGGATTTGGAATCCTTGCCTTTGGCAGTTTTTCTCAAATCGGGAGGCTGGCACAATTGGGAAGTCAGCGTCATTGAGAGGTAGGAAGCTGGGAGGCATTGAGAAGTTGACACGAGTTGGGAAACTGAGCGCGCTAGCTGGCGGGACCGGCGCAAGGTGGGGAAGCTGAGCGTGCTAGCTGGAGGGACTAGCGTAACGTGGGGAAGCTGAGCGTGCTAGCTGGCGGGACCGACGCAAAGTGGGAAGCTGATCGTGCTAGCTGGCGGGACCGGCGCAAGGTGGGGAAGTTGAGCGTGCTAGCTGGCGGGACCGGCGTAACTTAGGCGACATTGGGAAGCTGGGCGCAATTGGTGGGACCGGTGCAACTTGGGCGACGTTGGGAAATTGGGCGCAATTTCTGGGACCGGTGCAACTTGGGCGATGTTGGGAAGTTGGGCGCAATTGGTGGGACCGGTGCAAATTGGGCGATGTTGGGAAGTTGGGCACCCTTTTGGGCCCGTTCCTTATATGCACAATTTTGGTATAGGGAAATCCTTCCCTATTTCAGAATCTCCACGCCCATATATATAAAATCCATTTTACTCATCTTTGTTCTTTCATCATTTCATACTAGCGGCAGAGTCACAAAGAAAAACCGGCTTCCAGGTATGTCTTCTAGTACTTCTCTTGTTTCCCTTTTCATGTAGGTGCAAACCCTAAAGTAGGCGTTTTTCTTTTAGGATCCTTGCAATGACATTGCGCATATGATTTCTTGGCGTGCTTTTTGTAGAAAATATTGTATATATGCACCCAAGGGAAATACTGCATATATGATTCGAACCCGTCGAAAAACGCTCCATATATAATTTTGAACCCGAAGAAGGATATCATAGACGCATTCGAGCCCGTACAAAATACTGCGTATATAGTTTTGAACCCGAAGAATGATACTGCAGACGCACTTGAGCCCGTATAAAATATTGCGTATATAATTTTGAACCCTGAAGAAGATACTGCGTGTGCATTTTCGAACCCGTAGAGAATACTGCATATGTTCTTCATATGATTTCGAACCCATAGGAAATATTGCATATATGAATTTCATACCTGAAGGAAATACTGCGCGTGCAGTTTTGAACCCGTAGAAAAATGCTCCATATATAATTCTGAACCCGAAGAAGGATACCATAGACGCATTCGAGCCCGTAGAAAATACTGCGTATATAATTTTGAACCCTGAAGAAAATACTGCGTGTGCATTTTTGAACCCGTAGAGCATACACCCTATTTTTTTGTTTTCCAGGTTTTCTTTTTGTTGGGTGTGATTATGTGTCAGGGAGATAATTTCGTCTTTCTCCGTGTGCAGATATCTCGTTACTAAGTTGTTATGAAGAAATCCGACAAGATGTTACCTGAACAAAATTTCGCCTCATCGAAGGATGTTCATAGTTCCAAACCAAACACGGATGATGAATTCTTTGCTAGACCCCTCCCCCTGCTTGGAAGAATCACCCAGATTTCGTGCCAATTTTGTTAACCGGGTGTGAAGATGAAAAGAAGACACGTTCGGTTCGCCCAGAGAACACCATACGGTTCTGTCTTCATAAAGGGGTATATTCTTCTTCCAACATTGATTTCAGGATGTGTCAAAGCCCATTGCGTTCTTTAGATAGATGGGTTGAGTTCATGGTGAGTAGGGAGCACATAAATACTAACTTAACTCTAGCGCAGATTATTGATGCTGTCAGAGATTCAGTAAATCTCCAGATTAGGAAGGATATCCCGGGCTTGGTTGCTCTCATCTCCAGATAGTGTTCGGACACCCATAAGATCATATGTAGATGGGGTGAAATAACTTTCTCCTTGGAGTGTGTGGCTCTCTTGCTAAATATTCCGGTAACCGGGAATCTTAATATTCGATTGTCTGAAGGTGAGGAGAAGATACGGGAAGACCTTGCCGCTATGTTGGGAGATTACGCTCGAAAAGACTCCACTGCAAAGTCGAAGGATTCTGTCCGGAAAGAGGATGAAAGGTGCTTTTACAGCAGTTGGATATCTCAATGGTTTGCGGACAAGCTATAACCTAAACAGAATAGCAGTGATCTTCATGTTGCAGCATTTTTGGCTCTCTGGTTGTCGAGAGACATTTTTGATGACGGTTCTGGAAAGAAGGAAATAAGACCAGAGTTGCTAGTGATTGCTGTGAAGTTAGCAAAAGGTGAAGTTCTTCCCATTTGCAAGGTATTCCTTGGTTCCCTGTATGTGCATCTGGATCACCTAGTTGTGAACATGCGAGTTTCGAATGGTTTCATGAAAGTGGATTCATATGTGCATGTTGCTTTTCTGCAAGTCTGGCTATGGGAGCACTTTGAGAAGTATGCTCCGAAACCATTTCCTTCGATTCCCGCGAGTTGGGGCGGCTCTCGAATTCTTCGATGGGTGAACAGGCGTCCACGAGTTGGCATGAGCTTGGTTAGTCTTCTCGATAAGTCGCATGAAATCAGTTTTCGCCCATGGGAGCCGGTCCATAGGTCGGTGACTCAAATTGACACCTTTGCTTCTGCTCCGATCATGTCTTTGTCTTCTGACGACAACTTGAGTGTTGGTGAAAACTTGTTTATTCAAAGTTGCTGTTGATGGTGGTCTTTAAACAAGGGGTAAAATCGTAAATCCCCATGACCTAGTGTTACCCGCAACACATTAACTAAGAGCATTTAACTCAGGTGTAAATAATTAATAGGGGTATTTTTTCAACATACCAGATTAGGGTTTTTCAACACAGAACCCTAATTCCAAAACCAAGCTGCACCCTGCGCACCATGGAAACAATGCCAAACCAAGCCGCATATTGCGCACCATGGCAACAATGCCAAACCAAGCCGCACCCTGCGCACCATGGCAACAATGCCAAACCAAGCCGCATCTGCGCGCACCATGGCAACAATGCCAAACCAAGCCGCACCTGCGCAGCATGGCAACAATGCCAAACCAAGCGCATCTGCGCACCATGGCAACTGAATGCCAAATCAAGCCGCACCTGCGCACCATGGCAACAATGCCAAACCAAGCCGCACCCTGCGCACCATGGCAACAAGCCAAATTTCCAAGCCTCTATGCCTTTGGCCCACGCCAAATATAGCGCCCTAGGCTTGCAAGACTTGCAACTAGGTCAACATGGCCGTACGTGCCATTGGCACATGCCAACACGTATCGCAAAGCCATATTTCCAAGCCGCTATGCCTTTGGCCCACGCCAAATATAGCGCCCTAGGCTTGCAAGACTTGCAACTAGGTCAACATGGCCGTACGTGCCATTGGCACATGCCAACACGTATCGCAAGCCATATTTCCAAGCCGCTATGCCTTTGGCCGACGCCAAATATAGCGCCCTAGGCTTGCAAGACTTGCAACTAGGTCAACATGGCCGTACGTGCCATTGGCACATGCCAACACGTATCGCAAGCCATATTTCCAAGCCGCTATGCCTTTGGCCCACGCCAAATATAGCGCCCTAGGCTTGAAAGACTTGCAACTAGGTCAACATGGCCGTACGTGCCATTGGCACATGCCAACACGTACCACAAGCCATATTTCCAAGCCGCTATGCCTTTGGCCCACGCCAAATATAGCGCCCTAGGCTTGCAAGACTTGCAACTAGGTCAACATGGCCGTACGTGCCATTGGGACATGCCAACACGTATCGCAAGCCATATTTCCAAGCGGCTATACCTTTGGCCCACGCCAAATATAGCGCCCTAGGCTTGCAAGACTTGCAACTAGGTCAACATGGCCGTACGTGCCATTGGCACATGCCAACACGTATCGCAAGCCATATTTCCAAGCCGCTATGCCTTTGGCCCACGCCAAATATAGCGCCCTAGGCTTGCAAGACTTGCAACTAGGTCAACATGGCCGTACGTGCCATTGGCACATGCCAACACGTATCGCAAGCCATATTTCCAAGCCGCTATGCCTTTGGCCCACGCCAAATATAGCGCCCTAGGCTTGCAAGACTTGCAACTAGGTCAACATGGCCGTACGTGCCATTGGGACATGCCAACACGTATCGCAAGCCCAACACTAGGCTTGCAAGACTTGCAAGCCGTGCCATTGGCACATTTCCAAGCCATATTTCCAAGCCGCTATGCCTTTGGCCCACGCCAAATATAGAGCCCTAGGCTTGCAAGACTTGCAACTAGGTCAACATGGCCGTACGTGCCATTGGCACATGCCAACACGTATCGCAAGCCATATTTCCAAGCCGCTATGCCTTTGGCCCACGCCAAATATAGCTCCCTAGGCTTGCAAGACTTGCAACTAGGTCAACATGGCCGTACGTGCCATTGGCACATGCCAACACGTACCACAAGCCATATTTCCAAGCCACTATGCCTTTGGCCCACGCCAAATATAGCGCCCTAGGCTTGCAAGACTTGCAACTAGGTCAACATGGCCGTACGTGCCATTGGGACATGCCAACACGTATCGCAAGCCATATTTCCAAGCGGCTATACCTTTGGCCCACGCCAAATATAGCGCCCTAGGCTTGCAAGACTTGCAACTAGGTCAACATGGCCGTACGTGCCATTGGCACATGCCAACACGTATCGCAAGCCATATTTCCAAGCCGCTATGCCTTTGGCCCACGCCAAATATAGCGCCCTAGGCTTGCAAGACTTGCAACTAGGTCAACATGGCCATACGTGCCATTGGCACATGCCAACACGTATCGCAAGCCATATTTTCAAGTCGCTATGTCTTTGGCCCACGCCAAATATAGTGCCCTAGGCTTGGAAGACTTGCAACTAGGTCAACATGGCCGTACGTGCCATTGGCACATGCCAACACGTATCGCAAGCCATGTTTCCAAGTCGTTATGCCATTGGCCCACGCCAAATATAGCTCCCTAGGCTCGCAAGACTTGCAACTAGGTCAACATGGCCATACGTGCCATTGGCACATGCCAAACACACATGCTGGTAGCCTAACTTACAAACCGTGCAACCTACCACCAAGGCATTCCGCACATGCCATTGGCACATGCCAAACACACACGCTGGTAGCCTAACTTTCAAACCGTGCAACCTACCACCAAGGAATTCCGCACATGCCAAACACACACGCTGGTAGCCTAACTTGCACGTGCAACCTACCACCAAGGCATTCCGCACATGCCATTGGCACATGCCAAACACACACGCTGGTAGCCTAACTTGCAAACCGTGCAACCTACCACCAAGGCATTCCGCACATGCCGTTGGTTGGCATGCCACACACGCCACTAGCAGCCTCGGCATTACCACTTATGCTCGAGGTGCAACTCGCAACGAAGGCATTCCGCACATGCCATTGGCACATGCCACATGCGTCCCTAGCAAAGCACCACTTGCACCCAAGATGCAACCAACACTCGAGACATCAACACAAGGCGGGGATGCTTTTTAGGGTTTTGGTTTGGCGGTCCTGACATGCAGCGTACACTACGCTCACATTAAGAAAGCGTGAAAAGGAATAAAGCGGTCAAATAAAAGAATAAATAATGGTGAAAAACGTTTTCACCCATTAACACCATGCGGTTACCACCTCCTCCCATTATTTCACCCTTTACTCTCTTCCTTCATGAGGGCGAGTACGTTTCAATCTCGACTTGTATAAATAGGTCTTACCTATTTCCACCGGACAACAAGTCTCGGTCGGGATAAAAATACTACACTCTCGGAAAGGCAACTTTGCAAGCTCTCCCAAAAGCTTTCATCTCTTGCAAGCTTCCTAAGCTTTCACTTTACGATACGGGTCGAGATACTACTCTCCTCAACACCTTTCTTTGCTTCCCTCCCCAAATCAACCCTTCTCCTCCACTTTGTGACCGAAGCAAGTCTGGAACGGCCATTTCTTGGTTTAGGCCGGACTTGTATGCATTGATCTCTCGAATCTATAAAGTGCTCACGTGCAGCACATTTGTTTAGGGTTTGAACCAGTTTCTCACTCACCTACCGAAATTACCGAAATCAGCAGAAACGATTTTTACCCATAAATGATTGCATGTCCGGTTATATGTCGTCTTTCTTCATGGGGTCTTTCCGAATAGCTGCTTACAATATTGACTGTGCTGATCGCCACATGGGTTTTGATCAAGGGGTGCCTCTTTCCTTACCAGCTGGTGGTTCCTAAGGATTCATTACATGCCGCCCTCAATGCCAGTGGCCTTGAGCGGGGTATCCGCCTTCCCTTCTTTCAAACGGGAAGAGTAACTTCGACGACTTTTGGCTATAATGAGTTACAGTACGATGAGTTCATTATGATTCAAGATTTTGTAAATAACGTGGTGGAGAATGTTCATTGTAAACCTTCCACAGCGAGTTTTGAAGAAGTATCCAATGTTGAGAGATCCCAGCGAAAGTTGCTGGCAACTCGGAAAGTCCCAGCAAAGGAACAAAGAACGAAGAATCGTGTTGGCGGGTTAGAGGCGGTTTCAAAAGATCCTCCCGCAGCTCTCGTGTCTTTCAGTTCTTCCAATAACCGGGTATCGTCGCCTCCTTGTTGGTTCGTCTCAAAACACGTGAATTTCTCTGAAAACATGTGTCTTGTTTCTTCCGGGGCTTCAGTGAGTGTTAATGCATTCGCTGCCCTTGCACGTTGCCGGGGAGACGGCAATTTCTTCGAAGAATTCGGCGACACCGAGCCTCCTCATAGCGGTGATGAGTGGAGAAAGAAGAAAGTTCGACAAGTGAGAGTGATTGCTCGGGAGCACCGGTTCTTTTCGGGAAGCGGTTCGGTGAGTTTCGCGCTTCTTTTTCTTTCTTCTTCCGTTTCTTCTTTTGAAAAATGTCTAACTCAAGTTCGCAGGAGGAATCGGTTCGAAGGACGATTACGGGGTGGAGCCACACGAAAACTTGCCTTTGGTGACCACCGCCGGTGACTTGGAGATGGGAGTTAGCCAATTTCCGGGCACAGATGTGGTTCAAACGGTGGATGATTCCCTGACGGTTGCTGCCGTAGACATGGAAAAAGACCCTTTGCGAGTCGTAAGGCCAGTTGCAGGAACCATTTTCGATCCCCCGTACTTGGTTCCTTATCCAGGTCATGTGCTGGTTGGCGGTTTCAGCGTGCTGGCTAAGCATGAGGCGTTGTACACTAGAATCTGGGAGAAGTATGGACATATGGCCACAACCAAGAAGATCACTAGTCGATTTGCGCTAGTTAAGCGTGTGGAAGAGGCTTTATCTTCCATCGAGGACATGCGTGAGGTGACTGGCCACACCGTTTCTGAAGACGTTATTGCCAACTGGGAGCACCATCGTGACGTGTGTGTAGAAAAGGAGTTCAACGCTTCGTGGTTTGTCGAAGGCCTTCTTTGAGATCCGAAGTCGAAAGATGCGTGATCGAAAACCTTTTGCGAGAGGAGATTGCACGACGGGAGGTAGAACTCGAAAAGCTTTCCAAGATGTTGATTATGAAGAGAGCGGCTCTTTAAGATGCAAAGTTGACTTTCTCCAAGAAGAGCAGACCTCTGTTGGATGATTTTCCTTGAATGTTTCTCTGATAAACTTTCATTTAGGTTCTTCTTCTTCTTCTTTTTTTTGAAAAACACCCG
This sequence comes from Papaver armeniacum, assembly GCA_023531295.1. Lineage (NCBI taxonomy): Eukaryota > Viridiplantae > Streptophyta > Magnoliopsida > Ranunculales > Papaveraceae > Papaver > Papaver armeniacum. The sequence continues at coordinate 106,528 of JAJJWW010010053.1, forward strand.
GATGTCCGGTTCAAAGTTCGAATAGGTTTTGATAGACAATTGGTAGCTTTTGAGGATATTGGATTATTTCTGGGATGAATGGTTTTGATAATATAACTCTGATTATGTTTTGTCAAAGGAATATTGCTTTTATGAAAGTGTGTGCTAGTAGTTCGACCGGTTTTGGTAGACAACTGGTAGCTTTTGAGGATATTGGATTATTTATGGGATGAATGGTTTTAATAATATAACTATGATTATGTTTTGTGAAAGGAATATTGCTTTTATGAAAGTGTGTGCTAGCAATAGGCACAAGACGCAGTAGTATGACGGGTTTTATTAAGAACCTAAAAACAGATCGTATATCTTGCCCATCTAAATTTACTCACTTCATAGGTTTTTGCGAACGCGCCCTCTCCATGTAAAATGCGTCTTTGCTGGTAGCATCGCCAGCAAGTCCCCAATCGCTGGTAGCATCTTCAGCGAGTCCCCAGTTTTCTAGTGTAGTTTTTACAACTGGTAATCGGGTTGTCTGGCAGTTGATTCGGATTGAGTCGCCTTCGCATACCATCTTGACATCTGGGTCGAAGAACGAGATCGGCAGATCGACATTGTAGCCGATAGATCAATCCTCATTGTGGTCGCCAATTGTTTATAGGTGATAATCGTTTCCGCCGATTTCGGTAAATTCGGTAGGTGAGAGAGAAACTGGTTTAAACCCTAAACAAATGTGCTGCACGTGAGCACTTTATAGATTCGAGAGATCAATTATTACAAGTCCGGCCTAAACCAAGAAATGTATGTTCCAGACTTACTTCGGTCACAAAGTGGAGGAGAAGGGTTGATTTGGGGAGGGAAGCAAAGAAAGGTGTTGAGACCAGAATAATTCTGGGAGAGTAGTGTCTCGACTTGTATCAGAAAGTGAAAGCTTAAGAAGCTTGCAAGAGATGAAAGCTTTTTGGAGAGATTGCAAAGTTTCCTTTTCTGAGAGTGTTGTATTTTTGTCCTGACGGAGACTTGTTGTCTGGTGGAAATAGGTAAGACCTATTTATACAAGTCGAGATTGAAACGTACCCTAGCCTCATGAAAGAAGAGAGTAAAGGGTGAAATAATGGGAGGAGGTGGTAACCGCAAGGTGTTTATGGGTGAAACGTTTTCACTATTATTTCCTCATTTATTTGACCGCTTTATTCCTATTCACGCTATCTTAATGTGAGAGTAGTGTACGCTGCAAGCTGTGACCGCCAAACCAAGACCGTGGAAAGCGTCCCCCAGTTTGTGTTGATGTCTCGAGTGTTGGTTGCACCTTGGGTGCAAGTGGCGCTGCTAGGGGCGCGTGTGGCATGTGCGGAATGCCTTTGTTGCGGGTTGTACCTTGAGTGCAAGTGGCAATGCCAGAGCTGCTAGTGGCGTGTGTGGCATGTGCCAATGGCATGTGCGGAATGCCTTGGTGGTAGGTTGTACGTTGAGTGTTAGTGGCAATGCCAGAGCTGCTAGTGGGTTTTGGCATGTGTCAATGGCACGTATGGCCAAGTTGGCCTAGGTTGCACGGCTTGCAGGTTAGGCTACCAGCGTGCGTGTTTGGCATGTGTCAATGGCACGCCTGGCCATTAGGGCTACGTCCTGGTAAGAAAATCTACCAGCGATGCATGTTGGCATGTGCCAATGGCATGCGTGGCCAATTTGGGTCACGACCTGGTAGGAAAGGCTACCAGCGAGCGTGTTGACATGTGCCAATTGCATGCGTGGCCGATTTGGGTCACGACCTGGTAGGAAAAACTACCAGCGAGCGTGTTAGCATGTGCCAATGGCATGTGTGGCCAATTTGGGCCACGCCCTGGTAGGAAAAGCTACCAGCGGGCGTGTTGGCATGTGCCAATGGCAAGCGTGGCCAATTTGGGTCACGGCCTGGTAGGAAAAGCTACCAGCGGGCGTGTTGGCATGTGCCAATGGCATGCGTGGCCGATTTGGCCTAGGTTGCACGGTTTGCAAGCCTAGGTGCGGGCGCTAATTTGGCATGGCGCGGCTAGGGCCAAGGTAAGGGTTTTTGGCTTGGTGTGGCGTGACCAACTTATCTTGGGCCAAGGCAGAGTGTGTTTGGCATGGCGCGGCTAGCTTGGGCAAGGTGTGGCTGGCATGATTTGCCATTGGCACGGAGGTGCGGCTAGCATGGTTGGCATGCTTTGGCGCGTTTGGTATGGCTGGCATGATTTGCCATTGGCACAGAGGTGCGGCTAGCATGGTTGGCATGCTTCGGCGCGTTTGGTATGGCTGGCATGATTTTCCATTGGCATAGAGGTGCGGCTAGCTCAGGCTAGGTGTGGCTGGCATTATTTTCCATTGGCACGGAGGTGCGGCTAGCATGGTTGGCATGCTTTGGCGCGTTTGGTGTGGCTGGCATGATTTTTCATTGGCACATAGGTGCGGCTAGCATGGTTGGCATGCTTCGGCACGTTTGGTATGGCTGGCATGATTTTCCACTGGCATGGAGGTGCGGCTAGCTTAGGCTAGGTGTGGCTGGCATGATTTTTCCATTGGCACGGAGGTGCGGCTAGCATGGTTGGCATGCTTTGGCACGTTTGGTGTGACTAGCATAGCTAGGGCCAAGCCAGAGTGCGTTTGGCATGGCGCGGCTAGCTCGGGCTAGGTGTGGCTGGCATGATTTGCCATTGGCACGGAGGGGAATTAGGGTTTTGTTCGTTGTAACCCTAATTTGAAAAAATACCCTTATTAATTACTGTCTACATGCATTAAATGTTCTAATAAATGTGTCATCGGTGACATTAGGTTATTTGGGGTTTTACGATTTTACCCTTTGTTCAAAATCCACCATCAACATCTGGTAAACCAAATTCTTCTTCAGACAATTTAAACAGTTCCTTAAACAGGGTGTTGTTTAAATACTCTAATGGAACTGTGTAGCGTTTGTTATCGGTTGTATACACAACAAAATACCCATTTTCATTACTTGTTGGAAATAAAATCCTTCTTCGTTTCACTTCAACTCTATCTTGCCATCTCCTCACCATGGTCAGTAGTTTCTTTGGGCTGATTTTCATTCTAAGTATGAAAACAATAGTAAGGAAGTTGTAGAGAATTGGAATATTGAGATGAGGAGAAATGAAGATGCACTGCACATACCTATCTGCAAGTACAAGGCATATATTTATACAAGGAATGGATGAGGTCAGTCTAATTATAGAATTAAGAACAACCCATGTGCGTAATTGAGTAATGAGACTGGTTGGTTTTGGAAATCGATGGGCTGCTGAAGAGAGTGATATGACAAGTGGGGAGGTGTGACATTGTGGGGTGAGTTTGCATTTAGCTGAGGAAACACACTATTAGTTACTCAGACTGCAGGTTGGTCATAACTGTGGTTCCTAGACTACATTTAAAAACAAGCAACACTTTTTTGGCTTAAGATCAAATTCTAAGCTCTCACTGGTCAGAAATGAATAACTTATATGTTATTTCTTTTTCTCCATATTGCCTACACAAAAACTTATGTAACCGGCATAGTTAAGTTGGCATGTGATTTTGACAGGGTAGTTATCCTAACATGTTAATAAGGGTCCTGTAATTTATAGAAAAATGGTGCTTTTATATTTGGTCTCTCTACATTGTGACATGGGCACGTTTTATTCGGTCACCAATAACATGGTGGGTGACAAAGATTCAATTGGCAAGGACTACCAAAAACTCAAACCCAATAGTACATGGTTGTTAATGGGATACCAGTTTAGTTGGTGTTGTATCGATTTTATCCATGGATGTTTTAGCTTATATGGAATTTGGCACACACTTAAAGATCCTGAAGGTGAATGGGGTCACCTCCTTAAAATTATTTGAATCAAGTCGATTAGCTGACAGGTGCCCCGTCTTTATTGAGAGGACAATACATTCAGGGAATTTAGCCTCGTTTGATTCATGATTGAATTTTGTAGAATATTATTTTCATGCAAACAATACCAAGAGACTTCAAAAGAAAAATATTTGTAAATAATAATAAATATCTTGCAAAAAGTCTAAGCTTCATATTATGATAATCATCTCCTTAAAATTATTTGAATCAAATCGATTGGCTGACAAGTGCCCGTCTCTATTGAGAGGACAATGCATTCAGAGAAGATAGCCTCTTTTGATTCATGAGTGAATTTTGTAGAATAATAATTTCATGCAAACAACAACAAGAGACTTCAAAAGAAAAAAAAAATTGTGAATAGTAATAAATGTATTCCGAAAAGTCTAAGCTTCATATTATGATTATGTTAATAGTTTTCTATGGAAACACAAATCCATGGAAATGACAAATACCTTATCTTAACACTCCCAATGTTTTAAGTAATTTTAAGCCACATACTTAGCCGTGTTAGGTAACCATGCTTATTAATTTTGTACCACAAAATTGTGGTTTCATTGTGTTGGGATCTTAGGATGCAAGCACCGAGACCATGTACAAATTGTGGCCAGGAAAGCAAGAGAGATGAACGGGTATGTATATGGGAAATCAGTGATCACAGATGTGACCTTGCTGAATGTCACTAATCAATTTGAGCTCAATTTTGTAGATGCACCACAAACATTGTGGTTTGCTTGTGTTGTGATTTTAGGACGCAAGCACCAAAATTATGTACTATTTTCGCCCAAGCAAGTTAGCAAGATGCGTTATAACTATGGGGTAGTAAAACTGGAATTGGTGAACTTGCCTTTTGACACTCTCCCCTTGTACTTAAGATTCTTTGAGAAAATATATTTAGCACTCATTTATACTGAAGAATTACATTTTTGAAGGTTAAAAGCACTGTATGATTTGAGGTTTGATTTAAATACAATAATGACTAGCCATATCATTACAGTGACACTTTAGTACTTGCAGAAGAATAGCCATAAATATATGATCTGAATCCCCAAAATGTAATAATCAAAGGAAGAATTTTGAAGCCACTCATTGGATCATGGAAAAGAATAACAGCTGCAATGCTAGTGACGGGGGAACCCCCTCTGCGTTAATGACACCGGCTAAAATAGTTGAAGCCGAAAAAGAACTGCAGTTCCTCCCAAAACTCCCAACTGGAAAGTTAATGCGAGACCAAATAAGAACCATATAGTAAGACGCCTCGCCATTCTTGAAATTTTTAGCTTGATTTCATGCCTTTGTAATCGTTATTTATAATAACCCCGATTGTTGTAAAAATGAAAGCAAATAAGGATACCATAACTTGTTGTTCTAAGACTACATGAAAAGACCTTCTCCCAGTAACTTCACAAAAACCAACTCGACAGAGCAAATATGAGTCCATGAAGAGCTGATCCCACAACATCCCATATGAACCCCAATGTATATTGGTTGTCACCGACGTTACCAAATCTATCTCGAATACGAATCTAAACCGATAATAACAACTGCCGCAGATTATGATCACAATGGCATTTAATGTGGATACTTTTATTTTGTTCTTAACTATGAAATAGCCAAAAATGGCAGAGAAAACCGAGTGAAGAAGAAGCTAAAAGAGAAGCGATTGATGCGATCGAGATAGGCGTAAGCATATGCATACATGAGATTATCTGCAACACTTAAAAACCCTAAAACAATATAAGAGAGAGTGAGCTTGAACGTGAGAGGCGTTGGCTGAATTTTAAGAAAAATATATGATGGAAGCAAGAATAGAGCGGTTAGAGGCCACCCAAAGAATCGAAACCCATGAAATTATCCATTTGCTTTTTCCACCATTAGCAAAATAGAGTCGAGATAGGAGACTCGAGGATGGAAAAGAAACAAGCATTGATCCAATGCTTAGAACTAGTAGAACCCAGTACGAGGCTGGATTCCTTGTGTATGCTTCACATGCCATGGTTTTAAATCTAGAAAGTTGGTCCAAACAACGAAAGAGAAGGTTACAGTGATCCATCCTCCTTTGTTTCTTCGAAGTCAAAAAAAAAAACCACACCCATTACATTCATAATCAATGAGAAGGAATAATGTATGTCAATAGTAAAAAAACATGAAACCATATGTGCTCTTGAAATTCAGTTAACATAACAGCTTTATCACCCACAAATAATGGAGAATTCACACAAAACTAATTAATGAAAGTTCACATGTTCGGGAAATGTGCAAAATTGATCATTTGAAGTTTTACCATGGCTAGGTAGGATCTTTGTAAGACAATTGGGGATAATCTGCAAGAGAAAAATATCAAAAAAGTACTTAAGAGGAAAGAGTATGAATTCATATCTCGCTTTAAAGACCAATTGGAAATATTAAATTGAAAGCATTTGTACCACAGCCAGGATGACAAACATTTTTTTCTTATAGAACCCTAGGAAGTATGTTCATGGTAATCCAATATCGAGGTAAACCTATGTTTATCCCCAATTTAGTTTAGTGTTAAAACTCAACTAGCAATTGGATAATCGACAAAAGAAACTGTGTATCTAACTTCAACAAATACTGACCAATTGAAGAAGGACAAATCAAAGAGACTATCTATTGAAAAGAGATCGGTGTATGAACTGTTCTTACTGAGCCCAAATAAAATCATATTTCCATCACAAAACTTAATAATAATTATGAAGATAAACCCTATCTAGAAGTAAAAAATTGATAGTAAACAGCAGAGTAGAACAAAAGAATTATGGGTTTAACATTGACATTAAGTGATGCTTCAAAGAAAAAATTGACATTAAGTGATGAAACTCGGATAGCGTCTATTAACCTGGTGCAAGTGAGGGATCCATCTCCATGACTCAAGGTTTTATTGTTCTTCTTCTTGACTGTTAATCCCAGGATGAGATTCTAGAAAAAACCTAGTTGGTGATGTATGAAATGGTCTTAGATTAGATCAATCATTTCCCTCGGACTGAAGTAAAAACCGAGTCTGTAATAAGTGGGGCGATCTTAGATCAATCATTAAAAATCGAGTTGGTAATGGTTTGTCGATTTATGATGTAATTATGTAAGAGGAGGGATCCCCTCACACTTTTATTATCACACTATCTCACACATTAAACGTTATTTTTGTGAACAAAAACCAAACCCTAACGGATTTGAAGTTAATATTTTGGGGATATGTTCCTCTTACCAAGTTCTACATACATACAAAAAATGAGCGTATTCCGAGACATATAACACCACCATCTACTACTTTGAAAATGAGCCGTTGAAAATCAACGGATTTCTAACCGTCGAAATTAAGACCGGTAGATTATGAGGTTTTATATTTCGGAATGTGCTCATTTGTGGTATGCATGTAGAACTTGGTAAGAGGAACACATCCCCAAAATATTAGCTTCAAATTCGTTACGGTTTGGTTTTTATTCGCGAAATGACGCCCAACGTGTGAGATAGTGTGATAATAAAAGTGTGAGGGGATCCTCCCTCATTATGTAAACCGTGTGGCTGCTGAGGATCGTTCTCAGCTTGGCTTTGACCTATTGTGATAGGGGTGCCAACGGGTCTTATCGGGTTCGGGTAGTATACTACCCGGAACCGGTAATTTTAGACAGTTTCGGGTCCTAACGGTTCCGTATCCGGGTCCGGTTGCTAAATTGGTGGACCCAGAACCGGATCCGATAAAAACCAACCGGGGAAATTAGGTTAAGGCCCACCCCATGTATAAACCATAATATGAGGCTCTTAATTAAAAGAAGTTTAAATCTGGGCCCCGAGTTATTAAAAGACATTCATGTCCTTTTATATATTGTCAAGCCCCAAATTAAATAAAATTTAAATTTAAGCCCAAAATTATTAAATTTTGGACCAAAATTATTAAAGTATATTGTGAATGTGTACACAGAAGTTACACATGCATATGGCATGTGTATCCAGAAGTTACACATCCTTACGCCATGTGTAATGCAAAGTTACACATCAAAAAGAACGCATACAAAAATTACATGTATTACTTTAATATTCATTTATAATAATTTCTTAGCATGTGCAACTAGAAGTTACACACGCTTCTGTCTATTGTAATTGAGAGTTACATATGCATCTATCTAGTGTAATTGAGAGTTACACATGCATCTGATTTGTGTATTCAGCGTCAACTCCAATTCCAGCGAGACCATGATCACATTTAAGCAATTAGATTTTATGAAGTTATCTGAAACCTGAAATATAACAACAAGCAATCAGTATTTATAATATTAAAATGAACAGTACATACAACAATGTATATTCAGTTTCACCTACACAAAATCACATTTTATCATAAGGAGATGTGAAATCAAGTAATTAAAAACCAGAGCTTAAGAAACAACTTTGCTGCAAGAATTCAAAATTTTTGCAAACTCAAAACAAGTGATCATCAGACACACCAAAGTCTAAGCATATGCAACAGATACACATCCACATAGCATGTGTAACTCGCAATTACACATTCAATTAGCATGTGTAACTAGCAGTTACACATCCATAAAGCTTGTGTAACTGGCATGCGTAATTTTTTGGTTACAAGGTTTGTTCATTTTAGCATGTGTAATTAGAATATACTCATGCATTTGTATAGTGTAATTCAGAGTTACACGTGCATCCTACTTGTGTAATTAGAAGTTACACAAGCATATAACATGTGTAACTAGAAATTACACATGCATCCTACTTGTGTAATGTGAATAAATGCGCAGTCTAGACATATAATTTGAAACTAAAAACAACAAGAGTGGGATCTAAAAAGGTGTACCAGCAAGCAAAGAAATGTTGTCTTCTCTGTCCCGTTTTCACCAAGCATAACTACAATCTGAGGATCAGCAAACTCTCCCTCCATGATATGAGGCTCAAATTTCCGTATCTGCAATACGAAGTTAACGTCGAAAGATGGGGTTAATTCATGAACTATCGCATCCTTGACAAGGTGGTTAAACAATAAAGACTTCAAACACATATGTAAACGGGAAAATAAACAGCCCAATTAGAAGCTTCACCAATATTTTTTTCATACATTAAGACAACTGAAAGTCCTAATGATTCAGCTAATCCAGATTCTTCAATTATGTCTTTAGTTAATGATATTTCATAGTTAAACAAGCATTTATAGGTATAATAACAACTAAATCTCCTTCTTTTAAATCAAATATGGCTTTTACTGAAATTGAATCTTAACTGTAGCATAAACTAAAATCAAATAATTACCTATGATGACTGTCACCACCACTTTCTAGCAAACGATCATCATGCATAAAACATAAACTTTATATCTTATCCAATTAGCATGTGTATCTATAAGTTACACATCTAATTAGCATGTGTATCTATAAGTTACACATCTAATTAGCATGTGTATCTATAAGATACATGATCGCTGTCGTATGCGTCAAAAATAATTCACTTTCTCACTCAACTAAATTTAAATGAAGTATGTGGTAAGAAAGAGTTCGTTCCCACAGAGAGGCTTTTGTTGTTATGCGAATTTCAGTTTCTTAGTAACCAAGGGGGGATTTTTGTTTTAGCAAAGCAATAAAATAATTTGAGTAATCAATAAGGAGAAGATATTGGTCATGGGATAGTATCATTCACAAACATGTATTTTCATCAATGACTATAATTGGTATTTTAATCTCTCAAAAGTCCTAGGATACCTTAATCGCAAGTATATCCCGCTAATTCCCTGATTTCATCACAACCACATTAAAAGATGCATATGTGAATTCTTCCTAGAAAGCAACCTAAAGTGTAAAAGCACAATTAAGTTTAACTCCCTAAAAGCACTAAGTTCTATTGAATAATACTAATCAAGGCAATCAAACGTGTAAAAGCACTAATTCGATTTAACCAAGGTTATGATTCACTTGTGACTAGTAGGATATATCACTACAAGCACTACCCACAATTATGCTACTTAGAATCAGAGATAAACAACTTTTTCGTATTGAAAAACCTAATATAGCTTTAGAAATGAATGCAAATCGGATTGATTCTGGACTCAACCAAACAAACAATCAAATCATATAACCATAAATCATAAACAATAAATTACTGAGACAAAAAAATGCATTGAATCAAATATCATGTTGATAAATCAACTTTATCCCGTAACCAATAATATGTGTTTAGCTACTCATAACTTTTGAGTTCATCATATTCAATAATAAAATGAAGAGGATGAAAAACAAAAATGAAAGCAAACCATAATCGCCGCTTTCCAAAGCTCCAAGTAGAAGTAATACGTGATATCCAAAGGAAGTAGAAACTTTCTCCTTTTGTAGCTTTACATATTTCCAAAGCTAGTTCTTCAAAGCCCAAAGTCCAATACAAAGATGTCCACCAAGCCCATATGTGAGGAATACCCATGCAAAAATATGTCCCAAAAGTAATTGCCGGAAAACTGATACAATGGCTGGAAGTCAGACGGCAAAGTATCTCAGGTGACCGGCAAAGTCCACTCGGTCACCGATCAAAGTATCAGTCAACTCAGTCAAAGCCACTGAGTTCGTGAGTCAACTGGGTTAAATGAGTTAGCTGAGATCTCTAGGCTGAGTGGGCTGAATTGCTTAAGCCTGAACTATTTGCATAGGCCACATACCACTGTTGCGCAATGACTGCGCAATACTGCTCTATTGACCTTGATATAACAACTCCAACTAGTGAATAATGTTCTCAACACCACAAATCTGCAGCTCTTTCTTGCAATCTCTCATGTTCACCTATCTCAGAGACATTCTCAGATTCAACAACACCAACATCATCCATTACAATTCAGCTCAAGCATCTGCCAATTCTGCTCCTTATAATCTTGTTATTTGAGCAACACCAGTTCCTGCAATCAGTTCAAATACTGCTTCTTACACTACCAGTGCTAGCACATTCCCTGTAAACCTAACATACATCTACACTTCAATTCAGCTCTACTACCAGCTCAAATGCATTCAACCAAACTCCACCAATCCCATCAAATCCTTGAATATCAACAGCAACCCAGACAAACTCGCACTCCAAGCACAGTGCACCACCATTGTAACTCAGCTGCAACCATTCAAACAATCACTTCATATCTTCTCTACATTGAAGCAACACTACTACTTCTCATTCTGCTCCATAACAGCATTCGACCATGTACTACAACCTCCATTCTTCTTTACAGCTTTTGTAATGTCTCCAGATGAGCTGATCTCAAACACAGATTCATACCAATCTTGCAATGCAACCAATATCAACACCATGTTCATTCTACCGCGTTCAGATTCATCTCAGGTCCTAACTCACCACAGCTCAAATACACACCACTGGTGCAATTCCATTCAGTTCGACTTTATAATTCCATGGTTTCACTGTAAACCACATTACATCAGTTCCATTTATTCTTGTGACACAGACATACCAGCACGGCCATAACAACGCTTCGAAAATCACTGGCAATGCCACTATCTTCATCATTTAGCAACTACAACACCCATTTTGCATCACAGGCCTGACTCCTCCAGCTGCAACATCAACCTGTAACTGTAGCTTCAACATTCTCTTCCATCACCACTACATCAGCCAATTCTTCTCAAATTATGTCCTAAACATACATCTAGGTTCATTATGTAGCAGCACCACATCAACCCCAAACTACAGCTCTTGTTCATGCCAACAGCAACACAAATTCCTTCCACCATTGGTTGCACCTCAAACACCACTATATTCATTCCCACCAGAAGGAACAACTAAACCACCTGCAGTTCTTGCATCTCGGTCTTGATACCCATTTCCAACTACAATTACTATCCATAGCACCACCAGTTCACCTGCAAGTCAAGCTACACCACCACAACATCACTGAATCTTATACTCAAAACCCAATCATGTAACTCAGATAACCATGACAGAACTGCAGATTGCCAACACTTCCCTGTAGCTTGAATTCAACATATATTCAGACACATTTTTCATCACCCATTTATATGAATTCTTCTCCTGTGTCAATACAAGAAGCTTCAATTTCATCAAATCTTTCATGAACAACTTCATCCTCTTCTCTTCTGTTGCAATTCGACTCTGAAGCACCATCATCTCTTTGTTTGTGAATTCAACTTCACCAAACCCTGACTTTTATTTCTTCACAGAAACACCGCCAATTCGAACTCAAATAGATATATGAAATCAACCCCCAATTCTTAACTTCAAATCGAAAGTAACACCATATTCTAATTCATCACCAGCAAACCTTAATCTTCTAGTATTTCTTGCTTCAATCGACGGTAACAAAACACATTTCTTCTCAGATTTCTTATAGACACAAAATTACAGACTCCTTGTAATTACTACAGCTTCATCATCTCGCAATTTTTTTTACATTAAAATCCCTCTTTTCTTCTTGGATTCGAGTTCAGAGGCAGCCGCCATGGCTTCTTTCAGATTTCAGAGAGAAATGATTGAGAGATGATTACTCTCAATTTTAGGGTCCGGTAAGAGAGCTGATTTTCTGCTCCAGGCACCCATTAAAATGATAAGGACCACCCAGTTCTTAAATGGCTTGTCAGTTCCATATAACCGATGGCTTAATTAATTTTTCGACTCAATTGTCAGTTATGGGAAACTGACAGTTCATTCTTCACCTCCTCCTTGCGCAACACCCTGATCCAAGTATAAGACGCCTATGAATTAGCCTTTTTTGCTTTAACGCTCCAAATGGACGTTTTTCTCCTTCTTTTGCTCCAAATGACTCCATTGCACCTAATAAGCTCAAAAGCAAACATAAGATACATAATTTACAAGAAAAGTAGCAAGGAAATCATAAACACTAGATAAATATCATGGTGTTTACAACACCTATCACTACACATCTAATTAGCATGTGTATATATAAGTTACACATCTAATTAGCACATATAACTAGTAGCTACAAGTCCATTTATCTTGCCAAGTTATAACACTTTGAAAATATGATCAAGTCATGAACTGTACAATAAACGTATAATGTATGTTGATATATATAAGAAATCATAGACCTGCTCCGCAGAATGATACATGGCATGACTATGCATTAAGATTCAGATACACCAGATTGGCCTCCAGCAATAAGCACGTAGTTCTGTACAGGAACTCCAGCATACTCTTCCCCAGCGCGCAATATAGTTACCATATTTTCAGAGCTGAACGAAAACTCAAAAGTATTATATTCCAAACTCTCTCATATTTTTTTTGTTACGATCTGAAACAAAATAAACAAACTTATCAGTCGGCATTGTATTAAGATCAACACCAATACTAAGCACTGAGGAAACCTCTTCTTCTATCTCTTTGCTTCTGTGCCTAAGCTACTCACAAAGAAAAACTTCATAAAGACTTTGAGTGCATTGAATAGTTTTTTTTCCTTTTCATGGAAGACTCGAGGGAGAGAGTTTTAGGATAAAGAATTAACCTGCTTTACTCGCTTCTTTAGCTAGTGTTTATAGGTGAAAATCGTTTCTGCCGATTTCGGTAAATTCGGTAGGTGAGTGAGAAACTGGTTCAAACCCTAAACAAATGTGATGCACGTGAGCACTTTATAGATTCGAGAGATCAATGTACAAGTCCGGCCTAAACCAAGAAATGCCGTTCCAGACTTGCTTCGGTCACAAAGTGGAGGAGAAGGGTTGATTTGGGGAGAGAAGCAAAGAAAGGTGTTGAGACCAGAATAATTTTGGGAGAGTAGTATCTCGACTTATATCAGAAAGTGAAAGCTTAGGAAGCTTGCAAGAGATGAATGCTTTTGGGAGATCTTGCAAAGTTGCCTTTCTGAGAGTGTAGTATTTTTCTCTGACCGAGACTTGTTGTCCGGTGGAAATAGGTAAGACCTATTTATACAAGTCGAGATTGAAACGTACTCGGCCTCATGAAGGAAGAGAGTAAAGGGTGAAATAATGAGAGGAGGTGGTAACCGCAAGGTGTTTATGGGTGAAAACGTTTTCACCATTATTTCCTCATTTATATGACCGCTTTATTCCTTTTCACGCTTTCTTAATGTGAGCGTAGTGTACGCTGCAAGCTGTGACCGCCAAACCAAAACCCTGGAAAGCATCCCGGTTTGTGTTGATATCTCGAGTGTTGGTTGCACCTTGAGTGCAAGTGGCGCTGCTAGTGGCGCGTGTGGCATGTGCGGAATGCCCTTGTTGCGGGTTGTACTTCGAGCGCAAGTGGCAATGCCAGAGCTGCTAGTGGCGTGCGTGGCATGTGCCAATGGCATGTGCGGAATGCCTTGGTTGTAGGTTGTAACTGGCAATGCCAGAGCTGCTAGTGGCGTGTGTGGCATGTGCCAATGGCATGTGCGGAATGCCTTGGTGGTAGGTTGCACGGTTTGCAAGTTAGGCTACCAGCGTGTGTGTTTGGCATGTGCCAATGGCATGCGTGGCCGTTAGGGCCGTGGCCTTGGTAGGAAAAGCTACCAGCGAGCATGTTGGCATGTGCCAATGGCATGCGTGGCCGTTAGGGCCGTGGCCTTGGTAGAAAAAGCTACCAGCGAGCATGTTGGCATGTGCCAATGGCATGCGTGGACGTTAGGGCCGTGGCCTTGGTAGGAAAAGCTACCAGCGAGCATGTTGGCATGTGCCAATGGCATGCGTGGACGTTAGGGCCTTGGCCTTGGTAGGAAAAGCTACCAGCGAGCATGTTGGCATGTGCCAATGGCATGCGTGGCCGTTAGGGCGGTGGCCTTGGTAGGAAAAGCTACCGGCGAGCATGTTGGCATGTGCCAATGGCATGCGTGGCCGTTAGGGCGGTGGCCTTGGTAGGAAAAGCTACCAGCGAGCATGTTGGCATGTGCCAATGGCATGCGTGGCCGTTAGAGCGGTGGCCTTGGTAGGAAAAGCTACCGGCGAGCATGTTGGCATGTGCCAATGGCATGCGTGGCCGTTAGGGCCGTGGCCTTGGTAGGAAAAGCTACCAGCGAGCATGGTGGCATGTGCCAATGTCATGCGTGGCCGACTTGGCCTAGGTTGCATGGTTTGCAAGCCTAGGGCGCTATATTTGACATGCGCCAATGGCATAACGGCTTGGAAATATGGCTTGTGGTAGTGTTGGCATGTGCCAATGGCACGTACGGCCATGTTGACCTAGTTGCACGTTTTGCAAGCCTAGGGCGCTATATTTGGCATGCGCCAATGGCATAGCGGCTTGGAAATATGGCTTTTGGTACGTGTTGGCATGTGCCAATGGCACGTACGGCCATGTTGACCTAGTTGCACGTTTTGCAAGCCTAGGGCGCTATATTTGGCATGTGCCAATGGCATAGCGGCTTAGTTTGGCATGGTTGCCAATGAGTGCGATATGTAGTTTGGTTTTGGCGTCGCTGCCATGGTGCGCAGTGTGCGGCTCGGTTTTGGCATTGTTGCCATGGTGCGCAGTGTGCGGCTTGGTTTGGCATTGTTGCCATGGTGCGCGGTGTGCGGCTTGGTTTTGGAATTAGGGTTCTGTGTCGAAAACCCTAATCTGGTATTTTGAAAAAATACCCCTATTAATTATTTACGCCTGAGTTAAATGCTCTTAGTTAATGTGTTGCGGGTAACTCTAGGTAATGGGGTTTTACGATTTTACCCCTTGTTTAAAAACCACCATCAACATTAAGTCCCCTGCTTAGCTTGGAACAAGGGCTTTGTTGTGAGGTAAGCATAAGATGGTGACAGACTATCAACAGCAAACCGTAAAGATAATTGAGGAGGCTTGTCTGACCTTTTATAAATAGGATTTGGAATCCTTTCCTCTGGTAGTTTTGCACGAATCGGGAGGCTGGCACCATTGGTGGGGCCGGTGCAACTTGGGCGACGTTGGGAAGTTGGCGTGAGTTGGGAAACTGAGCGTGCTAGCTGGTGGGACCGGCGCAATGTGGAAGTTGTGCATGCTTGCAGGCGTGACTTGGGCGGTCAGAGGGAAGTCGGTGCAATTGGTAGGGCCGGTGCAGCTTGGGCGACGTTGGGAAGTTGCGTGAGTTGGGAAACTGAGCGTGCTAGCTGGTGGGACCGGCACAATGTGGAAGCTGTGCATGCTTGCAGGCGTGACTTGGGCGGTCAGAGGGAAGTTGGTGCAATTGGTGGGGCCGGTGCAACTTGGGCGACATTGGGAAGTTGGGCGCCCTTGTGGGCCCGCTTCTTACATGCACGATTTTGGTAAAAGGAAATCCTTCCCTATTTCAGAATCTTCACGCCTATATATATAAAGTCCCTTTCTCCCATCTTGCACTTTCATCTTTTCATCCTTTACTACCAGCGGCAGAGTCATAAAAAAAAAGCTTCCAGGTATGTCTTCCAGTACTTCCCTTTTTATGTAGGTGTAAACCCTAAGAGTAGGCGTTTTTCTTTGCGCATATAATTTCCTGGCTTGTCTCTTGTAGAAAATATTGTATGTATGCAACCAAGGGAAATATTGCATATATTATTCGAACCCGTAGGAAAGTGCTCCATATATTATTTTGAACCCGAAGAAGGTTATTGCAGACGCACTTGAGCCCATATAAAATACCGCGTATATAATTTTGAACTCTGAAGAAAATATTGTGTGTGCAGTCTTGAACCCGTAGAGAATACTATACATGAATCCCGAAGAAGAATACTGCATATATGCTCCATACGACTTTGAACCCGCAGGAAATATTGTATATATGGTTTTTCGGTCCTGAAAGAAATACTGCGCGTGCAGTTTTGAACCCGTAGAAAAATGCTCCATATATAATTTTGAACCCGAAGAAGGATACTGTAGACACACTTGAACCCGTATAAAATACCGCGTATATAGTCTTGAACCCGAAGAAAATACTGCGTATATAGTCTTGAACCCGAAGAAAATACTGCGTATATAGTCTTGAACCAGAAGAAATACTGCGTATATTGTCTTGAACCCGAAGAAAATACTGCGTGTGCAGTTTTGAACCCGTCTGAGAATACGCCCTCTTCTTTTTTTTTTGTATTTCGGGTTTTCCTTTTGTCGGGCGCGGTTATGTGTCAGGGAGATAATTTTTTTTTTTTTTTTGTGTGCAGATATCTTGTTACTAAGTTGTTATGGAGAAATCCGACAAGATGTTACCTGAACAAAATTTCGCCTCATCGAAGGATGTCCATAATTCCAAACCAAACACGGATGATGAGTTCTTCGCCAAAAAACTTGCCTCTGCTCGGAAAAATCACCCAGGTTTCGTGCCAATTTTGTTAACTGGTAGTGAAGATGAAAAGAAGACACGCTCGGTTCGCCCAGAGAACACCATACGGTTCTGTCTTCAAAAAGGGGTATACTCCTCTTCCAACATTGATTTCAGGATGTGTCAAAGCCCATTGCGTTCTTTTGATAGATGGGTTGAGTTCATGGTGAGTAAGGAGCACATAAACACCAATCTGACTCGAGCGCAGATTATTGATGCTGTCAGGGCTTAAGTAAACCTCCAGATTAGGAAGGATATCCCGGGCTTGGTTGCTTTCATCTCCAGATGGTGTTCGGACACCCATACGATCATATGTAGATGGGGTGAGATAACTTTCTCCTTGGAGAGTGTGGCTCTCTTGCTGAATCTTCCAGAATCGGGAATCTTAAAATCCAATTATCTCGAAAGTGAGGTGAAGATGCGGGATGACCTTGCCGCTAAGTTGGGAGATTACGCTCGAAAAGACTCCACTGCGAAGTCGAAGGATTACGTCCGAAAAAGAGGATGAAAGGTGCGTTTATAGCTGGTGGATGTCTCAATGGTTTCGGACGAGTGGAACACGAGCGAGAAAAGCGGCCCGATCTTCATGTTGCAAAAGCATTTTTGGCTCTGGTTGTCTAGAGACATTTTTGATGATGGTTCTGGCAAGAAGGAAATAAGACCAGAGTTGCTAGCGATTGTTGTGAAGTTAGCAAAAGGTGAAGTTCTTCCCATTGGCAAGCTATTCCTTGGTTCCCTGTATGTGCATCTGGATCACCTGGTTGCGAACATGCGAGTTTCGAATGGTTTCATGAAAGTGGATTCATATGTGCACGTTGCTTTTCTGCAAGTCTGTTTATGGGAGCACTTTGAGAAGTATGCTCCGAAACCGATGCCTTCGATTCCCGCGAGTTGGGGGGGTTCCCGAATTCTTCGATGGGTGAACAGGCTTCCAAAGGTTGGCATGAGCTTGGTTAGTCTTCTTGACAAGTCATATGAAATCAGTTTTCGCCCGTGGGAGCCGGTCCATAGGTCGGTGACTCAAATTGACACCTTTGCTTCTGCTCCGATCATGTCTTTGTCTTCTGACGGCGATTTGAGCGTTGGTGAAAACTTGTTTATTCAGAGCTGCATGTCCGGTTATATGCCGTTGATGCGTGTCGTAGGTGCAATCAAATTAATTCAATATTTCCACTCGATTAAAAATAATATAATGGAAGTCAAGTTCGTTCCCACGAGGAGCAAGAGATCTTAGTTGTAAAAGTTTTCACGAAAGGGGGGTGTAAAAAGCAAAATAAAAATAAACAAAGCAATTAAAATCGAAAGTTGAAAAATGAAAGCAATAAGAGAGACAAGATCAAGGAATCCTTCTTCGTTACGAAACAATGATTAAAGTTATGTTCTTTTCTACTTGTTATTAGTCACAGATTATCACCAACCGTAGGATAGCAGGTCCGCTTTAGCTAGCCCCAAAATCCCTAATTTCACCGAGTAACAGTCCGCTTAGTTATCGATTCTATTCCAAAGAACCACCTTGAGGTCCGCTTACAAGATGTAATTCCCAGAATGCATTAAGATTTATGAATTTAGGTTTAGTACTAGTAGTTAAACTCGGTTCGCTTGGTTCACTTTCTAGCGTTGTTTCTACACACAATTGCTCCACGGAATCCCTCCGCAAGGTTTCGTGTTTTCTACTTGTGTAAAGTGTCGAGAACGATTACGTATTCCCTAACTTATACTAGATATAGATCAATTAACAAATTAATTTAGCATGCACTCCAAACAATCTATCAATCAATCATGAATGTCTTTAAGATCACTCCTATTAGTAAAAACAATCGATAATCATGTGAAAAAATCTCAAGATAGAATTGAAAACAAAAACTCAAATCATGTTAAGAACTAGAATTCATCCTCAATCAATAAGAAAATTAGCTACTCATGTTTTTGAAATTCACACAAATAATAATTATTAAAAGAAGAATTTTCAAATTCACACAAGTAATTAAAAAGAAAAATCTTAGAAAAGCAAGCAAAAACACAAATGATGTGTGTGTAGAGAGGTGTGTAGAAGTTGTAGAAAACTTCTCTATTTATAGGCTTCAACATTCTCCAAATCTTCCAAGGAGTAGAATCCTTTTCCTTTTGCAATTCAATTTCGAATTCCAAGCTTTTCTCAACTCTTCCACCTTCTCTTTCCAAATTTGAGTCCAAATCCCCATCCAATTCCTAGCCCAAGTCTTCACACCCATGAGAGAAGTCCATAGAAAATTCTCGGAATTTTTGGCTCGCCGGAAAATCGGGATTGTGGCCGGAATTTGGCCGGAATTGTCGCCCGCCGCCACCCGAAATTCACTGCCCGGTTGATGGAATATTCCGTCAAGATTCCGTTATACTTAATCGTCGACTAACGGTCGTTAACAGTTGACCGGGTCAAGGTCTAAGTCATCGAGTCGAACCGAGTCGCCTAGCTAACTCACTGATCGGGTCCTAGCTGTGCCACCGTGCACAAAGCCAAAATATTCACGACCAAGTTGGCCATGCCTTCCCCGCACCTCTCCCCAGCCATGATGGCTATCATCCCGCCGATTTCTTCACAAAGATTTCAAAGACACTCAAGGCACGGCTACGGCAACCAAAAGTGCGGTTCATTGCCTTGCACATTCCATTCAAGCCCTGTAATTGCAATCCTAGCATTCATTCTTAAGACAACACACACACACACAGAGAGCCAACACCATCTAGCCATTGCCTGAGACTCAACTCATGACTCCACCAGACTTAGTTCAAACCGCACCTGTACCTTGTATTGCACAGCCTTTCAGTCTAGCTATGAACCACCATCTTCCCTGCAAACCTCTTCTTGTAACTTGCAACTCAAAACCAGGCCATGGTGCTGATGCTCCAAGCCTAGTCATTCACTTCCAATACCACCTGCAATACATTGTAGCTGCCATTTGCATCTTCAGCTCCACTACTTTGCAGACCACTATGAGCTCAAGCTATATTCATCTCAGCCAACGCAGCCCTTAACCTCCAGAGACTCCATTTCAAACACCAGCCTATCTTCTCTTTGCCATCACGGTTGCATGACCGGCTTCACCGATTTCCCATCTCAACTCAATAATTCATGGCATCATTTCCCATTGCGATTCGATTCAACACAATCCCAGCTCAAATCAACCTATCCTAAACATACATCTAGGTAGCCTCATCTTCCCAGTAACCCATGTCAACACCAACACCACCAACACGGACCATACGCAATTTCCTAACACCTGCAACACAACTCCTCAAAGCATCAACCTGCCAAAAATTGCACAACCACTTGCAGTTTCTGCAACTTCATAGACCCATCAGACCCCCTTCTTCCAATTTCTCGATTTCAACCAGTGACCACCAACATCACAGATCGAACTCATCACTTTCGTTTCCCTGAGCTTCAACAGCAAACCCATTTCATCTCTTATTTCTCTTAATCATTACCGACTTCAATCATTCCCTGTTTCATACTCTCTCCAGCTCAAATACCTTCCATCGATCCTTGCTTAACATTCATCCCATCACCAACTCGAAATTCAACCACAAAACGATTCCCAGGTCATTTGATTCTTCTTCTAATTCAACCATAGGAATTCTCAGATTCGAACCCATCTTTCTCCATCGATTTTCTCGACCAATGAAGCCTCATACAACAAAGAAGAGTACCTCTTCGATCCGATTGATTTCATAGCATCGGCTACTTCTCGATTCAGCATCTCCCTTAATTTCAACTTCTCGATCTGTTCTCGATTCAGCATCAACTCAGTCCCGAACCCTAGATCGAACCACCACAATCGAACCCCTTTTCTTCCCTGGAATCATCATTAGCAGCTCGTTCTCCGTCTCTCATCGATCAGCAGCATCAATTTCTCAATCATCTTCTTAATCCCCGAACAAGTCGAACCCATTTTCTTGAGCTTCATCCATATCTCTAGACCTCTCGGACAGATTAAATACAAAGAGCTACGGCTGCTTTTCTTCTTCTCTTGATTTGAGAGAGAATGATAAATGAGATGAGAAAGTTCTCTCTCTCGATTGAAAAATAGGGTTGGGTTAAATGAGGGTTATTCGGTGTTGGTCCCTTTGATAAGGGCTAACTTTGATGGATCGCCCCTTAACCTCATCGGACCGAATTTAATATTCCTTCCAAAAGAGCTGCCCCTTAACACGGACTGGGCTCCAAATAGTGTTCCCTCCTTGGTGAAATGACAATTTTACCCTTTTGCTCAAATTGAGTGATTTCTTCTTCTTTTCCTCCGTGCGACTCCAGAGTAGCTACAAAACTCAAAACAAGCGTAAAATACATAATTTACACGAAAAATAGCAAAGAAAGCATAAACTACTAGATAGTAAATACGGTGTATTCTACACCTATCAGCCGTCTTTCTTCATGGGGTCTTTCCAGATAGCTGCTTACAATATTGACCGTGCTGCTCGTCACATGGGTTTCGATCAAGGGGTGCCTCTTGCTTACCAGCCAGTGATCCCTAAGGATTCATTGCGTGCCGCCCTTAATGCTAGCGCCCTTGAGCCGGGTATCCGCCTTCCCTTCTTTCAAATGGGGAGAGTAACTTCGACGACCTTCGGCTATAATGAGTTCTGGTGCGACGAGTTTATTATGATCCAAGATTTTGTGAATAACGTGGTGGAGAACGTTCGTTGTAAACCTTCCCCAGCCATTTTGAAGAAGTATCCAATGTTGAGATATCTCAAGCGAAAGTTGCCTAGCAACTAGGAAAGTCCCCAGGCCAAGGAACGGAGAACGAAGAATCGTGCTGGCGGGTTCCAGACGGTTTCAAAAGACCCTCCCTCAGCTCTCGTGTCTTTCAGTTCTTCCAATAACCAGGTATGTGTCGCCTCTTCGTTGGTTTGTCTCAAAACATGTGAATTTTTGCTGAAAACATGTGTCTTGTTTCCTCCAGGGCTTCGGTAGTGTTAATGCTTTCGCTGCCCTTGCACGTTGCCAGGAGACGGTAATTTCTTAAAAGAATTCCAGCAGCATTGAGCATTCTCATAGCGGTGATGAGTCGGAGAAAGAAGAAAGTTCGACAAGTGAGAGTGATTCCTCTGGCAGCACTTGCTCTTTTTCGGGAAGTGGTTCGGTGAGTTTCGCGTTTCTTTTCTTTCTTCTTCTGTTTCTTCTTTTTGAAAAATGTCTAACTCAAGTTCGCAGGAGGAATCCGGTTCGGAGGATGATTCTGGGGTAGAGTCACACGAAAACTTGCCTTTGGTGACCACCGCTGGTGACTTAGAGATGGGCGTTAGCCAATTGCCGGGCACAGATGTGGCTCAAACGGCGGATGATTCTCTGATGGTTGCTGCCGTAGATATGGAAGAATACCCTTTGCGAGTCGTGAGGCCAGGTGCAGGCGCCATTTTTGATCCTCCGTACTTGGTTCCTTATCCAGGTCATGTCTTTGGTTGCCGGCTTCAGCGTGCCGGCTAAGCACGAGGAGTTGTACACCGAATGCGGGAGAAGTACGGACATATGGCCACAACCAAGAAAGTCACTAGTCGATTTGCTTGGTTAAGCGTGTGGAAGAGGCTTTATCTTCCATCGAGGATATGCGTGAGGTGATTGGTCACACCGTTTCGAAGACGTTATTGCCGACCGGGAGCACCATCGCGACGTGTGCGTAGAAAAGGAGTTCAACACTTCGTGGTTTGTCGATGGCCTTCTTTGAGATCCAAAAGTTGAAAGATGAAGCAATCGAAAGCCTTTCCGCCGAGGAGATTGCACGACAGGAGGTGGAACTCGAAAAGCTTTCCGAGATGTTGACTATGAAGAGAGCGGCTCTTGAAGATGCAAAGTTAACTTTCTCCAAGAAGAGCAGACTTCTGTTGGATGATTTTCCTTGAATGTTTTTCTGTTAAACTTTCATTGAGGTTCTTCTTCTCTTTTTTTTTTTTTGAAAGGCATACTGGATGTCTGGTTCAAAGTTCGGCCGATTTTGATAGACAGCTGGTAGCTTTTGAGGATATTGGATTTTTTTTTTTCTGGGATGAATGGTATTGATAATATAACTCTAATTATGTTTTGTGAAAGGAATATTGCTTTTATGAAAGTGTGTGCTAGCAATAGGCACAAGACTCGGTAGTATGGCAGTTTTACTAAAAACCTAAAAACAGATCGTATATCTTGCCCGGTCTGAATTTACTCACTTCATAGGTTTTGCGAACACGCCCCTCTCCATGTAAAAGGCGGTTTTGCTGGTAGCATCGCCAGCAAGTCCCCAATCGCTGGTAGCATCTTCGGCGAGTCCCCAGTTTCTTGTGTAGTCTTTACAACTGGTAACAGGGTTGTCTGGTAGTTGAATCGGATTGAGTCGCCTTCCCCTACCATATTCACATCTGGGTCTAAAAACGAGATCGACAGTCTGATATTAAAGCCGATAGATCAATCCTCCCACTGTGGTCGCCAATTGTTTATAGGTGAAAATCGTTTCTGCCGATTTCGGTAAATTCGGTAGGTGAGTGAGAAACTGGTTCAAACCCTAAACAAATGTGCTGCACGTGAGCACTTTATAGATTCGAGAGATCAATCTGTACAAGTCCGGCCTAAACCAAGAAATGGCCGTTCCGGACTTGCTTCGGGTCACAAAGTGGAGGAGAAGAGTTGATTTGGGGAGGGAAGCAAAGAAAGGTGTTGAGACTAGAATAATGCGGGAGAGTAGTATCTCGACTTATATCGAGAAAGTGAAAGCTTAGGAAGTTTGCAAGAGATGAAAGCTTTTAGGAGAGTTTGCAAAGTTTCCTTTCTGAGAGTGTAGTATTTTTCTTCTGACCGAGACTTTTTGTCTGGTGGAAATAGGTAAGACCTATTTATACAAGTCGAGATTGAAACGTACCCTGGCCTCATGAAGGAAGAGAGTAAAGGGTGAAATAATGAGAGGAGGTGGTATACGCAAGGTGTTTATGGGTGAAAACGTTTTCACCATTATTTCCTCATTTATTTGACCGCTTTATTCCTTTTCACGCTTTCTTAATGTGAGCGTAGTGTACGCCGCAAGTTTGTGACCGCCAAACCAAAACCCTGGAAAGCATCCCCGATTTGTGTTGATATATCGAGTGTTGGTTGCACCTTGAGTGCAAGTGGCGCTGCTAGTGGCGCGTGTGGCATGTGCCATTGGCATGTGCGGAATTCCCTTGTTGCGGGTTGTACTTCGAGCGCAAGTGGCAATGCCAGAGCTGCTAGTGGCGTGCGTGGCATGTGCGAATGGCATGTGCGGAATGCCTTGGTGGTAGGTTGCAAGTGGCAATGCCAGAGATGCTAGTGGCGTGTGTGGCATGTGCCAATGGCATGTGCGGAATGCCTCGGTGGTAGGTTGCACGGTTTGCAAGTTAGGCTACCAGCGTGTGTGTTTGGCATGTGCCAATGGCATGGGTGGCCGTTAGGGCCGTGGCCTTGGTAGGAAAAGCTACCAGCGAGCATGTTGGCATGTGCCAATGGCATGCGTGGCCGTTAGGGCCGTGGCCTTGGTAGGAAAAGCTACCAGCGAGCATGTTAGCATGTGCCAATGGCATGCGTGGCCGTTAGGGCCGTGGCCTTGTTAGGAAAATCTACCAGCGAGCATGTTGGCATGTGCCAATGGCATGCGTGGCCGTTAGGGCCGTGGCCTTGGTAGGAAAAGCTACCAGCGAGCATGTTGGCATGTGCCAATGGCATGCGTGGCCTTGGTAGGAAAAGCTACCAGCGAGCATGTTGGCATGTGCCAATGGCATGTGTGGCCGTTAGGGCCGTGGCCTTGGTAGGAAAAGCTACCAGCGAGCATGGTTGCATGTGCCAATGGCATGCGTGGCCGACTTGGCCTAGGTTGCATGGTTTGCAAGCCTAGGGCGCTATATTTGACATGCGTCAATGGCATAGCGGCTTGGAAATATGGCTTGTGGTACGTGTTGGCATGTGCCAATGGCACGTACGGCCATGTTGACCTAGTTGCACATTTTGCAAGCCTAGGGCGCTATATTTGGCATGCGCCAATGGCATAGCGGCTTGGAAATATGGCATGTGGTACGTGTTGGCATGTGCCAATGGCACGTACGGCCATGTTGACCTAGTTGCACGTTTTGCAAGCCTAAGGCGCTATATTTGGCATGTGCCAATGGCATAGCGGCTTAGTTTGGCATGGTTTCCAATGAGTGCGATATGTAGTTTGGTTTTGGCGTCCATTGCCATGGTGCGCGGTGTGCGGCTTGGTTTTGGCATTGTTGCCATGGTGCGCAGTGTGCGGCTTGGTTTGGCATTGTTGCCATGGTGCGCAGTGTGCGGCTTGGTTTGGCATTGTTGCCATGTTGCGCAGTGTGCGGCTTGGTTTGGCATTGTTGCCATGATGCGCAGTGTGCGACTTGGTTTGGCATTGTTGCCATGATGCGCAGTGTGCGGCTTGGTTTGGCACTGTTGCCATGGTGCGCAGTGTGCGGCTTGGTTTGGCATTGTTGCCATGATGCGCAGTGTGCGGCTTGGTTTGGCATTGTTGCCATGGTGCGTAGTGTGCGGCTTGGTTTGGCATTGTTGCCATGGTGCGCAGTGTGCGGCTTGGTTTTGGAATTAGGGTTACGTGTCGAAAACCCTAATGCGGTATTTTGAAAAAATACCCCTATTAATTATTTACGCCTGAGTTAAATGCTCTTAGTTAATGTGTTGCGGGTAACACTAGGTCATGGGGTTTTACGATTTTACACCTTGTTTAAAAACCACCATCAACAACTAGATCATCATCCAAACCGAATGATGGTTGTTGATACATGAAAAATATTCCCCCTTAGCCGGCCTAGTGTGCCCCCAAATGGGAGGCAAACCCCACATGAAAGATGGGGACTTGGGGACTAAACCCCAAGTCCACTAAAAAAGTATCCATAGGATGGAAATGACAAGGGAGGAATTAATAGAAAAGAATGAGGTTGTATTAGAAAAGGAATGACATTAGTAGTAATTAAGGATTTTTAGGACATGTGACATGATATCATAAAAAGAGGGCCTTTTGAAAAGTCTATATAAAGAGACATGTAATACAATGGAGGGGATCCTTTTTTCTCTCCTACAAGGGGAATTGGGTGTGTTGTGGCTAGGACTTGTAGAACCAAATTTCACCCTTCAACATTTAGCGACCACACCCGGAGGCTCGTGCCTAGCCTAGCCATCCAATTCCCGCGACATCCCGCGTCTCTCTTTTCTTACAAGATCTTTTGACTCCTTGGGCGGTACACCCCACCCACGCGCTCACACTTTCCATGTATACCTTCCCCGCGTCTTGTCTTACTACCCAAACTCAACCCCACCGTGCCATTAATATCATCAGCGCCTTCCCTCACCTCTCTCCCTGCTACCGCTTCCTACCTCAGTTCCGCGTTCTATCTTCTAATCCTCTGAGCATCTCTAGTTGCCGCTTAGCTACTCCGAGATAAACCAGTACCGCGGCACCCTCATCCTCCGATTATACCAAATCACATCAACGAACCATCATCTAAATTCAAGTCCACAACGGGAACAACACCTCTTTTTCGTCTTCAACAACAACAAAATCGTCATCAATAAAGAGCTTCGATACTAACATCACGGATTCAATGAAGATAAGTCCATCTATTCTCTTGATTTAATCCGCATGTTACCATTTACCATTATTGATAGTTGGTTGGTCTTGAGATAAGATTTGGGGAAAGCATTTAGGGCTTCATAAACTCAAACTCGAGGTTTCCTTTGATTTACTAATCCGATTTGAAATTAAAATCTAGATTTATGATTATTTGTTTATTTAAACTCAACCGGTTTCGAAATAATCAGACTCTTCTTATTTGAAAGTTGTTAGTAAGTAAAAGATGCAATAAGATTATCAGTTTAGGGTTTTGATCTGTTTTGAATTGCCTAAAGAATTTAGTGGTTCCTTTGGTTTTACTAGAATTGCAAAAAATTAACAAGGCCTTGAGTTCGATTTACTTTTGGGTTTTACCTGAGCTCCTCTTTTACTCGCATTTGAATGATTCTGACAGTTTTTTTAAAAAAAATTGTCGTCTCTTAGTAGAAATGAGATAACACTGTACGATAATCTTTGAATTGTTAAGACTAAAGAAAATTGGCTCCCTGTTCAGAATTGGCTTTGAAGGCCTCTCGGATCAGATCTCAATTGACAACGAAGAGACCTATAAAATCAAAGAAGAACCACATCCAAGAATATATGAGTACATGAGCACTAGGAACTGTTGTAAGGAGATCGTGGCACAAGCAGGAGCACCCAGATTTTTTGAGTCGACTCCACCAGCGCTTCACATCTCTACCAGACCGCCCCTGCTCCAAGAAGAGAGGTTGCGCCTTCACATCAACAACAGGAAAAACACAAGGCTGATACGCGCCCTTGGTTCAGCGCAACTACGGCGTCATCGGGAAAAACACAAGAACGTGAAACATCAGCTAAGTGGCGAGGTGTTAAGATAATGAAATGAGATTGCAAGTTATAGCGCCAATTGATTATGCCACCGCAACATAATGTAAAGATGCAATTGTTGACAAGGGGGTGATCCAAATAAACACGAGGATAAGTTCTCAATCCTCCTAGCTCAATCTCCTTCATTTTATATTAATCTTCTCGCAAAGTTGTTCGATCATGATGCAAGCATGTACTGTTAGTGTATAATTTAAGCATATACCTTACATACACGAGTGTTTAACATCACGGTCAATTTTATTTTTGCTACTAACTCAATATAGGTATCTTCCAAGGGTCGCTGATAACTAAAGTGTGTCACTCAAAGAAGAGCGCTTAAGCTCCAACCACCATGTACCTATAAACTACTGCCATCCCCAATAAAACAGGATCCAACCACCATCTGCATCAGTAATTGCACTATGATCAGATCTGTGATAAGAAAATACTGAAGAAAAAAAAAAGAAAAAGGGATATTGCAGCCCTGTGAATATATATTAGCTGCCACTAAATCGAAATTACGGAGATAAGTTTTCATTTCGTTCTTGCATGAGTTACCTCTGACCTTTATCCGAGCTATGAATCTTGATCCTAACTCATAAGCTCACATTCGCATTTGTACTTGATGTATAATTGAATGTCTAGTTTAATACCCCTTGTTTAGTAGCTGCAATGAAATTTTATTGTGCAGTTTTTGCTCACCTGCGCTTGAGCAAGATTGTTTGGACATGTTGTACACCAAACTTCATGTAATTATGCTTGATGAAGGGATGGTGTTATCATTCCTTGCGCGTCCAGCTGGTCTCCGCTCGTACCAGAAGGTAGAGTTGGGAAGAACATAAGGACGTGTAACGAGCCTCAAGCTCCAAAGGCATAACGGCTTGGAAATATGGCTTGTTGCCATGGTGCGCAGGGTGCGGCTTGGTTTTGGCATTGTTGCCATGGTGCGCAGGGTGCGGCTTGGTTTGGCATTGTTGCCATGGTGCGCAGTATGCGGCTTGGTTTGGCATTGTTGCCATGGTGCGCAGTATGCGGCTTAGTTTGGCATTGTTGCCATGGTGCGCAGGGTGCGGCTTGGTTTGGCATTGTTGCCATGGTGCGCAATATGCGGCTTGGTTTGGCATTGTTGCCATGGTGCGCAGGGTGCGGCTTGGTTTTGGAATTAGGGTTCTGTGTTGAAAAACCCTAATCTGGTATTTTGAAAAAAATACCCCTATTAATTATTTACACCTAAGTTAAATGCTCTTAGTTAATGTGTTGCGGGTAACACTAGGTCATGGGGATTTACGATTTTACCCCTTGTTTAAATACCACCATCAACAATAGGATCACTATCAAGTAATACGTAGTTAAAGTTTGTGTAATTTACTTTAAATGAATGTCTGGTCATCTATCACTCGTAATGACAACTGGGCATGGGTTTTCCCAGAAACTATGCTAAATTTGGCAAAGACTTGGGATAACAACACTTTATCAGGTAATGGAAGGAAAATCTGGAGGCTAATACCGGCTGCAGTTACTTGGGTCTTATGGAGAGAAAGGAATTGTCGCATCTTCGAGGAGAAATATTGCTTCAAAACAGATGAACAACTGTGCTGAGATGCAAAATCGATGGTCTTAACTTGGGCTGCTTGCTCAGGTAGTTATACTCATCTGAATCACTCCTTAACAATACATAACTGGAACATTGTTTTTGCTTGATTTCTGTTCTTTTTGTTTTATTTTGCTACCACTGGTAGTATCTTGTATATTCTTCTTCTCTTAAGAAAATCTCTTTTCCGATCAAAAAAAAAAATTTACTTTAAATGAAAATAACAACAATTATAATTGCGGAAAGGAAAAGTAAATGACACATCAAGATTTTGTTAACGAGGAAACCGCAAATGCAGAAAAAACCCCGTGACCTAGTCCAGAATTGAATACTCTCAGAATTAAGCCACTATGCAAAATCTAAATTAACTGCATATAGTTGAGACCAAGCAACTAACCCTAGTTCATTTAGTTTCTTCAGTATCCCTGCGCTTCCAACATTCAGTAATTTCACGTATTGGAACAATTCCTTTGGATCGTATTCCAAACAGTAAAAGGAACAACAAATCTGTTTGGTAACAACTCTCTTGATTCTTTTAGATGAAGATATCTCAAGTCATATGCAAAGGCTCTTTCGTTATCAAGTAAACTCCTTTGCCTGGTCAGATGAATCTATCCAACAACTACCGAAGTAGCAGAGTTTATATTTTCAATTAATAAATAAAGATTCCAACATGAAACTATAAGGTGATGCCGATCTTACACAACTAATCAATTGAATAAATTTGATATTAGTTGGATCTCAGCCGATCAAGGTTTGTGCACACCCAAAGATATAGAAACCAAATAAGAAATCTTCTTTGTCTTCAAATCTTCTTTAATCTTCAATAAACACCTGCACAACACCACTTGAATCTCTTGTGATCAATCACGCACAGAACGGAGTCTGTTAACAATGGATTATCACAAGATTTCTTTTGATCTACAAAAAGTTCTAAAGATCCCATCGACACTTCGATCTAGTTTGACTGAATCTTATATCAGAAGAGAAGATTCTCAATAATAAACAAACTAGGTGGAATCAAATTTCAACAACTGATAGTCAATCAAATCAATCGAAAACTAAAATAAACTGCAATTATCTAGTTTCCCACCAACGGTACTCGTAGAGCTTCTTGATCCCACAGAAGTCTTTAAACAAGCGGTAGTAAGAGATTTCACCTAATTAGGGTACTTTCCTCTCCGGATAGACGGATCCCCCAGAAATAACAAAAAGATGAAGTTTGCATGGCTCTTAGGATAGTTTGCTAGAAATGCAAACTTGGGTATTTATAGACGAAGGCTGTTTGGACACCAAGAAATTCCCGAAACCGAATATTCTCAAGATATGCAATAAATGCCAAATCGGTTTTCATAATTCCTGGAAATGCTTTGTCCAATATTTTCCGAAATCTCTCAATAGAAAATCTTCAATTAGTAAATACACATTACCAATTTTTATTTTCTAGAGATGTGCATTTAACTGCTGGTAATTAAAGCATATAATAATAACAACCTCAATGAAAAGATTCTTAATTTATTTCGGACCAGGATCACCTTGAGTAATTAAGGAATATCTTTGAATAATAAAATATAAGAGTTACTGATCATGTTCAAAGTATGTTGACATCTTTTGTTGTTAAATCCTCTTTCATATTTACAATCTTGGAATCGATTATACTACACTTCCAAACAAGTTTAGAATTGGTTCATCTGTATTCCAAGACAACTATGTGATTGATCAATTATCAAATCACTAATCATAGGTTTACGGTTTTACCAAACACAAGGATCAGTTCTGCCTCAATATGGTTTCTGGGACCGGTTACATCAGTTACCAGGATCGGTTACATCAATTACCAGAACCGGTTACCATATACTTATGGTATTACTTGTGATCGGTTGCACAAGTCACGAGGATCAGTTACACCAATTACTAGGACCGGTTACACCAATTACAAGGAACGATTACACAACTCTTTTGTGATTGGTCATCCAAATAACTAGGATCGGTCACACCAATTACAAATATCGATCATACCATCTCAGGTGATTACTTAGGATCGGTTACACTAATAAAGTCATACCAAATCATAAGTCAGGCACTATGATTAGTTATACCAAGATACATAACAAGTTATGATCGGTGCTACTAACTCACACATATTGGTAATCCAAAGATATGCAATGAATAACAATACCAATAAGCCTACAGATTTCCCTTTCGATTCATAAAACAAGTTCATGAATGTACTTCCTTTAAACAAATGTACACATTGTTTCCTAGGATGAAATATTCACCTTTACCCATACACATAATCACAATAGCATTCATACGATTATGTCGATATCATATTGTTTATGGGTAAAAATCGTTTCTGGTAATTTCGGTAGGTGAGTGAGAAACTGGTTCAAACCCTAAACAAATATGCTGCACGTGAGCACTTTATAGATTCGAGAGATCAATCTCTACAAGTCCGGCCTAAACCAAGAAATGGCCGTTCCAGACTTGCTTCGGTCACAAAGTGGAGGAGAAGGGTTGATTTTGGGAGGGAAGCAAAGAAAGGTGTTGAGGAGAGTAGTATCTCGACTTGTATCAGAAATTGAAAGCTTAGGAAGCTTGCAAGAGATGAAAGCTTTTTGGGAGAGCTTGCAAAGTTGCCTTTCGAGAGTGTAAGTGTAGTATATTTCTCGACCGAGACTTGTTGTGCGGTGGAAATAGGTAAGACCTATTTATACAAGTCGAGATTGAAACGCTACTGGCCTCATGAAGGAAGAGAGTAAAGGGTGAAATAATGGGAGGAGGTGGTAACCGCATGGTGTTAATGGGTGAAAACATTTTTCACCATTATTTCCTCTTTTATTTGAACGCTTTATTCCTTTTCACGCTTTCTTAATGTGAGCGTAGTGTCTGCTGCATCTTTGTGACCGCCAAACCAAAACCCTAAAAAGCATCCCCGGTTTGTGTTGATGTCTCGAGTGTTGGTTGCATCTTGAGTGCAAGTGGCGCTACTAGTGGCGCGTGTGGCATGTGCCAATGGCATGTGCGGAATGCCTTGGTGGTAGGTTGCACGGTTTGCAAGTTAGGCTACCAGCGTGTGTGTTTGGCATGTGCTAATGGCATGTGCGGAATGCCTTGGTGGTAGGTTGCACGGTTTGCAAGTTAGGTTACCAGCGTGTGTTTGGCATGTGCGGAATGCCTTGGTGGTAGGTTGCACGGTTTGCAAGTTAGGTTACCAGCGTGTGTTTGGCATGTGCGGAATGCCTTGGTGGTAGGTTGCATGGTTTGCAAGTTAGGCTCCCAGCGAGCATGTTGGCATGTGCCAATGGCACGTACGGCCATGTTGACCTAGTTGCAAGTCTTGCGAGCCTAGGGCGCTATATTTGGCGTGGGCCAATGGCATAGCGGCTTGGAAATATGGCTTGCAATACGTGTTGGCATGTGCCAATGGCACGTACGGCCGTGGTGACCTAGTTGCAAGTCTTGCAAGCCTAGGGCGCTATATTTGGCGTGGGCCAAAGGCATAGCGGCTTGGAAATATGGCTTGCGACACGTGTTGGCATGTGCCAATGGCACGTGCGGCCATGTTAACCTAGTTGCAAGTCTTGCAAGCCTAGGGCGCTATATTTGGCGTGGGACAAAGGCATACCGGCTTGGAAATATGGCTTGCGACACGTATTGGCATGTGCCAATGGCACGTGCGGCCATGTTGACCTAGTTGCAAGTCTTGCAAGCCTAGGGCGCTATATTTGGCGTGGGCCAAAGGCATAGCGGCTTGGAAATATGGCTTGCGATACGTGTTGGCATGTGCCAATGGCACGTACGGCCGTGGTGACCTAGTTGCAAGTCTTGCAAGCCTAGGGCGTTATATTTGGCGTGGGCCAAAGGCATAGCGGCTTGGAAATATGGCTTGCGACACGTGTTGGCATGTGCGGCCATGTTAACCTAGTTGCAAGTCTTGCAAGCCTAGGGCGCTATATTTGGCGTGGGCCAAAGGCATAGCGGCTTGGAAATATGGCTTGCGACACGTATTGGCATGTGCCAATGGCACGTGCGGCCATGTTGACCTAGTTGCAAGTCTTGCAAGCCTAGGGCGCTATATTTGGCATGGGCCAAAGGCATAGCGGCTTGGAAGTATGGCTTGCGACACGTATTGGCATGTGCCAATGGCACGTGCGGCCATGTTGACCTAGTTGCAAGTCTTGCAAGCCTAGGGCGCTATATTTGGCGTGGGCCAAAGGCATAGCGGCTTGGAAATATGGCTTGCGACACGTATTGGCATGTGCCAATGGCACGTGCGGCCATGTTGACCTAGTTGCAAGTCTTGCAAACCTAGGGCGCTATATTTGGCGTGGGCCAAAGGCATAGCGGCTTGGAAGTATGGCTTGCGACACGTATTGGCATGTCCCAATGGCACGTGCGGCCATGTTGACCTAGTTGCAAGTCTTGCAAGCCTAGGGCGCTATATTTGGCGTGGGCCAAAGGCATAGCGGCTTGGAAATATGGCTTGCGACACGTATTGGCATGTGCCAATGGCACGTGCGGCCATGTTGACCTAGTTGCAAGTCTTGCAAGCCCAGGGCGCTATATTTGGCGTGGGCCAAAGGCATAGCGGCTTGGAAATATGGCTTGCGACACGTATTGGCATGTGCCAATGGCACGTGCGGCCATGTTGACCTAGTTGCAAGTCTTGCAAGCCTAGGGCTCTATATTTGGCGTGGGCCAAAGGCATAGCGGCTTGGTATTGCTGCCATGGTGCGCAGGGTGCGGCTTGGTTTGGCATTGTTGCCATGGCGCGCAGTATGCGGCTTGGTTTGGCATTGTTTCCATGGGGCACAGGGTGCGGCTTGGTTTGGCATTGTTTCCATGGCGCGCAGTATGCGGCTTGGTTTGGCATTGTTGCCATGGCACGCAGTATGCGGCTTGGTTTGGCATTGTTGCCATGGTGCGCAGGGTGCGGCTTGGTTTGGCATTGTTGCCATGGTGCGCAATATGCGGCTTGGTTTGGCATTGTTGCCATGGTGCATGATATGCGGCTTGGTTTGGCATTGTTGCCATGGTGCGCAGTATGCGGCTTGGTTTGGCATTGTTGCCATGGTGCGGCTTGGTTTGGCATTGTTGCCATGGTGCGCAGGGTGCGGCTTGGTTTGGCATTGTTGCCATGATGCGCAGTATACGGCTTGGTTTGGCATTGTTTCCATGATGCGCAGGGTGCGACTTGGTTTGGCATTGTTACCATGGTGCGCAGTATGCGGCTTGGTTTGGAATTAGGGTTACGTATTTGAAAACCCTAATCGGTATTTTGAAAAAATACCCCTATTAATTATTTACACTGAGAGTTAAATGCTCTTAGTTAATGTGTTGCGGGTAACACTAGGTCATGGGGATTTCGATTTTACCCCTTGTTTAAAGACCACCATCAACATTAAGTCCCCCGCTTAGCTCGGAGCAGGGGGCTTTGTTGCGAGGTAAGCATAAGATGGTGACAAACTATTAACAAGAAACCGTAAAGAAAATTGAAGGAGGCTTGTCTGACCTTTTATAAATAGGATTTGGAATCTTTGCCTCTGGTAGTTTTTTGCACAAATCGGGAGGCTGGCACAATTGGTGGGCCCGATGTAGCTTGGGAGACGTTGGGAAGTTGGCGTGAATTGGGAAACTGAGTGTGCTAGCTGGTGGGACCGGCGCAAAGTGTAGAAGTCTTGCGTGCTTGCATGCGTGACTTGGGCGGCCATCGGGAGGTCGGCGCAATTGGTAGGGCCGGTGCATCTTGGGCGACGTTGGGAAGCTGGCTTGAGTTGGGAAACTGAGTGTGCTAGCTGGTGGGACCGGCGCAAAGTGTAGAAGCCGTGCGTGCTTGCAGGTCGGCGTAATTGGTGGGGCCGGTGCAGCTTGGGCGACGTTGGGAAGTTGGCGTGAATTGGGAAACTGAGTGTGCTAGCTGGTGGGACCGGCGCAAAGTGTAGAAACTGTGCGTGCTTGCAGGCGTGACTTGGGCGACATTGGGAAGTCGCACCCTTTGTGGGCCCGTTTCTTACACGCGTGATTTTTGGTAAAAGGGAAATCCTTCCCTATTTCAAAGTCTTCATGCCTATATATATATAAAGCCCCTTTCTCCCCATCCTGCGCTTTATTCCTTCCTCTTTTCATACTAGCGGCAAAGAGAAACCGGCTTCCAGGTATGTCTTCGAGTACTTTTCTCTGTCTTTTTTTTTCTTTTCACGTGGGTGTAAACCTTAAAAGTAGGCGCTTCCACAATCCTTGCATATGATTTCTTGGCGTGCCTCTTGTAGAAAATATTGTATGTATGCAACCAAGGGAAATATTGCATATATTGTTTGAACCCGTAGGAAATATTGCATATATGAATTTTCGGTCTTGAAAGAAATATTTGAACCCTGAAGAAAATACTGCATGTGTATTTTGAATCCTTAGAGGATGCTCAGTATATAATTACGAACTAGAAGAATGATCGTAGGCGTATTTGAGCCCGTACGAAACACTTGCATGTGTATTTCGAACCCGTAGAAAACTCTGTATGAATCCCGAAGAAGAATACTGTGTATACGCTTCATATGACTTCGAACCCGCAGAAATATTGTATATATGATTTTTGCTTCTTGAAAGAAGTACCACTTGCGCAGATTTTTGAACCAATAGAAAAATGCTCCATATATATTTTTGAACCCGAAGAAGGATATGTAGACATACTTGTACCCGTATAGAATGCCGCGTATATAGTCTCAAACCCGAAGAAAATCTGCGTATATAGTCTTGAACCCGAATAAAATACTTGTGTATATAGTCTTGAACCCGAATAAAGTATCAGTATATATAGTCTTGAACCCGAATAAAATACGTCCTCCTTTTTTTTTTTTTTTTTTTTTTTTTTTTTTTTTGGGTACGATTATGTGTCAGGGAGATAACTTCGCCTTTCTCCGTTTGTTTTGTGCAGATATCTTATTACCAAATTGTTATGAAAGAATTCGATAAGATGTTACCTAAAACAAATTTCACTTCGTCGAAGGATGCTCATAATTCCAAGCCGAACATAGATGATGAATTCTTCACTAGAGCCCTCGCCCCTGCTCGGAAGAATCACCCAGGTTTCGTGCCGATTTTGCTAACCGGCGGTGAGGATGACAGGAAGACACGTTCGGTTCGCCCAGAGAGCATTATTCGGTTATGTCTTCATAAATGGGTATATTCCTCTTCCAACATTGACTTCAGGATGTGTCAAAGTCCATTGCGTTCTTTTGACAGATGGGTTGAGTTCATGGTGAGCAAGGAGCGTATAAATACCAACTTGACTCGAGCGTGAGTCATTGATCTTGTCAAGACTTGGTAAATCTCCAGTTAGGAAGGACATCCCAGGCTTGGTTGCTTTCATCTCCGGATGGTGTTCGGACACCCATACAATCATATGTAGATGGGGTGAGATAACTTTCTCCTTGGAGAGTGTGGCTCTCTTCTTTGAATCTTCCAGAATCGGGAATCTTAGAATCCAATTATCTCGGCGAAGTGAAGATGCGGGATGACCTGGCCGCTAAGTTGGGGATTTTGCTCGGAAAGACTCCATTGCGAAGTCGAAGGATTTACGCCGGAAAGAGGATGAAAGGTGCCCTTATGGTTGGTGGATATCTCAATGGTTTCCGGACGAGTTGGAGCACGAAAAGAAAAGCGGTGATCTTCATGTCGCAGCATTTTTGGCTCTGGTTGTCCAGAGACATTTTTGATGACGGTTCGGCAAGAAAGGAATAAGACCAGGAGTTGCTAGAGATTCTTTGTGAAGTTGGCAAAGGGTGAAGTTCTTCCCATTGGCAAGATGTTCCTTGGTTCCCTGTATGTGCATCCGGATCACCTAGTTGCGAACATGCAAGTTTCGAATGGTTTCATGAAAGTGGATTCATATGTGCACGTTGCTTTTCTGCAAGTCTGGCTATGAGAGCACTTCGAGAAGTATGCTCCGAAACCGCTGCCTTCGCTTCCCGTGAGTTGGGGGGGCTCTCGAATTCTTCGATGGGTGAACAGGCGTCCAAGAGTTGGCGTGAGCTTGGTTTGTTTTCTTGATAATTTGCATGAAATCAATTTTCGTCCATGGGGGCCGGTCCATAAGTCAGTGACTCAAATGGACACCTTTGCTTCTACTCCGCTCACGTCTTTGTCTTCTGATGACGATTTGAGTGTTGGTGAAAAACCTGTTCATTGTAGCTGCTCGCCCGGTTATATACCGTCTTTCTTCGTGGGGTCTTTCCAGATAGCTGCTTATAATATTGACCGTGCTGCTCGTCCCATGGGTTTCGATCAAGGGGTGCCTCTTGTTTACCGGCCGGTGATCCCTAAGGATTCATTACGTGTCGCCCTTGACGCTTGATGCCCTTGAGCCGGGTATCCGTCTTCCCTTCTTTCAAATGGGAAGGGTAACTTCGACGACCTTCGGCTATAATGAGTTTTGGTGCGACGAGTTTATTATGATCCGAGATTTTGTGAATAACGTTGTGGAAAACGTTCATTGCAAACCTTCCCCGGAAGTTTTGAAGAAGTATCCAATGTTGAGAGATCCCAAGCGAAAGTTGCCTAGCAATTCGGAAAGTCCCCAGGCCAAAGAACGGAGAACGAAGAATCGTCTTTGGCGGGTTCGGACGGTTTCACAAGATCCCCCACGGCTCTTGTGTCTTTCGGTTCTTCCAATAACCGGTATGTGTCGCCTTTTCATTGGTTTGTCTCAAAACACGTGAATTTCGGTGAGAACATGTGTCTTGTTTCCTTCTGGGGCTTCGGTAGTGTTAATGCTTTCGTTTGCCCTTGCACGTTGCCGGAGGAGACGGCGGTTTCTTCAAGGAATTCGGCGTGACCGAGCCTACTCACGGCGGTGATGAGTCGGAGAAAGAAGAAAGTTCAACAAGTGAGAGTGATTCCTCTGGCAAAGACTTGGTTCTTCTTCGGGAAGTGGTTCGGTGAGTTTCGCGCTTCTTTTCTTTCTTCTTCTTGTTTATTCTTTTGAAAAAAAAAAAAATGTCTAACTCAAGTTTGCGGGAGGAATCCGGTTCGGAGGACGATTACGGGGTGGAGTCACACGAAAACTTGCCTTTGGTGACCACCGCCGGTGACTTGGAGATGGGAGTTAGCCAATTCCGGGCACGAGACGTGGTTCAAACGGTGGATGATTCTCTCGATGGTTGTTGCCGTAGACATGGAAGAAGACCCTTTGCGAGTCGTGAGGCCACTTGCGGCGCCATTTTGATCCCCCGTACTTGGTTCCTTATCCAGGTCATGTCTGGTTGGCGGCTTTAGCGTGCCTGCGCTAAGCATGAGGCGTTGTACACAGAATCTGGGAGAAGCACGGACATATGGCTACAACCAAGAAAGTCACTAGTCGATTTGCGCTGGTTAAGCGTGTGGAAGAGGCTTTATCTTCCATCGAGGATATGCGTGAGGTGACTGGGAGCACCATCGTGACGTGTGCGTAGAAAAGGAGTTCAACACTTCGTGATTTGTCGAAGGCCTTGCTGAGATCCAAAAGTTGAAAGATGCGGCAATCGAAAGCCTTTCCGCCGAGGAGATTGCCCGACAGGAGATGGAACTCGAAAAGCTTTCCAAGATTTTGACTATGAAGAGAGCGGCTCTTGAGGACGCCAAGTTGACTTTCTCCAAGAAGAGCGGACTTCATTGGACGATTTTTCTTGAACGTTTCTCTGTTAAACTTTCATTTAGGTTCTTTCCCCTTTTTTTTTTTCGAAAGACATATTGGATGTCTGGTTCAAAACTTGATCTTTGATAGACAGCTGGTAGCTTTTTAGGGTATTGGATTATTTACGGGATGAATGGTTTTGATAATATGACTCGATTATGTTTTGGGAAAAGAATATTGCTTTTATGAAAGTGTGTGCTAGTAATAGGCACAAGACTCGGTAGTATGACGGTTTTACTAAGAACCTAAAAATGGATTGTATATCTTGCCCGAGTCTAAATTTACTCACTTCATAGGTTTTGCGAATACGCCCCTCTCCATGTAAAAGGCGGTTTTGATGGCGGTTTTTTGGTAGCATCGCCAAAGACAAGTCCCCGATCGCTGGTAGCATCTTGGCGATTGAGTAATATCATCTTGACAAGTCCCAGTTTTCTTGTGTAGTTTTTACAACTAGTAACCGGGTCGTCGGTAGTTGAGTCGGATTGAGTCGCCTTCCCCTACCATCTTGACATCCGGGTCGAAGAACGAGATCGACAATCTGATATTGTAGCCGATAGATCAATCCTCCCGCTGTGGTCGCCAATTGTTTATGGGTAAAAATTGTTTCTGCCGATTTCGGTAAATTCGGTAGGTGAGTGAGAAACTGGTTGATAGACACAATTTTTGTGTCTGAATTGTCCCCAGTGTTGGTATTGTTGGTACTCGATTTTTGTACTAACATTATGTTTTTATGTATTTTTAGGTATTTTTGGAAATAAATATTTTTTGGAAAAATCGGCTCGAAAAGTTGCGCGGAACACCCCGGAGGACATTTGATATTTGGACTCCCACTTTGGATAAGGGGTAACCCAATTACTAAGGGACACCTCAGTTGGGCACCTGCTATTCGCACCCCAGAACAGGTTAGGGGGACATCCATCTTCTTCACGGGAAGAACAGATTTTTGGCGGGAAAAGTTTTGTTTAAATTTCATAAACAACAAATTGTGCTGGTTTAATTTTAGTCGAGATTTTTGGAGATTTGATCTTGGATATGGGTTGGTATTGGTCTTGTACATCAAAACAGAGCCAGTAATGC
Organism: Papaver armeniacum; assembly: GCA_023531295.1. NCBI lineage: Eukaryota > Viridiplantae > Streptophyta > Magnoliopsida > Ranunculales > Papaveraceae > Papaver > Papaver armeniacum. The sequence continues at coordinate 146,377 of JAJJWW010010053.1, forward strand.
TTTAAGTTTGGATAAAAAAAGGATTGAAACGTGTAAACACGAAACAGGGAGAGATTGGGGAGAGTTTGGAACGTCACAGGGTCAAGAAAATCGAGTTCCAGAGAACACCATTGCTGCTGCTGCTACCAAGAACACGAAGAACATTAGACCAAAAAGGACAGTCGTTCTTCAACAGTGCTAACGACTCGCACTTGTGGGTCGCATATTGGAGGCAGACTTAAAGAAATAGTAACAGCAACAGTTAATAATTATCGTTCTCTGTAACACTTCGGTTTGTAACAGAAATAAGTGTTACAAACCCGATTTTTCATTAATTCTCTCTTATTCATCATTTGTAAACCATTTTTGAGCAATGAAATCAACTTTTGAGCGTGTTTCCAACATGATGAGCTAGACCCATCCTCTGGGGCGACGGAGGAAGCTATCTTGCCAATGAAAAAGTGGTAATTCTTAATTATTTAATTTGTGCAATTTTTAATTATGATTATTTTCCTAGATTGAAAATAGATTTAATGATTTTTGTTAAACAATTGTATTTTCTATTGATGGAATATGCTTGCCCTAGGGTTTTGATATCCCATGCTTTGGATTAACATTTGTTGTTTCTAAAAAATCTACTTTTGCAATAGTTGAGAATCAAATTAAACGTGTGAAATTGCATGATTGTAATTAGTATCACTTTGGAATTGGTAAATAGCGGAATCCTAGCCCCAGCCTCTCCATAATTTCCAAACAACTTTTTAATTGAGCTTGTTATTTTTATTTACGAAAATTAAGTCTAAAAATTACAAAACACATGTAAAAATTAATAAAAATACATAATATGTATCACATAAATACAAAAAAAATCTAAATTAATATGTCCAATTTTATTTTCACTTAGTTGAAAAACTCGAGTTAAATGGTAAAAAAAAATAATCAGACGGCCTTTGGCGGCTTGTCCGCCACTATGCACGGACTATTATTATATGAATTTATCCCCATTAGAGAAAAGGTCTGGCTCGGTCACTTTTGTGGAGCATAGTACCGTTATTTTTTCTATAATTGAACTTCTGATAGGCGTACGTGCATGCAAATCTCTCTCTCTAAGCATCTTCAAAAACAATATTTCGTTGTTAGGGCTTCATTGTATCCTGAAGGCAATATTTCGTTGACCAATTATACTCGCCAATTATTTGGGAAGGGTCGAAATAATTGCTGAAAAGAATCGTAAGGCCTTGAAACTTGTGATACAACATTATTTTCAATCTCTGTTTTCATCCTCTAGTCCCCTGTATTTTCCGATATGTGAACCTAGGGCTGCACAAGACCCACCCACGATACCCATACCCGCCCGTACCCGCTAAACCCGTGGATTTTTTGTCCATACCCGCCCGTTGTGGGTACGGGGTTGGTTAAGAAAAAAAAATCCGCTGTCTGTGGGTGCGAGGTTGGTTTTAGGTCATACCCGCCCATACCCGCCCGAAAAACCCGCTCAATATACACCAGTTGATTACTGACTAATCCTTCACCGCCCTTGAGAAGTTCAGCTCGCTCCCTAGACCACCTCTTTTTTCCCTTTCTCCGAGAGACTTCACGTTTTCAATGGTTGTTGGCGTCTTGTGTGTGAACATATCCATAGAGGTGCCAATTTAAGAGCTGGCCTTCTTAACGTTCAGAGATTTCTTTACCATCAAAAATAAAACAGAAGCGTATTCGATTTGCTATCACTATAATTAGCTACACGCGTCATGAAATATATTAAAGTGGACTCCATGGATTGTAATCTTGAATATTTCAATGTGGTGCAGCAGATTATAGCGAACTTCTCCTCCTCCTGATCATTATATCTAATTTTTGGATTATATCTAATTATTGCGGGTTTAAACCCAAACCCGCCCTACCCGCAGCGGGTGGGTAACAAAACCCGCCCGTTGTTTGTGGGTGCGGAGTTGGTTATGAAAAAAAAAACCCGCAGCCCGTGGGTACGAGGTTGGTTTGAGCTTATACCCGCCCATACCCTCCCATGTGCAGCCCTATGTGAACCCTTCCCTCGTTCAGCTTGTGGTGTCTTGTCTTGTATCGAACCATAATTGAACATGTGATAGATGCGTAGTGCATGCAAACCGATCACATGGAAAAACCAAAAAGTAGGTGATGATAGGTCAATTAATATTTATTTATTAAAGTAAAGACAGAGGGTCAGGTTAACCTTTTTTGGTGGTATAGATAGATGCGACCCCGTCCCTGTTTCGCTTGTGTAGTCTATGGATGGATGTTGATGGATAATGCACGATTGCTAAAGGGGGCCCGGTATTAACAGGGGGCCGGTCCCCCCTTTAGAGCATCCACGGTGGGAGACCAAAACTAAAATTTTAGTCCAAAAATCAGACGCAGTGGAGAAGGAGTAAAGATCAAAGACCAGACTAAAACTAAAAACCATACCAAATATAGTTTTTAGTTTGGTTTTAGTCGGGCATAACTGAAAGTTACGCCCGAATAGGCGTAATAAAAGACAAAAAAAAATAATAATTGGGAACTCAAAGTTACGCCTGAATAAAAAAAAAAGAAAAAATTAATGGGGCGCAACTTAAAGTTATGCCTGATTCAGGCGCAACTTTAAATTGTGCCCCACCAATTTTACTCCTTCCCTCGTAGTGTTTGAACACCTACTAAACCTAAAATTTGGTCTTTTTTTGCTCTTTAGTCTTTGGTTTTGATCGCAACACTGCAGTTGCTCTTAGCAATCATGAAATAATGTAGAACGAAGAAAAGTAATTGGTTTCAAATTCCGCCTTGTTTTTAAATGTCCTTGGCATTATTATCATCAACATGCATGAAAGTGTAGTCGTACGGACCAGTAGCCGTGGTTTGCAGCTGAGTTCCATTTTCTTTCTTTTTTAAAACGAAATAAATTTATTTTTTTTATTCTTTTTATTGGGCCGGGCCAGCACGTTTATGGTACATCACATCACGTTAAAATTCGAGCACCGCATAACACAACACGCGAGTGTGCTTAGCATGTTAGCTGAGTGTGATGTGCTATGCCAGACAACTGATACATCAACATGGCATAGCAAGCGACACGTGTAAGCACACGGCACGGCACAGCACAACACGACACACGAAGAAAACACGCCAAACTATGCATAAAATTACTGCACAATACATTACATTTGATGCATATTAACTTTACGAAAAACATCTTTGTCTTACGACTCTTAACCAGTTTTTAACATTTTTCTTTATGCTAATTTATTTCTGTAATAATACATATACTAACTAAAATATCTAAAAAATACCTATTTTGGAAAACATAATATAAGCGCGCTAGCACGGCACAACACGTTTATTTTTCTGGCGCAACACTATACGAAAATAGCTCTTTTTGGTAGGAGACCCCCTAAATTACTTAGTTGTCCTAATTTTTTATAAATTTACAAAAAAATAATCATTATTTTAAGAATAAATCAAAAAATTTAAAAACTTAATATCCTTAAAAATATACATCGTATTTTAAAAGCTCTTTCAATTATCTACGTAACGGGTACAGATAAGAACAATAAATTTTTGTTTTACGCAAAAAAAAATCATTATTTTCAAATTTAATATTATTGGATGAGTAAAATCCAAGTATGTGCATTGCACATGTGTTCTTACTAGTGATAATAATGTGAGTTGATGGGTTCCATTATTAAAGCTGTGCCGGCCCTAGATTATCATCCAGTATATTGTTGTTAACTAATAATCATGTTTCTAAGTCTGTTCTTTTTATTTATACCCCAAGCGTTAGATAGCTACTAGGTCTAAGTGCATGGAAACCGATCACATGGCAAATAAAATGTAGGTGATGATGGTCAATTAATATTTATAGATAAAAAGTCATGGCAGATGGCTGGGTTCACTTATTTTTGGTGCAAATGTGACCCCTTCTCTGTTCAGCTTGTGTTGTCCTGTCTTATATGATATAGACAATGCATTGTGTATGGATGTTGATGGACGTTGTTGTTTTGCGTTATCATTGGGACCTTTATGTAACTCATCAAGTAATGTAGCACTAACACAAATAATTGGTTTCAAATTCTGCAGTGGATTTACATAGACTTTGCATTATTATTAACACACATGAAAGTGTAGTCGTACGTACGCATGGCCGTGAACAATAATCATTCATACGTGTCGACATTTCCATGGAGTTTTTGTTTATTGACAGGGAGTTTTCCATGTAGCTGATGGAAGCTAGATTCGTCCCCTTTGGTGTGCCCAGGCGGCAAAAGAATGCGATCCCCAACGTAGAGACATCCCAGATGGCAGATTAACATGCTGATCTCGCATTATTATTAAATTATAATAATGTAAGTTGATGGGTCCATAAATAAATTTTGACCTGGGAAGTGGATGCAATGGTGTTTCGCACAACTGTCTCGGCCCCAGTTTGGAATTTGGAACGCTATAATTGTTACTAACACTGTGCCGAAAGTAGGATCCTAGAAATTATTAGCTCTCAGGTAAGTTTTTTAATTAGGAAAAGAGATGCCACCAGTTGCATAAACCTCCCCTAGCATTCAACCGATGCAAGTACACTTATTTATCTCCATCGCCACGTGTACTAGCAGAACCCACGTGGAGGCCAAGTCATAAAGAGGATCGACACGTAGGGCACCCATGGTGTCTAGATGACGTGCCATCTGTCAAGACCAACGGTCAAAGATGAAGGGACATCCAAGGCAGATAATCCCGCGGAACACCAAAGAGTCACCTTACCCCATCACACGACGAGACACAATCAACGGCTAGGGATAGTCCGACTGACACGGACGTGACAAGAGAGGGCTGACATCACCTGGCGCGGACTGTACCGCCCCAACCACTAACATTTAATGCTGCTCAGAGGGCACGTGTCGGATGACCAACGAAGAAGACGAGGATTGATCAGCGTAATGAACTTGGGCATTGTAGAATCCGCGGAGTGACAGAGAGGTCCGCGGACCAGGCACATAGCACAAGAAGATAAGATCTCAACAACTCTTTGTCAGTGGACCCACTCAATTTAGCTATATATATGTATATCCCTTCCACTGAGAGGAGGGGAGGCATTAGAACTAAGGAATAGGAGAGAGAATATTGAGAAGTAAGTAGGCGTTTATGGAGAATCTCTCCATAAACCACATCAATCATCGCCCCCCTTTTTACTTTTGTAACCGTTTACTTCATAGTGAATATCTCCGGATCCGTGGATGTAGGCCTTAGTGCTGAACCACGTAAATCGTCGTCTCCTTTATTTTTAGTACTTGTATGGTTTCATTTATGTGTTGATGTCTCAGATCTATCACTTTGGGGATGATGACGAGATCATGACAAACCCCATGGGTTTGGAATCTATGAATCATCACCTACCTAGGCTTATTATACTTTACTCACACTTTAATGCACGTATTAAATTCATATTAAGATTGTTTGTGATCACGCGGATTATACCTGATTTCCTGTGACTTTATAGCCTCTACTTCAAAAATTTTACTTAAAGCACAAACAAATCCATATTTAAACTCATTTTTCACACACATCTGGGTCTTTTGCACTTTCTACCTGCAGATCTGGGTCTTTTACAAACACAAACTAGCAGATCCATATTTTTGGGCTATTTTTCGCATATATTTATGTCTATTGAATTCTCTACCAACAGATCCGGGCATTGTGTAACCTTAAAACCAACAGATCTGTGTTTTAACTGATATTTCAAACACAACTTCCACCAATAGATTTGGACTTTTCACAAACAACAACCCATGGACCTTACCCCGGTTAAATCCGCATCCGTCTATGTTTTTCGCATTGTTCGCCAAACTAGCAGCTTGAGCTTACTCATTGCCACAAGAAATCGAGTTTATGAAATCAAGTTTGAACTAACAACTAACCCGTGGACTTTTTGTCTCGGTTTACCTCCTGCTCTCTGTGCAGAATATTACAATGGAAAGGAACAAAGATGCCGGGAAGACAAAGGTACCTTCGAAAGAGACACCTAGGACTACGCCAGTAATGACAAGGAGCAAACAAAATGACGCGGGATTCACAGCCAGGGACAAGGCGCAGAATGGAGCGGAAAGCACATTCCTTTCATATGCGGGCATCATTGCAATGGAAGCAAAGAAGGCCGCGGCGGCAAAAGCTACTACACCTACCGAAGGAACTTCTCAAATGATCGCCTCCAAAGTGACAGCTGCAACCCGGCCTATTGAACCTCGAGAAGCAGTGGCAGAATCAGTAATCCAGAACCCTCCTTACGGGATGCCACAGACTGATGAACATAATATACTACTGCACGCAAGATCCTACGGAATGACCAAGCCGGGTAGACGGCTAGTAGAGGAAATCAACACCGCAGCCCCCGAGGAACAAGCTCAGATACAGATAGGAACAAATCAGGAATCAAACCGATCTGCAGAGATATTGGCGCAATTAGAAGAGCTAAAAAGGAATCAGCAGACATACGCGGACGCGGTGGCCTTACTAGCCCAAGAGAACCAGCAATTAAGAGAGAAGATCCTCCAAAGCGCGGAGCTAGAGAATCAACAGGATGAAGCTAATTCTGCGGTACAAAACGAGAGACCGGAGGATGATCCTCGAAAACATCCCCACCAATGATCAATCAAAGAGGAATACCCCAAAAGGGTGCGCAGAACAATAGAAGGATTGACCCGCACTACCATCCAGAAACCTCCGACTACTATGATGAAGAGGAGGCCACAACATCACAACCTACAAGAAAGACTCGAACATCCATTCAAAACGAGCATTGTTTGGCAATGGAGAATCTCCGTGCGGAAATGCTAGCGGAAATCAATCAAATCAAGACCAGGCAAGGAGGTGGAAGACTAGAACAGGTCATGAAGGAGGCCAGCACTACGCCACTAGCATGGCAGCTGGCTACTGCTACCATTCCACAGAAGTGTCCGGTCCCATCCTTTGAGTGTTACGATGGATCCGCGGATCCCGCAGCTCACCTACGGTATTACAACAGGGTAATGGCCAGGTGGGATCATGACGAAGCTATATTATGCAGATATTTCCCTTCAGGCTTGAAGGGATCCGCGTTATCTTGGTTCGATAACCTCAAGCCAGGGTGCATTGGTTCATATGATCAGCTCACCGAAAGATTCTTGGCCACCTACATGTATAACAAGGTCGTGAACACAGGGATGGACAAACTCTTCTCACTCGCAATCAAATACAAGGAGTCCATTCGGGAATACACGGATAGGTGGCACAAGATATGTCAAGCCATAGGACATGTGGATCTCGTGGTGAGTATTAATTGTTACAAATGGGGGCTTGACAGGATGAGCCCATTGTTTGTCGAAATCCACGGTACCTCTCTGACCACAGAGGGAGATCTGAGGATAATCATCGAAAAACATGCTAGATTGGAAGAAATTCAAAGAGAGAACCCAAGAGCACAGGCTCAACGACCCCCACGAACCAACTCCGCGGAACTAACGAACAGATCCAGCGAACATCAAAGGGATAGGAAGGATGACCACAAAAGGGGTGGAAGAAAGTTTGAAGACCGAGTCTACACAAAGCTCAACGCCAGCTACTCACGCATTTTAAAAGAGATCAAGGATCGCGAGGACTTAGACTGGCCCTGGTCCAAAGGAAAACAACCACCGGCCTCGGCAGAATCTAAAGAGTACTGCGATTTCCACTGCTTCTACGGACACCCAACTGAGAAGTGCAAAAATCTCAAGATAGCGATACAAAAGCTGATTGATGCAGGGGATCTTAAAAAATATATAGAAAAGACTGGAACGGAAGATAGAGCCAAACGCAGCAAACAGATCCAGTTACCAGAGGGTAATTGCACATTGAACACTATATCCTGCTCAGAAAGCAAAGAGCCAACCCTAAAGGCACAAATAGGGAAACGAATGAGAAAGCAATTTGAAGATTACTGTGAGCTTTACAGTGCAAGTGGAAAGGAAGTGGAAGAACACGAGGAGTGGATGAACGCACCTCTGACCTTTGAAGCCGAGGATATTGAGGATGACATGGAAGATCACAACGATCCATTGATCCTCACATTGCCAATCGCAGGATACAACATAAAGAAAATCCTCATCGATGGAGGAAGCTCCGTAAATATCTTGTTTTACGATACATTCAAACGTATGGAGCTTAACGATGAGCAACTCTTGACTTTGCACTACACCATATACGGGTTCAATGGTACGGCTACGAAGCCTCTGGGGGATATTATCTTACAGGTGGACGCAGGCCCCATGAAAGTCGACACTCGCTTTAGTGTGGTGAACACGCCTTCGCCCTACAATGCCATTATTGGACGAAGATGGGTCCACAAGCTTAAGGGAGTCGTGACTACCTACCATCAATACCTTAGGTTTCCCACTCCCCTAGGAGTAATGGAGATCAAGGGTGATCAAGCTTCCGTAAAGGAATGCCACGCGATGCAAATACAACTCAACAATGAAGAAGATGAGAAAAGGAAAACCCGCAAGGCTCGGAACAAGGCGATATCCAAAGACAAAGCCATCGACGAATATTTGGAAGGGATCTCAGGGAAAAGCTTGTCTAAAGGGAACTCTGTAGGAAACACGGAAGCCTCAACATCAAAGGCTAACCAGGGCGCCCTCGCAAACAAAGAATCTGAGACTACCAAATAGCAATTAAAGAAAGTCCCCCACCTTGGGGAACCAAAGCCCACGTTTACATCCTTAGAGGCAGTGAAGGAAGTTAACATAGGGAAGGAGCAGAACCCAAGAAAGATCAAGATAGGAACTCTAATGGACGGAGAACGCGAAGCCTCACTAATAAAACTAATAAAGGAATACGCGGACATCTTCGCATGGAAACTATCTGATATGCCGGGAATAGACCCACAGATAGTACAACATGAGCTGCGCATCAAACCTGGCACACCCCCTGTACGACAAAAGATACGAAAGGTGGCTACAGAGTATCATAAAGCAGTAGAAACGGAGCTGCGAAAGCTGTTGGAGGCCGGTTTTATAAAAGAAGTCAAATATCCCACTTGGATCTCTAACATGGTAATAGTACCAAAGAAGAATGGAGGGTCGAATCTGCATCGACTTCACCAACCTGAACAAAGCATGCCCCAAGGATAGTTATCCGCTACCCAGCATTGACCAGCTAGTCGACGCAGTAGAAGGATACGAAGAGTTATCATTCATGGACGGATACTCCGGGTACAACCAATTATTTTTGGCAGAAGAAGATCAGCAGCATACTGCATTTTACACACCCCATGGTATGTATTGCTACGTAAGGATGCCTTTCGGGCTCCGGAATGCGGGAGCAACGTACCAAAGGATGGTCGATGCTATTTTCAAGCCATGGATCGGCAGGACCTTAGAGGTCTATGTTGACGATATGCTCGTAAAGAGCAGGTTAAGGAAGGACCACCACCAGGACCTGAGTGACATCTTCGAAGCTATGAGAAAACACAATATGAAGGTAAACCCGGAAAAATGCACTTTCGGAGTAACCTCAGGAAAATTCCTTGGGTACCTGGTGACAAAAAGAGGCATTGAAGTAGATCCCGCAAAAATCCGAGCCATATTAGACATGCCATCTCCAAAGAACCTAAAAGAGGTACAAAAGCTCAATGGATCCCTAGCAGCCCTGGGAAGATTCATCTCAAGATCCTCGGATAGGTGCAAACTCTTTTTCAACATACTAAAAAAGGGGACGAAATTTGAATGGACGGCAGAATGCGAAGAAGCTTTCTTGGGTATCAAACAGTACCTAGCAGAAATCCCCATCCTTCAGAAACCGGACCCGGACGAGGTTTTGGCACTATACATTGCGGCGACAGACGACGCAGTAAGCGCAGTACTCGTCAGAACCCACACAAAGGAGGAGCAACCGATCTACTATGTTAGCAAGACCCTGAATTCCGCGGAAAGGAACTACACAAGAATCGAACAGCTAATCTTAGCCGTCGTATGGTCTACCTTAAAACTGAGGACGTACTTCTTAGCACACGACATACGTATCCCATGTCGAGCACCCTTAGAGACCATCCTCAAAGGGGCAGGAAAGGTAGGACGCATAGCAAAATGGAGCACGTACCTCGACCAATTCAACATCCACTATGAGCTCCAACACTCCCAGAAATCGCAAGTATTAGCGGACTTTCTAGCAGACCTGCCTTTGGACAACGAAGAAGAAGTGCGCATACAAGGATGGAGGGCTGTGGGCGCCCCAGAAATAGAAAATCTAGAGCCAAATAATATTCTTGAACCAGTGAACCCACGACAATGGGAGGTCTTTGTTGATGGATCCAAAAATAGAGAGGGCGCGGGGATAGGCATCGTCATCACCACACCCACAGGGGACAGAATTGTGCACGCATTCAGATTGGAATTCGAAGGCCATACAAATAACATCGTAGAATATGAAGGAGTGATCCACGCTCTCCGCTTGATAATTGAATTAGGGATACAAGAAGTGCGGTTGACAAGCGACTCACAACTAATCATACGGCAGATAGGCTACGAATACAATGTGTATGACGAAACGCTGATGGCGTACATGGCTCTGGTGCAAACATTGGCTTCCCAAATACCAAAAATCAAATTCCGACATCTGCGTAGGAAGGAGCTTAGACACGCAGATGCCCTGGCATATATATCATCCATGCTTAAAAATGAGGATGTCAAAGCAATCAAGATAACAAGAGTGTACGAACCATCCATCAAGCTCCAAGAGACGTGCGCGGCTAACCGACGCAAATCTAAGGAGGAGGATATCTCTGATGATGATGTCGGAGAGCACATATTCGACGACTTCCAGGACGATGACATCACGCGACAAGCTGATGAAGATGACGATCACAGTCAGGAAGAAGATTGGAGAATCGAAATCCATTCTTTCTTAAAAGAGGGGAAACTCCCCCAAGATATCAAACAGGCTAGAAAAATACAATCCAGAGCAGGGATGTACGAGTTAAGGGACCAAACCTTATACAGAAAATCATTCCTCGGGCCACTTCGCCGCTGCCTATCCCGATCAGAGGGACATATCATCTAAAAAGATATCCACAGAGGAGACGCGGGGAATCACAGCGGAATGAGGTCCCTAGCAGATAAGGCAAAGACGCAGGGTTACTACTGGCCAACCATGATCCGAGATGCAGCTAGAATGGCGAAAAGGTGTGAAGAATGTCAAAGATTTGGTAAACGAATCCACGCCCCAGCCACAAAGTTGAACTCTGTGGACAGTCCGTGGCCCTTCGGGAAATGGGGTATCGACATAGTAGGCCCACTCGTATCAGGGACTGGGAAGAGAAGATTTCTGATAGTGGCAACAGATTATTTCAGCAAGTGGGTAGAGGCAAAGGCACTGGCAAGAATTCGGGATTCAGACGTATTTACTTTTATTTTTCAAAATATAATCTGCGGGTTTGGCATCCCCATGAGAGATAGTTTTAGACAACGGTAAACAACTACAAGGGAAGAATATCGACTTCTTTGTTCGACACCTTCAAAATTCGAAAAAACAAATCCACCCCCATATATCCAAAAAGCAACGGACAAGCAGAAGCCACAAACAAAACTTTGGCGCTTATCCTTAAAAAACAACTAGACGAATACAAGGGGCGGTGGTGTGAGCAGTTGCATAACGTTCTATGGGCATATAGGACGACTCGAAGATCGGCCTACGGAGAGTCTCGTTTTTACTCACATACGGAGCAGAAGCAGTAATCCCTACGGAAATCCTACTTCCAACAACAAAGACAAAAGCCTGGGAAAAGAACCTCACCACGGACATGATGTTGGAAAAGCTTGACGATCTCGAAGAAAGGAGAGAAGCAGCACTACAAAGAATGGAAAACTACCAACGCAGGCTAGCCAGAGAATATAACAAAAAAGTGAAACTTAGGAATTTTGTAGAAGGGCAGTATGTGTTGAGAACCATTCCCCAATAACATCGAGAAAAGAAGTGGGGAAAATTAGCACCAACTTGGGGAGGACCCTACGTAATACACGACATCGCAGGAAATGGCTCTTACTATCTGCGTAACCTGAAAGGGGAAATCCTCATGCATCCGTGGAATGCCAAATATCTCAAGCCATACTACCCATAACCCACCACCTGCGTATGCATTTCAGAAGAAGAAAACGGACTTACAAGTCCGCATGTCTCTATCTCTGACAAAGGAGTAACGCGCCTTAACTTTTCAATCAATACAAGCTTTCATTTTCAAGTGTCATATTCTACAATATTCTATTCATTACCCACACACATTTCAATTTATTCAAGATCACAACCTATACCATATGAGACACATGTATATATTACTTACACAATGTACATTGTAAACCATACCACATCTTAATAAAACATCGATACTATCGTTACCCCGTGGACGTAGGCCTTAGGGCTGAACCACGTAAATCATTGTGCAGTTATTATTATTAAGAATTGGCATTATACTTTATCAAGAGGGATATCCCGCACAAAGCGTGGATCATACCTTTGCAATATACTAGGGCAATATCCCTGCAAAGCACACACACGCAATATATCGGAGCATACACATGCAATCTGTCGGAACTCCTCCGTAAGTGTATATAAGTGTATGACCAGGGGGCGACTTCCCACAGAATGATATACCCGAGCAATATTACAAGCCGCGAATTCAATGGAATATATCCTTGAACGTCGGCCATACCCCCACCGTTCAGAAATCCTCTGGCCAAGGAATTAGCTGGATGGGGTGCAAGGTCACAAGACAATTCCGGGGATATCAACCTACGGAATTGCACAGACAATACACTTTCTCAAATTCAAAGATTGATATCCACGGATTATAAACACTACGGAATTACTCATTATGTGTAACTTAATGTGTAAAGCTGATAGATGTAAATTCAACAAAATTCAAAGTCAGATTTAAACACCAAAGTTTGATCTAGTACATGGCGATTGATTACAAGCCCAGACAAGCAAAATAGCAAAAACGCCAAAAAGGATAAGCAATCGAGATCAATCCCTAGCATACTAGCTACGGTCTACTGAGAAGGAGCGTTATCCGCAGGTTTATCCTTCAGTGAGGAAGGAACACTACCACCCGAGGAGGGTCCAGAAGAACTTGACGGGAGCGCGGGCACGGGACGCCGGGTATAATTCTTGGTCAGCCCATGACTCTTCTTGAGATCCAGCTCAATCTCACCAAGAGTCCTGTTAATCTCTTCTGCTAGCTGCTTACGAGCCACGAAGCCTATGGCTACGTTCTTCATCTCAGCCTGATTCAGGGAAGTGGAAAGCTGGTCTACCCTTTGATTGGCTTGCTTCAACATTTCCTCCCGAGAATTAACTTGGCCCTCCAGTTGAACTACCTTAGCCTGAGCTTCGGCAAACTTGCCATCCGCAGCTTTAAGATGTCCTTGGAGCTCTGCGGACAAAGGAGGAAGACAGAGTTATAACAAATACAACACAAAGCACACTCGATGACAAAAACGTATACCTTCACAATGTTCAACCGGAATCCCTTGCGCAAAGCATAATCGTATTCATTTGATAACCTATCATAATCTACCTGCGAAGATTATGAGCATACTTGACTCGCGCTTAGGTCATCTCGAAGCATCGAGTCCGAATGACGATATCGATTAACCTCATCATTCTTCGATTCCAACCTCTTGTTAAGACGATACATAGTCACCTCCAAGTTTTTCTCACACTCAACCTGGCGGGCCACATCAGCTCGAGACGCGGATAAAGCACTACTGAGAGCGCCAGATTCTGCCCTAGCGTCGTCCCTTTCCCTAGCAAGGCGTTGCATATAAACCCGCACATCCGCGGGATGAGAAGACCGCGCCTGCCGCAGCTCGTTTTCCATAACATTAAGCTTAATTTCTAAAGAGGAAATCTGATCGCGGGCCTTCTAAAGATTATCCCGCGTCCATAAAAGAGCCCCGTTGAATAAGTGACGGTCATGGTTGTTTTGATTTTGCAGATCTACCATGCAAAGCTTTTTCTTACGCCATTCTTCGGCCATGGCGTTATTAACATCCGCGCGGGCATTCCATTTCGCTGATTCACTCTTAAGTTTTTCAACTAACTCGACGATACGACCTTTTGACGAATTCTCTCATTAGAAGCCACCTGATAACTCAGGGACTCCACCCACTGAAGACAATACAGCGGGAGGAGGGAAGAAGAAAATAACTCAGAACATATAAGGAACAGGTAACTATCAAAGAAGAGGAGACGCAGACCTGAAATAGATGAAGAGTTCTTCTCGGCAACCGCTAACTTGGCCTTAACCGAAGCCAACTCGTAACGCAGCTTCGCCTCTTCCGCGTCCTGCTTTGTTCCTTACGCTTAAGCAAACCCTTGACTCCGCTATTTCCTCATCTTTAGCAGAGACCGCAGCTTCAACGCTCGTAAGCGTTTCTTCACAATGTCGGAGCTTCCCTTCTAGCTTGAGAGACTTAGCCTTGAAGAGCCGGTAAAGATGGTGGTTACAATATTCACTCCTCATCATCTATCAATCAAAAAAGGAAATTAGTTCACAACACATTTAAGCAATATCAGGGGCAGAAAGAGCAAGACAAACCTCCAATAACCGCTGCTGGGGATAACTGTACTGGTACCCATCAGCAATGGCCATCATGTCAGCAACCGTAGGGGGGGATCCACCACGAGATCAATCCCACTAGCCACAAGATTCTTGCCCCACCCTCGATCTACCACCTCCTCAGGGGTTAGCTCCATATGTCTGCGGGTAAAAGAATCAGAACTCTTTTCCCCTTCAATCACAGGGGCAGGATGAGGTACAACCAGCAAGTTTTTCTTTTGCAGCCACGCCAAAACAGCATCATCGCCATCCGCGGATAAGGATCGCGTGAAATCATCTGAGGAAGAGTCTGAGGACTTCCCACCAAGCAAAACACTACTAGTACTTGTCACCAAGGCCCCACCAGCAGTGGAGGAGGTACCAACAAAACTCTCGGGTTGCACAGCCAAAGCCCGAACATCAGAACCACGCGCAGGGCCGTCTCCGCAGCTATCCTTAAGAACACTCCAGTCATCACCAGCTGGAAGCAGAGTGAAGTCCGAAACAAGCCCCATAACGGTGGCCATGTCAAATGATTGCTCCCCAGATAAAACCCTACCAAAGGAGAACTCACAACAAGCATCCCCATCCTTGTCACCACTATCAAGAACAATTCCCTTACCTTTGTCTATAACATCCCCACCAGACTTAGTAGCCCCCCCGTCCTGATCATCACCACCACCAGTGGCCGGATCTCCACCACCACCACCACCAGTGGCCGGATCTCCACCACCACCACCACCAGTGGCCGGATCTCCACCACCACCACCAGTGGCCGGATCACCACCTCCACCACCGATAGACGGAGCACCACCACCACCACCAGTGGCCAGGTCACCACCTCCACCACCAGTGGCCGGATCACCTTCACCACCACCAGTGGCCTGATCACCATCACCTTCTTGAACAGGCGGAGAAGTCTCAATTCGCTCTTCCCTATCAGAAACATCCTCATCACCATCCACGGGACTATTCACATCCTCGAAGTGTGAAGAACCCTCGGTGGGAGAATTCGACGATTGCTGGGGATTAATTTTCTTATTCCTACGCACCTACAACACATAATAATAAAAGAGCCATTAGCATCTCCTTTCCTTGGCATAATCAACATTATTTAAGAAAACGAAGGGGCATATATACGTAGAAAACAAACAACACACCTTAGTAACATTAATATTCTGCGGGAGAAGGTTAGCATCAGAGATATCCTCGTCTTCCGCGTCATCAACATCATGATTATAAGCAAAGTCCATACCTGCAAAGCTCATCTACCAGGGGCAATAATAAGCATAACGAGCGGGAGAAGCTTCACGATGAGGACTGTTATCAGTAGGCTGCCAACCATGGGGTCCAGGGACCCAACCATAGGCCCACTGACCAACGACTTCAAGAACAGTGGCAGACCACTCATAATCGTGATCACGCTTAATTCTCTCATCAGCGGGAATATGAAGACCTTCAGCACCAGGAACCCTAGCCATCTTGGAATCACTCACTTCACTCAAAAGGCGAATTTCCCCCTTACCAGAAGCAATGTTCCGCAGACTCACAGACCACGGCTTACGAGTATTCCTGTTAACATAATCTCCGAAGGATTTGTTGAAATTTTCAGGAGTATACCACCCTTTCTCCTCCTCTAGTTTAGGGGCATAGCAAGTCATCATCGTCTGCCCCTTGCTACGAAGATAGCATTCTCGGAGATGGCGAAGATAGTTTCCTGTCAACTGTTGCACCCCACGATTATGACTTTTCTTGGCAGAATTGCGGCTAGACAAGACCCGGTAGTAGAAATCATCACCGGCTCTATACAATGGCAACATCAAACCAGCCTCGAAAGCACCCACGGTCGTCAGCAAATGAAAGGCATCATACCGATAATTGGTAACCATCTCATAAGTTATATCTTTATCAGGGGCATAAAAACGCACTTGGAAGTGTTGAAGACCGTGCTTCAATTTGAAAGCTTCAAGATCAATATGCCTGAAAGTAAACTTCTTATTACCCAAAGGTAAAGGTCGAAAAGTAACAGCAGAGTCATCCTCTAAAGCATCTCCAGTAGTATCTTCCGCAGAATCCGCTGCCTTCTTCTTAGGAGGAACTACATCTCCCGAAGATTCTATTTCCGCAGCCTTTCTCTTTGAAGACAGAGTTTTAGTCGACTTACCTAAATTAGGCACAGGTGGATTAGTCCGCGGTGGAAGTTTGGTGCGGAGAGGCTGTACATCTAGAGGATCAGTGCGCGGAGTCTGCTGTCTCTTCGGAGACCCATTTCTGGGGCGATTCACGGCATATCTAGACCCCTACGGTGGATCACCCCTTCTAAGCGAAGGCCTTTGACCAAGGGACGAGGATGTTCGCCCATCCCGAGGATTATCGTGGGTAAGTGAAGGCGACGCTCCACCCTTGATACTGGGATCATTCTGAGGAGATCTGTGAGGACTTGACGGAGGAGTTTGATAAGGAACCCGCGGATGACCGGACATATTTGAGGACACAAACACAAATAAAAGTGTAAATCAGAGGCAAGAAAGATCGAAAAATAAGAAAATCTCAAGAACATCAGCGAACGTGAAAAAAAACCCTAGATTTCACCCACGATTACTTAAACTCTAATACCATTATTCAAACTTAAAAGAAGAAAGATAAAATCAAAGCATGGCCGATGAAGCATACGACCCAGCAGTGTCAACTCTCAAATCCCAGGACATACATAAGGTTAAATTCATCATCAACACATCACATAAAATCAAAAACTAAACAGAGTAGGACATGGCGATTAAACGGAATAAAAAACCATACCTGAACCTCAAAGAGTAAAGCAGCAGCAGCAACAAAGGTGGCAGCGATGGTAGCAGCGACAGCAGTAGCAACGAAGATGGCGACAAAGGTAGCAGCAGCAGCAGTAACAATGGTGTCAGAGGAAGTTAAGAAGGTGAAGAAGACAATGGAACAGAATAAACAGAGAATGTGAATTTAATTCACATTCTCTCATTCTCCCCTTTTAAATAAGAACAAGAAAAACCGTCCACTACCCAATGGGCGATTATGGTAGGGTAGGGAAACGTGCACAATAAATGCGAGGTAGCACCTTTTTAGGAGAAGTTATGAGGAGGGAGATAAAAAACGTACCACATGATTCTTCTTCCCACTAAAGCTAGCGCCCAGTCACAAGAAGAGGGGAAAATTGTAAGTACACTTATTTATCTCCATCGCCACATGTACTAGCAGAACCCACGTGGAGGCCAAGTCATAAAGAGGATCGACACGTAGGGCACCCATGGTGTCTAGATGACGTGCCATCTGTCAAGACCAACGGTCAAAGATGAAGGGACATCCAAGGCAGATAATCCCGCGGAACACCAAAGAGTCACCTTACCCCATCACACGACGAGACACAATCAACGGCTAGGGATAGTCCGACTGACACGGACGTGACAAGAGAGGGCTGACATCACCTGGCGCGGACTGTACCGCCCCAACCACTAACATTTAATGCTGCTCAGAGGGCACGTGTCGGATGACCAACGAAGAAGACGAGGATTGATCAGCGTAATGAACTTGGGCATTGTAGAATCCGCGGAGTGACAGAGAGGTCCGCGGACTAGGCACAGAGCACAAGAAGATAAGATCTCAACAACTCTTTGTCAGTGGACCCACTCAATTTAGCTATATATATATGTATATCCCTTCCACTGAGAGGAGGGGAGGCATTAGACCTAAGGAATAGGAGAGAGAATAGTGAGAAGTAAGTAGGCGTTTATGGAGAATCTCTCCATAAACCACATAAATCATCGCCTCCCTTTTTACTTTTGTAACCGTTTACTTCATAGTGAATATCTCCGGATCCGTGGATGTAGGCCTTAGTGCTGAACCACGTAAATCGTCGTCTCCTTTATTTTTAGTACTTGTATGGTTTCATTTATGTGTTGATGTCTCAGATCTATCACTTTGGGGATGATGACGAGATCATGACAAACCCCATGGGTTTGGAATCTATGAATCATCACCTACCTAGGCTTATTATACTTTACTCACACTTTAATGCACGTATTCAATTCATATTAAGATTGTTTGTGATCACGCGGATTATACTTGATCTCCGTGCTCACAACCGACATGCAACACATGCCCCCAACGGGCAGACGCTACGAATTCGGACGTCGGATCATATTGGTGAAACATGGTTTATCAACTTTTGATTTGGTCCGTCAAACTTGATGAATTGGTTCTTGACGTGATTCTGTTCCGAACAGAAGCGTTGCTGATGCATTATGGTGTACCTGTGTACAAGTGTTAACAGGAGTTAAAAAATCACAAAATTGGTTAAAAAGACTAAAATTAATAATTCCTTGGTGAAAAAAACATCTAGATTTTGATATTGTTTAAATGGACAAAAATATAAAAATAGTCAGGATGTAACCAGTTTCATCCTACCCATTTTCAAATACTTTTTCTTATTTTTAATTTACATCAGGATGCATCCAGTTTCATCCTCGTTATTTTTTAAAGTTTAAGCAAGGATGAATCCAGTTTCATCCTTGTTATTTTTTATGTGTCCATTTCACCATAAAATCTTTTAGTCATCCATTAGAATCATGTTTTAAAAATATTTGGACAAATGACCCATTTTCCGAAACAAAATTAGTCCCGATAAAAACTCTTCCCGAGAAAATTAGAAACAACATTAATGTAGGTTCCAAATTTCTACCCCTCCCAATTAATCAAGTGTGTGGTTGGCAACATACATGCTCCATTGTAAGCTTAGCAACAGTGGGGAGGCTGACAGTTAAAAAATGTAGTACTGTCAGTCGCAAGGTGGGACGTGCAAGGGCGGCTTTGACATGGTGGGATATGCAAGGGCGGCTAGGCGTGGCGGGTCCGCGGTGATGGAGCGAGGGCTTGGCTGGGGCTGTGGCAAGGTATGGCATACATGGGTGGTGGGGCCGCGGTATGGCGTGAGTGGTCTTGGACGTGGAAATTGGTCTTTGCGGGACCGGTTTCCTCTTTTCCTTCCTTGGCTCAAAATTGGAGATCCTCTCCTTGTTCAAACTCCCAAGTATCACACCTAGAATAGGATTGCCGGCCTCTCCCTTTGATTCACGGATTCATTATTCTCTTTTTTTTTTTTTTTTGGTTCGCTTGGTAGCGGTGAAGCGCACGAGCGGATTAGGTACGTCTTTCAGTACATCTTCTTTGTCTTGCTTCCCTTTTGTTTTCTTGTGTTGGTGAAAACCTTAGATGTAGACGTACCTTTTTATGACCTTGTAGAACATGTTGGTGTGAATCCTAGCCACAGGTATGTCTTTCACGCGCTCATAGTAGTACTTAGGCATGAATACCATAGTAATGTTGACCGCCTCAACTCGTTGTGTAAGGTAAGCACGCGATAGTAATTTGCCATCCCTTTCCCATGAAAACCTAGTTTTTACGATTTACTCCTTGTTTTGGTGTGGTCGTGGGCATGATTCCCATGGTGGGTCACTCCTCCTCGGTTGGACAAGAATTCTATGCCGCAAGGTACGGCCTTGAAACAAACTGGTTTGCGTCTTGGGTGAAGATAATTTTCGTGCGCTTTCCGTAATAATCTCTCTTCGTATTGTTCCGTTGTAGTTGCTTGGAAAGCGGAAGTACAATGAGAAAATCTTTATTATGACGTCGCTTGAGAAAAATTCTGCCATACCGAAGTATGTTGGTAACTCCAAGACAAACGTGGCTGATGAATTCTTCACGATAGTCTCTGCCAGGAGAAGTCCACTTAAGCATGAGTCACTGCTTCTGACCGGTTCGGAGAGTGAGGGAGGGGACCGGTCGGTTCCTCCCGGAAATGTAATACGGTTATGCCTTCAGAGGAAAGAGTATTCCGCCTCTCTTATTGATTTCAAAATCCCAGTGAGTTCACTGCGTTCGTTTGATAAATGGGTGCACTTTATGATAAGTCAAGAGTGCGTAAGAGCTAATTTGACCAAGGCGCAAATCATTGATGATGTTGCAGCCTCTGCATCACTTCAAATTAGGAAACACATCCCGAGATTGGTTGCTTTCATATCCAGGTGGTGTCCAGATACTCATACGGCCATATGTAGGTGGGGAGAACTGACCATATCCTTAGAAAGTGTGGCTATCCTGCTGAATCTTCCCATGACAGGAAACCTTAAAACCAAGCTGTCTGATGATGAGGAAAAAATGTGTACCGCCCTGGTTGCGAAGTCGAAAGGGTTTGTCCGGAAGGAGAACGAGACGCAGTGTTTTTATGCCTGGTGGATGTCTCAATGGTTTCCCGATGAGCTGGCACTGGATCAGAAGAATAATACACTCTACGTTGCGGCATTCTTGGCTCTCTGGTTATCCCGGGATATTTTCGATGATGGCTCTGGTAAGAAGGAGATAGGATGGATCTCATCAATTTTGCTATAAGATTGGCGAAAGGAGTCGTTCTCCCCATTGGCGGCTTGTTTCTCGGTTCTCTGTACACACACTTGGATCATTTGGCTATGGACATGTGTGCTTCAAACGGTTACATGAAAGTGGATTCGTATGTTCATGTTGCTTTTCTCCAAGCGTGGCTATGGGAGCATTTTGAAAGATATGTTCCTAAACCGTTGGTTTCACTTCCCTCTTCTTGGGGTAGTTCGAGAATACTTCGCTGGTCGAATAGGCGCCCAAGAGCTGTCTCAAACCTGGATGATTTCCTTGATAACTCGTGCGCCGCTAATTTTCGTCCATGGGCCCCAATGTGTATATCCATAGCCCAGGTTAATACTTTTGCTTCTGCTCCAAACATGTCTTTGCTTTCTGATGGAGGGAATCTGGGTGTCGGTGAGATTGTATTCATGCGAAGTTGCACGTCTGGCTATATACCGTCTTTCTTTCGAGGATCGTGTTAGGCAGTCTCTTATAATATTGAGCGAGCAACTCGGCATATGGGTTTCGACCAAGGGGTCCCTCTCGTTCGTCAACTCGCAGCTCCAGAGGATCCATTATCGGACGTTTTTGATCCTAGTTGATAAGATTTTTTATTTGTCGTTGTAGTAGTAAAAGGGTTGCCGTTCACTCGGACGTTGTTGAGATTAAATTAAAAGGTTTAATGAAAATAATAAAAGAGAGAGTTACTGGGTCTAGGATTTCCCCGAATTCATGTCAATTGGTTCAATTATTTATTCTTCAGCAATTATCGCTCAATAAATAAAACAAAATGGACTCTTATTTTTTTGCCAAGGTAGATTCTCCAAATATTAGTTATAAATCATAAGCATGGGACATCAAATATCTAAGCAAGCATGACCCATCTAATAAAATGATAACTAATTTTTTCAAATCATAAAACAATTTAAAATAAATGCAAAAGTCATATAGAGAATAAAATAATTTTACCCATGTATGAAATTCAGCTTCCTCCGTCGACCCAGTGTAGGGGTCTAGTTACTCATGATAAAAACATACTCAAAAATATAATTCATAGCTCAAATGGGTTTTTTTATTAAAGAAAACTTATAATTCTCCCCAATCTCTCGATACCCACTCTATGACACCCAAACAACCTTTATATACTCGACAGGACCAAGAATATCCCCACATTACTTCGAAATCTTCTCCATTACTCGGCATTAGCTCGGAATATTTTTCTTTCTTTTTTCTGAAAATTACGGAGATTTTCCCCCATCTTCTACACGTAATAGGTCTGTCGAATCTTTCCATCAATGCAAAATATACTCCCAGAATATTATCCGAACCAAAATTATTTGATTTAACTTCAAAATATCTTCTTTCCGTTTTCTTCAAACCGAAAATATATCCTTCCTTTTACGAAACAAAAGCATTTACCGCCTTTGTTTTGATGCGAAGAATCAATACTAATCTAATTCCAACCAAATCTCGACCAAATCTCTTCTAAAATCTTCCACATAAATCCGATAATATCTCAAGAGAATATACGGCCCTGTTTGAATGTAATCTTCATTTTTCTTCAAAACCAACCAGATTACAATCCCTTAGTAATTGAGGCGTCCCTTAACCAACATTGAGAGTCCGAATAACATGTGTCCTACGGGGTACAAAAACCACTTTTCGAGCAACTTTCTCCATAAGAGCTTATTTCACAAAAACACCTACAAACAAGTTTATTAGTGATAAAATGAGTCCCAGCTAATGTATTTATGGGTGAAAATGCGTCACACTTTCGTGCTCATCACTAGTGTTCTTGCGCCGGACAGAAGTCTCCCTTTCTTGCTTTCAGAACGAAATCCATCGACTACCTCCAAGTATAACGCATTCTGGAAGAGTGAATTTCTCGTCATCCAGGAATTTGTGAAAGTCGTAGTGGAGAACACTCGTGGTAGGCCGTCCGCCGAGATTTTAGCAAAAAATCCGTTGTTTAGGGATACTTTTTTAACCAAAAGGAAATCCGTCGATCTGGACGTGGACAGTCCCCATGTGAAGGAGCGAAGGTCTAAGAATCGTGCAGGCGGTTTCCAGTCAGATTCCACATCTCTACCGGCTTTTAGTTCATCCAACATGAGGGTACGTGTGATTTCTTTCTTGACTTCAGCTGGATCACGTATATCCTTGTTTCTTTTCTGAGAACGTGTCCTTTTATCTCGTCCAGGGTTTCAGCAGCACAAACGCCTTTTCCAAAGTTACAAGTAGTCAGAAAGAATCATTTTTCGAGACAGAGGGTGGGGGTGCTAATATGGTTTTGTTATTTGTTCGTTGTAGTAGTAAAAGAGTTGTCGTTCACTGGGATGTTGTTGAGATTAAATTAAAAGGTTTAACGAAAATAATAAACAAAAGCGAGAGTCACTGGGTCTAGGATTCCACCATATTCATATTAATAGGTTCAATTATTATTCTTCAGCAATTATCGCTCAAAACAACAAGGACTCTTATTTTTGCCAATGTAGATTCTCCAAACATTAGTTATAAATCGTAAGCATGGGCCATCAAACATCTAAGCAAGCATGACCCATCTAATAAAATGATAACTAATTTTTCAAATCATAAAACAATTTAAAATAAATGCAAAAGTCATATAAAGAATTAATTAAAATTACCCACATATGAAATTCGGCTTCCTCCGTCGACCCAGTGTCGGGGTTTAGCTCATCACGTTGAAAACACACTTAAAATATTTATTCATGGCTCAAAAAGTGTTTACAAATGATAAAAAGGAGAAAAATCAAATAAACCAGGAATTTAGAACAACGAGGAGCGTTGCAATCCCTTTATTGTTAAGATATACGATATATAGAAAGTCTTTGTGATCCTTCGTTGATATGTCGCTGCAAAGACTTGTTGCAAAACCGAGAATAAACCACGGTTTTTAACGACAGGCTTTGGCAGCTTAATGTTCTTCACGTTCTTGGAACAGCAGCAGCAGCAGCAGAAATTTCTCCAACTCGATTTTCTTGATTCTCTCGTCTCTGCTAACTCCCCAAACTCTCCATGCCCTCACTGGTATCATCAGAACCTCTTTTATACTCGACAGGGTCTCCAAATCTCGCATTAAACTCCAAAAATCTTCTTCATTACATCGGTAATATTTTCATTCTCTTTTTGTAGCAGCACGGTAATAACTCGTCATTTCTTCTCCTCTCATGCGACTGCTTGTACCCAACACGCCCCAAACACGTTCTTACACGCCTCAGATGACATCAAGTATTCTCAAACCACGCAAAATCTCCAAAAATAAGTCGGAGAATCCCGAACATATCTTCCTTCATCTGCTTTGTAAAATCCACGTACAAAACCCCTTTTTTTACGTTTCTAAGCCTCATACCAATCCTGTTTTGACCAAAAAGGATTATTCCAAGTCAAATCAGCAACCAACTCCGTGTAAAACTCAGGCAAACCGAATCCAGGAATTACCGCAGCTCGTCATGAACTTTCTACACCTCTGATTCCTCCAACAAGATTATGCAGCCAAAATTAATCGATTCCAAGGACCTTACCAGACTTATTTAACTCCATCAAGCTCATTCCAATCAAATCCAGTAATTGAATCTCACTGAAATTCTTCAGGAGTCGAATCCTATTTTTCCCGAAATGGTTCACTTTAAATCCACCACTCTAGCCAATTCCAATTGAAACGTAACCCATTACCAGTCCTGTTAGATCAATTACAACAAACCCATTTAATTTCAGCCCTTTAGTCTCTTTAAATCATGCCCAATTTCCAAACCCTAATTCTGTTTCCATTAAAACCAATTTCCCGCCAAAACTGAAAATTCAAAAGGTTGAAGATGACTGCCCCTTATCCAATCCGAGAGTGTGAATAGTAATTAGGGTGCCCCTTAGTAATTGTGTGCCCCTTATAGAGTCCGAATAACAAGAATCCTCCGGGGTACAAAAACCACTTTTCGAGCAAATTTCTCCATAAGAGCTTATTTCACAAAAACACCTACAAACAAGTTTATTAGTGATAAAATGAGTCCCAACTAATGTATTTATGGGTGAAAATGCGTCGCACTTTCATGCTTATCGAATTCCCCCACACTTACATTTTGCTAGTCCTCGAGCAAAACAGAAAACTGACCTGCTACACAACTGGTCATAAAATGATACGAAGAAGAATAGACCCGCTCAACAGATGGTCATCATTTTTTTTTATTAAGACCCGCTCTACAGCTGGTCATGATAAGAAAATACATAAAAATAGACCCGCTTAACAGCTAGTCATAATTTTTTTTAGACCCGCTCCACAGCTGGTCATAATTTTTTTTTTTTTTTTTTTTTTTTTTTTTTTGACCCGCTACACAGCTGGTCATAATAAGGAAATACATAAAAATAGACCTGCTACACAGCTGGTCATAAACTTAACAACTATATTTTTTTTTAAGACCCGCTACACAGCTGGTCACAATACGCAAGAAAATTCCTGAAAAAAAAATTAAAAGAAAAAGTTAATATCCACTCCCTCACACTTAAATATTACATTGTCCTCAATGTAATTGAGTCATCCAACGTAAAAATTAAGATGGGAAATTCAAAAATAAAATAAAAATAAATAAATAAATAAATAAATAATTACACCTACTGGAATGTACAAAAACGGATCCCCATACACTAATAACCTGAAAACTTGGGGATCGACCCAAAATACAATATTTGCAAACGACAGCTTCACAATTATTTTATGAAAAAATGGGGACACTGAAACCGTCAGAAACAAAATTTACCCCTAAACCAAGTTTTTACTGCACATGGAAGTGCGTAAAGAACAAAGTATGGGGATTCTATTGAGACTGGGAAACTTTCAACTGGCTCATGCACGGTATTAGAAATAAGCAAATCCTCTGGGTACTTAGATGCAAAGTAATCCAACAATACTTTAGATGCACACAATTCTAACTCTAAATTAGGCAACTTTTGGAAGTCTAGGGGTCTAGAAACAACCTCTAAGTCGGGTGAATGATCTTGTGAGGTAGATTCATCTATGTAATTAGGCGAATCATCCACACAATCATCCACAGGGTTATCTATATGTTCTGTTTGGAACAGAGAGTCACTACAAGACTGATCATCATCATCATCATTAAATAATCTTTGGCATTCTAGAATTCTCAATCTTTGTTCGAAACTAGGCGGTGTGTGTTTGTAATACTTCTCATATATAGTTTCATGTGATTCTTCACTTACCTCATGTGGAGCAGAAACTCCATACCATTGCCTACGCATATATTCAGCAAGCGTCATCGTAAATGACGTCTCCTCAGAAGAAGTCATCATCCTCAAAAATTCCCTGAAAAGAAATACAAAAAGAAACGCATAAAAAGGAAAAAAGAAAATATTGTACAAAATAAACCTAAAAATTAATCTAAAAAGAAATCCGCGTCGGCGGCGCCAAAATTAATATAGTTTTTATATTTGTTCGTTGTAGTAGTAAAAGGTTTGTCGTTCACTGGGATGTTGTTGAGATCAAATTAAAAGGTTTAACGAAAATAATAAACAAAAGCGAGAGTCACTGGGTCTAGGATTCCACCGTATTCATATTAATAGGTTCAATTATTATTCTTCAGCAATTATCGCTCAAAACAACAAGGACTCTTATTTTTGCCAATGTAGATTCTCCAAACATTAGTTATAAATCGTAAGCATGGGCCATCAAACATCTAAGCAAGCATGACCCATCTAATAAAATGATAACTAATTTTTTCAAATCATAAAACAATTTAAAATAAATGCAAAAGTCATATAAAGAATTAATTAAAATTACCCACATATGAAATTCGGCTTCCTCCGTCGACCCAGTGTCGGGGTTTAGCTCATCACGTTGAAAACACACTTAACATATTTATTCATGGCTCAAAAAGTTTTTACAAATGATAAAAAGGAGAAAAATCAAAATAAACCAGGAATTTACAACAGCAGAGGAGCGTTGCAATCCTTCATTACTAAAGATATACGATATATAGAAAGTCTTTGTAATCAATGTTGATATGTCGCTGCAAAGACTGTTGCAAAACCGAGAATAAACCACGGTTTTTAACGAGGCTTTGGCGACTTAATGTTCTTCGCGTTCTTGGAACAGCGAAGAAAGAACAGAAATTTCTGCAACTCGATTTTCTTGATTCTCTCGTCTCTGCTAACTCCCCAAACTCTCCATGCCCTCACTGGTATCATCAGAACCTCTTTTATACTCGACAGGGTCTCCAAATCTCGCATTAAACTCCAAAATCTTCTTCATTACATCGGTAATATTTTCATTCTCTTTTTGTAGCAGCACGGTAATAACTCGTCATTTCTTCTCCTCTCATGCGACTGCTTGTACCCAACACGCCCCAAACACGTTCTTACACGCCTCAGATGACATCAAGTATTCTCAAACCACGCAAAATCTCCAAAAATAAGTCAGAGAATCCCGAACATATCTTCCTTCATCTGCTTTACAAAATCCACGTACACAACCCATTTTTTTACGTTTCTAAGCCTCATACCAATCCTATTTTGACCAAAAAGGATTATTCCAAGTCAAATCAGCAACCAACTCCGTGTAAAACTCTGGCAAACCGAATCTAGGAATTACCGCAGCTCACCGTGAACTTTCTACACCTCTGATTCCTCCAACAAGATTATGCAGCCAAAATTAATAGATTCCAAGGACCTTACCAGACTTGTTTAACTCCATTAAGCTCATTCCAATCAAATCCAGTGATTGAATCTCACTGAAATTCTTCAGGAGTCGAATCCTATTTTTCTCGAAATGGTTCACTTTAAATCCACTACCCTAGCCAATTCCAATCGAAACGGAACCCATTACCAGTCTTGTTAGATCAATTACAACAAATCCATTTAATTTCAGCCCTTTAGTCTCTTTAAATCACGCCCAATTTCCAAACCCTAATTCTGTTTCCATTAAAACCAATTTCCCGCCAAAACTGAAAATTCAAAAGGTTGGAGATGACTGCCCCTTATCCAATCCGAGAGTACGAATAGTAATTAGGGTGCCCCTTAGTAATTGGGTGTCCCTTATCCAAAACTGAGAGTCCGAATAACAAGAGTCCTCCGGGTTACAAAAACCACTCTTTGATCAACTTTCTCCATAAGGGCTTATTTCACAAAAACACCTACAAACAAGTTTATTAGTGATAAAATGAGTCCCAGCTAATGTATTTATGGGTGAAAATGCGTCGCACTTTCGTGCTTATCAGGTGCCGAGCTCATCCATGGTGATGGGGATTCCGAAAAGTATGAAAGTCCAGAGTCCAGCGATGCCAAGAGTAGTTCTTCCGATAACAGTGCTGAATCTTCGTCTAGTCAGTCTGAAACTGAATCGGTGAGTCCCCTCCATGTCTTTCTTCTTTACCCTTTTCTTTCTTTCTTTGCAGTAAAACTAAATTTTAATTTTTATGAGGAAACCGTTCCTGGGGATGATCTTGAAGTGGAAGACCACCAGAGTAAAGACGTAGTCGTACTTCCCACTGCAGAAACTGTGTCAGCTAGCGACTTGGACATGGATATTCATCGTCCCAAGGGCGCTGCCGTGACTCAGGTGGAGGAGAGCACTTCGAGGGGTGAAATCGTAGTTAGGGATCTCCCCGCCGATTGATGATTACATTGCAGTGCCACCTTCAATCCTCCGTATCTGGCCCCTTTCCCAGCTCATATGTTGATTGGTGGATTTAGCATGCCAGCTAAACATGCGACATTGTACACCAAGATTTGGGAAAGCTATGGTCACATTGCCACGACTAAGAAGATCACTAGTCGACATCCGTTGGTCAAGCGTGTGGAGGAAGCCTTGTATTCGATTGATGGGATGTGCAACGAGACTGGTCATACAATTTCTGAGGATGTAATCTCGATCTGGAAGTTCCATCGTGACATGTGTGTAGGCTTCGAATTCAACGTTCCTTGGTTCGTTGAAGGTCTCTGATGTTGAAAGGTCGTTGGCCGGAGCAGTTGAAGGTCCTTCCGCATACATGATGAAGAAGCAGGAAGCGGAATTCAAGAAGTTATGCAGGAAGCTGAAACTTAAGAGGGCGGCTCTCCAAAGCACGAGGGAGGCCTCTGCCAAAAGGAGCAATCCGTTGTTGGACAACTTCCCTTGAATATATATATGTCTTCTGGACCTCTTATCTTTAGGTTTTTTTTGAAAGGCAAATGAGACGCCTGGTTTCGTTTTTTGATTTTCTGATTTTCTCGGGTTAATAGATAAATGCTACCTTGACGGTTTTGGATTATATATTTTTTTTTGAATGAAATGTTTGGAATTGAATTGTCTTTGGTTATGAATGAAAGTGACGCAGGCATCCCAGGAAAACCATGGAACCATGTGTTGGTAGATGACATGGGATGAAACATGGCTATAGGTTTTATCAGAACTAGAAAAAGCAAACCACGTATTTTTGTCTAGATAAGACTTGGTTTCTCAGGTCTTTTGATGAGAATAAACTTTCCGGGTGTAGGACCAAAGTTTTTTTTTCTTTTTTCGAGAAACATGGTCATGGGAAGTCCCAGTCTTCCGAGTCGTTCTTTGAGTTGTCTCGATAACCGCGCCGTTAATCCCCGGGTCGGATCGTTTTCCTTCCAGCCTCGAGAAGTCCCCAGTCATCCCTTGTCGTGTCATGGTGATAATCCAGATCGTCGAGTAATCGAGTCGGAGTGGATCGCCTTCATCTACCATCTTGACGTCTGGGTCGAAGAATGAGATCGCTGGTTGAAAATTGGCACTGTAACCGAAATATCGAACCTCATTTGTGGTCGCCAATTATTTGTAGGTGAAAATGGTTTCTGCTGATTTCGGTAATTGCGGGTATGCAGGTGAGATACAATTTAAAACCTAAACAATGTACTGCAAGGGAGTACTTTAGATTCGAGAGATCAATCTGTACAAGTCCGGCCTAAACCAAGAAATGGCCGTTCCAGACTTGCTTCGGTCACAAAGTGGAGGAAAATGGGTTGGTTTTGGGGAGGGAAGCAAGGAAAGTGGTGAGACCAGAATAGTTGATTCTGGAAGAGTAGTTGGGTTACTACGAGTTGTTATCAGAAAAGTGAGAGAGCTAACAATGTGAACTAGCAAGTAAGTATTTATGAGTGTTTTATCTCCCGTATGAACTTGTTATTCAATGGAAATAGGTAAGACCTATTTATACAAGTCGGAGTAAAAACATACCCTGGTCTCATTAAGGAGTGGGGAAGTAAATGGGAGGAGGTGGTAACCGTATGCATGGAATTGATGTTCCATAAAGTGGTTAACGCTTGAAACTGTTAATGTTATGGAATTGATGTCCCATAAAGTTGTTAACGCATGTGCTTTATGTCCCATGATCGTTTCACACATAACTTCCCGTATTTACTAACCGCCTCACCCTTATGACACTTCCTTATGACGGGCGTAGTGTACCCCGTACGCTGTAAACCTCCAAACCAATACCCAAAGAGGATCCCCCAGTTTTTGTTGATGTCTCAAATATTTTGGAAAACATGTAGCACGTTGTTGTGGCTTGGCAAGTCAAGATCGAAAAACTTGCCAGCCTGGTGACCTTCGACGGTCGAGATTTTTCATTTTAAGAGGAGGGGAAACCGTTGATCGTTGCACGCCTTCGTTTTTTTAGCCGCGTAGTGAGAGCTAATGTGGTGGCGCGGTTAGTTTGTGATGCCGATGGCATGGCAAGGTTTGGCGTGGCCAAACTTAGGTTTTCGGGCCAAAGGTTACCATGTGTCGTCTGGTAACCTTGGATGGCTAGGATTTGCTTCTGGGATTGAAGGGCAACCGTTGATTGTTGAACGCCTTCGTTTTGGTAGCCGCGTAGTGAGGGCAAACGTGGTGGCGCGGCTAGGTTGGCATGCCCTTGGCATGGCAAGGTTTGGCGTGGCCAAACTTAGGTTTTCGGGCCAAAGGTTATCATGTGTCGTCTGGTAACCTTGGATGGCTAGGATTTGCTCTTGGGATTGTAGGGCAACCGTTGATTGTTGCACGCCTTCGTTATGGTAGCCACGTAGGGAAGACCAACAGGGTGGCGCGGCTAGGGTGTGGTTAGGATTGGCATGTGGGGCCAAGGGTTCACCTTGGGCGTGGCTAGCTTTGGCTAGGTACGATTTTGGCTTGGCATGTGGGGCCAAGGGTTTGCCATGGGCGTATTGTGTGGCTAGGGCCAAGGCAAGGGCGTTTGGCTTGGCATGATGTGACTAGCATGGATAGGGCCAAGGAAAAGTGCGTTTGGCATGGCGCGGCTAGCATGGCTAGGTTTGGTTTGGCTTGGCATGTGGGGCCAAGGGTTTGCCATGGGCGTATGGCGTGGATAGGGCCAAGACAAGGGCGTTTGGCTTGGCATGATGTGAGTAGCATGGCTAGGGACAAGGCAAAGTGCTCTAAAAACTGATGTAGTTTTTACAAGTGGTAAGTAGAGTATCGTTCGCTCGGATTTTTTTAGAATTGATTTTAAACTTAATAAACAAAAATACTAAAAACAAAGAAAAGATTCTAACAATGTTGAGAGTTACTGGGACTCAGGATTCCACCAAACTTCACAATCAATTGGTTCATACAATGATTCATAACAATTTTAGCTCTTTTCTAGACTCTATTTCTTTGCCAAAAGTAGATTTTATAAAGCATTAGATGTAAATTGTAAGTGTAGTGCATCAAAAGTTCGTAGACTAAGCATACACTATCAAACAAAATCACAAATAATCAATGAAAATCATAAATCGATTAAAAATCAATGCAAGAAGTTTTAAGATTCAATTATAATTACCAAACATTGTGAAAAATGGCTTCCTCCGTCATCCCAGTGATGGGGTTTAGCTCCACATGGTGAAAATACGCTCAAAATTGATATTCATAGCTCAAAAGTGCTTACAAGAGGTGAAAAATAATAAAGCAGTGAAATCGCAACGGATATAAGTGTTGCAAAGTACTGTTATAGTAAACGATAAATTCAAAGTGCAGAAGAATAAACGACTGCCTCTGCGAGTCTGTTCTTCGTGTTCTTCAGAACGACACTTCTGAAGTGTCGTCTGCAACTTCTCTTCTTCCTCTTCACCTGCTGTTGCTGCAACTCCTCCTGCAGCGTGATTTTCTCCTCTGAAGCGTACCCAAAACTCCCGACTCCTTTCCCGGGACTCGTACATGCCTTTATATATACCAAAGTTTGATTAATTCTCCAGAAAATCTCCGGTTATCTTATTTTTCTTGCACCTGAAGTTCTGGCCTTTCATGTTTCATCTCACGCATATTCTACTTCCATTTTCTAGCCCAAATATTCTCTATATTCGATGAATAAAACCTCAGGAAATATATCATGCCTTATTTTGTCGTCGTACCTGCCATATATATCCAACAGTTCACCGCTTTACCTGTTTAACTAAATTTCGACAATACTTCCTCTTTTAACGAATCTGCAGCTATTACCATCTCTGTTTAGCCTTGACACGTCATTTCCAATCCAAAACAACAACCGAAACTGACTAAATCTCTAACAAATCCAATCCAGGGAAGTTCAAGTTTTCTTTTCCCTGAGCCGAGAAGATCATGGACACAGCTCTTTTGTTTTCTCTAATCTGAGCCCATTACCAAGCTCTTATGACTTAACAGGCTGATACCCATCCAAATCCGTGAAGAAGTCCATCTAAATCTCGTTCAAACTTCGTCCAGTAAAATCCGCAGAGATGTGTAGAATTTTCCCGCCAATGGAATATTTGAACGTGAAGAAGAAAGGTCGCCCCCTAACCAGAGTAGGGATGCGAATAACAAGTGCTCTGAGGTTGCCCCTTATCCAAACTGGGAGGTCCGAATAGTAATTTTCTCCCACGAGCGCAAATACCACTTTTCGAGCCAATTTTCTCGCAAAAGCTTATTTCTCCAAAAACACCTACAAAGACATAAAATACCAAAATAAGCGCAAAATCGAGTACTAACATTACAGAGAATTGAGACTAATATAGACACATAAATGCGTCTATCAGCTAGGGCCAAGGCAAAGTGTGTTTGGCATGGCGTGGCTAGCTTGGCTAGGTTTGGTTTTGCTTGGCATGTGGGGCCAAGGGTTTTCCATAGGCGCATGGCGTGACTAGCTTGGGCTAGGTGCGGTTTTGGCTTGGCATGTGGGGCCAAGGGTTTTCCATAGGCGCATGGCGTGACTAGCTTGGGCTAGGTGCAATTTTAGCTTGGCATGTGGGGCCGAGGGTTTTACATAGGGGCATGGTGTGACTAGCTTGGGCTAGGTGCGATTTTGGCTTGGCATATGGGGACAAGGGTTTGCCATTGGCTAGGTGCGGTTTTGGCTTGGCGTGTGGGGCCAAGGGCTTGCCATAGGCGCATGGCGTGGCTAGCTTGGTCTAGGTGCGTGACCAAGCTAGGGTTTTGGGGCAAAGGTCGTTTGGTAACCTTAGACGTCAGGATTTGCTCCTGGGATTGAAGGGCAACCGTTGATTATTGCACGCCTTCGTTTTGATAGCCACGTAGTGAAGGCCGGTATGGTGGCGCGGCATGGGGCCATGGCGAGGTGCGTTTGGCATGGCGCAGTAGGTGTGGCTGACATGATTTGCCATTGGCACGGAGGTGCGGCTAGCATGGCTGGCATGCTATGGCGCGGTCGATGTGGCTGGCATAACTTGCCATTGGCACGCAGGTGCGGCTAGCATAGTTGGCATGCTTTGGCGCGGTCGGTGTGGCTGGCATGATTTGCCATTGGCACAGAGGTGCGGCTAGCATGGTTGTCATGCTTTGGCGCGGTCGGTGTGGCTGGCATGATTTTCCATTGGCACAGAGGTGCGGCTCACATGGTTCGCATGCTTTGGCGCGGTCGGTGTGGCTGGCATGATTTGCCATTGGCACAGAGGTGCGACTAGCATGTTTGGCATGCTTTGGCACGGTCGGTGTGGCTGGCATGATTTGTCATTGGCACAAAGGTGCGGCTAGCATGTTTGGAATGCTTTGGCGCGGTCGGTATGGCTGGCATGATTTGCCATTGGCACAGAGGTGCGGCTAGCATGGTTGGCATGCTTTGGCGCGGTCGGTGTGGCTGGCATGATTTGCCATTAACACACGTGGGAATTAGGGTTTGGCTTGTCGTAACCCTAATTTGAAAAAGATACCCTAAAGTAATTATTTAGGGACATATTAAAGGTTTGATAAATGTGCCTAGTAAATGCTTGTTACTTTAAATGTTGTGACATCACTGTCTGCTAGGGTTTAGTGTTTTACGATTTTAACCCTAAGCTAAAAACCACCATCAACACCACTTTACTAACAATGCCTGATTAATCTTCCTTAAGTTTTTCACACCTAAACCCCCATTCTCTTTAGGAACACAAAGCTTCTTCTAAGAAACCTATACCAATTTCTTTCTTCCTTCCACCGCTCCCCACAAAACGTTGCGCATAATTTTAATCATTATTTTTTCCACTCTCACAAGTAAATGAAAAATAGACAAATAATAAATTGGTAAGATTGCAAGACAACTCTTAATAAGAATTAATCTACCTGGTTTATTAAGTTGCCTTTTCTTCCAAGATGCTAGCTTTTGCTCCATTCTAATCAAAACATGTTCCCAAAGTGACGTGTTGCGCCAATGTGCTCCAATAGGCATCCCAAGGTAAGTAAACGGTAATTTTCTGTCCCACAACCTAGCTCTCTAGATAAATCATCAATCACCCCATCAGCTCCCACACTAATCATTGTACTTTTGTCTAAATTCAGTTTCAAACCCGTAGTAGTTTCAAACACCGAAAGGATGATAAAAAGACGCCTGACTTACTCCACCGAAGCATTAATAAAAATCACAGTATCATCCGCAAATTGAAGATAAGAAATAATAGTACCATGATCCACCACTTTGAAACCAGAAATATGACCTCTTTCAACCGCATCATTTATTAACTTTGAAAGAATTTCAACCACCAAAAGAAACAAATACGCTGATAGTGAATCCCCCTGTCTCAAACCCTTACTTGGTTTAAAGTTTTCAGTCGAACCACCATTCACAAGGAGAGAAAGATGAGTAGAAGTTACACACCATTTGATCCAAGAAATCCATTTGACACCAAAATTGTGCTTCTGTAAGATTGTGAATAAAGCTTGCCAATTAACATTATCAAAATCTTTCTCCATGTCAATCTTGCACAGGATTCCCGGTTTCCTAGCCTTCAATCTGCTATCCACACACTCATTGGCAATTAGAATACCATCGAGAATTTATTTACCGTGAATAAAAGCCCCTTGGAAATCAGAAATAAGAACCGCCATCACCTTCTTCAGAAGATTCACAAGTAACTTGGATAGAATCTTATACACCATACCAATAAGACTTAATGGGTTGAAGTCTCTAGGAGTACATGAGTTCCCATTTTTGGGGATAAGAGTGATAAAAGAGCAATTAAAGCACCAATCAATTGAACCATACCTGTGAAAATATTTGACTAGATTCATGAAGTGTTTTTTTACCGTACTCCAACAATTCTTAAAGAACTCAACAGTGAAACCATCCTGACTCGGAGATCTGTTGCACCCCATTTTTCTAATCACATCCCAAACTTCTTCCCCCAAAAAATCACGCTCAAGCCATAACCTGTCTGCCTCTACAATTTTCGGAAAGTGTAAATTTTCCATATTCGAATTCACTCCATCACCATGTGAAAACAAATTAATGTAAAAACTTCGAAGTTCTTCTTTAATAACATGTTGGTCAAAAAAATCTACCCCTCCTATTTGAAGTTTCACAATTGTATTTCTATTTTTCCTTGCACTAGCTATGCTGTGAAAATACCTTGTATTCGAATCTCCCCATCTAAAGTTGTTTTGTTTTTACCTCAATTGACATTTCCTTGCTTCCATTGCTTCTACATTTCTCAACTTCAGCTTACACTGAGTTCTCTCCTCTAGATGAGAATGTTGAAGTGCACGCGTTTCCTCTAATATATTAAGTTCATGAATCCTACCTGTAAGCTCATCTTTCCCCCTTGAAACTTGCCCAAACTCCTGAATTTTCCAAGGCTTAATAAAGTGTTTCAAGTTTTGAAGCTTCAGAAAGAAACGAGTACTTGCACTTCCAGCGTAATCCATAACCTCCCACCAGTGCTTCACATTAGGAACAAAGTCCTTATGCTCTATCCATAACCTATCTATCTTGAAATATGACTTAGACGGCATTACCGGTTCTGAAATAACCATTAACGGGTTGTGATCAGAGATTGTTCTAGTCAAAATAACTCGTAAAGCATTCGGAAAAACCTCTTCAAGATCATGACTAAATAAGAAACGATCAAGCATGCATAAAAGAGGGTTAGCTTGGCTATTTGACCAAGTGAAAGCACCGCCAATCAATGGCTGGTCAATTAAATCATGCTCCAGAATAAAATTGTAAAGAAACGTTGTATTTCTTCTATCACCATCTTCATGGTTCCTCTCCTCACTAGATCGTACAACATTCATATCATCCCCAATACATATAGGGCTAAGCCACCAACTTCTCATTACTGCCATATCCTCCCAGAATTCCGTTCTAGGAATCTTCTCGCAAGGACTATACACGTTTGTCACAGCCCATTGAAAACCATTAATCTTTGTTTAGAAGACTGAGGTTATGTTATTAAACCCAATTCTCTCATCTATTTTATCAAATCTACTGCTGTCCCAAATGGATATTAAATCCCCGCTGCTGCCAACAAAAGGAATATATGCCCAATCGAAATTATCATCGTACCACAATTGCCTCACAAACCATTGACATATGTTGAATTTTCGTCTCCTGTAACAAACAAATCGCACACCTCTGAGAAGCTATCAAATTATTGACTGAAATTTGCTTGTCGAAGTCGTTCATGCCTCTGATGTTCCAACACAAGATTTTAAAATCCATTTAAAATTACTTCTTCCCTGGCAACACGGATCTTCTCGACACTATTACTAACTTCATCGTGTTCATTACCATTCTTGTCCTCGTGCTCATTAAAGCATCATCTCTCTCTGAAGTTACCTCATCGGCGTCGGCATCATCCCATGCAACAATTTCATCAACACCATCTTGACTTGTAAATCTCTGCCTATATCTATAGACCAGCGCAATCATATTATGTTTCAAGGTCTCATTTTGAGCTGAGTTAATACTACCATAGCTATATGCCACCTGAACAAGGGATTCGACAGTATTTGCTATCAATATTCCTTCATCCTTTGTATTATTTTGTTGTACTTCTTCTAAGTTATGCACCACTCTCTCTTCCATTACGTTGCGTAGAGATCTAACTGACGTAGTATTGTTTTCAGAAATCTCCTCCCCTTAATAATCCGTATGTTGTAAAGGGCCAAACCTTGATCCCGTAGTCGACTGTGGCGTTGAGTTCTGAGTACCAAAATTTATCGTCCCAGTCATGCTGTTATTTTGCCTAGGAAATAAATCTCCAGCCCCCTTTTGTTGCCCCTAAATCCTGCCTGTCCCCTGAGCTAATTATTGGAGTTTCGCCAACAGCTCCAAGCACATTTTTTGTACTGTTTGCATCACTTGAACTTAATCTTGTAGGTTCCAGAAGCTCGGATTCGAATTCTTCCACCTTCTTCTAATACTCCTGATCTGGACATTCCTTCACAAGAGAGTAGTGCACATCCCATTCAACTATTAAAACAAACTTCACTCCACCGAATTACTGAACAACCACAACAGGTATCTTTTCGATATCTCCCCTCACCGATATCCTAAAGAAATGTACTCTGGAGGCCTTTTTAATACCCAGTTGTTGATGGTGGTTTTTAGACAAAGGGTAAAATTGTAAAACCCCAAATAACCTAATGTCACCAGTGACACATTTATTAGAACATCTAATGCATGTAGTCAGTAATTAATAGGGGGTATTTTTTCAAATTAGGGTTACAACGAACAAAACCCTAATTCACCTCCGTGCCAATGGCAAATCATGCCACCCACACCTAGCCCGAGCTAGCCGCATCTCTATGCCAATGGCAAATCATGCTAGTCATACCAAACGCGCCGAAGCATGCCAACCATGCTAGCCGCATCTCTATGCCAATGGCAAATCATGCCAGCCATACCAAACGCGCCGAAGCATGCCAACCATGCTAGCCGCATCTCTATGCCAATGGCAAACCATGCCAGCCATACCAAATGCGCCGAAGCATGCCAACCATGCTAGCCGCATCTCCGTGCCAATGGCAAATCATGCCAGCCACACCTAGCCCAAGCTAGCCGCATCTCTATGCCAATGGAAAACCATGCCAGCCATACCAAACACGCCGAAGCATGCCAACCATGCTAGCCGCATCTCTATGCCAATGGCAAACCATGCCATCCATACCAAACGCGCCGAAGCATGCCAACCATGCTAGCCGCATCTCGTGCCAATGGCAAATCATGCCCGACCACACCTAGCCAGAGCTAACCGCATCTCTATGCCAATGGCAAATCATGCCAGCCATACCAAACGCGCCGAAGCATGTCAACCATGCTAGACGCATCTCTATGCCAATGGCAAACCATGCCAGCCATACCAAACGCGCCGAAACATGCCAATCATGCTAGACGCATCTCCGTGCCAATGGAAAATCATGCCAGCCACACCTAGCCCAAGCTATCCGCATCTCTATGCCAATGGCAAACCATGCCAGCCATACCAAACACGTCGAAGCATTCCAACCATGCTAGCCGCACCTCCGTGCCAATGGCAAATCATGCCAGCCACACTTAACCCGAGCTAGCCGCGCCATGCCAAACACACTCTGCCTTGGCCCTAGCTACACTGGTCACGCCACGCCAAGCCAAACACCCTTACCTTGGCCCTAGTCGCGCCATGCCAAAGTAGCGCACGCACATAGGCTTGCAAACCATGCAACCTAGGCCAAATTGGCCACGCATGCCATTGGCACATGCCATCATGCTCGCTGGTAGCTTTTTCTACCAAGACGCGACCCAAATTGGCCACGCATGCCATTGGCACATGCCAACATGCTCGCTGGTAGCTTTTTCTACCAAGACGCGACCCAAATTGGCCACGCATGCCATTGGCACATGCCAACATGCTCGCTGGTAGCTTTTTCTACCAAGACGCGGCCCAAATTGGCCACGCATGCCATTGGCACATGCCAACATGCTCGCTGGTAGCTTTTTCTACCAAGGCGCAATCCAAATTGGCCACGCATGCCATTGACACATGCCAACATGCTCGCTGGTAGTTTTTTCTACCAAGACACGACCCAAATTGGCCACGCATGCCATTGGCACATGCCAACACGCTCGCTGGTAGCTTTTTCTACCATGGCGCGACCCAAATTGGCCACGCATGCCATTGGCACATGCCAACACTCTCGCTGTTATTTTTTTCTACCAAGGCGCGACCCAAATTGCCACGCATGCCATTGGCACATGCCAACACGCTCGTTGGTAGATTTTTCTACCAAGGCACGACCCAAATTGGCCACGCATGCCATTGGCACATGCCAACATGCTCGCTGGTAGCTTTTTCTACCAAGACGCGACCCAAATTGGCCACGCATGCCATTGGCACATGCCAACACGCTCGCTGGTAGCTTTTTCTACCAAGGCGCGACCCAAATTGGCCACGCATGCCATTGGCACATGCCAACATGCGTCACTGGTAGCTTTTCTTACCAGGCCGTGACCCTATTGGCCACGCATGCCATTGGCACATGCCAACATGCGTCACTGGTGACTTTTCTTACCAAACCGTGGCCCTAATGGCCAAGCATGCCATTGGCACATGCCAACATGCGTCACTGGTAGCTTTTCTTATGTAGTTGCAGGAAATCTCACAATACACCCCTCACTATATTTTGTTTAACTAATCCATTCAAAAGATAATAGATGAACAATTATGAATGTTTATTAATAACTTTCTTGAATCTTTACACAGGAAAATGGAATTACACTTAAGAACTTACAAACATTCTCTCTCTTTCTCTCTCCTAATGACTTACTCTCCAATCCAAAAAGACCTCTCCCCCTCGACAGATTCACTCATCCCTTTATATAGGGTAGTACATAGTGAATGACAGCTAAGCTGTCCTTTATTTTCGGAAATGTCTTGCGAAGTGTCGCAGACGTACAAACATTCATACTCGCGACACTTCTTAACTTTCGCCAGATTTCACATCCTCCTATCGTCATCCAATGCGTCATTTATTTTTAACCCTCTGCGACTGACTCGCAATGTTGTTATCCGTTGTCTTCACGAATTGTTGTTGTGGCGATATTATGATCCTACATCTTGCCTCTTCTCATGTCTTCTCTGCGAAGGAGAGAATGTCATGAGAATCAATATTTTTGAACCGTCGCAACTGTTTATTTGTACTTGTTTCAGTTTCATCTTTCCATACGGACTTTATTACAGATGTCTACTCCTCCATTCTATTCCTGACACGTTTCTTTCAATCGTTTATTCTTGACCATTCACGTCCCTTCTCACATTAAATGCTCTCGTTTTCCCCGAGGATGTTTCTCTCTATATATATTTTTCATATCTTTCTCTTCTCCTCTTTCGTCTTCTCTCTGCAATTTTTCTTTTATCTTCTTCTTCCGCAAGTTGCGCTTCTATTACTGCAAATCTTCGATCTTTTTTATCATATCTTAATCTTCGATTCTTTATCTATTCTCATATTGATAATGGCTTCACTTAGTCGTATGTACAAACCCCGCTTTATTGAGACTCAGAAAAAGTTGCAAGATAAAGGTTTCACCCTTTCTATCATTCCTAATCAAAGAGGTTCATCTATACTCACTGCCAAGCTTTTTTCTGATCATCAATGTGATGATCACAAGATTATTGTTTCGCTAGGTCAACTTCTCGCAGGACTTCCCATTCCTTTATATGATCCTGAGATGCCACTCTTTTATGAAATCCTTTCCCATCCGAACTTCTCGCGAGCTGTCTATCAACTATGCGGCGATTGTATCCGCCTAATGCTCGAGTTTGCCAGTCGTGGACTTTGGCAGAGGATCTCTATATCCTAACGGTGCGGAGATCCCGAATATGTAAATTTAGAAATAATCCCTGAGAGATACACTGTGGAAAACTTCTTTGAAAATTATGAAGTAATAGGCATGAGAAATAAGAAATCTCGCTGGGGCGCTCGGTTGAAGAGAAAAGATAATATCCCTGAGGATAAACTACTTATGCAAGATATCGACTGGCATTCGGGTAAAAATACTACTCCTCGCCACTCTAAAGATGAAAGATGGTGGGTTGTTCCTTTGCTCTTAAAGCGGACCTTACATAGCGGTTCGCATGTACTCCCCGCAAATCTCGCAGCTATCATCCTTGGGAATTTAAGTGGCCCGAGGAGACGAAAGAGGTATGTCTCCATAGTTTTCTTTTGCAATCCCTCTTTCCTCTTGTATTCATTGAGTTTGTAAATTTTCCAGTTGCCAAACCGAGGAAAAGTTACAAGGAAAATCCACTGGCAAGAACCTTGGCAATACTTCGATCGCTTACGGATGAAGTAAGAAATATCCTTTTAGTGTTATTTAACAATATTATTGCCTCTATTTCTTATCTTCATTTGTATGCGAAGGTTGACTTTTGAGAAACGATAGCTGCGAAAGTTAAAGGCAAAACTAAAGCCAATGCCCGCAAGGATAAGTCTTCGCTCCACCATCTAAGAAGCGAAAAGCTCAACCTTCCTCTCATCTTAGCTCAAGTTCGGGTCTTCCGATGAAGATGATAATGATAATGTTTTGGATTCAACTTTCCAAGATGAAGCTCAATCGGCCAATTCTCCTATGGATCAATTGTTCAAAGATCTTCTCGGATTCTCTTCAAGGAATTGGAGATACTCACCCGACTTCTATATGCGAGAGCCTCGCCACCGTATGCAATGCTACACTCACTTTGGATGGCAATGACTCTTTTAAAGGAGTTTCTAGATCTGTATCCCCTAGCTTCTTAAATGCACTTAATTCGTTGGTATGTTCGACCTCATGTTTCCCTTCCAACTTCATTTTTTAATTTATATCTTAATAGCCTTTTTATCTTTCTTCGCAGGCTGGAAAAACTTCTTTTGTAGTTGCCTCAGATCTTGAGAGGAGGTATAATATTCAATTGAAAAAGAATACCCAATCTTGCACAAAGATCAAAGAATTAGAAGTTGAGTCTGCGAGATATCGCGAAAAGATCCAACAATTGGAGACTGAGTTTTCTGCCCAGAAAGACAAAGTTACCACTCTCCAGAATGCTAATCAGCAACTTTATGGTATAAAAAAAAATTTCTCTCTTATTATTTTTATTTTATCAATTTCCCGTTGCTACCTGACTTATCACTTTCGCAGATGTATATAACCTCTCCGAAGAAGCTATTCTTCTCCATTCATTTCCTGAGCCTATGGATAATGATACTCTCCTCGCTCATCTCAACAACTCTTTAAGTAGTTCGTCGAGCAGAATTAATACTCTTTCATTAAATGAACTCCAAACCAAGTACCGCCTCTTAGAAATTGAGCACAGATCTAGTTTAAGTACGACCAACCAGTTTAAACAAATGTATCTCGAGTCTCATGAGGAAACCAAAATTTTAAGGAAGAAAATTAGTGACCATATAGATGACAAAGATCGCATTGCTAATAATGGTGCCCAGGCATTAGCAACATTTCAAAAGTCCCTTCTCGAAGTGCAAATGGAGCGAGATGAATTGCTTCGTCAGAATTCCCTACTTACTGAGCGAGAAAACCAAATTCGTTCACTTCTTATTATAAATAATGATGATGAATTCGCTTGGGCCGCGAAAATCTTAGATAATGCCAGGAATAATTTAGGTGTTGATGTTAGTCTTCATACCGAGCATACTTCCTTGGTTAAAGATATAATATCTGACAGAGAAGGTTACTTATTATACCTTCTTTGTTTCTTACCTCTGTAATATTGATGTTGAGTTGTTAACTTATCGTTGTCTACTTGCAGAGTCCGAAAAAAGATTTCAAGCAAGGATTGAAGAACTTGAATCTGAGAAAGCACAGCTCGCAAAGAATCTCAACCTTCGCGAGAATAAATATTCCAAGTTGAAGAATCACTTTCAAACTACAGTGGCGAATTTTAATAATGATGCCGTTCGTTTTCGCAATGAAGCCATGGAGTATGTTTGTAAAGATCATAAAATCCCTCTTTCTTCATATCCTTGGCTTTCCAGAAGAAGTTCCCGAGAATTTGCCTGTCTCGGACATTTCGATAGTGAAGCCCGAAGAAGAAAATTTCGCGGCGAGAATAATAGAATTGAAGGATCGGATAAAGGAGAAGAATCGCCAAAGAGATAATTCTTTTTGTTTCTTTATTGCTGTAATATCTGTACATTTCGTGTCTCTTTTTTTGTAAACTTCTTGGGTTTGTTGCCCATAAATTCAATCTTCATTCCCCTTTCTTGGCGCTTTTTTCCTTGTAATATAATTGGCTAACATTATTAATGTATAACTCTTTCATTGGAAGATGGATAACAATATTTCATCTTTTCCATCCCCATATTTGCCTCGTTATGCATCTTCGATGAAAGAATGAAATTTCCGAGATTCGCACTTTCTTCTTCGACCGGGAATGATGTTTAAATTTATAATTGCGATGAAGTCGCAAAAACTTTCATTAAAGAAGAGATTTTTGGTCTCGCCTTATCATTTTTGGTGGTCTTCTAAGCTTGACCTTCCTAAGTAAAGGTCTCACTCTGCCACCCTTTATTGCGACAAGGTCGCAGGACGTCTTTACACTTGCATGCAAAAACCCATTGACCTTGTCTTATCATTATTCAAGTATTTTTGCCTCTGCAGGATATTTGGCTTGCGAAAATATGACAGGCCTAAATTTTCTTGCGAAAGTAAAGCCCCATGACATTGTCGTCTTGCGATGAAATCGCAGGACGTCTTTACACTTGCATGTAAGGACCCATTGATCTCGTCTTACCCTCGCGTTAGTATTATTGCCTCTGCAGGATCATTGCACAAATATGACAAGCCTAAGTTTCCTTGCGAAACAAAGCCTCGTGACATTTGCGTCTTTGGCACTTATCAACTCCCTAATGGAGGGTGCCGCCCTTATCACCTCCCGGTTGCCCCTTCAAGGAGGCGTACATCGGCCATACAAGGCTAGCTCCTCCCATCCGGTCTTAACAACAACCGTTGTTTTCGCAGCCTCTTATCCCTTATACCTATAGAGTTTATGGTTACAAGGCTGCACCCTAAGTGGAGTTTTCTTGGCCGAAAAGATGCGCCAAGACTTGTCAAGAGTGGTAAGGAAGTTCCATGCTCCCCGCACTCTTGACTCAACCGTGTACCTCGGCGCCTTGATCATACGGCCGACTCCTTGAAAGAGACCCTCGGTCGCCCAACCAGGGTATAACCTACATATATAGTTGGGAATCCAAGGTACCTCCTCCGGATAGGATTTCATGGGCCCCAAATCTGCATGACCCAGGTTCCAGGGGCGGTGTAACCTTTTCCCTGAGCCATGTTAAGAGATACCCCCTTATATGACGCACTTTAGGTCTTACATTTGCCTCTTACGAAATGTAATTCGCGAACTAGGGTGTACGCCATAAAGGTTCGTCCCATTCATTTATTCATTCATTGTTGTTAAATCATTCAATCATTCATATTTAATTGCTGTCTGATATTTAATTTGCGAAGACATCGCACAATGTTGTTCATTCATCTTTGCCTCGGATTCTTGTACATTCTTCTTGTCGAAATTCTCACATATCATTTCTTCTTAGTCTTGCCTTTGATATATCTTTGTCGATGACTTATCACAGAGCATTCAACTTATTTTTTATGCCTTTTGTTCATTGTACTCTTTGCCTCAG
This sequence comes from Papaver armeniacum, assembly GCA_023531295.1. NCBI lineage: Eukaryota > Viridiplantae > Streptophyta > Magnoliopsida > Ranunculales > Papaveraceae > Papaver > Papaver armeniacum. The sequence goes on from JAJJWW010010053.1 coordinate 191,199, forward strand.
CGTTATCCCAATCCTTGAAGGACTCCTTTCCATCGTAACGTTCGCCTGCTTCCATGCATTCATCTGCGGCATTTCGCGATGTTTCTACGGCACTTCGCGATGAACTACAACCAATTATCTTTGCAAAGATCGTAACATTCGCCTATTCTTGCGGCACTTCGCGATGCTTCTTCATTTCTTATCTCTATAGTATCCACCATCGCCTTCTCTTTTCTCTGTTCATCTTTGATATTTTAGCATTTCTCTCTTCACAGCTCTCTACGTCAACCTCATAACATTTCTGACCTTCCTTCCAATCTCCCTTTATTATTCCAATACCATTTGGATGGGGAAACTTTATACATTGATGGTATGTTGATGCTACTCCCAAGATTTCGTGCAGCCATGGTCGCCCAATTAATGCGTTATAAGGAGATTCCACGTCAACCACGCAGAATAAAATGTCGGTGATAATCCTTGTAAAGGTATCCTCATGTGAACCTCTCCTTTAGGTTTGTTCATTTCGTGCCGTTAAAACCGTAGATTTTGTACGTTGAAGGAATCAAATTTTCATCCTCTCCACCCATGGTCTTATAAGTATGGTAAAACAGAATATTCACCGAACTTCAAAAGATCGATTAGGATTCTATTGATTGCCCAACAATTTTCTGCTTCGTCATCTTCTCCATCAACTGGTCTTGGATTGATGTCTAGTCGCACCACCAACGGGCTATCATGTGTTTCTCTTCCTTTGGGTACCTCGTCAGCAGAGAAAGAAATAATTTTTAGTTGCCAATCGTTCAATTGCGATTTTCTCGCTAGGTTCATCACTTCTTTGTTATGAAAATCTCTTGCATATACTCTACTAAGCACATTATCGTGAAAATCTTCAATTGTACGATATGAATGAACTATAGAGTTGCAAAATAGATATTTGGCCTTTGTTCCCACTTCTATTATGAATGCTTCTTTTCCCTTCTCTGAAACTGTTCTTTGCACTTCTGATGGTGTTGTTGTTAGTACTTGCTTTCCTTTCGCTTCATCTTTTAGAAAATGAGTTAACTTCCCCTGATCAATCATTCTGAGAATGATTCTCTTTATGTTTCTGCAGTCATTTGTTAGATGTCCATGAAAGGTATGGTAAGAACAATATTCATGACTTCGTCACTTGGTGGTGGTTCACTCCCCGCATTCCATGGTGGTGGTACGTCCTCCATTACAAGTATAGCTTCCCAAATTTTTTCCACACTAGCATTTAATGGCGGCATTCTCGATCTCTTCCCATACCACTCTGCGATTTCTTGGCCTTCCATGGTTGTTCCGCCTTCGTCCTCCATAGGTTTCTTGCATATTATCTAATCTCTCGAATTTTATTATTGTTGTCATGGCTGTAGTAGTTCCTTTCTCTATCAAACTCCTCCCGATCTCGGCTTCCCATAGCCACTATTTTCTTTGTCCATCATTAATTTCGTTTTCCGGTTTCCCTTGCGAAGTGGTCGCCACCGAGTTTAAAAATTTTGGTAATAAACTTGCATTCGCAGCGTTTGAACTTGTATTCGCAATCGGGTATGATTCCATTTCATTGTCTTTCTTCCAAAGAAATGTATTCTTCTTGAAGTTCTCAGACTCACCATTGTAATCGTATTTTTAATTCTCGAATATTTGAATGTATAACAAACTTGTTGCGAAACAGAGCATTTACAAATGATAAAATGAGATATCTTTCCTCTACTCGCCGGCCATTTCACCGCACATTGTTCTCCACCTCATTGTCGATGTCTTAAACTCTCACCAACTCTTTGTTTCAATCCGAATACATCCTCAATTCCGGTCGCATGGAATTGTTACTTATATAAGCTCCCAAGAAAATAGTTTGTAAATGGTTGAATGATGAGATTGTGTTTCTGGTAATCCTTCAAACCATTTCAGTGCTTCTCCAATTAAGCTTGATGCGAAGTATTTGCACAATATGGCATCATGATTCTCCCATTGTAACATACACCTCATATAAGCCTTGATGTGTTGTACCGCACAAAGGTTGTTCCATCGAAAATGTTGGTTAATGCAGGCAGATTGCACTTAGGTGGTATTCCTCCCATTTGTACTTCTATTGTGAAAGGATTCTTCGCAGCTTCTGCGATGGCTTCATCCAACTGTCTTCTTCCTCCTTCCTTCTTACTATTTAACAATTTTCTCATTTCTCGCTAGTTCTTTTAAGATTTTCTCATTTTCTTCGTGGATTTGATTCTCGCTGGTCTTTTTAGCTCGCTTCTCGCCTCCTGCGTTCATGCCTGTTTTGACCTTCTTGTTCACTATTTTCTTCTCTCCTTTCTCTCGCGATTTTCTCCTTCGTCTCTTTCATCAATTCGCACACCATTATATCTATCGTTCTCTCTTCTTGGTTCTCTATCAACTCTCCTCTCGCATCCTCTCGTATTCTCCATTGGTATTTCTATTGACACGATTTTGTGCTCGCCTCCTTTCTCTCGTTGTCGTGATTATTTTGTCGGATTGCTTCTTCTAATTCTTGGTTTTCCACTTCGCTCTTACTCTCTCTCTCTCGCGGGCTAAGCGTGCTTGTTCAAGCATAATGTTTCTCAATGTCGTCCACGATCTCTTGTTGCCTTCTCAATGCTTCTCTTCCGTGCAAGTATTGTTCTTCCCTTCGGCTGGATCATTTGGCCCCCGAAATCGCCTAGTTCCTTGATTTTCTTCACTCGCTCATCTTGTAAATTCTCGGGATGTGGAATATAACGATCTTCGCGTCCTCTCTTCTTTCATGATATTACGAAATGAGATTTTGTGCTTCTCGTTGGTTTTCTACCTCTGTAATTTCTATTGGTAAGGCTCTCCTTCTTTCTTCCCTAGTCGATCTTGAACTTGATCTCGCAGTGCTTCTCGATCTTCTATTTTGCAATCTCATATTTTCCATCCTTAATTCATGATTTTGTCTTGTCAAATTTGCTCGTTCTTCTGCCTCTAGTCGCCTCTCTTCATGCATTGTTTGTCTCAATGTTTCCAATGTTGTGATTCCTTCATTTCTTGTATTCATTTCTTGGTCTCCTCCTCCTTGTCTGTTATTCATCAATTCTTTGCTCTTCTTCCATTTCATCCTCGAATTCGACCTCCAAGTATGTACACTTACTCTATCATAATCCACAGTTTCATTTGTTATTGGAGGAACTAAACGCCGAACATGATTTTCTTCATCATTTCTCATATTCACCCTTGACGGTTCTCCTTGTTCAATTCTTCTTTCCCCAAAGAAGTCTTCCACTTCTTCTCACAAAGTTGTTCAAGTACATTTCTTCTTCTAGCCATTGCTCTTTTAGTAAATCTTTTGAAAATTATCGCATTCAAATTCTTCCAAATCTCTATGCTAATCTTTTTTTTAGTTCACAAGTTTCTAGCGCCAATATGTAGTTGCAGGAAATCCCACAATACACCCCTCACTATATTTTGTTTAACTAATCCATTCAAAAGATAATAGATGAACAATTATGAATGTTTATTAATAACTTTCTTGAATCTTTACACAGAAAATGGAATTACACTTAAGAACTTACAAAATTCTCTCTCTTTCTCTCTCCTAATGACTTACTCTCCAATCCAAAAAAGACCTCTCCCCTCGACGCATTCACTCATCCCTTTATATAGGGTAGTACATAGTGAATGACAACTAAGTGTCCTTTATTTTCGGAAATGTCTTGCGAAGTGTCGCAGACGTACAAACATTCATACTCGCGACACTTCTTAACTTTCGCGATTTCATATCCTCCTATCGTCATCCAATGCGTCATTTATTTTTAACCCTCTGCGATTGACTCGCAATGTTGTTATCCGTTGTCTTCGCGAATTGTTGTTGTGGCGATATTATGATCCTACATCTTACCAGGCCGTGACCCTATTGGCCACGCATGCCATTGGCACATGCCAACATGCGTCACTGATAGCCTTTCTTACCAAACCGTGGCCCTAATGGCCAAGCATGCCATTGGCACATGCCAACATGCGTCACTGGTAGCCTTTCTTACCAAACCGTGGCCCTAACGGCCGAGCATGCCATTGGTACATGCCAACACGCTCGCTGGTATCTTTTCTCACCGGGGCGTGGCCCTAATGGCCAAGCATGCCGTTGGCACATGCCAACATGCGTCACTGGTAGCTTTTCTTACCAGGCCACGGCCCTATTGGCCACGCATGCCATTGGCACATGCCAACACGCTCGCTGGTAGCTTTCATTACCTAGCCGTAGCCCTAATACACACTGGTAGCCTAACTTGCAAGCCGTGCAACCTACCACCAAGGCATTCCGCACATGCCATTGGCACATGCCAAACACGCTCGCTAGTAACCTAACTTGCAAACCGTGCAACCTACCACCAAGGCATTCCACACACGCCATTGGCACATGCCACCCACGCCACTAGCAGCTCTGGCATTGCCACTTGCGCTCGAGGTGCAACTCGCAACAAAGGCATTCCGCACATGCCATTGGCACATGCCACATGCGCCCCTAGCAGCACCACTTGTACTCAAGATGCAACCAACACTCGAGACATCAACACAAACCGGGGATGCTTTCCGGGTCTTGGTTTGGCGGTCACAGTTTTCAACGTACACTACGCTCACATTAAGAAAGCGTGAAAAGGAATAAAGCGGTCAAATAAATGAGGAAATAATGGTGAAAACGTTTTCACCCATTAACACCATGCGGTTACCACCTCCTCCCATTATTTCACCCTTTACTCTCTTCCTTCATGAGGCCGTGGTACGTTTCAATCTCGACTTGTATAAATAGGTCTTACCTATTTCCACCGGACAACAAGTCTCGATCGGGAGAAAAATACTACACTCTCGTAAAAGGAAACTTTGCAAGCTCTCCAAAAGCTTTCATATCTTGCAAGCTTCCGAAGCTTTCACTTTCGATACAAGTCGAGACACTACTCTCCCTGCACTATTCCGGGTCTCAACACCTTTCTTTGCTTCCCTCCCCAAATCAACCCTTCTCCTCCACTTTGTGACCGAAGCAAGTCCTGGAACGGCCATTTCTTGGTTTAGGCCGGACTTGTACAGATTGATCTCTCGAATCTATAAAGTGCTCACGTGCAAAGCACATTTGTTTAGGGTTTGAACCAGTTTCTCACTCACCTACCGAATTTACCGAAATCGGCAGAAACGATTTTTACCCATAAACAATTGGCGACCACGGCGGGAGGATTGATCTATCGGTTACAATACCAACTTCGACTCCTGATTTCGTTTCCCGAACGTCAAATCCCAACATGGTGGAACTCAGGTCCGGAGCGGCTGCCGAGAACACCAACACAGAACGCATCCCTGATGTTAGCGTCTCTCCCAATAACGTTGTTGCATCACCGGCTGACAATAGCAACATCGAATGCACTCCCTCAAGTGTGACACCGCCAATCACCAGGGCCAGAGCCGCAACCTCCTCTAGTGTCTCTGCACAACCCTCTAATCACGGCAACGAAAATATTTCTTCGGGTGTCGCGCCACCAGTCATCAGGGCTAGAGCCGCCGTTACGACCCCAAATGCTTCGTATAGCGTGGCGCCTCCGACCACGACCAAGGTCCCAACTACCCCGCCGACGGGATGAGAAACCGGAGGGACCATAGGAAGTCGTCCGTCACCATCGCTGATTTGATGGAACGACAAAAGATGCTCGCCAGAGCCCAGACGAATATGGTTTCAACGCAGAAGGAGGTACTCATCTTTCTCAAGACCCTGACAGAACGACTACCACGTGAGTCGCGCCCTCCAGAGCCATTTAGGAATGTCTCCAACAACCCCGACGCCAGCACCTCGGCGGAGCATGCCTCCATGGATGAGGAAACTCGCACTAGAATCCCGTTGGAAAGAAATCAGCCACCCAACTTCGTCACGAGAGAAGATTTGGAACAACTCTTCCGTGACCGAATCAAGAATGATGAGTTGGACGTGCATCATCACCAACCCCCTTACCCATCCGAAATGCAGAGAATCCCTCTCCCAAGGGGGTACTGTTCTCCTCAATTTACCCTGTACGATGGTACCGGGAATGCACGTGAGCATGTTTCTCGTTTCCTGGAATCTCTAGGTGAACATGAATATAATCACGTTCTTCGTTTAAGGGAATTCTCAAAATCACTCACTGGAAGGGCGTATACATGGTACAACAGCATCCCACCAAACATCATTCCCAACTGGAGTAGCATGGTCACTGCGTTTTACAAGAAATACTTCTTCGTATCTGAACAAGTTACTTTCTCAGACTCGGAAGAATGTACCAGTGGGATAACGAACATCCGAATGATTTCGTCAAAAGGTTCAGGGTTCAAGCACTCGACTGTCACGACCCAAACGTGACCGAGCAACAATTGGTGAACGCATGCATCAATGGAATGGTTCCAATCTACCGCGCCCGCTAGAAAACTTGCGTTTCCAAACGTTCTCCGAACTCCATGAAGCCGCCAGACGATTCGCAACAACAAAGACCAAAGATTATCGGAAAGAACTAAGCCAACTCGAAACGAAGACGCGCGTGAAACCCGCGGGAGTAGACGCCTCATTAGCAAACAATTTAATGTCGGCTCATCCTCCGGAACATAGTAAACGAAAGGGGAAAAAGGAAATCCCCAACTACGAGCCACCAGCTGAAACGTGAAGCGCCGGCGCAACGGGAACCCTCGCAACGGAAGATCGTCACTAAAACTCCCGTGCAACATCGTGAGACCGAAGGAAATACCCTTGATTTCCCGTTTCCCATCGAGGAGGAGATTGACCTCCTAGAAGCTCCGGGTTCAAGATGATGTCATCGACCGCCACCTCCCAGATGTCCACCAACTGAGGCTGAGATGGCGAATCCCAAGTACTGCCATTACCACAGGTTCGTTCACCACCCTACTAGCGATTGCAACAGACTAAAGCATATTTTCAAAGAAAGGATAGAAGTAGGCGAACTCCAACTAGGATGCGAAAGAGTGCATCGAGACCCACTCCCAATAAGAAACTGCGGGTCCTCTGGGGACTCCGTGCACGAGACTGTACAATCCATGATGCAACATGTATGCGAAATTCTCTATCTTTCCAAGGTGCAGCGCCAAGATATCTTCGCAGCTCTCAATTGTGTTGTATCCGTCAAACGACTTTTTCTCTCCTCGGAATCCACGCCAGGGGCCCAAGCTTTCCAAACAGACGGAGCAAAAAAGGAGAACTGGGGACTGCTGACCACGTCCCGTTTAAGAGGTAACGAATTTGATGACACGCTCATCGACACGACCTCTGACCACAACATCATTACTTTCAAGACACTAAAGGCAGCAGGATTTATAAAACAAGACGCTACCTATTCCCCGTCTGTGATTAAGAGCTTGAGAGGAGAAGCTTTGAACGCGCATGGCTACATCAACCTAGAGATCAAGATGGGAGACACTATAACGCATAGCAAGTTCCACATTGTCAAAGAACTAGGTCATGACATGATATTGGGACGCTTATGGGTGCTCGACAACAAAGCAAAATTGGATGTACACCCTCTGCCGACGTCCACGCCCGAAGGAATTCCCAACAAATCATCCCACGGGTTATCGAATCAACGAGCTATTGAAGGAACCCAGGCATCCGGAGAGGACCCGTTGGCGCTAGCCCATGATTTTCAAATGCAAGTAAGTCTGACCAATCAACCTTTTCTGCAACCAGTCTTTCCTTCCTCCATTCCGTCATTGGGACTCGGCGCGATTACTGGCACAAACACTGTCAAGAAATGTGAATGGGGAGCTGGACCATTTGAACACTTTGCAAGAAGCTTGGAAACTTCTATTGAAGCCAACGAAGCCAAGACTCAAACGGTTGCACGACGTCTGAACCCGTTTTCAATTGGAGATGTAGTGGTTAAGGAAAGCTCGTTTCAAGTTGGGAAGATGACAGTAAAAATGGATTTGCCCAGTGAAGGAGAAGACGAGCCGTATCTGGTTGCGGATACCCTTTTGGGAGGATATTGCAATCTCATCAATGCAGACACACCTGAAGGCGTGATAATTCACTCGCGATGGCTCAAGGAATCCAATCCCTAAAAAAAAAAAAAGAAGCTGTACTTCCCATTTACTCCCCTTTTTAGTATTTCCTTTAACAATTCCTCTTAGTAGTTGTACTTCCCCAAGATGAATACACCGTTTGTATTTCTCCATGGGGATTCCCTTCCCGTCAAAAAAAAAAAAAAGGGGAGGGCATAAATACATCTCTTTCCAAGCAAATTCTCCAGATATCAGAGAAATACATCAGATAAACCCAGAAAACCACTGCAGAGCCATCATACCACAACCTCTTTCAAAAAATATATATGAAGCAAAATGTTTACTGATGAAGAAGAAGGAAAATATGAGTTTACCAAAAAAAAAAAAAAAGCATCAGGGGAACTAAGCAGCTAACAGAAATAACAAAAGGGAGGAACTAGCCATCGAAGGATGGAGCATGAGTCCCCTCAGGCAAGACTATCTTCAAGCACTTCCCCCAGCAATCCTTCGGGCAACAAAGGTTCCATTCAACGGTTTTAGCAGCAGAAACCTCAACATCCCATCCCGAAGCATCCACAGCAGCAGCAGCAGTGTCCTCTCCGACGACCATTCCAGCATACGCCACCATGACCCCTCCGGTATCACCAACAACACCTTTGGCATCAACTTCAAAGGCTATTTCGTTTCCATCATATGCTCCTTCGAAGGTTTTCTCATCGACATTTCGAAGAAAGTTTTTTGATTCATCCGCATCAAAATCAAGAATCATGGGGCTCTCCTCCACTCTCATTGAACCCAAGGGAGTCCGAGCATGCACCTGTTCTTCGTGGGGGTAGATGGAAGGGATGTCCTTAACAATTTCACTAGCTTCATGGAGTAAGGACTCAATCCCAACCAATGCCTCCTCAAGAGGAGAAGATCGATCTCCGCCAATTCTGAAGTCCTTTTCCGAAAAGTTAAAGGCACGGCCATCCCTGGAAGGTCCCATCATACACTGCAAAGAATGGGGAAAATGATCAAGTTCCATCCTATCTATACACATATAAAAACAGGATAACATGAACAGAGAATAAGAAGAAAACATACCGATATGATTTTCTTAGCCCGAATAACCCTAGTCGGGGTGCTTTTTCAAGAGTCAGATCTCGCGCCTTCAGTTGGAGAATCTCGCTGTTTAGAGGATGATTCATCTCTAGGCAAAGAAAAGAGAAACCAACAAGAAGAACACTTTCTCAAACAAGGGAGATGATGCAGTTGCGTTGGGTATGAATACGGAACCTTAAAAAAGGAAAGGAAGCAATGAGGGACATAACGCTTCCAGATTTTTTGGCATGGATGATGCCCTGATTGAAGCCGCGCGTGAAGGAAGGCAAAATAAGGAAACTTTGCTATCTGTAGAAACACCTACTCCCTCCTTGTTTACATCGGTCTCGCCAGCTAGCACGCTCAGTTTCCAAGCTCACGCCCTACTTCCCAACGTCGCCCAAGTTGCACCGGTCCCAACTCACGCCAACTTCCCAATGACCGCCCAAGTCACGCCAGCAAGCACGCACATCTTCCCTACCTTGCGCCGGTCCCACAAGCTAGCACGCTCAGTTTCCTAACTCGCGTCAACTTCTCAATGCCGCCCAGCTGCCCGTCTCTCACGACGATAACTTCCCAATTGCGCCAGCCTCCCGATTTGTGCAAAATTGCCAGAGGCAAGGATTCCAAATCCTATTGATAAAAATATCAGACAAACCTCCTCAATTCACTTTACGATTTGCTGCTGATAGTTTGACACCATCTTATGCTTACCTCGCAACAAAGCTCCTGTTCCGAGCTAAGCAGGGGACTTAATGTTGATGGTGGTTTTTAGACAAAGGGTAAAATCGTAAAACCCCAAATAACCTAATGTCACCAGTGACACATTTATTAGAACATCTAATGCATGTAGTAAGTAATTAATAGGGGGTATTTTTTTCAAATTAGGGTTACAACGAACAAAACTCTAATTCACCTCCGTGCCAATGGCAAATCATGCCAGCCACACCTAGCCCGAGCTAGCCGCATCTCTATGCCAATGGCAAAACATGCCAGCCATACCAAACGCGCTGAAGCATGCCAACCATGCTAGCCGCATCTCTATGCCAATGGCAAATCATGCCAGCCATACCAAACGCGCCGAAGCATGCCAACCATGCTAGCCGCATCTCTATGCCAATGGCAAACCATGTCAGCCATACCAAACGCGCCGAAGCATGCCAACCATGCTAGCCGCATCTCCGTGCCAATGGCAAATCATGCCAGCCACACCTAGCCCGAGCTAGCCGCATCTCTATGCCAATGGCAAATCATGCCAGCCATACCAAACGCGCCGAAGCATGTCAAACATGCTAGTCGCATCTCTATGCCAATGGCAAACCATGCCAGCCATACCAAACGCGCCGAAGCATGCCAACCATGCTAGCCGCATCTCCGTGCCAATGGCAAATCATGCCGCCCACACCTAGCCCAAGCTATCCGTATCTCTATGACAATGGCAAACTATGCCAGCCATACCAAACACGCCGAAGCATGCCAACCATGCTAGCCGCACCTCCGTGCCAATGGCAAATCATGCCAGCCACACTTAACCCGAGCTAGCCGCGCCATGCCAAACACACTCTGCCTTGTCCCTAGCTACACTGGTCACGCCACGCCAAGCCAAACATCCTTACCTTGGCCCTAGTCGCTCCATGCCAAAGTAGCGCCCGCACCTAGGCTTGCAAACCATGCAACCTAGGCCAAATTGGCCACGCATGCCATTGGCACATGCCAACATGCTCGCTTGTAGCTTTTTTTACCAAGACGCGACCCAAATTGGCCACGCATGCCATTGGCACATGCCAACATGCTCGCTGGTAGGTTTTTCTACCAAGACGCGACCCAAATTGGCCACGCATGCCATTGGCACATGCCAACATGCTCGCTGGTAACTTTTTCTACCAAGGCGCGACCCAAATTGGCCACGCATGCCATTGGCACATGCCAACATGCTCATTTTGGTAGCTTTTTCTACCAAGGCGCGACCCAAATTAGCCACGCATGCCATTTGCACATGCCAACACGCTCGTTGGTAGCTTTTTCTACCAAGGCGCGACCCAAATTGTCCACGCATACCATTGGCACATGCCAACATGCTCGCTGGTAGCTTTTTCTACCAAGGCGCGACCCAAATTGGCCACGCATGCCATTGGCACATGCCAAAATGCTCATTTGGTAGCTTTTTCTACCAAGACGCGACCTAAATTGGCCACGCATGCCATTGGCACATGCCAACACGGTCGCTGGTATCTTTTTCTACCAAGGCGCGACCCAAATTGGCCACGCATGCCATTGGCACATGCCAACATGCTCGCTGGTAGCTTTTTCTACCAAGACGCGACCCAAATTGGCCACGCATGCCATTGGCACATGCCAACACGCTCGCTGGTATCTTTTTCTACCAAGGCGCGACCCAAATTGGCCATGCATGCCATTGGCACATGCCAACATGCGTCACTGGTAGCTTTTCTTACCAGGTCGTGACCCTATTGGCTACGCATGACATTGGCACATGCCAACATGCGTCACTGGTAGCCTTTCTTACCAAACCGTGGCCCTAATGGCCAAGCATGCCATTGGCACATGCCAACATGCGTCACTGGTAGCTTTTCTTACCAGGCCGTGACCCTATTGGCCACGCATGCCATTGGCACATGCCAACATGCGTCACTGGCAGCTTTTCTTACCAAACCGTGGCCCTAATGGCCAAGCATGCCATTGGCACATGCCAACATGCGTCACTGGTAGCCTTTCTTACCAAACCGTGGCCCTAACGGCCGAGCATGCCATTGGCACATGCCAACACGCTCGCTGGTAGATTTTCTCACCAGGGCGTGGCCCTAATGGCCAACCCTGCCGTTGGCACATGCCAACATGCGTCACTGGTAGCTTTTCTTACCAGGCCACGGCCCTATTGGCCACGCATGCCATTGGCACATGCCAACACGCTCGCTGGAAGCTTTCATTACCTAGTCGTAGCCCTAATACACGCTGGTAGCCTAACTTGCAAACCGTGCAACCTAGCACCAAGGCATTCCGCACATGCCATTGGCACATGCCAAACACGCTCGCTGGTAGCCTAACTTGCAAACCGTGCAACCTACCACCAAGGCATTCCACACACGCCATTGGCACATGCCACACATGCCACTAGCAGCTCTGGCATTGCCACCTGCGCTCGAGGTGCAACTCGTAACAAAGGCATTTCGCACATGCCATTGGCACATGCCACATGCGCCCCTAGCAGCACCACTTGCACTCAAGATGCAACCAACACTCGAGACATCAACACAACTGGGGGATGCTTTCCAGGGTCTTGGTTTGGCGGTCACAGCTTGCAGCGTACACTACGCTCACATTAAGAAAGCGTGAAAAGGAATAAAGCGGTCAAATAAATGAGGAAATAATGGTGAAAACGTTTTCACCCATTAACACCATGCGTTACCACCTCCTCCCATTATTTCACCCTTTACTCTCTTCCTTCATGAGGCCAGGGTACGTTTCAATCTCGACTTGTATAAATAGGTCTTACCTATTTCCACCGCACAACAAGTCTCGGTCGGGAGAAAAATACTACACTCTCGTAAAAGGCAACTTTGCAAGCTCTCCAAAAAGCTTTCATCTCTTGCAAGCTTCCGAAGCTTTCACTTTCGATACAAGTCGAGACACTACTCTCCTGCACTATTCTCGGGTCTCAACACCTTTCTTTGCTTCCCTCCCCAAATCAACCCTTCTCCTCCACTTTTTGACCGAAGTAAGTCTGGAACGGCCATTTCTTGGTTTAGGCCGGACTTGTACATATTGATCTCTCGAATCTATAAAGTGCTCACGTGCAGCACATTTGTTTAGGGTTTGAACCAGTTTCTCACTCACCTACCGAATTTACCGAAATCGGCAGAAACGATTTTTACCCATAAACACTAGTGTCTCAATGAAATGGCATGTAGCCCTCCTAGTGCCTCTGCAATCATCTTGAAAGTTTCCTCGCCCCAAAACTTCAGCGGCAAACCTCTAATTTTAATCCATTGCACTGCTCTAGTCACCAACTCCATAGGAACAGTTGCGTCATTCCTAGATGATTGTCTAGTTACAACGTTTTTACTACCATTCTCCCTGCCATTATCTTGGTTGTTACTTGGAAATTTAGGAAAATCTTCACCTTGCCATTTGTAAACCTTAATTATAACTCCAACTTCCTCCTAAATCAATAGCATCCATTGTTTTCTCCATTCGATATCCTCCAACTGAACTAAAGCCGTTAGTTTATTAGCTTCGTCCAATCTTAAAAACCTGTCCCAACCAAATCTTCTTTTGACGAGTGTAGCAATTCTTCCCCAGCCAATGTTTTTCGATACCTTCACAACTCCTTTCAACTCCTTATGGAAACTTGGGTATTCGGTATCAGAACTTAGACTACCAATGAGGTTCCTTGATCCAGTTAAGCTTGGTGATACAAATTGTTACAATACTAGTGATAAAACATACCAAAGAATGATAACTTTCTCCGCAAGGAAAACATAGACTATAATGTTTACCTTCTGCGTTGTTTCTGAATCTGGAGACTCTTAGATACATCCTTTCATTGTTGTTTTGAACTTGATCTAGGTATACATCTTCTCCTACCCTCTCATTCCATTTATCGTCACCTGAGTCCTCCTCCAGCAAATTATCAACTACCTTTTTCAGCCATTCAATCATCTGTGGATGTAACGCCAACCAAGCACTATATCTTCTGCCACTCTCAGTAATCTTGACAGTTCTAGTATTCCCAAAATATTCAATACCAATTGAGAAAGTCTTACGTTCCAACTGGAAATTTCGCACCTCTGGATCCTTTGTGCCATCGAATCTTCTTGTATCAGCAGATTCTTTAGATGAAGAAAATCCACCAGCTCTTGAATTTTGTTTCGATAGCATTCTCATAGTTCTAGCTTTTGACAGCCCAGTAATCATAGAAAGAATAGGGAAAAGAAAACCCTAAAAAAGAAAATAAATGCATAAACCGAACTCCACAAACCAATAAATCCCGGCCCTAAGGGTAAGGATCAAAGATCCGTCCTTAGACGGCGGAGAAATTCAGTTAGCACACTATCAAACTGAATCAATCAGGATTGATTCGATTGAGAGGCTGAGTTCGAAAAGTTGTAAAATCTCCATGAAAGAGAATGAGCGAAAAAGACGAATGTTTCTTCTCACTAATTTTGTTAGATTCCAACCAGGGTTGGAATAAATGCAAGATAAATTTGAAGATACCCTAAGCCTATCATTTCGAATAATTATTATGAGGTTCCACATGTGTAAGACTGACATAATGGATAGAATACAATAACTAATGACTGGAATATCACTATGTTATTTAGGTAAATCGAAATTATGTTTGATTTAGTTAGCTGTTGTATGCTAAAAGATACATAGATTTTGAGCCTCTCGCTCGTGTTTACGCGAAGTAAATCCACAAGGATTCAAGGCGGAAGGGAAAAAGTCATCAACGTCGCAGTGTTGTACGAAGATTATCATTCCTAAATTGTGCATGAGGATTTACCTACCAAGTTAGTTAAAAAAAAAAAAAAAAAAAAAAAAAAAAAAAAAATCTAAAGGAATAACTTTATAGCATTTCTCTATGAGTGAGGTTATTAAAAAAGAAAAAAAAATCTAAAGCAATAGTTTTTATATATTTTCTTTATAACATCATAAAATAGTAGTCCCCGGACTTCTCCTAAACCCTTTATTTTGGAGTGTATAGGTGATTAAAGTTTTTGTGGTCAACTAATAACTTTATTTTCAAGTCTACATTTGTCGAGCTTAGAATGTATTTTGCTAAAATCATTTTTTCGACCTTTATATTGTATAACCCTAGATTTAGATCCTCGGAAGACATACATGTACCCAGTTTTAGATGCTATGACCTATCGGTCAAGCGGCCTACGAATTATACGCCAAGGTGGCGTATTATCTGCAACATGGCCAACGCTAGACATGCATAGTTCATTTAGAGTTGCATACTAGGCCAAGCCATGAGCCAAACAAGGTTTGGAAATGGCCAAAGATGCGAGATTAGCATCAATAGATACCAAAAGAGTTCGGAACATATCTTGTGTGGATGAGCAATGCAGGGCTTCAAGCAAGGCTTACATAAGAACACTTGTATTATTGGGGCAATGAAACACAACAATGATAGTCGTACTTTGGCTGGTTTAAGCTATCATCGCGTAGCAAGGCTAGAGACGTGTGCCAGGCACATGGCCTTGACGATTAAGAGCCCTTTATGCTTTCTAAGGCTAGGAACTACCGATATGGCTTTAGGAAAAAAGTTAGGAAAGTTGGCACGGTTGGCCAACTTCTTTGGAAAGTAAATCTATAACTGCTAGTCAGTTATTTGTGTATAGATTTTGTAAGGCTATAAAAGCCTGATGTTGTGAAGGTTTGAGTTTCCGGAATAAAGAGAGTTTGTGTAACCCTAAGTTTGCAGTAATAATAAGGTTTCGACCGAGATTAAAACTAATTTTTGTTGGTGCATCTTTCCTTTTGTTTGACTTACTGTTTATGCATCAAGTGGGGTTCGTGGTTTGATTCAAGAGAGTTTGTCTAACCCTAAGTGACTTACTGTATATATTTATGAATAGTACTTATTTTTAGTATGGGCTGAATAGAGTCTTAGTCAAGAAAATGTGAAATTGGCTTAATACGAATTTTCTGAGACTGTGTTGTGGAGTACAGTGCCGTTTTCAAGGTTGGCTATTGCACTTGGATATTTTCAACCTATGAAAATTTGGGTATTAGAGCCCTGGTTAAGGGTCTCCCTTTTCACGTTGGATTACAGAAGGATGAATTACAAAAGGATGATTGAGTTTTTTGTTGTTCTTGAAGTTGGTTGTGAACTTTATTCGAAGTGAAGGATTCACACTAAGAGTACAAAGCCTAGAAAAAATAAGGAAAAAATCAGGCCAAAGATTAGAATCAAAGATATGTGAACCCTGCATCCAAAAGTCAGCAAGTAATGTTCAAACTCTGTTGTGGAGCAATGATATAGCCAAGTGGGATAGATGGTGTCCCCCGACCCACTTGATTTTGAAATCCATATTTTCTTGGCTTTTTATTTTGATAATAATTTTTGTTAAAGGGAGGGCGAAAAGAAATTCGAGTACAAAAATCGTGGACTAGCAGATTTAGCATACCCGTATGACACAGATAAAATTACCCTTATTAACCACACAAGTTAATGACACATTTAACATCAAAATAAAACCTAAACTCATGAGCATTGTCTCCAACCCTAATCCCTCGCCATTGACAAAGAACTTGATTGATATCTTATTCGATCAAAACTCATGAATTTTTGAGTGATGTTTGATGAATGGAGGAGGATTAATCATCCTCTCTTTTCCCCAATTATTAAGAGTAAAACTGTCACCGTTAATCTGTCTAAATGATGGTTTTGTCTCCATCATCTCATAGATGAGATTTTAACTAAATATTATCTCACATCCAAAAATTACATTTCAATCAATCTCTACAATTAGATGCGCCAATCTTCTTCTTATTGTTGCTAAGGATTTTTTCAGACACTCATCAGTCGTCAACTATATGTATAGATAAACAAAGATCAGTGTTTAGTATTTTGATTGATTACATAAATCATCTTTAACTTGTGATTTTGCAATTCATGTTTAGATATAAGTGAGGAAATAATGACAAGAATAAAATTGTACGCCATTAGTGGAAGTCTAGAATTTTGACGGAAGGTTACGGTTAGGAGTTAGGACAAAAGCAAGTGTGTGAATAATTAACGGTGTGGGCAGTAGGGATAATTGTGACCGATTCGTATAAATATACTAAACAGGTCGCGATTAACGAGTCAACTATGATTCTTATGCTTCTCAAATCTATTTTTGCGCTCCCTCTAACAAAATCATAATGATTTTCATATACCACAGGGATAAATATGTACAATAAAAATGAGATTTTATTTTTAAGAGGCTAAAAATTACAAAACACATGTAAAAATTAATAAAAATACATAATATATATCACATAAATACAAAAACAATCTAAATTAATATGTCCAATTTTATTTTCACTTAGTTGAAAAACTCGAGTTAAATGGTGAAAAAAAAATAATCAGACGGCCTTTGGCAGCTTGTCCGCCACTATGCACAGACTATTATTATATGAATTTATCCCCATTAGAGAAAAGGTATGGCTCGGTCACTTTTTTGGAGCATAGTACCGTTATTTTTTCTATAATTGAACATGTGATAGATGCGTACGTGCATGCAAACGGATCACATGGAAAAAGCAAGAAGTAGGTGATGATAGGTCAATTAATATGAAGGCTATTATTGGGGCGTCACACTTCATTAGAGGGGCTTCACTTGGATATTTGGTGACCAAAAATCTGGTTAAGGGATATTTTGATTCCATAGCAATTTGTCAAAATTACCCTTCAATAAAAACTACTAAAAATAGATGAGGAAGAAGCAAACTGATCCTAGTGATGGTAATCAACAACTCAATCAACCTCAACTTCATCCTCAACTCATTCCACCGATTCAATCAATTGAAGAATCATGTTTCCAAACTCCTCAACAACAACCCATGGTGTATGTAAGGTAATAATCAAACAAACCCTTCTTTTGTACCCGTTTTTGTGCTTAAATCGAATGAAATCGAAGTAAAATTAGGATTTTATTTACTTTCTGCTAGTGTTACGCCTGGGTACGATACTAGATTTTTCAATCGTAATTCCAATTTTGCGCCTAGGTTTAGTAGTTTTCCAGGCGTAATTCCAATTTTACGCCTAGGTTCAGTTGATTTCCAGGCGTAATTCCAATTTTACGCCTAGGTTTAGTTGATTTTCCAGGCGTAATTTAGGACGTCTAGGTTTGATATATGTAGAACCTAGGCGTAACTCTTCCTGCATGTTTTGAAGAATTCCAACTTTGGGTTTACACCTAGGTTCTTGCACTACACTTCCCAGGCGTATGTTGGACGTCCAGGTTTTCTATATGTCGAACCTAGGCGTAATTTATCATGGATGCTTTGAAGAATTCCAACTTTGGGTTTACGCCTAGGTTCTTGCACTACATTTCCCAGGCGTAAAACTGAATTACGGTTGGAACGAAGCAAAACCCTCTTCCAAACCCAGACGTAAAACTGAATTACGGTTGGAACGAAGCTCAACCCAACCGTAATTTGCCGTGAAAGTCTAAAAATATCAAATTTATTATCGTTCTTAAGCTAGTTTTCAACGAAATTGAACCCATGGGAGATAGTTTAGAGGTGTACCTGTTGATTTTCAACCATTGGTTCTAAACTTTGTCCCAGAATTTACAAATATATATCAAAATTCATCTTCTTAATTTAATTAGATAATAATTAAATTTAATTAAAATTAACTAAATAAATAAATAAGGGTTATTTGGTCATTATACAATTATTTGAGATAAGGGGTTTTTGAAATTACTTACGGGTGACCCGTTTTTGTCCTATTAGGTGACGCCCCTCTAATGGAATGTGACGCCCCAATAATAGCCTTCATTAATATTTATTTATTAAAGTAAAGACAGAGGGTCAGGTTAACCTTTTTTGGTGGTATAGATAGATGCGACCCCGTCCCTGTTCAGCTTGTGTTGTCTATGGATGGATGTTGATGGACTTGGTTGTTTTGCGTTATCAGTGGAACCTTGATTCATCAAATAATACACGATTGCTAAAGGGGGACCGGTCCCCCTTTAGCAATCATGAAATAATGTAAAACGAAGAAAAGTAATTGGTTTCAAACTCCGCCTTGTATTTAAAGGTCCTTGGCATTATTATCATCGACATGCATGAAAGTGTAGTCGTACGGACCAGTAGCCATGGTTTCCAGCTGAGTTCCATTTTCTTTCTTTTTTAAAACGAAATAAATTTATATTTTTTTATTTTTTATTGGGCCGTGCCAGCACATTTATCACATCACGTTAAAATCCGAGCACCGCGTAACACAACACGCGAGTGTGCTTAGCATGTTAGCTGAGTGTGATGTGTTGTGTCAGACAACGGGTACATCAACATGGCACATCATGCGACACGTGTAAGCACACGACACAGCACAACACATCACGACACACGAAGAAAACACGCCAAACTATGCATAAAATTACTGCACAATACATTACATTTGATGCATACTAACTTTACAAAAAAAATCTTGTCTGAAGACTCTTAACCAGTTTTTAACATTTTTTTTTTATGCTAATTTATTTCTGTAATAGTACATATACTAACTAAAATATCTAAAAAATACTTATTTTGGAAAACATAATATAAGCGTGCTAGCACGCACAACACATTTATTTTTCTGGCATAGCACTACACACGATTTAGCATGGCACATCACAACACATCTGAATCTTTGGCAGAGCCCAGCAAAGCACAAAACACGCTAAGCACAGAACTTCATGGGATGGGCTGTGCCGGCCGGCACGTTTTACACCTCTACCTTCATACATGAGTCGACATTCCCATGAGGTATTTTTTTCGACGGGGGCCCGAATTATACATGGAGTTGATGGAAAGCCGGCTTCGAGCCTTTTCGTGTTGGTAAGCGGCCAAAGAATGCGATTCCTAACGTGGAGACATCCCAGGTTAGACATGGTGTTCTTGCATTATTATCAAATCTTATCTTATTCTTATACTAATATAAAGAAAATAGATCTTTTTGGTAGGAGACCCCCTAAATTACTTAGTTTTCCTAATTTTTTATATATTTACAAAAAAAAGTCATTATTTTAAGAATAAATCAAAATTTTAAAAACTTAATATCCTTAAAAATATACATCGTATTTGAAACTCTTTCAATTATCTACATAATGGGTACAAATAAGAATAATAAATTTTTGTTTTACGCAAAAAATATCATTATTTTCAAATTAAGTATTATTGGATGAGTAAAATTCAAGTATGTGCATTGCACATGTGTTCTTATTAGTGATAATAATGTGAGTTGATGGGTTCCATTATTAAAATTGTGCCCGCTCTAGATTATCACCGAGTAAATTGTTGTTAAATAATAAATAATCATGTTTTTAAGTCTGTTTTTTTTTTTATACCCCAAGCATTAGATAGCTACTAGGTCTAAGTGCATGGAAACCGATCACATGGCAAATAAAATGTAGGTGATGATGGGTCAATTAATATTTATAGATAAAAAGTCATGGCAGATGGCTGGGTTCACTTATTTTTGGTGCAAATGTGACCCCTTCTCTGTTCAGCTTGTGTTGTCCTGTCTTATATGATATAGACAATGCATTGTGTATGGATGTTGATGGACGTTGTTGTTTTGCGTTATCATTGGGACCTTTATGTAACTCATCAAGTAATGTAGCACTAACACAAATAATTGGTTTCAAATTCTGCAGTGGATTTACATAGACTTTGCATTATTATTAACACACATGAAAGTGTAGTCGTACGTACGCATGGCCGTGAACAATAATCATTCATACGTGTCGACATTTCCATGGAGTTTTTGTTTATTGACAGGGAGTTTTCCATGTAGCTGATGGAAGCTAGATTCGTAACCTTTGGTGTGCCCAGGCGGCAAAAGAATGCGATCCCCAACATGGAGACATCCCAGATGGTCGGATTAACATGCTGATCTCGCATTATTATTAAATTATAATAATGTAAGTTTATGGGTCCATAAATGAAGTGGATGCAATGGTGTTTCGCACAACTGTCTCGGCCCCAGTTTGGAATTTGGAACGCTATAATTGTTACTAACACTGTGCCGAAAGTAGGATCCTAGAAATTATTAGCTCTCAGGTAAGTTTTTTAATTAGGAAAAGAGATGCCACCTGTTGCATAAACCTCCCCTAGTATTCAACCAACATGCAACACATGCCCCTACGAATTCGGACGTCGGATCATGTTGGTGAAACATGGTTTATCAACTTTTGATTTGGGCCGTCAAACTTGATGAATTGGTTCTTGACGTGATTCTTGTTGCGAACAGAAGCGTTGCTGATGCATTATGGTGTACATGTATACCAGTGTTAACAGGGGTTATAAAATCACAAAATTGGTAAAAAAGACTAAAATTAATAATTCCTGGGTGAAAAAGATATCTAGATTTTGATATTGTTTTAATGGACAAAAATATAAAAATAGTCAGGATGTAACCAGTTTCATCCTACCCATTTTCAAATACTTTTTCTTATTTTTATTTTACATCAGGATACATCCAGTTTCATCCTCGTTATTTTTTAAGTTTAAGTCAGGAAGAATCCAGTTTCATCCTTGCTATTTTTTTTATGTCCATTTCACCCATAAAAATTTTTACTCGTCCATTAGAACCAAGTTTTAAAAATATTTGGGCAAATGACCCATTTTCCGAAACAAAATTAGTCCCGATAAAAACTCAAAACTCTTTCCGAGAAAATTAGAAACAACATTAATGTAGGTTCCAAATTTCTACCCCTCCAAATTAATCAAGTGTGTGGTTGGCAACAACATACATGCTCCATTGTAAGCTTAGCAACAGTGGCGAGGCTGACAGTTAAAAAATGAGGAATTTTTTTTCTAGCCCATTTCCTATTTTTTTTTTATTAAAAACACATCAATAAAATTACATATATCAATAACCCATAATTATCTATACTTAGTAATAGATTACTTTAATGACCTTCCATCCAAGTAAGGAAAGTAATTTTTGAATCTAAATCTAAAAGCTTAATTAAAACCGTTGAGAAAGAAAATGGGAGCAAATTAATTTCCTAAAATTACTCTCCATAATTTACCACATCTCGTGAAATTACTCTTTGGTAAAAGTCAAAGTCTTTACCCTAATAAATTTGACAGAAAGTTTGAAAATTAGAGTTCTCACAATTTAGTAATAGTTGTAATTATTATGGGAGGGTTTTGTAAAAATCGAAATAATCAAAAGTTCACTAAAATTTCAAACTTTCATAGTTTAGTGATAAGCATAATCTTCACATTTCACCGATCTCAAAAATAAATAATTTTCACCTTTGAATTTAATGATAATCGCAATTTTCATGTTTGAGTTTAGTGATAATTATAATTTTCATATATAAATTAAGTGATAATTAGAATTTTCCATATTAAAATTTAGTGATAATTAGAATTTTCCATATTAAAATTCAGTGATAATAAGAATTTTTTCTTAAAATGGTGGAACTTTGAAGTTGGAACCACTTACATTTATGAAAATCTCAATCATCACCGACTCACTCATATGTTTTACAAATTAATGAAAATTGTGATCCACAACCATAAATGGGTGTGAAGGCATACACTCTAAGTGGTGTGTTACCAGATCCACAACTGGTTTGGAACGAATTATAAAACAAAGAAAAACAAGAAACAATATATAACGCGAGTGTGAAGAATGATTGCAAAAGTAATTATAACCACGTCTTAATTATGTTGACATATATACTAGCCCACTTAATTTAAGGATCCTAAAATTCCTCCTAATTATGTTGACATATATACTAGCCACTTAATTAGGATCCTAAAATTACTGAATCTTAAATGTATTACGTTGTCACGAGATAAATTTTTCGTTACCATTAACCGAATTGAGTTAATTAATCTCCCACGAAAAATGCCAACTGATTGACCATCCAAATCAACCTTTTTCTTATAAAGGTAATTTTTTTAATAATAATCAACTAATGAAGGTTAATTAAGTCCATCTAAAAGAATTAAATTATAGATGTAATCTAAAACTATTGATCCTAGCTGTAGATTGTGTATTTTGGGCTACACGTATATACCATCTTAATGATGGGTTTCTAGAAGAGAGAGGAACCAGACTTGCACTACGGGAAAAACAGCGATTAACTACCCCGGAAATCAGTTGTGGTACCACATAAGACGACGTTTATCGATAGGTTGCACAAGGGGGAGGTTGTAGAAAGTCCTCAATTCTTTGCAACTCGTCAATGTTAGCCGTAAACTCAGTTGTGGTTCCATTGTATACCACGCTAGGCTCAGTTGTGAATGGCTTTCAAAAAAAAATTATTTATGCCTAACACAACTCTTATTTGGGTTGTGAAAATAAGTCATACACTACACTTGTTGGGGTTATGGAAAATTCGTTTGCAACTATGGTTAGAGTTGTATGTGAATTCGTTGACAACTATGATTATAGTTATATATGAATTCGTTGACAACTTTGGGAATAGTTGTATGTGAATTCGTTGACAACTATGCTTAGAGTTGTATGTGATTTCGTTGACAACTTTGGTTACTGTTGTATGTGAATTCCTTAATAACTATGATTAGAGTTGTATGTGAATTCCTTGACAACTAGGATTATGAGTTGTGGTACATATTCGATTTGAAAAAAAAATTAAATTTTGAGAATTTAAATACAAAATTAAATCTTTAAAAAGAAGATTAGATTTCCAATTATAATCACTACTATATAAGCGATTTTACAGAACTTCAACACAAAAAAAAAACTTATAACACTTATGTTTTCGTAAAGCCTTTCTAGCCCTTGCACACACAGACTGCACCAACACAACACCATGTGGCCGGAACAAACCCTTTTCTCTGCATTGAATAGTGCTTCGCCGAGAGCTCTTGCAGTTTTCTTTACAGGCCAACAAAACGAGGGCATGACTGACAAACCAAACACGCGAATCTGGGAAGACTCTAGGACATCAACCAACGCCCTCTTGGAAACCTCGTCCGAAGGGAAGTAGAATCGGTTGACACCAGTGTTGAACCCGAAACAAAAAATAATGATTGTATAAGCTCACAGATCATCCCTCAAGCAAACTATGGTTCGTTTGTATTATGAATAAACTGATCCCATTTCTGTACATCGAAGGCATGGTCTTAAATATTCTTCTGATAAAATGTTTCACTCATTTGAAAGGCAAGTTTGAACAATTTATCTGATAATGTGAAAGCAACATATGCACTAATTCACACTAATAAGAATAAGGAGCTCACCATGTGCGATGGCAGGTGTTGAGATCTGTAATAACAGTAACAAAGACAACCTTCTTCTGAAGGCCCTGCCATTTAATCTTCATATTAGCTACAGTAGCTTCCATCCGTTCCTCATCTCCACCAGTCTTCCTACAATAAAACAATAAAGGTCAAACACAGCTTCTTCACCATAACTCTTACAAAGAAGATGAACTAAGAAACCTTCACAAGAATAATCAATAAATGAACAAATGAACAAGACTACAGGCTTAAATTACATGTTAAAACTAAGGAAGCGGCAACATCGTTAATTTTGGAAGTTTAACCCGTTGAATTGGTTATATGGCTTCGTTATGCAACAACACCTGGGTTCACAGATTTTGTGAAATTGTAAAGTGTCATTGTTTTGGAGAGTATAGATCACCGCGAATGAACAAAGAATAAAGAAGCACACACAGCTCCACCAAGACATTACCAGTTCATCCAGTTCAGTCACTAAAGATCGACAAGAAGTAATTGGCAAGCAGTTCATCCTTTCTGATATGTTTAGTTCCCAAGATTCTATTCTCTCCCCATATAAACTTGTATAACAAACCCATATAAAATTTAGTTTCATTCATAAGCAGTCAAAGCCTACAAAGACGATAAAATGAAGATGCTCATCAATATAATGCTACTTCAAAGTAACCAAGATAAACATGCCTCAACAAATTGAACCCCAAAACGAAAACCCTTGCTGAGCTTCTTCCATTTCGATACCAACCGCAATGCTCGGTACCATCAACACTAACTTTGAACTGCAGCTCCAGCATCACCCCATCACCTCTTAAAATTATTCAGCTCCTACACCCATGTGCTCAAGACCATCAGAACATTATCACTGCTTCCCAACAGCTGCAATTGCTATAATGCTCTACCTCAACTCAGACATCACAACTGCATCTGCACTTGCTCCATTATGCATTTAATCATGTAGCTGCATTTTCCACTTCTGTTTCATTCTCATCAACTGCAACAACAACAACCAATCGACACTAATCTGCATCTCCTCTATGAGTTCAATACCATTTTCATGGAAACTCTTATACATTCATCTACACCAAGATACATAACTGTAGTAAAGAAAAGTGTTTACATCCACAGACCCACCCCTGCTAATTAGAAATTGGTAATCAATACCCATTGCACAAATATCGCAAGTTCTAACTTTAAAGAACCCCTAATTATTAGATGAAAATGCATCAGAGAGATTCCCAAGACGTATAACATTTTGATATCCTAAAATAGGATTTCTGATGTCTCTGTCTGTTTTATCATCACTTGCAATTTCCATCATAATCTTGCGAAAATTCAACAATAAAAAAGCCAAACAAAAAGGAAATAGGTTTTAACCAACAGAACCCTCCCTTGAGGAATAGGACTTGCTAATAAAGGAAAACAAAACATGGCAAGGATGCAACAAGGACTACAACCAAATGAAAGTGAAACCAAAAACATGCAACACCAACAAAAAAAAAAAAGACATAACAGGGGCCTAGATCAGCATTTATACACTCTCAGTAGTTGGACCTTGAACCACATTTTTTGCACTTGCAAGACACTGAAATAATACTTGTATAATACAAAACATGATTTCAAACAATATTTTTCATATGCAAAAAAAACTGAACTACACTAGCATGTTCCAAAACAAACTACAGAACACTCATAAATTGTCGGTCACAGATGATACATGTTATCAAATAGCGTCGTCAATACACAACCTAATCTACATATCGATATTCAGAAAAACTAACCATAGTCCTCAAAATTCCCAATTATTATAATAAGATTCTACCAGGAAAACGAAAATCCGTGAACCTTACCTGCAACAAAATCAAAAATCACCAGTTTATCAGATTCAGAAAACACATAGATTCAAAATCAAAATCAAATGAGACGATAGAATTGAGAGGAGGAGAATGAGATTTACCCATGATTGCAGATTAGGGATGAAGAAAGTTGTTCTTCTCTTTGGGTTTTCGCTGTGGAGGCGAGGTGAGATGGATTGAAAGCTCGTCAAATAGTGAAATTAACAATGAAATTAAGGGTTTCTACTTGAACTAAAGCTAGGGCTTGTAAGGATTCAGTAAGAAATCGAAAAGAGAATCAGGGATTTGGGAAATCAGTGAATTAGGGTTTCGTGGAATTGTTCAGAGAATATGTAGAAGATGAAATTGAGAGTCTTCGGGGAAGATTAGAGATGGGTTTTACTGAAATATAGAGATGGGAGAATGGAGTTCCGTGATGAAGATTTGCAGCAATTGAAGCTTACGAAACTTGGGTTAGGGTTTCACGAATTGCAGAGTTAGAAAAGAAAGCGAGAAGAGAAATTTGGAGTTCGATATCTTGAGATTTGGTTTCGTTTCTTCAGATGTAAGATTTCTGATTTGCTACATACTGAAACTGATTCCTTTGTTAAATCACTGGTTAAACAAATCTTGAGTAAGGGTTTTTTTTTTTTTTTCTGAGGGAGGCGCAACTGGAGTTTGGGTTTTTTTTTTCCTGAGGGAGGGAAGATGAGAGACGAGAGAAAAGTGAGTGAATGAAGATAAGTGAGAGAAAAAACAAATTCGTTTTATCTAAAAGAATTTGAACGGATAAGATGTGTTAGGATGGGGTCATACGGATTATGAAAATATTTGGACGGTATAGATTTAAGTTAAGAGTGTCATACGGATCAAGGAAAGTGTGTTTTCTTTGTGTTTATACGAACTCATGTTTTCGGTTTAATTATCAATCTTCGACATGAAAAAAAATCCAAAAAAAAATATTAATAAATTCAGGACATTGTTATTGACATTCTGATATAAAAAATCCAAAAAATGTATAAGAATGAATCGGGAAAATGAAAAATGAATTCGATAATTGTGTGTTTCTTTGTGCTTTCTCTTTGTGTTTTTGTGCTTCCGGTTTGAATTTCGACTAGTCACATAGGTCATGAATTAATTTTGACAAGTCATACAGGTCATGAAGTAGCTTTAGTTCACACTGGTAAACTTAGGTTATAAGATTACTAGAGATGGACCACGAAATTCAGGATGGTTCCGACTTTAAACTTAGCTGAATACATCATCAAAATCGATAAATATGAAGCTCAGTGTTGATTCGAACTTCAAATGTGGTATAACAACATACAAACTATGAGCCAAGAAGCTCCGGGAGGGTTCTGACTTCAAACTTAGCATGATACATCATCGAAATCGATAAATTTGAAGATCAGTGTTGATTCGAACTTCAAATGTGGCATAACGACATACAAATTATGAACTTAGAAGCTCGGGAGCGTTCTGACTTCAAACTTAGCATGATACATCATCGAAATCGATAAATATGAAGCTCAGTGCCGATTCGAACTTCAAATATGGTATAACGGCATACAAACTATAAACGATAAAGCTCCGGGAGGGTTCTAACTTCAAACTTAGCAGGATACATCATTGAAATCTAGAAATATGAAGCTTAGTGTCGATTCGAACTTCAAATGTGGTATAACGACATAGAAACAATGAACCAAGATCGAAACCTGGCCGTGAGTGGACTACTATAAGTCGGAAACTTCGTAAGAACGATGAATCCATCCATTTATAGGTAAGATTCCTTTGGAATATTCTCTGAAACATTAAACAAACCTTATTCTGGCATATTGTATGCAAACCCTGGCTCCGATATCGAAACATGGACATGAGTGGACTACTATAAGTCGGAAACTTCGTAAGAACGATGAATCCATCCATTTACAGGTAATATTCCTTTGGAATATTCCCCGAAACATTAAACAAACCCTATTCTGGCATATTGTATGCAAAACCTGGCTCCGAGATCGAAACCTGGCCGAGAGGGGACTACTATAAGTCGGAAACTTCGTAAGAACGATGAATCCATACATTTACAGGCAATATTCCTTTGGAATATTCCCCGAAACATTAAACAAACCCTATTATGGCATATTGTATGCAAACCCTGGCTCCGAGATCGAAAGCTGGCCGTGAGTGGACTACTATAAGTCGGAAACTTCGTAAGAACGATGAATCCATCCATTTATAGGTAAGATTCCTTTGGAATATTCCCCGAAACATTAAACAAACCCTATTATGGCATATTGTATGCAAACCCTGGCTCCGAGATCGAAACCTGGCTGTAAATGGACTACTATAAGTCGGAAACTTCGTAACAACAATGAATCCATCCATTTACAGGTAAGATTCCTGTGGAATATTCACTGAAACATTAAAAAAACCCTATTCTGGCATATAGTATGCAAACCCTGGCTCCGAGATCGAAACCTGACCGTGAGTGGACTACTATAAGTCGGAAACTTCGTAACAACGATGAATCCATCCATTTACAGGCAAGATTCCTTTGGAATATTCCCCGAAACGTTAAATAAACCCTATTCTGGCATATTGCATGCAAACCCTGGCTCC
The DNA here is from genome assembly GCA_023531295.1 of Papaver armeniacum. NCBI lineage: Eukaryota > Viridiplantae > Streptophyta > Magnoliopsida > Ranunculales > Papaveraceae > Papaver > Papaver armeniacum. Next base: position 219,674 of record JAJJWW010010053.1, read on the forward strand.
GAGATCGAAACCTGTCCGTGAGTGGACTACTATAAGTCGGAAACTTCGTAAGAACGTTGAATCCATCCATTTACAGGCAAGATTCCTTTGGAATATTCCCTGAAACATTAAACAAACCCTATTCTGGCATATTGTATGCAAACCCTGGCTCCGAGATCGAAACCTGGCCGTGAGTGGAGTACTATAAGTTGGAAAATTCGTAAAAACGATGAATCCATCCATTTATAGGTAAGATTCCTTTGGAATACTCCCCGAAACATTAAACAAACCCTATTCTGGCATATTTTATGCAAACCCTGGATCCGAGATCGAAACCTGGCCGTGGGTGGACTTCTATAAGTCAGAAACTTCGTAACAATGATGAATCCATCCATTTACAGGCAAGATTCCTTTTGAATATTCCCCGAAACATTAAACAAACCATATTCTGGCATATTGTATGCAAACTTTGGCTTCGAGATCGAAATCTGGCCGTGAGTGGACTACTATAAGTCTAAAACTTCGTAAGAATGATGAATACATTCATTTACAGGTAAGATTCCTTTAGAATATTCCCCGAAACATTAAACAAACCCGAAACGTAGTGGTTCAAATTCTCGTCACTACTCTCTGGTCCTAAGAGTTGGACGTTTGTTTACTTTGACAACTTTTGTTTGGAAAATGTTATAAAACGTGCCACCTTTTACATTTTAAAAAATACGAGTTGTCAATCTACAGTTGTAGATCATTATTTTTCCCTTAGTGTTGGGTTCCTCAGAAATTTCCACGTTAAAAAATGTCGTACTGTCAGTCGCAAGATGCATCCGAACAACATGGTCATAAACTTGCATCGCAAATGTAATGACTAAATACTAATGAGTGATAATCCACCAGAATTGCGCATTAGGTGTCATTTTACTTTGTAACTATTGTTTACCTGGTCTGTATACGAATTGTAGTGATAATCCTATTCGGTTTATACAAGGATTTATATTCACAATGTAAAACGTAACGGCCAAGCACTGCCCAGCCCACGAAATCACGTGTTTAGCGTGTTATGTGTCGTGATGTGCTGTGTTGAAGATTATGACGTGCGGTGCTAGAAGGAGTGTTGTGCTAGGATGTGCTAGGAAAATAAAATTGTTGTGCTAGGCACATTATTTTATATTTTCCAATATAAATATTTTTCAAATATATAGGTATTATATGTGTTATTATAAAAATAAGTCAACATAACGATAAACAAATGTCAATAATTGGCTAGAATAACAACTCTTTTGTGAAATATACATAAAATGTGATGTATTGTGCCATGTTGTGTAGTATTATGACGTGCTTTTTTAATGTGATGCGTTGTGTCGTGCCACGTTCTTATCCGTGTTGCGTGCTGTGCTGGGTTACTGTGCCTATTAGTCAAACTCAGCCAGTCCCATGAAACTAACATGTTGTGCCGTGCTGGGCTAAGTCACAAACTGAGATTGGATATCCTCAGATTTTGGCATGTTGGGCTGGGGTGTGCTCGTGCTGGCACATCCCAATTTACACCTCTATTCAGAACCTATTTAGTAATTCTCCGAATCATTCCCGAATGATTCGCGAACGTTTGCGTACTGACCGAATCCGAATGATACTATCGAACTATTTGAATTCCGAACCTAGTTCCCTGATTATATGGACCTCACGAATGATTCGCAAACGTATCTGAACTGACTGAATCCGAATGATATTTCCGAACTAGAACTTTGAACCTAGTTCGCGCCGAACCTCGCTCTCCCATAGGTAATTTTTTGACCAGAGTTCTGTTGATTGGTTTTTGTTTGATTTTGTATATACTTTATATTTAAATACAATTATTCAGTTAAAATTTTCTATTGGTAGTGTTTATGGGTAAAAATCATTTCTGCCGATTTCGGTAAATTCGGTAGGTGAGTGAGAAACTGGTTCAAACCCTAAACAAATGTGCTGCACGTGAGCAGTTTATAGATTCGAGAGATCAATCTGTACAAGTCCGGCCTAAACCAAGAAATGGCCGTTCCAGACTTGCTTCGGTCACAAAGTGGAGGAGAAGGGTTGATTTGGGGAGGGAAGCAAAGAAAGGTGTTGAGACCAGAATAATTCTGGGAGAGTATTGGCTCGACTTGTATCAGAAAGTGGAAGCTTCAGAAGCTTGCAAGAGATGAAAGCTTTTTGGAGAGCTTGCAAAGTTGCCTTTTCTGAGAGTGTAGTATTTTTCTCCTGACCGAGACTTGTTGTCTGGTGGAAATAGGTAAGACCTATTTATACAAGTCGAGATTGAAACGTACCCTGGCCTCATGAAGGAAGAGAGTAAAGGGTGAAATAATGAGAGGAGGTGGTAACCGCATGGTGTTAATGGGTGAAAACATTTTCACCATTATTTCCTCATTTATTTGACCGCTTTATTCCTTTTCACGCTTTCTTAATGTGAGCGTAGTGTACGCTGCAAGCTGTGACCGCCAAACCAAGACCCTGGAAAGCATCCCCCAGTTTGTGTTGATGTCTCGAGTGTTGGTTGCATCTTGAGTGCAAGTGGTACGGCATGTGCCAATGGCATGTGTGGAATGCCTTGGTGGTAGGTTGTACTTTGAGTGTAAGTGGCTACCAGCGTAGGTTTTGGCATGCGCCAATGGCGCGTACGGCCAAGTTGGCCTAGGTTTGCACGGCTTGCAAGTTAGGCTACCAGCGTGTATTAGGGCCACAACTAGGTAATGAAAGCTACCAGCGAGCGTGTTGGCATGTGCCAATGGCATGCGTGGCCAATAGGGTCACGGCCTGGTAAGAAAAGCTACCAGTGACGCATGTTGGCATGTTCCAACGGCATGCTTGGCCATTAGGGCCACGCCCTAGTGAGAAAAGCTACCAGCGAGCGTGTTGGCATGTGCCAATGGCATGCTCGGCCATTAGGGCCACGGTTTGGTAAGAAAGGCTACCAGTGACGCAAGTTGGCATGTGCCAATGGCATGCTTGACCAATTTTGGGTCGCGTCTTGGTAGGAAAAGCTACCAGCGAGCATGTTAGCATGTGCCAATGGCATGCGTGGCCAATTTGGGTCGCGCCTTGGTAGAAAAGGCTACCAGCGAGCATGTTGGCATGTGCCAATGACATGCGTGGCCAATTTGGGTCGCGCCTTGGTAGAAAAAGCTACCAGCGAGCATGTTGGCATGTGCCAATGGCATGCGTGGCCAATTTGGGTCGCGCCTTGGTAGAAAAAACTATTAGCGAGCGTGTTGGCATGTGCCAATGGCATGCGTGGCCAATTTGGGTCGCGCCTTGGTAGAAAAAGCTACCAGCGAGCATGTTGGCATGTGCCAATGGCATGCGTGGCCAATTTGGGTCGCTCCTTGGTAGAAAAAGCTACCAGCGAGCGTGTTGGCATGTGCCAATGGCATGCGTGGCCAATTTGGGTCGCTCCTTGGTAGAAAATGCTACCAGCGAGCATGTTGGCATGTGCCAATGGCATGCGTGGCTAATTTGGGTCGCGCCTTGGTAGAAAAAGCTACCAGCGAGCATGTTGGCATGTGCCAATGGCATGCGTGGCCAATTTGGGTCGCGCCTTGGTATAAAAAGCTACCAGCGAGCGTGTTGGCATGTGCCAATGGCATGCGTGGACAATTTGGCCTAGGTTGCATGGTTTACAAGCCTAGGTGCGGGCGCTACTTTGGCATGGCGCGGCTAGGGCCAAGGTAAGGGTGTTTGGCTTGGCGTGGCGTGACCAGGGCCAAGGTAAGGGTGTTTGGCTTGGCGTGACGTGACCAGTGTAGCTAGGGCCAAGGCAGAGTGTGTTTGGCATGGCGCGGCTATCTCAGGTTAAGTGTGGCTGGCATGATTTTCCATTGGCACGGAGGTGCAGCTAGCATGGCTGGCATGCTTTGGCGCGTTTGGTATGGCTGGCATGATTTTTCATTGGCATAGAGATGCGGATAGCTCGGGCTAGGTGTGGCTGGCATGATTTGCCATTGGCACGGAGGTTCGGCTAGCATGGTTGGCATGCTTCGGCGCATTTGGTATGGCTGGAATGATTTGCCATTGGCATAGAGATGCGGATAGCTCGGGCTAGGTGTGGCTAGCATGATTTTCCATTGGCACGGAGGTGCGGCTAGCATGGTTGGCATGCTTCGGCGCGTTTGGTATGGCTGGCATGGTTTGCCATTGGCATAGAGATGCGGTAGCTCGGGCTAGGTGTGGTCGGGCATGATTTGCCATTGGCACGGAGGTGAATTAGGATTTTGTTCGTTGTAACCCTAATTTGAAAAATACCCCTATTAATTACGACTACATGCATTAAATGTTCTAATAAATGTGTCACTTTGGTGACATTAGATTATTTGGGGTTTTACGATTTTACCCTTTGTCTAAAAAACACCATCAATATTAAGTCCCCTGCTTAGCTCGGAACATGGGCTTTGTTGCGAGGTAAGCATAAGATGGTGACAAACTATCATCAGCAAGTCGTAAAGAGAATTGAGAAGATTTGTCTGACCTTTTTATAAATAGGATTTGGAATCCTTGCCTCGCGATTTGCACAAATCGGGAGGCTGGCGCAATTGGGAAGTCAGCATCATTGAGAGACAGGAAGCTGGGCAGCATTTGAGAAGTTGACGCGAGTTAGGAAACTGAGCGTGCTAGCTGGTGGGACCGGCGCAAGGTAGGGAAGTTGAGCGTGCTTGTTGGCGTGACTTGGGCGGTCATTGGGAAGTTGGCGTGAGTTGGGACCGGTGCAACTTGGGCGGTAATGGGAAGTGGTTGCGAGTTGGGAAACTGAGCGTGCTAGCTGGTGGGACCGGCGCAACTTGGGTGGCATTGGGAAGTTGGGCGTTCTTGTGAGCCCGCACGATTTTTGGTAAAGGGAGATCCTTCCCTATTTCAGAATCTTCACGCCCATATATATATAAAATCCCTTTCTCTCATCTTGCACCTTATTCCTTTCATCCTTTCCTACTAGCGGCAGAGTCACAAAGCAAAACCGGCTTCCAGGTATGTCTTCCAGTACTTCTCTTGTTTCCCTTTTCATGTAGGTGCAAACCCTAAGAGTAGGCGTTTTTCTTTATAATCCTTGCAATGATATTGCGCATATAATTTCTTAGCGTGTCTCTTGTAGAAAATATTGTATGTATGCGACCAAGGGAAATACTGCATATATTATTCGAACCCGTAGGAAAGTGCTCCATATATAATTTTGAACCCGAAGAAGGATCCTGCAGACGCACTTGAGCCCGTGTAAAATACTGCGTATATAATTTTGAACCACAAAGAAGAAAATCTTTGCGTGTGCGATTTTGAACCGTAGAGAATACTGTATATGAATCCCGAAGAAGAATACTGTATATGTGCTTCATATGACTTCGAACCCGTAGGGAATATTTCATATATGAATTTCGGTCCTGAAAGAAATACCGCGCGTGCAGTCTTGAACCCATAGAAAAATGCTCCCTATATAATTTTGAACCCGAAGAATGATACTGCAGACGCACTTGAGCCCGTATAAAATACTGCGTATATAGTTTTGAACCCGAAGAAAATACTGCGTGTGCAGTTTTGAGCCAGTAAAGAATACGCCCTCTTTTTTTTTGTATTTCAGGTTTTCCTTTTGTCGGGCGCGGTTATGTGTCAGGGAGATAATTTTGTTTTTTCTCCGTGTGCAGATATCTTGTTACTAAATTGTTATGAAGAAATCCGACAAGATGTTACCTGAACAAAATTTCGCCTCATCGAAGGATGTCCATAGTTCCAAACCAAACACGGATGATGAATTCTTCGCCAAAAAAAACTTGTCTCTGCTCGGAAAAATCACCCAGGTTTCGTGCCAATTTTGTTAACCGATAGTGAAGATGAAAAGAAGACACGTTCGGTTATGAGAAGAACACCATACGGTTCTGTCTTCATAAAGGGGTATATTCCTCTTCCAACATTGATTTCAGGATGTGTCAAAGCCCATTGCGTTGTTTTTATAGATGGGTTGAGTTCATGGTGAGTAAGGAGCACATAAACACCAACCTGACTCGAGCGCAGATTATTGATCCCGAGCTTCGGTAAATCTCCAGCATTAGGAAGGATATCCCGGGATTGGTTGCTTTCATCTCCAGGATGGTGTTCGGACACCCATACAATCATATGTAGATGGGGTGAGATAACTTTCTCCTTGGAGAGTGTGGCTCTCTTCTTTGAATCTTAGAATCGGGAATCTTAACATCCAATTATCTCGAAAGTGAGGTGAAGATGCGGGATGACCTTGCCGCTAAGTTGGGATATTTCGCTCGGAAAGACTACCTGCGAAGTTGAAGGATTAAATAGGAAATAGGATGAAAGGTGCCTTTACAGTGGTGGATATCTCAATGGTTTCCGGACGAGTGGAACCTAAACCGAAAAGCGGTGATCTTCACGTTGCAAAGCATTTTGGCTCTGGTTGTCTAGAGACATTTTTGATGACGGTTACGGCAAGAAGGAGATAAGACCGGAGTTGCTAGCGATTGCTTGTGAAGTTGGCAAAAGGTGAAGTTCTTCCCATTGGCAAGCTATTCCTCGGTTCCATGTATGTGCATCTGGATCACCTAGTTGCGAACATGCGAGTTTCGAATGGTTTCATGAAAGTAGATTCATATGTGCACATTGCTTTTCTGCAAGTCTGGCTATGGGAGCACTTTGAGAAGTATGCTCCGAAACCGATGCCTTCGATTCCCGCGAGTTGGGGGGGTTCCCGAATTCTTCGATGGGTGAAAAGGCGTCCAAAGGTTGGCATGAGCTTGGTTAGTCTTCTTGACAAGTCGTATGAAATCAGTTTTCGCCCATGGGAGCAGGTCCATAGGTCGGTGACTCAGATTGACACCTTTGCTTCTGCTCCAATCATGTCTTTGTCTTCTGATGGCGATTTGAGCGTTGGTGAAAACATGTTCATTCAAAGCTACATGTCCGGTTATATGCCGTCTTTCTTCATGGGGTCTCTCGGATAGCTGCCACAATATTGGCCGTCTTGCTCGTCACATGGGTTTCGATCAAGGGTGCCCCTTGCTTACCGTAGGTGATCCTTAAGGATTCATTGCGTGCCACCCTTAATGCAAGTGCCCTTGAGCCGGGTATCCGCCTTCCCTTCTTTCAAACGGGAAGAGTAACTTCGACGACCTATGGCTATAATGAGTTCTGGTGCGACGAGTTTATTATGATCCAAGATTTTGTAAATGACGTGGTGGAGAATGTTCGTTGTAAACCTTCCCCAACAGTTTTGAAGAAGTATCCAATGTTGAGAGATCTCAAGAGAAAGTTGCCTAGCAACTCGGAAAGTCCCAGGCCAAGGAACGGAGAACGAAGAATCGTGCTGGCGGGTTCCGGACGGTTTCAAAAGATCCTCCCGCAGCTCTCGTGTCTTTCTGTTCTTCCAATAACCAGGTATGTGTCGCCTCTTCGTTGGTCTGTCTCAAAACACGTGAATTTCTGCTGAAAACATGTGTCTTGTTTCCTCCAGGGCTTCGGTAGTGTTAATGCTTTCGCTGCCCTTGCACGTTGCCAGGAGACGACAATTTCTTCAAAGAATTCCGGCAGCACTGAGCCTTCTCATAGCGGTGATGAGTCGGAGAAATAAGAAAGTTCGACGAGTGAGAGTGATTCCTCCAAAGAAAGATTTGGTTCTTCTTCGGGAATTGGTTCGGTGAGTTTCGCGCTTCTTTTCCTTTCTTCTTCCGTTTCTTCTTTTGAAAAATGTCTAACTCAAGGTCGCAGGAGGAATCAGGTTCGGAGGACGATTCTGGGGTGGAGCCACACGAAAACTTGTCTTTGGTGACCAGTGCCAGTGACTCGGAGATGGGAGCTAGCCAATCGCTGGGAACAGATGTGGTTCAAACGGTGGATGATTCCCTGACGGTTGCTGTCGTAGACATAGAAGAAGACCCTTTGCGAGTCGTGAGGCCAGTTGCAAGCGCCATTTTTGATCCCCCGTATTTGGTTCCTTATCCAGGTCATGTGCTGGTTGGCGGCTTCAGCGTGCTGGCTAAGTATGAGGCGTTGTAAACCAGAATATGGGAGAAGTACGGACATATGGCAACTACCAAGAAAGTCACTAGTCGATTTGCGCTGGTTAAGCGTGTGGAAGAGGCTTTATCTTCCATCGAGGATATGCGTGAGGTGACTGGTCACACCGTTTCTGAAGATGTTATTGCCGACTGGGAGCACAATCGCGACGTGTGCGTAGAAAAGGAGTTCAACACTTCGTGGTTTTTCGAAGGCCTTCTTTGAGATCCAAAAGTTGAAAGATGCAGTAATCGAAAGCCTTTCCGCCGAGGAGATTGCACGACAGGAGGTAGAACTCGAAAAGCTTTCCAAGATGTTGACTATGAAGAGAGCGGCTCTTGAAGATGCAAAGTTGACTTTATCCAAGAAGAACAGACCTCTGTTGGATGATTTTCCTTGAATGTTTCTCTGTTAAACTTTCATTTAGGTTCTTCTTCTCTCTTTTTTCTTTTTTGAAAGACATACTGGATCTCTGGTTCAAAGTTTGACCAGTTTTGATAGACAGCTGGTAGCTTTTGAGGGTATTGGATTATTTCTGGGATGAATGGTTTTGATAATATGACTCTGGTTATGTTTTGGGAAAGGAGTATTGTATTTATGAAAGTGTGTGCTAGCAATAGGCACAAGACGCAGTATGACGGTTTTATTAATAACCTAAAAACAGATCGTATATCTTGCCCAATCTAAATTTACTTACTTCATAGGTTTTTGCAAACACGCCTCTCTCCATGTAAAAGGTGGCTTTGCTGGTAGCATCGCCAACAAGTCCCCAATCGCTGGTAGCATCTTGCCGAGTCCCGGTTTTTCGGTGTAGTTTTAACAACCGGTAACAAGGGTTGTCGGCAGTTGAGTCGGATTGAGTCGCCTTCCCCTACCATCTTGACATCTGGGTCGAAGAACGAGATCGACAGTCTGACATTGTAGCTGATAGACGAGATCGACAGTCTGACATTGTAGCCGATAGATCAATCCTCCCGCTGTGGTCGCCAATTATTTATGGGTAAAAATTGTTTCTGCCGATTTCGGTAAATTCGGTAGGTGAGTGAGAAACTGGTTCAAACCCTAAACAAATGTAATGCACGTGAGCACTTTATAAATTCGAGAGATCAATCTGTACAAGTCCGGCCTAAACCAAGAAATGGCCATTCCAGACTTGCTTCGGTCACAAAGTGGAGGAGAAGGGTTGATTTTGGGAGGGAAGCAAAGAAAGGTGTTGAGACCATAATAATTCTGGGAGAGTAGTGTCTCAACTTGTATCAGAAAGTGGAAGCTTCGGAAGCTTGCAAGAGATGAAAGCTTTTTGGAGAGCTTGCAAAGTCGCCTTTTCTGAGAGTGTAGTATTTTTCTCCTGACCGAGACTTATTGTCTGGTGGAAATAGGTAAGACTTATTTATACAAGTCGAGATTGAAACGTACCCTGGCCTCATGAAGGAAGAGAGTAAAGGGTGAAATAATGGGAGGAGGTGGTAACCGCATGGTGTTAATGGGTGAAAACGTTTTCACCATTATTTCCTCATTTATTTGACCGCTTTATTCCTTTTCACGCTTTCTTAATGTGAGCGTAGTGTACGCTGCAAAGTTGTGACCGCCAAACCAAGACCCTGGAAAGCATCCCCCAGTTTGTGTTGATATCTCGAGTGTTGGTTGCATCTTGAGTGCAAGTGGTGTTGCTAGGGGCGCATATGGCATGTGCCAATGGCATGTGCGGAATGCCTTTGTTGCGAGTTGCACCTCGAGCGCAAGTGGCAATGCCAGAGCTTCTAGTGGTGTATGTGGCATGTGCCAATGGCATGTGTGGAATGCCTTGGTGGTAGGTTGTACGTTGAGTGTAAGTGGCTACCAGCGTGGGTTTTGGCATGCGCCAATGGCGCATACGGCCAAGTTGGCCTAGGTTTGCACGGCTTGCAAGTTAGGCTACCAGCGTGTATTAGGGCCATGACTAGGTAATGAAAGCTACCAGGCGAGCGTGTTGGCATGTGCCAATGGCATGCGTGGCACAATAGGGTCACGGCCTGGTAAGAAAAGCTACCGGCGACGCATGTTGGCATGTGTTGGCATGCTACCATGCGAGCGTGTTGGCATGTGCCAACGGCATGCTCGGCCATTAGGGCCACGGTTTGGTAAGAAAGGCTACGGCGCATGTTGGCATGTGCCAATGGCATGCTTGACCAATTTTGGTCGCATGTTGGCATGTGCCAATGGCATGCTTGGCCGTGGCCAATTTTATGGGGCCAGCGTCTTGGTGAGAAAAGCTACCATCGAGCATGTTGGCATGTGCCAATGGCATGCGTGGCCAATTTGGGTCGCGCCTTGGTAGAAAAAGCTACCGCGAGCATGTTGGCATGTGCCAATGGGCATGCGTTGGGCGTACAATTTGGGAGCAATTGCGTAGGTCACCTTGGTAGAAAAAAGCTTGGCGAGCGTGTTGGCATGTGCCAATGTCAAAATTTGCGTGTAGAAAAAGCCATGTGCGATGGCATGTTGGCCAATTTGGGTCGCGCCTTGGTAGAAAAAGCATGCGTGTTGGCATGTGCCAATGGCATGCGTGGCCAATTTAGGTCGCGCCTTGGTAGAAAATGCTACCAGCCGAGCATGTTGGCATGCCAATGGCATGTGCCAATTTGGCATGCGCTTGGTATGGCTACAGCGAGCATGTTGGCATGTGCCAATGGCATGCGTGGACAATTTGGGTCGTGCCTTGGTATAAAAAGCTACCAGCGAGCGTGTTGGCATGTGACAATGGCATGCGTGGACAATTTGGCCTAGGTTGCATGGTTTACAAGCCTAGGTGCGGGCGCTACTTTGGCATGGCGCGGCTAGGGCCAAGGTAAGGGTGTTTGGCTTGGCGTGGCGTGACTAGGGCCAAATTAAGGGTGTTTGGCTTGGCGTGGCGTGACCAGGGCCAAGGTAAGGGTGTTTGGCCAGCGTGGCGTGACCCGGTGTAGCTAGGGCCAAGGCAGAGTGTGTTTGGCATGGCGCGGCTAGCTCGGGTTAAGTGTGGCTGGCATGATTTGCCATTGGCACGGAGGTGCAGCTAGCATGGTTGGCATGCTTTGGCACGTTTGGTATGGCTGGCATGATTTGTCATTGGCATAGAGATGCGGCTAGATCGGCTAGGTGTGGTCGGGCATGATTTGCCATTGGCACGGAGGTGCGGCTAGCATGGTTGGCATGCTTCGGCGCATTTGGTATGGTGGCATGATTTGCCATTGGCATAGAGATGCGGCTAGCTCGGGCTAGGTGTGGCTGGCATGATTTGCCATTGGCACGGAGGTGCGGCTAGCATGGTTGGCATTCTTCGACGCGTTTGGTATGGCTGGCATGGTTTGCCGTTGGCATAGAGATGCGGCTAGCTCGGGCTAGGTGTGGCTGGCATGATTTGCCATTGGCACGGAGGTGAATTAGGGTTTTGTTCGTTGTAACCCTAATTTGAAAAAATACCCCCTATTAATTACTGACTACATGCATTAAATTTTATAATAAATGTGTCACTGGTGACATTAGGTTATTTGGGGTTTTACGATTTTACCCTTTGTCTAAAAACCACCATCAACAGGTAGTTGTTTAACCAGTGTTTTATGTGTTAATTTTTGTTTGAAAGTCTATAAACTCGTTTTATAATACATTTATGCAATTTTATTGTTTACTTCTTGTTAAATAATCACGCTAAAATCCTTTTTTCCATCTTATAATTAAATAATCATATACAAATAAAATTAGTCTCGTTATAAGGTCATATAATACTTATCAATTTATCATACGGAAGATGGGTCATTTGTCCAAATATTTTTAAAACATGGTTCAAATGGACGAGTAAAAATTAGTATCGGTGAAATGGACACTAAAAAAATAGCAAGGATGAAACTGGATTCATCCCGACTTAAACTTAAAAAATAGTAAGGATGAAACTGGATGCATCCTGATGTAAATTAAAAATAAGAAAAAGTATTTGAAAATGGGTAGGATGAAACTGGTTACATCCTGACTATTTTTATATTTTTGTCCATTTAAACAATATCAAAATCTAGATGTCTTTTTCACCCAGGAATTATTAATTTTAGTCTTTTTAACCAATTTTGTGTTTATCATATATGTAAGACGAATTTTAAGTGCCGAACTCACATTTATAAAACGAATATGCACGTTCGTATGCCGTTCCGCACTACTGTCCAAACAACGAACCGTTGACCGGATCTTTGACCGAATTCGACCTATCCAAATCCGTATAATTCCTGTACGAATGCCATCCCGAACTACTACACGTACCCCAAATTGCTAACTAATATTCAGAATAACTAAAAATATTGTTCGTGAATCAGCATTCGTCAAATAATGACACCTCGTCAGTCATTTCAAGTAATTATTATGAGCTATGAGGTGATCCAAGAAAAAAAAACAAATGAAAAAAAAAAAAAAAAAAACTCCTTTGAAGTAATAACCTTATGTTCAAGTCCGCATTTATGGAGCTTAGACCCAAAAAAAGAAAAAAAGAAAATTTAAACTAATTAAACTGAATAATAACCACTTTAAAAACCTGGCTTGATTGGGGTATACTCAAACTAATTGGGGTATACCCAATTTTAAAGGGACTCTTTTTTAAGAGCAAAGGGGGAGGTCAGTGGGTAAAGTTACAAAATTACCCTTTCCCATTATAACTCTAATTACTACCTAAATCAGTTTTCATTCTCTTCATTTCATCTTCTTCTCTTCTTCTTCTCCTCCACAACCTTACCGGCTCCATCACCCCCACCACCACCAAAACTCGTCGATCAATTCGTTAAAATCGTCGATTCAAAAACTCTGATTAATCTTCATCAATGGATCCACCACGGAAGAAGGCAATTTGTATGAAAGAAACTAATCGAAAACCCAATGAATATAACCCTGGAATTGCAAATTTGGTTGCTAAGAAAGTGAAGATAAAAAAGGTTGAAGAAGAAGGAATTGAACCCGCTGAAACACGTGAAATGGTGCGCTTAAGAAAGTAAGGGCTTGTTTAAACTCACTCTAGTACTTCGATTTCATGTTTGCATGTCAAATTAGGTCAGAAAATTCGAATTTGTGAATTGGCGGTTGCGACGCCGGCAAGGTTTTTTTTATCGACCTTTCCGGGATTTCATAGTTAGTGTTTGGCCGGCAAGCTATAAGGTTGAAGAACTTGCCGGATGTATAGTTTCTGTAACTACTACTAGCAGAGCCGGCAGGTTATTCAATTGTATACCTTGCCGGCGTCAGTTTTTTTTAATGAAGCCGGCAACTTTTTGTTTTTTACGTACTCTGCCGGCTGCTTCTTTTGAATGTTTCCTGATGCCTAGAGTTTTTTAATCCGGAAGGGTATTTGTATAAAACCATGTCGGCGGTTTGTCAGCCGGCAATGTATGTGTAATGGACCTTGCCGACTAGTTTAGTGAAAAATCCTATATTTTTTTGTGCGCCGGAAGGCTATTTTGATGATACACTGCCGACTTTGTCTTATATCCGGCACTCATCTTTTGGTCGACCTTTCCGGCCATTGTTCCGCCGGATATGTTGTATATGTCTAACCTGCCGGCCTGTAATGTTTTTTTTTTTCTGAATTGTTCTTGTTCAGATTGCGAATAGCAAAGAAGAAAGCAGCTCTGAAAGCAGCTCTTAGTCCTCCTTCAAACCCTCCTCGTGTTGGTGATAAACTCTTGTCTTCAAAACATCGAGGGTATATGTTGTGCTTGGGAACAACAAAGGTCTTAGAACCACTATCTGAACCCAATGATTCAGACGAGACTCCAGATGAAGACCAATCAATTCCATATGGTAGAAGAGGTGATGATGATGATGTTGATGAAACTAATCCGGATGCTGGAGGAGGTAACAATGATGATGATGATGATGGTGATGATGAGGTAACAATGATGATGAGGTAACAATGATGATGACTGGGATTCCAACCACCCTTCCACATTTACATGTTTGCTTATATTTTACATTTAATTTTATAAAAAAGTGAAGGAAAAAAAATGTTAAGGAAAATATATAAATTGACGATTATGATGTAAATGGATGGTTATGATGGGAGATTCAAAAAAGATAAGAAGAAAAAGATAAATAGACCTTCTACAACCCCCCTTAAGAGTTGTCGTAGAGTTATAAACACTTCTGCTATATTTTTCTTACTTCTTCTAAATTTTATTCACTTCTGCAAAAAAATTCTCACTTATGCTAAATTTTTCTCATTTCTGCTAAAAATTATTTTGGTCTCCGGTTCTGCTAATTTTTCTCACTTCTGCTAAAAACTATTTTCTCTAACACCCTCCCACTAAATTCCAGAAATTTAGGCCTTTTGATATTGGGTAGAAATATCCAAAAGAGGGTTTGTTTAAGGTTTTAGAGAATATTCTGATGGAATCTTACTTCTAAAGGGTTCATCTTTACAAATTTTATCATATATCCTGCTAATTTTGGAGTGACAACCACTTCAGACACTGAGGGTTCATGGTTCGTATGCCCTTGAAAAAAATTTGAAGCTAGAAATGACACATGAGATCCACATTTAAATAGATGGATTCATCGTTCTTACCAAGTTTCCAACTTATAGTAGTCTACCCACGGCAAGGTTTCGATCTCGGGGTCAGTGTATGCTTAGATTATGCCAGAATAAGGTTTGCTTAAGGTTTTGGAGAATATTCCAAAGGAATCTTACATGTAAATTGATAGATTCATCGTTCTTACGAAGTTTTCGACTTATAATAGTCCACTCACGGCCAGGTTTCGATCTCGGAGCCATGGTGTGCATACAATATGCCAGAATAGGGTTTGTTTAAGGTTTCAGAGAATATTCCAAAGTAATCTTACCTGTAAATGGATAGATTCATCGTTCTTACGAAGTTTTAGACTTATAGTAGTCCAATCACGGCCAGGTTTCGATCTTGGGGCCAGGGTGTGCATACAATATGCCAGAATAAGGTTTGTTTAAGGTTCCAGAGAATATTCCAAAGGAATCTTACCTGTAAATGGATGGATTCATCGTTCTTACGAAGTTTATGACAGATTTCGATCTCGAAGCCAGGGTATGCATACAATATGCCATAATAAGGTTTGCTTAAGGTTTCGGGGAATATTCCGAAGGAATCTTACCTGTGAATGTATGGATTCATCATTCTTACGAAGTTTCCGACTTATAGTAGTCCACTCACGGCCAGATTTCGATCTCGGAGCCAGGGTATGCATACAATATGCCAGAATAGGGTTTGTTTAAGGTTTTGTGGAATATTCCGAAGGAATCATACCTGTAAATGGACGGATTCATCATTCTTACCAAGTTTCCGACTTATAGTAGTCCACTCACGGCCAGATTTCGATCTCGGAGCCAGGGTATGCATACAATATGCCAGAATAGGGTTTGTTTAAGGTTTTGTGGAATATTCTGAAGGAATCATACCTGTAAATGGACGGATTCATCATTCTTACCAAGTTTCCGACTTACGAGTAGTACACTCACGGCCAGTTTTAAAATTTCGGAACCAAGGTCTACATATAATATGCCAGAATATAGTTTGCTCAGGGTTTCAGAGAATATTCCGAAGGAATCTTATTTGTAAAAGGATAGATTCATCGTTCTTACGAATTTTCCGACTTATAGTAGTCCACTCTCGTCCATGTTTCGATCTCGGAGCCAAGGTATGCATACAATATGCCAGAATAGAGTTTGTTTAAGGTTTCAGAGAATATTCCAAAGGAATCTTACTCGTAAATGGATGAATTCCTCGTTCTTACCAAGTTTCCGACTTATAGTAGTCCACTCACGGCCGGGTTTCGATCTCGGAGCCAGGTTATGCATACAATATGCCAAAATAGGGTTTGTCTAAGGTATTGGAGAATATTTTGAAGGAATATTATCTGTAAATGAATGGATTCATCGTTCTTACGAAGTTTCCGACTTATAGTAGTCAACTGGCGGCCAGGTTTCAAGCTCGAAGCCACTTTCTTTCTCGAATCGAAACTGAGCTTCATATTTATCGATTTCAATGATGTATCATGCTAAGTTTGAAGTGAAAACCCTCCCGGAGCTTCTAGGTTCATAGTTTGTTTGCTGTTATACCACATTTGAAGTTCGAATCGACACTAAGCTTCATATTTATCGATTTCAATGATGTATCCTGCTAAGTTTGAAGTTTGAACCTTCCCAAAGCTTCTTGGTTCATAGTTTGTATGTCGTTATACCACATTTGAAGTTCGAATCGACATTAAGTTTCACATTTATCGATTTCTATGATGTATCATGTTAAGTTTGAAGTCAGAACCGTCCCGGAGCTTCTTGGTTCATAGTTTATTTGTTGTTATACCACATTTGAAGTTTGAATCAACACTAAGCTTCATATTTATCGATTTCGATGATATATCCTACTAAGTTTGAAGTCTGAACCTCCCGAATCTTCTTGGTTCTTAGTTTGTTTTTCATTATGCTACATTTGAAGTTGGAATCAACATTGAGCTTCATATTTATCGATTTCGATGATGTATCCTGCTAAGTTTGAAGTATGAAGCCTCCCGTAGCTTCTTGGTTCATAGTTTGTTTGTCATTATGCCACATTTGAAGTTGGAATCAATACTGAGCTTCATATTTATCGATTTAGATGATATATCCTGCTAAGTTTGAAGTTTGAACCCTCCCGGAGCTTCTTGGTTCATAGTTTTTTTGTCGTTATACCACATTTGAAGTTGGAATCAACATCGAGCTTCAAATTTATCGATTTTGTTGATGTATCCTTCTACGTTTGAAGTGTGAACCCTCCCAGAGCTTCTTGGTTCATAGTTTGTTTGTCGGTATACTGAATTTGAAGTTTGAATCGACACTGAGCTTCATAATTATCGATTTCGACGATGTATCATGCTAAGTTTTAAGTCAAAACCCTTCCGGAGCTTCATATTTATCGATTTCGATGATGTATCATATACTAAAGCTACTTCATGACCTATGTGTCTATTCGGAATTCAAACCAGAAACACAAAGAGAAAGCACAAAAACACAAAGAGAAAGCACAAAGAGAACACACTTGCCTTGATCCGTATGATAGTCTTTAATCAAATCTCTACCGTTTATAAATTTTCTTAATCCGTATGACTATCTTTCTCCACCTATCTCCACCGTCCAAAAAAATATATACAAAACCTTAAAGATTTTACACCCTCATTTTCATATCGCTTTCTTGGTGGGTTCTCCTTCTCCTCTCAAACTCCGCCTCCACCAAAACCCTAAGCGGCAGCTTCTTTCTCTTTTCTTTTCTTTTCAATTTTTTCTGAACAAGAAGGAGAAAAGCTAATCAATGGGAGCCAGATCTGTTCAATGGGGCCTTATTTTTCTTACTTTTTACATTTCTCTATTTGCTTATGCAAAATTATTCCTCTGTATTCATTACTTAGCCGGTTAGATGCGATTGTTAGATGAGATTTAGATTATGTTTCACTGAAGCCTTCAATTGTTTGAGGCAATCAAGAAAGTTGAATTCGATTTTGAAACCGGAGTATGGGAGTCTATATCTCGACCAGCTCGTTATATAATTGGACGAGTGCTCACAAGGGATGTCGGCGCTAGGTTAACTGCATACCAAGTTTTAAGTAAGCCCTCAATATTCTTTTGCGGTCTCTTTCCGTTTCATACTTCCATTCTTTTTCTGCTTCAGTTTTGTTAACCTTACATTATTCTTTGTTTCAGGACACGCATGGATTTTATTCTATACATAGTGGACTTTGAAGACACTATCAATCAAATCAAAATTGAGAGCTGGTAAACCCTCTAATGGATTCATTGAACCACAAGATACATTAGAGAGAGCTAGGCTTACAATCAATGCTTTGCGTCTCAATAGTGACTCAAATACCCGTAATCAATGCTTCATTCACTAGAGTATCATCAACAATTCAGGTATGTCTAGTTTTAATATTTTTATGCATCAATAATAAACCGCTTGCTTGTGTGTTTCATATTTTACATGTAATAGCATAAGAAATTAAATATTTGATGGTGTCTGCAGGCAGCAATGGAAGACACACTTGTTCGCATATTAACTCCCAAACGCTCTATCGTTGTATTGAGGGGTGTACATGCTTCCAAGGAGCAAGGGAGGCGATATGTAATCACTTCTGTTGTTGTAAACGGAATCGTGAAGTCTACCAATCTTATGTTGCTATTGAGGAAGGTATGAAGATTTTGGGTCTTGAAGTTTGAAGTCTGAACATGAGGAAGGAAAAAACAAGGTAATTGTTATAATGATGATTGAATATATGATTATATGATCTTCATTTTTGCAAGATTCTATTACTGATCTGTTTTAAACTTGGGATTAGTCTTAGAGTGTTCTCATTTTTATTTGTGTCATCTTCGGGTACTGCGTTACTTAGCTATGTTACTAGCAGTTATTGGTGTGGCTCTTTGTTCCACTTTATTCCTAAGTCTATTAGAGTATAACATGGTTCCAACTTCCAAATCAGTTCTCTAGGTATACTATTTTCTAGTATAACATGATTCTGGCGCCACTCTTTACTATTCATTATGTAACTCTTTACTATTCACATTTGGTTGTTATCTTGGTATACTCAATTAAATTTTCACTTGTGTTTTACAGAGATTCTGCCATTATAGCTGAAGCTTGCAGTCACAATGTCACCCACAGTAGGATTCCAAGGGTTGACAAATGATTTTTGAAGCTGGGCAAGAATAGCTAAAAGGGCTTTACTAAAACAGAAGTGTTATTAGATTATTTTCTTGTTAGTGTAGAAATTAAACTGATCGTCTGTAGTAATAACAATAGTGATTATAATTGGAAATGTTGATCTTGTTTTCAAATACATGGTTATTAAAGTATTACAGATTTAATTTTGTATTTAAATTCTCAAAATTTAATATTTTTTTTCAAATCGAATATGTACCACAACACATAATTAGAGTTGTCAAAGAAATGACATATAATTCTTCCCATAGTTGTCAAAGAGGTGACATACAACTTAAACCAAAGTTTTCAAAGAAATGACATACAACTCTAATCATAGTTGTCAAGGAATTCACATACAACTCTAACCAAAGTTGTCAAAGAATTCACATACAACTCTAATCATTGTTGTCAAGGAATTCACATACAAGTCTACCCCTAGTTGTAAACTAAATTTCTACAACCCCAACAAATGTAGTGTAGGAGTTATTTTCACAACCCAGGTAAGAGTTGTGTTAGACATTAAGAAGAAATTTAAAAAGACATTCACAACTAAAACAAGTGTTGTACAAAACTGAACCACAACCACGTTTACGACTCTAGATGAAGAGTTGCAAAGAATTGAAGACCTTCGACAACCCCACCCCCACCCCCTCCTTGTGCAACCTATCAATAAGCGTCGTCGTATGTTGTACGACCACTGTTTTCTGGGGTAGTTGATCGCTATTTTTCTCGTAGTGCGCCGTGTCAAAGATTCCTAATTGTTCGTTCACAGCATGATAGCCACAATTTTCATCTCCGTCGACATCATCCGTATATAAAATATACTCGCGAATAACCTCGGGAAGTTGGTCTATGTAAGACTGTATCTTGGTATGATAACTTCTAATTGTCCTACCTGCTCGGGATCCTTATACATCTTCATATTACCCTTTTGTAAGAACAATATATCCAAACCATCCTCTGCAATCTCTACACTTGCAATGTCTTCGATATGTGATGGGAGTCCGTACTTCCTTGGCCTACCCTTTTTCCTTGGAACTAAAACTACATCAACTATGCTATCACTTTAGTTTGTCACCATCTTTGCCTCGTCGCCTTGTTGTTCTTTTTCACTTGATGATGACACCTTTGGCGGCCTACCCCTTTTTCTTGGAACCTCCGCTAGATCGACTATGGGTATGGATTCTGAATGCTCACCATGTTGTTCTTTGACACTTGATGATGATACCTTTGGCGGCCTACGCCTTTTCCTTGGAACTTCCGCTAGATCGACTATGGGTATGGCTTCGGAATGCTCACCTTGTTGTTCTTTGACACTTGATGATGATACCTTTGGCGGCCTACCCCTTTTCCTTGAACTCCCGCTAGATCGACTATGGGTATGGCTTCGGAATGCTCACCTTGTTGTTCTTTGACACTTGATGTTGATACCTTTGGCAGCCTACCCCTCTTCTTTGGAACCTCCAATGAGTTGGCTTTTAGTGTAGATACAGAGTCCTTTGTTTGTTGTTGACTTAGCGGTTCCTTCCTCGGCCTACCTCTTTTGTTTGGAACCTACGCTTCCACGAACCTTTATTCTGAAATAACACATGCGGTTAGATCTCGTTTCTTACTTGTCGCGAGTTCTTCTTCACGTTGAGTCATTTCTTTCAATTCTACCCTTTGTTTTTTCTTTTTTGTTTTAGTTTGTGGTCTACCTATTGGATTTCCTTTTCTTGGCTCTTCACTTTGTGCGATCCATGGACGAGTAATTAGCCTTAGTTGGCTCAACAAGACTTTCCGGCTTACCGAGGTGCCACGTGAGTAAGCTTCAAAGAATTTCTTTGCTTTGTTCATATCCCATGGAGATTGCCCGGGATATCCCGAAGGGGGAGGGTCGAAAGATAGTTGCTTCCAAAACGGATCAATAACCTCAATAGGTATCACTTCTTCATACTTCACAACCATATGACGACACGGAAGCCCCAATGAAGACATGTCGGGACAAATACACACATCACCCGGTTTTTCGTAATTTTTCTCATATTCCATTTGTCTCATCATATGTTTTATTGCCCAATGAGAGACGTTGAATTCTATTCCTTGGAGAAACTTACCATAACGAAGAAATTGAGTCATCCTTTCCATTAAGATTTTCTCAAAAGCCTCTGATGCGTGTCGTAACCACAACAAATTAATTAATATTTTTCCACCTAATTAACAAGTAATATAGTGTAGTCAAGATCGTTCCCACGAGGAGCAAGAGTTTCTAGTTGTCAAAATTGTCACAAAAAGGGGGGTGTAAAGCAAAAGGAAGTAAATAAAGCAATTAAAAGTTAAAGTTGAAATCAATAAAAGAGACAAGATCAAGGAATCCTTCTTCGTTGCAAAATAATGATTCAAGTTATGTTCTTTTCTACTTGTTATTAGTCACAAATTATCACTAACCGTAGGTAAAGCAGCTAGATCAGTGCTAAACCCCTAAATCCCTTGTATCACCGGACACGGAAGTTCTCGACTACCGGATTCTATTTACCAAACCACCTAGAATTAGATCACTCAAGATGTAATTTAAATAAACGCATTAAGATTTATGAACTTATTAGGTTGATATTAGTAGTTAGACTCTTAGATCAAGGTCTACTTTCTAACGTTGTTTTTACACACAATTGCTCCACGGAATCCCTCCGCAAGGTCTTGTGTTTGCTACTTATGTAAAGAGTCAAGAAACGATTACTTATCTCCTAACTTTCACTAGCTTTAGATCAAATTAACAAATCAATTTAGCGTGCACTCCAAACAATCTATCAATCAATCATGAATGAATAAACATTCCTATTAGTAAAAACAATCGATAATTATGTGAAAAACCTCAAGATAGAATTGAAACAAAACTCAAATCATATATTAAGAACTAGGAATTCATCCTCAATCAATAAGAAAATTAGCTACTCATGTTTTTGAAATTCACACAAAATAATTAAAAGGAGAATTTTCAAGTTCACACAAATAATTAAGAAGAAGAATTTTAGAAAAGCAAGCAAAAACACAAGTGAGGTGTGTGTAAAGAGGTGTGTGTAGAGAGGTGTCAAAAGATGTAGAAAACTTCTCTATTTATAGGCTTCAATATTCTCCAAATCTTCCAAGGAATAGAATCCTTTTCCTTTAGCAATTCAATTTCCAAATTCAAGTCTTTCTCTTCTTCCATCTTCTCTTTCCAAATTTGAGCCCAATTCTCCATCCAATTCCTAGTCCAAGTCTTCACACCCATGAGAGAAGTCCACAAAAAATTCTGGAATTTTTAGCTCGCCGAAAAACTGGTATTATAGCCGGAATCCGGCCGGAAAGTCGCCACCGACCACCTGAATTCTTCGCCGTCAATGGTATATTCGACGGAATATTCCGTCAGTCCACCGTTAGAGATAACGGTCAAATAGGTCAACCGTCAGTCAACAGTCAAGGAGAAGGAGTGAGTCAGCCACCGAGTCAGCATCTTACTCGGCTAACTGGTCTTATTCAGCTGAGTTGGATCGGCTCATCGGCCGGTATTGAGTTAACTCACCGGAATGGAGAACCGGCAGAGTTTCGGCTATTTTCTGGTGTTTCCCGGCCGAATTCAGGCCTTTACTTCTTTAGTTCCTGTGACATCCTAAACATACATCTAAAGCACAATTCCATCATTTCGTAACACCAAAGTGAGCACCATCATTCATCTGAGATCAATTTCAAACTCCTCCCTGTATTTTCAACTTCTTCAATTGCAGAGATTCAACATGAACTTTGTGTACTTCTCTGAAGTCTCAAATCGAACCCATTTTCTTCCCTGCTTCGATCCCAATCGATTTCAGCGAACCCTAAGTTCCTTCCTCCAAACAATGAGAACCACCTTCATCTCCAAGACCCTCATTTCTTCTCACTGAGTCGATCTCTCACAAACCCATCTCTGATTACATCTCAACTCAATCACAGACCCATAGCAGCAGGAACTCGGATCTCGACCACCAATTTTCTTTTGTTCTTCATAACCCTTAATCATCACCGTCTCAATCTCTGTCAGCAGCAATCGATCCCAATCCCAATTTCTATCAGTTGAACCCATGAATTTCTTTGACAGAACCAAATCTGTCTCCTTCTTCATCTGCTATAGCTTCATAATCAACTAACCCATTATTATTCATATAATTATCTATCTGGACCTTCAAAAACATTTTCAGTCAAAACCCATTAACTCAAATCATCACAGACTCGAGATTCAGCCACAGATTCGTCCCAATTTTCACTTTGTTCTTCTGATTCTCTCGATTTTGGCTGCAAGAACATCAATTTCTTCTCTCTCGTCGAAATGACCTCTCTACTTCTCTCAATCATCTTTCATTCATTGCATCACGATGCTGCAGTTCCATTAGCAGGAGTCTCTTCATAATTTCTCGATCCGTCTTGACTTGGTTTCACAACAATGACCCACAACTGCTTTCTTTTCTCGACTTTCAGGTGAACGGGATGAATGAATGAGCGATAATGATTGAGTAGATTCTCAATTTTAGGGTTGTAGGAGTAGGGAATGGATAACGTTACCCCACTGTATAGGCTAGGGGACACCCCCAGGGATAGGGTATAAACACCCATTCTCTCTTGATAAGGGCTAACCAATTTACTGACTCCTTAACCTCACTGGATCAGTATTTAGTACTCCTCCAAGAAGAGTTGCCCCTTTTTTCTCAAATTGGGTGATTTCTTCTCCTTTTCCTCCGTGCGACTCCAAAGTAGCTACAAAACTCAAAACAAGCGTAAAATACATAATTTACAAGAAAAATAGCAAAGAAAGCATAAACAATAGATAGTAAATAGGATGTATTCTACACCCTATCAAATTCCCCCACACTTAGACTTTGCTAGTCCTCGAGCAAATCAAACTAAAAACTCACAACTTCAAAGCGTTCAAGCGTCCCGAGCATCCAAAGAGCTATGAGGACATAGAGTTTCTGCATGCTAGTAATAAGAAGTTAGAAATACTAAAGAACATATTCTCATTCTTAAATGTTGAGTGAGAAATAACCACACCATAATGAGAGAACGCGTGTTTGAGAAACGATCAATAAGCATTTCGCCTCGACTTTTGCCTCACCAAAAAGGATTTTATGATAATTGCATTCAAAAAGACGGCTTTTATGGGTCTCACATGTGTGCAGGTAGGAATGAAAAGAGAAATCCTGCGACACGTTGAATGGTGGGAAGGACAACTTCCGAAATATTTTTTAAAAACCCACATCTTTTAACATTTTGAAAAACCATTTTTCGGACGATCTCTACGAAAGGAAATCAACCATTATTATCGAGGATGAGATTACTTACTCACCTTCACATCCGATCGCCAATTATGATAACACCACTCTCACGGCATCCAATAGAAACGTCTTCCGCTCCTCGTCTTTATCTTCTTGGTCTTCGTCTTCGGTTTCAACTATTGATGATAAACTCTCGAATTTCATAAATCCTTAACAATTTGTAACTCTTTCACCTTAAAAATCCTTGTCGCTTGAAACTTCCTTATAGATTTTTCCTTCCCCACGGCTTATTAAATAAATAAAAACAAAACAAATATTTCTCTTGTCTTTTTTTTTTTTTTTTTTTTCTTCTTTGAAATAAGAGAAATAAAATACAAAACAAAAAATAAACCATGGCCGTGGGAGAAGTATTTTACTACTCGATTCTTCACAACTTGTATCGTCTTGAAATCATAAACTTCAAAAATTCTCACCTTTTGATTTTCTTTGCTTTCATAAATAAGTCTTCATACTTGGATATAAAATTACCTCATTGTAGTGTAAGTCTTCAACATATATGTAAAAATCTGCTCTTTGTATGTTGCTTTACTTGAATATGAAATTTGCTTTTTTTCTCGTTCCGTTGCTTGTAAACCGTGAACTTTTTCCAACTTTCCTTGTAGATTTTGATGTCGCTCCTTGTTGATGATGATGGTGTTTCTATGGATCCGTTGTTGTCGAGAGAGAGAATGGTGCTAACTGCAAATCGAACTACAAGAAGGAGGCTTTCATCTATAGACGTCACCCTTAT
Source organism: Papaver armeniacum (assembly GCA_023531295.1). Classification (NCBI taxonomy): domain Eukaryota; kingdom Viridiplantae; phylum Streptophyta; class Magnoliopsida; order Ranunculales; family Papaveraceae; genus Papaver; species Papaver armeniacum. The sequence goes on from JAJJWW010010053.1 coordinate 244,408, forward strand.
GATTGACAAAATTAGCACTCAAGAGATCAAAGAGTAGTGCTTCTATTGGTGGGAGGTTGGGTAGCTCACCATTCTACCCGGAATTAACGTACGGTGACACACACTCAAAAGAAAGCTCTTTAGTATATGGAAAATTTCTGGTCGGTGCCTCACATGATATGAATACGGGTAGTCTCCACTAATGATTGATCAGCAACTCTAATAATGCATTTCTCCCTGCACCAAATTCGCATCACCGGCATGATTAAATCCATTATTTAACACTCAAACAAGCAAGAAATCCGAATGTAGTTCTCTAACATTTCCAAGTTCAATTATGTCGGTCAAAATCTCTATGTAAACATACCTAGAAGTATGCTAGTGACCCTAAAATCTTTAAAAGTTGGAGGTTTTATGTAAAACTTTTTTTTTTTTTTTTTTTTTTTTTTTTTTTTTTTTTTTTTTTTTTTTTTAAAAATACATTCTTAACCACTCCCCCACACTTAAACCTTACATTGTCCTCAATGTAATTGAATCCTCCTAGTAAAATCAAGGTGGGAAATTTTAACATGATAGGGAACAAGAAAAACAAATAACAAAAAGCAAAAGGATAAGAAATACAAAACCTATGGGTTGCCTCCCATTAAGTGTTTGTTTTAAAGTCGACAGCCCGACTTAGCTCTTGCTGCACATTACTCCTCCAGAGGGAGTGAATCTCCAAATGGAAGTTCATCCAAATTCACATAAGCGATGTTCTCATAGTATGGTTTCAATCTATGGCCGTTGACTTTGGAAACCGAATTGTCTCTAAGACTAGTAATTTCAACTGCACAATGAGGAAAAACATTAGTAACAACATATGGTCCAATCCATCGGGACCTTAACTTTCCAGGAAATAGTTTAAGGCGAGAATGATATAAAAGGACTTTTTGTCCCACGATGAAGCTTTTACGAGAAATCATCTTGTCATGAAAAAGCTTGGTCTTTTCCTTGTAAATACGGGCACTCTCGTAAGCATCATTACGTATCTCCTCTAACTCATTTAGTTGTAACTTCCGTTGTTTCCCCGCTTCATCATACTCCATGTTGAATTTCTTTATCGCCCAATAAGCCTTGTGTTCAAGTTCAACCGGAAGATGACAAGCCTTGCCATAAACCAACCGATATGGAGACATACCAATCGGTGTCTTATACGCCGTTCTATACGCCCAAAGTGCATCATTGAGCTTAAAGCTCCAATCTTTCCTTGTGGTATTCACCGTTTTCTCCAGAATGGACTTGATCTCACGATTTGAAATTTCCGCTTGTCCACTATTTTGCGGATGATAAGGCATACCAATTTTGTGTGTTATGTTGTACTTCTTGAGGAGAGCGTGGAAAGCCTTCTTGAAATGTGAGCCTCCATCGCTTATCACCACTCTTGGTGTACCATGCCTATTGAATATGTTTTCCCTTACAAAATCACAAACAACTTGAGAGTCATTAGTTTTGGTGGCTCTAGCTTCCACCCATTTCGAAACATAATCTACGGCAAGAAGTATATAAAAGTTCCCATTCGAATTGACAAAAGGGCCCATAAAATCAATACCCCACACATCAAAAATATCAACGGCGAGAATTGGTGTGAGTGGCATTTGATTTCGAGCACCTAGATTGCCCGTTCGTTGACATCTATCACACGATTTACAAAAACATATGAATCTTCGAACAAGGTGGGCCAATAAAATCCACTCTCGAGAACTTTGAGATCGGTACGTTTCGAACCAAAGTGGCCACCACAAGCAAAAGTGTGGCAAAAGGATAGGATGGATTGAAATTCGAGTTAGGTACGCACCTTCGAATTATTTGATCAACGCCATATTTCCATAAGTATGGTTCATCCCACACATATTGCTTAGCGACCTTCTTAAGTTTCATCTTTTGGAAATTAGTCATTGTACTAGGTACCTTCCTTGTCACCAAGTAATTCACTATATCCGCGTACCAAGGTGTTGATTCTTCCATGGAGAAAAGTTGTTCGTCCGGAAAGCGGTCTTGTAATGGAAGTTCTTCTTGAGACATAACAAGTCTACTAAGATGATCCGCAACGGTATTCTCCACACCTCTCTTGTCCCGAATTTCTATGTCGAACTCTTGTAACAATAGGATCCACCGGATTAATCTTGGCTTAGCTTCTTTCTTCTTTATTAAGTGTCTTAGTGCGGCATGATCGGAATACACAATAACCTTTGTACCCACCAAGTATGATCGAAATTTTTCCAACGCAAAAACTATAGCCAATAACTCCTTTTCCGTGGTAGAATAATTGATTTGTGCATCATAAGGGTCCTAGATGCATAATAGATAACATGGGACAACTTGTCCACTCTTTGACCCAAAACGGCTCCAACCGCATAATCACTAGCATCACACATCAATTCAAATGGAAGATTCCAATCCGGTGATTTGATAATTGGCGCACTTGTCAACATTTCTTTCAATTTGTCAAAAGCATCCTTGCATTCCTTGTTGAAGTCGAAAGGTACCTCCTTTTGTAATAACTTGCACATCGGCATGGATATTTTGGAGAAATCCTTGATAAACCGCCTATAGAAACCTGCATGGCCAAGAAAAGAACGAATCTCCCTCACCGAAGTGGGATATTGTAAGTTTCTTATGAAATCTATCTTTGACTTGTCCACTTCGAGCCCTCGAGAGGACACAATGTGACCAAGTACTATGCCGTGGTTTACCATAAAGTGATATTTCTCCCAATTAAGGACAAGGTTTGTGTCTATGCATCGTTTCAGAACTAGTTCAAGGTTGTTTAAATAACCATCAAAAGAATTGCCATAAACACTAAAGTCATCCATAAATACCTCGATGATGCGCTCCACATAATCCGAGAATATACTTACCATGCATCTTAGAAAAGTAGCCGGAGCATTGCAAAGGCCAAATGGCATCCGTCTATATGCAAACGTTCCAAACGGACAAGTGAAAGTGGTCTTCTCTTGGTCCTCCGGTGCAATAACAATTTGATTGTAATAAGAATGCCCCGCTAACCACTCCAACATTTGATCAATGAAAGGTAAAGGAAAGTGATCCTTTTGGGTCGCGGAATTAAGCTTTCTATAATCAATGCACACTCTCCAACCGGTTTGAACTCTTGTAGGAACAAGTTCATCGTCTTGATTTCGAACAACCGTAACACCGGACTTCTTTGGTACCACTTGAACCGGGCTAACCCACTTGCTATCGGAAATTGGGTAGATTACCCCCACACTTAGTAATTTGAGTATCTCTTTCTTCACAACCTCCATCATGGGAGGATTAAGCCTACGTTGAGAATCACGTACCGGCTTCACGTTCTCTTCCATTAGAATCCTATGCATGCACATGGATGGACTAATGCCCTTGATATCCGCAATTTTCCACCCAATAGCCGTTTTGTGCTCTCTCAAGACTCTAAGCAAACGGTCTTCTTGTACCGGTGTGAGGTTCTTTGAAATAATCACCGGAAGCTCATCTCCATCTCCCAAGAAAGCATACTTCAAATGGTCCGGAAGTGGCTTCAACTCTAGCTTGGGCGCCTTCACAATAGATGGTACAAGTATTTCATCATTCACGGGTAAAGAAATATATGAAACATTACCCTTTTTAGCTTCTTGTAATGTCGCCAAGGCACCACACATCTCCACCAATTCCTTGGAGATTTCAACATCCAAGTTAGACAAGCCGTGGATGTCTAATTCAATGCTCTTTTGCAACACCACATCAAGTTCATCCTCTTGATTCAATTCCACCATTTGTTGCGCTAATGAATCAACCACATCAATGGAGTAAACGGAATGCACATCACTTGGGTAGCGCATGGCTTCAAATATATTAAAGTGTATTCACTACGGGAAAAATCATCATTTACAATACTGTATTAGGGTTGTAGTACCCCTACTACAACGCTTTTTTGTGTATTGTGTAGGTGGGGTATTGTAGAAAGTCCAAGCTTTTCTACAATACTTGAATAAGTGTTGTAAAGGGTGATGTGATTCATGTTTCGACAATATTTTGCCAAAGTTGTGATTCTCTTTCGATTTTTTTAGAAAGCCTAACACAAATCTTGCTTGTGTTGCAGGAATATCTTGGACAACACAAGTAATGTATCGTGGAATTATGTAACACAACACTTGTATAAGTTGAAGGACTATCTTAGACAACGTAGGATGTGTATTGTAGAAATATGTAACAACTCTTATTACTATTATGAATAAGATTTGCACGACACTTGTTAGAGTTGTAGAACCATGTTGGACAACACCTAGTTATGTCATAAAGACATTCTTTCATAACCACTGGTTTGTGTAGTTGAAATGTGAAATACAACTCTTATTAGAAGTTGTGTGCATAAAAAAAATTGAAAAAAAAATTATAGCTGAAACCGAATTGCAGAAAGTATTTCAAATTCACATTAAACTACCGGTGTAACACATTTGCATTCATTCAAGTTAACCTGCCAGTATTAAACACACATTCAAAAAATTATAGTGATATAGATATTTGTTACCAAAAGTCAAGTTTCTTAAACACACTCCACTAACGAAACATCAAATGTAACACATAATTCACATCACATTTAAACCAGCAACGCACCAACATCCTTTGTAGCTGCGAACAATTGAAGTATGCGGAGACGATAACAACATCATTCTTTATAAAAAAACCAAGATAAGCTTCCGCAATCTCGCACATTTTGATAAGAACCATAGATGATATTTCTTCAGATGGAAATTGCTTCTCTTCCCCTTTGTATGTGATGATAATCTTCACCTAGTCCAGCTACAACCTTGAAAGCCCATAGCTTCATATCAGCTTGAACTGATGGATCTGAAACCCTTCTCCCAATCAAACGTTTTGCATCTACAAATGTCAGAAACAAGAAAAATTCAATACAAACACTCACAATAATATACATATACTACATACAAGATTAATTCAGTACAAGAACCAAGGAAAACAAGAGAATGCCAAATAATTCAAAATCAACAAATAGAAACTGGTGTCAACTCTTTGTTTTGCTTGATCGTTTAATTCGATCAGATTCAAACTGAGTCAAATTTAGTACAGAGATGAAGAAATTTTGAACAGGCCACATATAATGTTTACAATTTGCTCAAGTCAAGCCAACTTATCCTACTTTGACTAGATAATTCTGACTCATAATACAACACAGATGACTTCCCAACAAGGAAAATCATTAGTTCTACAGGTTCCCATCTGTCTCGACTGAGTCAAACTTAATGGAATCAATTTACACGAAAATTCACATTGTTCAATCTATTAGCCTCTGTATCTACCTCAGTTACACTTGGGCTAGACACAATCACCTAACTCACAGCACAACTCAGACATGCAATAAGAATCTTTACCCCATTTTGTTGGTCTTTTTTCAAGATTGTCTCTTGTTTCCACACCTTGAAAATATCCATGAACCAAAGGTACGAAAAAACGAGTTCTTCTTACAGTATTCAAACAGACCATTAGCTATGCTAGATTCATTTTCCTCATTCCCACATAACGTCTAAGAGGAGACATCTAAACTGGATGCTATCTTAATCTTAGTTAACAATTAGTTCAAAGTGGGCAAGGAAATCTTACTTGACCAACGGAACCAAATCGGTACCTGTGCCATCTAAATTGTACTTCATCTGCATGGGGAAACCGTATGTTATCAATTAACGATACAGCAAAATAAGAATACACCTTGTAAATTTAATTGTATCAATTACAACTAACGATGGACATGTGTAAGCTTATTTAAAATGCCTTACGGATACTAAAGCCCATATGCCTGGCATAACCATTATAAAATGCCTTAGCCTCTTGCTTAGATTTGAATTCCTTACCAATATAGGATTCTAGATTTATTTCATTGTTGGACGACATAACCTCCCTCTCTCCACAAATTTCTGTCACTCCTGTGTCGTCATCAAGGCTTGTTTTGACCTCCAAAAGTGCTAAAATGTCTGAGAATGCATCTTCTGAAACCCCACTTGACAAAATTGGTTCTCAGCTTGGTCATATGGACAGTTCTGCAGGATAACCGATGAATTGTCAATTAATTGTACGAATAGACAGAAAGAGATTAGATTTCCCAAAAACATGCTAGTAATCTTCTTGATAATAATCAATTACTATACAACATGTTCTCACCAGATAGAAAAGAGCGAAACCACTCACCACCTGTAGTTGCAGGAAATCCTACGCTACACCCCTCACTATATCTTGATAATAATTTCTAGATCTAAACTTATTAATCATATAAATTTCAAATATAAGTGCTAGAAATTTAAATAGACACATAAGATTTTTACGTGGTTCGATCAATGTGATCTACATCCACGATTCTTCACTATGATTGTTGAGGTTACATTTGAATTACATTGAGAATCTCCATTAATGGATATTTTCTAGAGCTCTAGATCTAATTATTTGGGAAAAAAGATGATAAAGAAAATAAAGTCTCTCTCTCCTAAAATAATATCTCTCTCCTCAAAAATGTCTATATCCTTTCTCTCTCCTGCTCTCCTCTTTATATAGGATATTACATAGTGGATGGCAGCTCATGTACAACTAATATTTCCCTTAATTTCGGATTTACCTTGCGACATCCTCGCAAGAGTGTAAATGTTAAATCTCGCAGACACTCTAGTTCTCGCAAGATCTTCACACTTTCTTCATGTTTCTACCATCGCCATCTATTACGCCATCTCTGAAATCACTTTGCGACGTCTTCGCGACGTTGTTGATGAAGATTCCGCAAGTATGTTGTTGTTGCGATATTTGGATCCTACATCTTGCCTCTTTTTTCTTGAATATTGCTTGAAGAGCGATCTTTAAGAAAAAATCCGTTGTTGTAGTAGTCTTTGATCTTTGTTGATGAAGGAACGAGCGAAAGAATACTGGACTTGAAAAGTACGTACTTGCCTCTATTCTTTTGCGAAGTTCAAGCTTTTTGAAATAAATAAGAAGTATCATCTCTTGAAGTATGCGAAGTATGAAGTATCTTTGAAGAAGTATAAGAAGTACTTAATCCTCGAAATATATAAGAAATATGAAGTATCCTTTGAGAAGTATAAGAAGTACTTAATCCTCTAAATATAAGAAGTATTGCGAATCCATCATGCGAAACTCTCGCTCCATGTTCTTTGCCTCATGCAATGCTCTATTCTTTTGCGAAGTTCCGAAACTTTGCGAAGTGAATAAGAAGTATTAATCCTTGAAGTATAAGAAGTATTGCCTCTGTTCATGCGAAGTTATTATTCCATTTTTGGTGAGGATTCTTCTTTTTCATTGGTGAATATCTTCTTTGGAAGTGATTCTTGTCGAGAAGATAAAGAACATAAATTTTTTTCTTGGTTATCCATAATTGCCTCTGTTCTTTATCTATGAGGGTATAATCATTTCGAGTTATTTTATTCTTATCTTGAGGGTATAATCTCTTCAAGTTCTTATAATTTGAAAAAGTGTTGCGAAACTCACGAATAATGCGAATTTTTGTTATTTCTTAATGATTATGTTATGAAATGTCACTTATCTTCAATATTCAAAACCATGGCGGTTCACTAATCTCTATGAGATATAGGCTGTGATTTTTGTTCTCAATGCTTTGTACAATAGTATAATCTCTTCTATTCTTAAGTTGCTTATAATTGTGAAGAAATAATTTGTAATCATTTCATATGACCTACCATAAAGCATTTTCAGTGCATGAATAATCCAAAAACTATAAGTGGTGGTCGGTTTTGTTAGTGGAGTCTCTCTCAAGTCTCGAGTCTCGACCCCTCGTTCGCCTCTCAATTTTGTTGTTGGAAAACCCCAAAACAAGAAGCTTAGCCACAATTTATCAATACCATCACCCATCTCGATCTATTTACTTTTATTAAAATGAAGATCCTAATCTCTTTTGGTAAAGTCAATTTTATCTTTAATTTGTACAAGAGATTTCATCAATTCTCTTTCTCTTCTCATGGTATTTTCTCTTAGCAAAATCTTTTCTTTGCAATCTAAGGTTTTATATTTTAATCTTTATATATTTCTTCTTGTGTAATTTTCCCATTCGTTCTTGTGTACATGAAAGTTTTTCTTGTGAATATCCTGGATTTCTCTCTCCGAAAAAATGTGCGGAAAGTTACTTGATTGGATTTTGATGATGGTCGCGATTATTAAGTATGGGATTTCTTACAATGTAATGAGTTTTCGGTTTTTATGTTGAAATTTCTAGTTGATTTGGGTTTATCTTATGTTTTATCTCCTTTGTAACGAACCCTAATTTTGGATGAAGATCATTTTTAATTTGATATTTTAGGATTTTATGCCGCGATTTGAATTTCAAAAGGAGATTTGTGATCTTTATTTTGTAGAGTTTTTTTGCCGAAAAGAACACCAATTATTCTCTGTTTGTATAAAAGACTTCACTTCTTTGACTAAGAAAATAGCTTGCATTTTAATTTCATGGTTGCGAGTAAGATATGACCCTAGATGCAAATTTGTTGTATGAAGATGAGAATTGTTTGATATCTTGGGAAGTGGAAGCGGGTAGAATTTCCATATGCAAGTGATTTTCATCTAAACTAAATTTTGTTTATGTACCAAATCTAGCTTCAAGTCTATCTGCGGGATAAAGGAGACATAAATGCTGCAGGATGGATACTTTTATGCACAATTTTTTTGCATTTTGTCTTTGAAAAGTTTTTAATTCGATGGCTTTTGTCCTTTTTATGCCTCTCTTATGCGAGGGGAACATGGTTTTTATCTTTTTTTTAGTGAAATAGATATTTTGTCACAAGGTTTTCGTAGAATCGATTCATGTGCGTTTAGTCCTACATCGAAGTTGGCTTTGAATCCTTTAATTAGTCAGGATCGGACTTTGGGGTTAGTGAGTTGTCCAAGTATCATTTGTTTAATCTATGGAGCTTGAGTGGTGTTTTTATTAATTATATCTCATCCAAGAGACCATTGGCCAAATGGTTTGTGGTTTCATTTATTTGATTTAATAGGTCGGTAATTTTTATCTAGGTTGAGTTTAATTGTGTTTATATTTGATGTCTGACCTACAAATGTCCTCGGCATTCTAGCGTTGTGCGCCTGATTCAGCTTTGTTAGCCGAGAAAAGCAAGTGATCAAGTGAGTGCAGATGGGAAGGCTATTCTTACTTTTTGGTCCTTTGCTAAGCGCTTTTAAAGTCTATCCTAGATATTCTAAGATCTTGACGCCAATATGGGAAAAAATCGGTGAAAGATAAATGTGGGATCTGACTTAAGGGAAGATTGCAAAGAAGAAGTTATCTTGATTCGGGAGGATCAAGGAGACTACATGGGCAGGCTTAGCTACAAGGTTAGATTTTTTTCTCCATATCTTTGTTAGATGGCATGTGATTGTTATTACCAAGGGAATAAAAGTAGAGTCACACTTGCATTTAAATAGTTCTTTATCATTAGTTTAATTTAATCAAAACTTGAATTATTTAACGGTGAAGTGAAAGATATTACTTAAAGAAACAAAATTTTGAATACTAATTGAAGTAAGCATACATATTATCTCTTTATTCATTTTCATTGGTCCATGGTTAACTACTTTACGGGGTACTAGGAAAAAAATGATGGTGCTGCCAAAATAAATCTTTTTTTGTGTTTATATTCTATCTTTGTCAACAAATGTTTTTCCTTCCATTCTAAGAAAGCACAAAATTTCTAAAAGTTCTTCATTGATGACACATGGTTTCACATCAATGTGATATTTCATGCATTTTGAATAGTTGAATCAATGAGATGCATTATTCACAAAATTGATGTGGCCTAGGATGAAGGATGTTTGGTCTTGGCGATCTTTTAAATGTTATGAGTGCTTTTCTTGAAAAATGTGGCTGCAACAACACAAATTCTTCTAATATTGACGAGAAAATCAATGTTTACTTTAGAGCATTGAAGTTAAAGAAATCAGAGGTAGTGGAAGCTACTTTAGAGCATTAATGCATACTTGAAAAGATATGATATAATCGATTTATTTAATCTATCTCATGTTTTATTATGAACCTTCTTGAGTTTCAAGGTATTTAAGAAATGATGCTCTATCTTTCACTTTAAAGTATCACGAATAATTTTATTTACTCATTGCAAATCTAATGTATGATTTTGCGGTTTTGAGAAAATCATGGAAGGGGTTTAACGATGGCGAGTTTTATTTAAACGGTGTTGTTGTATGTTGTCAATGTATAGCGAGAAATAGAATGTTTCATTTTTGTAAGTCAACAATGATAGCTCATTTTAAAGACCCGTTCGATATTTTTTAAAAATTGCATAATCATTTGTAGCTTTAAATCGTTTTCATTCTTCATTTCAATGTATAGCTAATGTTTTGTCTCTCAGTAGCTTTAAATGCATTCTAGTATATGCATTCTCTTTGTGTATTTGTTGTTCCTCGCGAGTTCTTTTGCTTGTGCTTCATTTTTCTTATTCCTGCACTATTAGTATCGCATAATAATATGATCATAATATCAAGTACATGGCATTTGCATTGCCTCAGTCTCATTATTATGTACATGTTCGCAAGTTTATCATTTAATCATTTTATCAAGCTCGCAAGCTTATCATGTAATCTTTTTTTGCAATGAAAGATCTCCGTTACTTACATTCAAAATGCTTATGTTGAATTCTGTCATTGCGACAAGATCGCATGACGTCTTTACATTTTCATGTAATGACCCATTGGTCTTGCCTTATCAATTTTCTTGTGTGGTCTTATTTCGCCTTCCTAGTTAAAGGTCTTATTATGCCACCCCTCATTATTGCGACAATATGACAGGCCTAAATATTCTCGCGAACATAAAGCCCCATGACATTGCCGTCTTGCGACAAAATCGCAGGACGTCGTTACACTTTCATGTAAAGACCCATTGATCTTGTCTTATCATTTCTTTAGTATTTTTGCCTCTGCAGGATGTTTTTCTTGCGACAATATGACAGGTCTAGAAATTCTCGCGAATTTGAAGTCCCATGACATTGCCGTCTTGCGACGAAATCGCAGGACGTCCTTACACTTGCATGTAAAGACCCATTGATCTCGTCTTACCCTCGCGTTAGTATTATTGCCTCTTCAGGATCATCGCACAAATATGACAAGCCTAAATTTTCTTGCGAAAATAGAGCCTCATGACATTTGCGTCTGTTTTGACACTCTCCCTAATGGAGGGTGCCGCCCTTATCATCTCCCTGGTTGCCCCTTCAAGGAGGCGTACATCGGCCATACAAGACTAGCTCCTCCCATCCGGTCTTAACAGCAAGCAGTTGTTTTCGCAGCCTCTTATCCCTTATACCTATAGGGCTTATGGTTACGAGACTGCACCCTAAGTGGAGTTTTCTTCGGGCCGAGTGCAGCATGTGCCAAGACTTGTCAAGAGTGGTAAGGAAGTTCCATGCTCCCCGCACTCTTGACTCAACCGTGTACCTCGGCGCCTTGGTCATACACTGACTCCTTGGAAGAGACCCTCGGGCGTCCAACCAGGGTATAACCTTATATATATAGTTGGAAATCCAAGGTATCTCTCCCGGATAGGCTTTCATGGGCCTCAAATCTCCATGACTCAGGTTCCAGGAGCGGTGTAACCTTTTCCCTGAGCCATGTCAAGAGATACCCCCTTATATGACGCACTTTAGGTCTTACATTTGCCTCTTACGAAATATCATTCGCGAACTAGGGTGTACGCCATAAAGGTCCGTCCCATTCACTCACTCAATCATTTTTGTCAATTCATTCAATCATTCATTTTTGATTTTCTCTTCTCATTCTCTTTGCGAAGTTATCGCATTTCCATTATCTTTGCGAAATTATCGCATGTCTTCATTCTTTCATTCATCCTTTCATTCATTCCTTCATTTCTGTCACTTCCTTCACTCATTCTTTCATTTCTGTCATTTCATTCATTCTCATAATATCATATCATTTGAAGTAAAGTAAATATTCAAGAGAAATATATAAATTAATCTGCAAGATTTTCTCAAGTCTTTGAAATCTTTAAGATCTTTGTAATTTAGAAATCTTTGAAATCTTAGTAATTCTTTATAATTTTGAACTCTTTGAAATCTTGAAATCTTTGTATTTTTTTTAAATCAAATCAAAAATCTTTTATTTTCTGTAAAAGTAAAATGTTCAAAGAAAGTGGTACTTAGCTTTTATGTGATTCGTTGTTGTTGTTGTTGTCTCTTGCGAAGTATATGATTTTCTTGGGAAGCTAGCATCCTTGAGATATATGAACGTCGCATAAAATATAAATATCTCGCAGCAAAAAGAATTGTGAGAAATGAGATTTGAACCCTTGACCTGCCTCTTGCATATTCTCGCACCATACCAACTGTTCTAACCTCATTTGCGAGATTAACTTGCGAGATAATCATCAACTTTCTTCTTTGCGAGATAAGCAATGTTTGTATGAAATTTCGCATAACAAAAATAAATGTGCGAGAGCAAGAATAGATCCTGCGACCTTCTGCTCGCATTCATGCCTCCTGACCAACTGTGCTAGCCCTGCCTCTGCGAAGTGTTTCTGCGAAATAATCACTTACTTTCTTCTTGCGAGATACTGTTGCGAAAAATCCATGTGAAAAATACACGTTCGTTGAGACTTGAACTCGCGACCGTGAACTCATTAACTTCGCAGGTGACCAACTGTGCTGCATCTTGCTTGCGAGATAATGAAACAACCTTGCGATATTATACATTTTTTCCCTTCTTTGCGAAGCAAAAAATTCTTTGCGAGGAGGGAAATTCGAACCCGAGTCCTCTGGTTTGCATACTTCTTCTCTGACCATCTGGGCTACTTGCTGCTTGCGAAATAAAGAAACAATATTGCGAATATACTCATTTTCTCCTCTCTAGGTTGTACAAAAAATGTGAAAAAATATGACTGTGGCGAGATTTGATCTTGCGACATCAAGCTTCTTCGCTCCAACTCAAACCATCTGTGCGAGCTTCTTTTTGTGATAAAAATCACAGCGTTTTGTTCTTATCTTTTTCTTCGTTCTTCCTTTATTTCCTTCAAAAATTTTCCTTTTGATTTTTCTCCTGAACACGGAATTCTTTCATTCAAACTTTAATTTTCTTCCTTGAATTTCACCACAACAACTAATTTTTTTTCTCTTCTTCTTTTCATGTCTTTAAATTGTTGATGATGTTTACTCCCTGAAAGTGTGATTTCTTCCATGAAATTTCCATTTTTGCTCCTGAAACTTTAAGATCTAGAAATAAATATGAACAATAACTAATTTTCATGGAAATTTCTTGATCCAACAAGTTACAGGAAGGAAAAAATCCATTATTCTCTCCCTGTTTCTAGCGCATATGTAGTTGCAGGAAATCCTACACTACACCCCTCACTATATCTTGATAATAATTTCTAGATCTAAACTTATTAATCATCTAAATTTCAAATATAAGTGCTAGAAATTTAAATAGACACATAAGATTTTTTACGTGGTTCGATCAATGTGATCTACATCCACGATTCTTCACTATGATTGTTGAGGTTACATTTGAATTACATTGAGAATCTCCATTAATGGATATTTTCTAGAGCTCTAGATCTAATTATTTGGGAAAGAAAATGATAAAGAAAATAAAGTCTCTCTCTCCTAAAATAATATCTCTCTCCTCAAAAATGTTTATATCCTTTCTCTCTCCTGCTCTCCTCTTTATATAGGATATTACATAGTGGATGACAGCTCATGTACAACTAATATTTCCCTTAATTTCGGATTTACCTTGCGACATCCTCGCAAGAGTGTAAATGTTAAATCTCGCAGACACTCTAGTTCTCGCAAGATCTTCACACTTTCTTCATGTTTCTACCATCGCCATCTATTACGCCATCTCTGAAATCACTTTACGACGGCTTCGCGACGTTGTTGATGAAGATTCCGCAAGTGTGTTGTTTTTGCGATATTTGGATCCTACACCACCATTAGATTTCTCTTTCACATAGCAGTTGTCAAGGAATTCTGAAGGGTTCCACATGCTGTATATGTCACCTTTTTAAAATTCCAACCAAATTCAGCCGATATCTCTCAACTACGTGCAATGTTCAACCTCACTAATGAAATCAACAACACCGAGTCAGTAAACTATAAACAGAAACCCACAAGTTGATTTATAATTTTATTGTAAACACATAATTCGTAAACACCCAAACTTCTAAAACCCCAGTTCATCTCAAAACCTACACCAGAGAATAGTCAAACAAAATGCCAATCCAAACCTACTAAACTCTCCAGGTGGTAGCCAACTGATGTAAGACAAATTATGTAAAACAACATACATAATTTGTCCTGTATCACCAACCTAAGAAGCCTATCCTATCCAACAAGGATAGCAATTCATGAGCAAAAAAAAAAAAGACACCCACTCTCCAAAATGCCAAGAAAAAATACACACACACAATACAAGGTTCTTCACAGAAACTTCGCCAACAATACAAGGTGGAGAAAATAATTACAATTTACAGAAGATGTGCAACTATGGACCACTAATTTTCGCATAAAAGCAACAACAGTCTTTCCTCTTCACCACTACAATAGTATTCAAAACAACACCCACGTAAGTGCAGATGAAGCAACTACAGCCATAAACTTATTTGAAGTTCACCAAATAGCGACAATGAAATTAGATATATTGTATGGTGCTCTTACTTTTCCCTAATTCTAATGCATAAATCGAATACTAAAAATCAAGTTTTTATTCCAATAGAATCGCCCAAATGAGTTGAAAATTTCAAAGAATCGAAAACTTACAGTATTCTTAGCCTTCCATTCTATGAGGAATTGGGTTCTTGCGTTTGATTTTGGATTTAATTTTGGGTTTTTTTTACAATTGAAGAGAATTTGGGTTATACTTGAAACTGAGTTGGTAAAAATACCATTAGGGTTTATGAGAAAGAGATAGAGGGATTGAGCTCAGATTAAATCAATTCACCACCAGTTCATGCCAACTCAAAATCAGCTGCAAATCGAACCCAATCGAGCCTGCAATTTGAGCTACAACCATCAATTTCTTATTAACTTCTTTCCTTCTAATACATACCCATACTTCCATCCGTTTCATTCATCCACCAGAACACAACCTTCACGCATTTTTCTTCAGAGATTTTGATTTTGAAATCTAGGGTTTTTTTTTTCAGCTCAACATTGAGTATTTTTGTTTTGAAATCTAGGGTTCGAAATATACGACTTCCGTAAGTTTTTTACATAGAAAGTGAGCGAGAAAGAGATTTGGTGGTGGTATTTAGGGTTTCTGTGAGTTAGGTTTTTCTCTTGTAAGGGGGGAAGATGAGAGAAAGAGTGAGGGAGGCAGAAGATGAGAGAAAGAGATAAAGATGAAGTGAGGAAAGTGAGAGAATTATTTTTTGATGGTTTTGTATAAAATTATTTGGACGGTAGAGATTTGAAAATTCCACTATCATACGGATTATGTAAATCTGTGGACGGTGAAGATTTAATTTCACACTATCATACGGATCAAGGAAAGTGTGTTTTCTTTGTGCTTTCTCTTTGTGTTTTTGTGCTTTCTCTTTGTGCTTCCGGTTTGAATTTCGACTAGTCACATAGGTCATGAAGTAATTTCGACTAGTCATACATGTCATGAAGTAGCTTTAGCTCACATTGGTAGACTCAAGAAGCATACGGATCAATGCAAGTGTGTTTTCTTTGTGCTTTCTCATTGTGCTTTTGTGCTTTCTCTTTGTGCTTGCGTTTTGAATTTTGACTAGTCACATAGGTCATGAAGTAATTTCGACGAGTCACGTGTCATGAAGTAGCTTTAGTTCACATTGGTAGACTCAAGAAGCATATAAACTATGAACCAAGAAAATCCAGGAGGGTTCTGACTTCAAACTTAGCATGATACATCATCGAAATTGATAAATATGAAGCTCAGTGTTGATTCGAACTTCAAATGTGGTATAACGGCATACAAACAATGAACCAAGAAGTTCCGGAAGGATTCGGACTTCAAAATTAGCATGATACATCATCGAAATCGATAAATAAGAAGCTCAGTGTCGATTTGAACTTCAAATTTGGTATAACGACTTACATACTATAAACCAAGAAGCTCTGAGAGGGTTCTGACTTCAAACTTAGCAAGATACATCCATCAAAATCTATAAATATGAAGCTCAATGTCGGTTCGAACCTCAAATTCGGTATAATGACATACAATCTATGAACCTCGAAGCTCCGGGAGGGTTCTGACTTCAAACTTAGCATGAAACTTGGTAAGAACGATGAATCCATCCATTTACAGGTAAGATTTCCGTCAAAATATTCTCTGAAACCTTAAAGAAACCCTCTTCTGGCAACTTCCAGGCGTAACCTAGCTCCGAGATCGAAACCTGGCCGTGAGTGGACCACTATAAGCTGGAAACTTGGTAAGAACGATTAATCCATCCATTTACAGGTAAGATTCCGTCGGAATATTCTCTGAAACCTTAAACAAACCCTCTTCTGGCAACTTCGAGGCATAACCTGCTCCGAGATGGAAACCTGGCCGTGAGTGGACCACTATAAGCTGGAAACTTGGTAAGAACGACGAATCCATCCATTTACAGGTAAGATTCCTTCGAAATATTCTACGAAACCTTAAACAAACCTTATTTCTGCATATTGTATGCAAATCAGGCTCAGAGATCGAAACCTGGCCGCGAGTTGACTACTATAAGTCAGAAAATTGGTAAGAACGACGAATTCATCCATTTACAGGTAAGATTCCTTCGAGATATTTTACGAAACCTTAAAAAAACCCTATTTCTGCATATTGTATGCGTACCAGGATCCGAGATCGAAACCTGGCCGTGAGTTGACTAGTCTAAGTCAGAAACTTGGTAAGAACGACGAATTCATCCATTTAAAGGTAAGATTCCTTCGAGATATTCTACGAAACCTTAAGAAAACCCTATTTCTGCATATTGTATGCGTACAAGGAACCAGGCCGCGAGTTGACTACTCTAAGTCAGAAATTCGGTAAGAACGACGAATCCATCTATTTACAGGTAAGATTTCTTCTAGATATTTTAAGAAACCTTAAAAAAAAACCTATTTCTGCATATTGTATGCGTACCAGGATCCGAGATCGAAACCTGGCCGTGAGTTGACTAATCTAAGTCAGAAACTTGGTAAGAACGACGAATCCATCCATTTACAGGTAAGATTCCTCCAAAATATTCTACGAAACCTTAAACAAACCTTATTTATGCATATTGTATGCATACCAGGCTCTGAGATCGAAACCTGGACGCGACTGGACTACTATAAGTTAGAAAGTTGGTAAGAACAATGAATGCATCCATTTACAGGTAAGTTTCCTTCGGAATATTCTACGAAACCTTAAACAAACCCTATTTCTGCATATTGTATGCAAACCAGGCTCCGAGATCGAATCCTGACAGTGAGTGGAGTAGTCTAATTTAGAAACTTGGTAAGAATGACGAATACATTCATTTACATGTAAGATTCCTTCATAATATTCTACGAAACCTTAAGCAGACCTATTTACGCATATTATATGCAAACCAGGCTCGAGATCGAAACATGGCCGTGAGTGGACTAATCTAAGTCATAAACATGGTAAGAACGACGAATCCATCCATTTACAGGTAAGATTCCTCCGGAATATTCTACGAAACCTCAAACAAACCCTATTTCTATATATTGTACGCATACCAGGCTCCGAGAACGAAACCTAGCCGTGAGTGGACTAGTATAAGTCAGAAACTTGGTAAGAACGACGAATTCATCCATTTACAGGTAAGATTCCTTCGATATATTTTACGAAACCTTAAAAAAACCCTATTTCTGCATATTGTATGCGTACCAGGATCCGAGATCGAAACCTGGCCGTGAGTTGACTAATCTAAGTCAGAAACTTGGTAAGAACGACGAATCCATCCATTTACAGGTAAGATTCCTCCAAAATATTCTACGAAACCTTAAACAAACCTTATTTATGCATATTGTATGCATACCAGGCTCCGAGATCGAAACACAGCCGCGACTGGACTACTATAAGTTAGAAAGTTGGTAAGAACAATGAATGCATCCATTTAGTCGTAAATTTGGTAAGTTTCCTTCGAATATTCTACGAGACCTTAAACAAACCCTATTTCCGCATATTGTATGCAAACCAGGCTCCGAGATCGAAATATGGCCACGAGTTGACTGCTCTAAGTCAGAAATTTGGTAAGAACGATGAATCCATCCATTTACAGGTAAGATTCCTCCGAAATATTCTACTAAACCCTAAACAAACCCTATTTCTGCATATTGTACGCATACCAGGCTTCGAGATCGAATCCTGACAGTGAGTGGAGTAGTCTAATTTAGAAACTTGGTAAGAACGACGAATCCATTCATTTACATGTAAGATTCCTTCATAATATTCTACGAAACCTTAAACATACCCTATTTCTGCATATTGTACGCATACCAGGCTTCGAGATCGAATCCTGACAGTGAGTGGAGTAGTCTAATTTAGAAACTTGGTAAGAACGACGAATACATTCATTTACATGTAAGATTCCTTCATAATATTCTACGAAACCTTAAACAGACCCTATTTCTGCATATTATATGCAAACCAGGCTCCGAGATCGAAACATGGCCGTGAGTGGACTAATCTAAGTCATAAACATGGTAAGAACGACGAATCCATCCATTTACAGGTAAGATTCCTCCGGAATATTCTACGAAACCTCAAACAAACCCTATTTCTACATATTGTACGCATACCAGGCTCCGAGAACGAAACCTGGCCGTGAGTGGACTACTATAAGTCAGAAACTTGGTAAGAACGATGAATTCATCCATTTACAGGTAAGATTCCTTCGAGATATTTTACGAAACCTTAAAAAAACCCTATTTCTGCATATTGTATGCGTACCAGGATCCGAGATCGAAACCTGGCCGTGAGTTGACTAGTCTAAGTCAGAAACTTGGTAAGAACGACGAATTCATCCATTTACAGGTAAGATTCCTTCGAGATATTCTACAAAACCTTAAGAAAACCCTATTTCTGCATATTGTATGCGTACCAGGATCCGAGATCGAAACCTGGCCGAGAGTTGACTACTCTAAGTCAGAAATTCGGTAAGAACGACGAATCCATCTATTTACAGGTAAGATTTCTTCTAGATATTTTACGAAACCTTAAAAAAAAACCCTATTTATGCATATTGTATGCAAACCAGGCTCCGAGATCGAAACATGGCCGTGAGTGGACTAATCTAAGTCATAAACATGGTAAGAACGACGAATCCATCCATTTACAGGTAAGATTCCTCCGGAATATTCTACGAAACCTCAAACAAACCCTATTTCTACATATGTTACGCATACCAGGCTCCGAGAACGAAACCTGGCCGTGATTGGACTACTATAAGTCAGAAACTTGGTAAGAACGACGAATTCATCCATTTACAGGTAAGATTCCTTCGGGATATTTTACGAAACCTTAAAAAAACCCTATTTCTACATATTGTATGCATACCAGGCTCTGAGATCGAAACCTGGCCGCGACTGGACTACTATAAGTTAGAAAGTTGGTAAGAACAATGAATGCATCCATTTACAGGTAAATTTCCTTCGGAATATTCTACGAAACCTTAAATAAACCCTATTTGTGCATATTGTATGCAAACCGGGCTCTGAGATCGAAATATGGCCACGAGTTGACTGCTCTAAGTCAGAAATTTGGTAAGAACGATGAATCCATCCATTTACAGGTAAGATTCCTCCGAAATATTCTACTAAACCTTAAACAAACACTATTTCTGCATATTGTATGCATACCAGGCTTCGAGATCGAATCCGACGAGTGAGTGGAGTAGTCTAATTTAGAAACTTGGTAAGAACGATTTAATCCATTCATTTACATGTAAGATTCCTTCATAATATTCTACGAAACCTTAAACAGACCCTATTTCTGCATATTGTACGCATACTAGGATCCGAGATCGAAACCTTGCCGCGAGCGGACTAGTCTAAGTCAGAAACTTGGTAAGAACGATGAATGCATCCATTTAAAGGTAAGATTCCTTCCACTACAAAAACAGGTCCTATTAGTGAGGGCTTTTTTATAAGGGCGTCACAAATAGTGACTATTTGTGAGGGTTTTTGACCAACCGTGGGAAATAGTAGGTTTAGTCAAAGGACCAGTTTTCTTTTGTCAGTTTCGTGTTTCCGACAATGTAAAAAACAATTCAGGCAGAATAATAGCCACGGTTGCCCGACCGTCAAAAATAGTTTGAGAAA
The DNA here is from genome assembly GCA_023531295.1 of Papaver armeniacum. Lineage (NCBI taxonomy): Eukaryota > Viridiplantae > Streptophyta > Magnoliopsida > Ranunculales > Papaveraceae > Papaver > Papaver armeniacum. Next base: position 264,714 of record JAJJWW010010053.1, read on the forward strand.
TTGGCTCCACTTTTTTTGCATTCCCGCTCTCTCTCCCGCACTAATTTCACCAAATTCTAACTAAAATAAGAAAAAAAAAATTTCTTTTTTTATTCTACTATTTTTTTGCCTTATCTTATATCTTCTAAAAATATCTGGTCAGTTTCATCTCTTACCCGTTTCCATTTTTTTCTCCGCAGCTGAGGAACTTTCAGGTTTGCTCTCGCCTCTGCTCTTCCATGTTACCTTCTCTCGTCTCTTATTTTCCCGTTATCATGTCGTCCCTATGTTCTCGATATGTTCTTCCATTAACAGATCTGTTCTCTAAATAAAAGTAATTTGTTGTTAGTTTTGATTTTAATTGATTTTGTTTGCAGGAAGGAAAGGATGAAGCTCTGAGTAACTGTTAAGGTGAGATACCTTCTCTGTCTCTTATCTTATCTCCTCCATAATTTTCCCGTTATCATTCTCGATATGTTCTTCCATTAAAAGATCTGTTCTTCCATTAACAGATCTGTTCTAATTTGTTAATGTTAATTTTGATTTTAATTGATTTTGTTTGCAGGAATGAAAGGATGAAGCTCTGAGTAACTGTTAAGGTGAGAATCCATTAATGGGTTTGATTTTATTTTGCAAATTAATAATTCTAATTATTTGTTTCTCTTTTTGCAGGAACTAAAAGAGGAATTTTTGAGGAACCAATTAAGGTGAAAATTTGAATCTTAAAAGAAGATTTAATTTTTTTAATTTCTAGGTTTTGTTTTTTCTTTGTTACTTTTAATTTATTTTTTCTTTTTATGCAGGATCTGAAGGAAGAAGCTTTACCTACAGGAGTATTTTAAGGTGAAGATTTTGATTGAAAAGAAATTTAATTTAATTTAATTTTTTTAGTTTTCAGATTTCTGTTTCTTTGATTTCCTTTTGATAGAAGTTTGTGGTCCTTTGTGTTGATTGAATTTGATGTCTTTTTTTTGTAGTTTCTTGTAATTTCTTTTGTTAAAGTTGGGTTTGGGTTGATTTGTGGTTTATATCTTCTGTATGTAGTTAAGATACGAGAGTTGGTAAAGTGCTGCAGAGTGCGTTTATGTTGTATTTCTTTGGCAGGAAAACTCTTGCGCACTGAAGCATCTTTGTATCTCCCTGGTTTAACTATATTTATTCTTCATTGTAATTCAGTCTGATGCAACTAACAGATGAATAAACTATTTAGTATGTCATTGAAAGTACTTGGCCAAATAGCATATTTTCCTTGTCCCTTGGATACTTCATAGTTTCAGCAAAATGTGTGCAAACTTGTATAACACATTATATCACAAAGTGCATTTGCATTAGAAAGGTCTCTAGGCATAAATATTTGTTGCTTGACTGTAGATTAACCACTATTGATAAGAGACAATGAAGCTCATCGTCTCCATATATGTTGATATTAAACTGAATTTCTTTTCTGAATTTGAGGTTCTGGGTATGGTCTTCTTTAGTTTGTCTCAATTAGTATTTTGAGAGTGCAGCTTAACAAGTTTAACTTGATCATTGGTTCTGGTCTTCTGAACCACTTCTCTGTAGAAGTTCCCAATAAGTTGTTTTAGTAGTTTGTTTGATGCAATCTGGCTAATGATGTCTGTTAACTTGATTTTTTTTTTTGAATTCCACTGTTTGGATTTGCATACTTCATGCTTTATGATTTTGCTATCAAATACTTGGTGTCCAGCCTTATCCCTTTGTCCTTCGTCCCTTCTCTCATTTTGTTTGGCATCCAATGGTTGATTTTCATGTGCGACTGTTTTCCTTATCAAACTAGATAATGGCAGTAACTAGAGTCAGGTGCTACACAACTACAAAATTAGCTTTTTTGTTATAGGTTGAGAAAATGATTAATTTGCCTTAGGAAAATACAATCTGTTTACAGGACAATATATTCTATTTTTTATTTGGCTGACAGTTTTAATACGAGTTTCAAAGTGGGGTTAAGAAAATGAATTTTACATTATTTTCTTTCTTGATTACAAGTATGCAAAGATTAGTTGGTTTCATGTACCGGATACGCTCGGTAAACACCAAAATATGCAGTCTGTGTAGCGTCTTTTCTTTGATTATTTTTCTTCTGTTACAATTTCTCCTTATACATGTCCATCAATCTATGCTCTGACATTTTAGTTTTGTTGGAATTTTCATTCAATCTACTATACCAGCTACTATGTTCATTTCTTATCTTTCCTATCTACGCTAAGATTTATGTACCCTTAAGTGCAGAAGTTCTTTTTCTATGTCTGAACTTCGTCCATAGATGCTTTTGTATCTGATCAAATGGTTTATGTACTGTAAGGCTGACATTTGTAGTTTACTGTTTTTGTTCTTTTGTGCTTAATATCTATTGTATATTTGTAACTAAGTTTCTCACAAACCTTTCTATGATGCCAGGTACTTTTTGTCCATCCTATCTTAAAGGTTTTACTGATTACTTTAGTTCAAGGATATTGCGACTGAAAAATGGATAAGAGTTGGGTTCACTATCAACGATCAAATAAGGAGTTTCATGAAGGTTTGTGTTTGTTCTTAAACTATGCATTCGAAAAGGGGTTCGTTACCGAAGATAACAAAGTGAAGTGTCCATGCAAAGAGTGCGCCAATGTAGGTTACAAGACCATAGATGAGATATATGATGATGTAGTCAGTTATGGTATGTTAAGGAGCTATACTCTATGGTATCATCACGGTGAAAATTTCAGAACGACATTTCCAAGTGATTTGGGGGCAGAAAGTACAAATGTGGATCAGGTGATTTTAGATAACAACGGTGAAGAGGTTGGAGATGACATTACAGGGATGTTGCGAGATGCATATGGAATACCAATGTGTGCTGATGAGGATAGGAGTGATATGCTAGATGCAGAAATGAGTGGCATGCCAAGTGATAGTTCAGCTGCACAATTCTATAAGTTGTTAGAAGATTCAAAGAAACAGTTATACCCAGGCTGCGATAAAATGTCAATGATGTCGTTTCTTGTAAGATTTTGGAACTACAAATGTATTGGTGGGATGTCTGACAAGTCATTCAAAGAGATGCTTCAACTTATGAGAGAGTCATTTCCAGAAGGGTGCACTTTGCCAGAAAACTTCACACAATGTAAGAAGATATTATCAGAATTGGGATTGTCCTACCACAAAATTGATGCGTGTCCGAATGATTGTATGTTCACTAGTAGAAAAGTGACATTTTGTAACAGTTCAAGCTTTTATTAGGTAACAGTTCGTAAATTACCTGTTACTAAATGTTAGGTTGTTAAATAATGGTAACAGTTTTTGTAAGAACTGTTACATAGTGTCATCTAGGTTGTATATTGTAACCGTTTTTATAATAAGTGTTACTATATACCCATGTTACTGTAACAGATTTAATATGTTACCATAGTTGATATTATCGTGACATTTATTTAGACCAACTGTTACTATATACCCATGTTACTATAACACATTTAATATGTCACCATAGTTGATATTATCATGACATCTTTAAAACCAACTGTTGCCATATACCTATGTTACAGTAACAGATTTAATATGTCACCATAGTTCACCTTATCATGACTTTTCTATAAAATAATCATTACTATTTATCAACATAACTAGTTATCACGGATATCCATTTCAAAAAGATTACCTAGCTCTAGACCGACATGTCATAGTTAACTTGTTATTTAATGTTGATATAATTTCATGCACTAGATCTAGCCATGGCTCATGGATGGTTATCTAAGGTTTAATATAAATTCAAATCTAATAAAAATAATAAACAAGTGGTACGATATGTATAAATTTGTAGTTGGGCGGTGACAACGAAGGTGGTGGTAACGAAGGTTGTGGTGGAGGTCGATAGTTTATTGTTTAATGAGAATAAGTATTTTATATGGATAACACTAACCAAAAACAAAGCATGGAATAGTGGTTCAAGAGTTATATTTAGGTGTAATAGGTCTCAAGGTCGAATCCTGTGAAGAGTAATTTTATAGAATTTATATTTCAGCTCAAGAAGCCCAACTTGTAGTTGTGGAATGGTGGCAGGCATAGTGGTGATGGTTGTGGCGGTGCTGGGGGTGTAGGTGGTGGCGGCGCTAGTGGTGGAGGTGGTGGTAGTTTCACTATAAAATTTTACCTTTATACTGTTTTTGATGACAGTTTTCATAAAAACTGTTACGGTTACTCAAATAATCGCAACAGTTTTATTTAAAACAGTTACCGTATCAATTATTCAGTATCACATATTGAATAAACTGTTACCAAAAGCTGCTAACAGTGACAGTTTCGGAATTTTAATAGTCATTCCGTAACAGGTTTTATAAACTTTCCGTAACAGGGGCTTTAGTAACACCGCAGAAAAAATTAAAACTGTTACAGAAATAATACGAATGAGTTTTTAAAATCTCACCGAACATCATTTTTTTACTAGTGGTTGTACTACAAGGAGACGGCTGATCTTGAAGCTTGTACTGTGTGTAAAGCTTCTCGTTACAAAGATGGGAGATTGAAAACGCCGGCCAAGATACTTCGTTACTTTCCTTTGAAACCTCGGCTACAAAGATTATACATGTGTTCTAAGACTGCAAAAGATATGAGATGGCATCACGAAGAGCGTACAAGAGATGGGGTCTTTGAGACATCCACTGATTCTGAAGCTTGGAGGGTTTTTGATGAGATGAATCCAACTTTTGCAGCAGATCCAAGGAATATCAGATTAGGCTTATCTACTGATGGGTTCAGTCCATATAGCTCAATGAGAAATCCACATAGCACATGGCCTGTGGTTCTTTTGCCATATAACTTACCACCATGGTTATGCATGAAACAACCTAACATGATATTGTCTCTGCTTATACCAGGCCCACATAGTCCAGGTAATGATATTTAATCTGTTCAAGGTTACATTGTTATTATTCTGTTCAGTATGATCTCTCTTAGTTGTTGTGCATGATTGGAACTGCATTAGCTCCTTGTTGTTGATAGGTTAAGCTCAGTATTGGCTTGCAATTGCATTGGATCTCATTGTTTTTATTTGAAATGTGTAGTTCTGTATTTCTAAATGTAGTTGAGTCACAATTTAATAATTGAGTTGTTTTGAGTTGTTCAATAATTTCTGTATCTGTTCCTTTGTCTATTTATGGTACATTTAGACTTGTTGCATGTTCTGCATCAGTAAGGTACCAAATATTCAAACTTATTATCTTGTTTGTCATACAGGTAACGACATAGACGTATATTTGAGACCGCTAATAGATGAGCTCAAGGAGTTATGGGAGGAAGGGTTAGATACATATGATTCCTCAAAAAATGAAATGTTCAATCTGCGTGCCGGATTACTATGGACTATAAGTGATTATCCTGGTCTTGCAATGCTCTCAGGATGGAGTAATAAAGGGAAATTGGCATGTTCAACGTGTCTTGAAGAAACTCGGCACCAGTGGTTGAAACTTTGAACCTTTGAACCTTTGAACCTTAGGCAACAACTGGAGGATACTCTTGCACAACTTCAAGCAGCAACACAACGAATAGCTGAATTAGAGGCACTTCTTGTTGCACATGATGAGCCGGGAACTAGCAACACAGCTTATCAGGCAGCCTTGGATAGGATTGCATAGCTGGAGGCACTATTGAGGTAACTGAGTTGCTTCATTAAGTTATTTCGTCCTTAAAACCTTGAACCTGGCATGAAATTTTCTGCGATGATAATGCTTGAAATGGTGTGTATGTTACAGGACTGATGCGGAGATCAGGAACAGTCCATGAATGGAAGATGTTGGTGTGGATGGGTGACTGATATAGGTGCTCGTTTTTTGAATATAAGGGAATGGGATGATTCTTTTTTGTTTTCATGCCATATGGGTGGGTGATTTTTTGAATGTAAAGGAAAGGGATGATGTCTTTTTTTGTTTTCATGCCATCAGATGTGGTCGCAGTGTTTCCCAAATATTACACAGGCGTACTAAATTCTGATGTTTTTAAAACAGTAAAATATACTTGCATATATATGCAAGTTTCAAAGCTCTGTAAAAATTTATTGTATATGAATATAAGTTCAATGGAGAACTTTGTAAAACTTTGTTATATTATGAATGCAAGTTTCTATCTAAGATTTATGTTCTGAGTCTCTAAAATCCAACTCCGGTGACCGGTTAACGTTAACGGGCGATGGCCTGAGAATATTAAAATCCGGTGACCGGTTAATGTTAACTGCCGGAAAATATTTCTGAGGGTTTGGCAACCGTCACAAATGCGAAACCGGACTTGGGAGCCGTTGCCGGAAAATTTGTAGCCGGCGGTGGTCGTATAATTTGTGAGGGCCAAATAACCGTCACAAATAGAGAATTTATTTGTGAGGGATGACCAACCGTCACAAAAAGAGAAAAACCGTCACAAATAACATTTGTGACGCTACTAGTCATGACGGCTTGCCGTCCGTCACAAATGTTTATTTGTGACGGTTTTTGTGCTATTTGTGACGGTTTTTTTTCTATTTGTGACGGTTTATGGACCCTCACTAATGGGACCTTTTTTTGTAGTGTTCTTCCTTAGGAATATTCTACGAAACCTTAAACAAACCCGATTTCTGCACATGGTACGCATACCAGGCTCTGAGATCGAAACCTGGCCGTGAGTGGACTAGTCTAACTCAGTATAGTGTACTGTTTTTACTATATTGAATTTTTACTGTCATTGTCACTCTTGTTGTATTTCCTTTACTAACACTAGTATTTTTCTTGTAAAATAGACAGTTAACATCTCCATTTGGGTTCTACGGTGTTTTAGAAGAAATTCTATTGTTGGACTACAATCATATGTTTCAAATTCCAATATTCAAATGTGATTGGGCTCACACCAGTTTTGGTGTGAAGGTAGAAGATGGCTTTACATTAGTCAATTTAAAACATCATAAGAACCAATACTGTAACGATCATTCATTTTGGCAAAATAAGCGCGACAAGTTTTCTATTCTCGAGAGTCAAATACATCTAACTGGTATGTGATGCATTACAGAGAAGCTTCACGCTGTTTACGGCTCAGTCACTTGAGCATTACTTTTTGAGCATTATATTTTGTTTTACAACACTTATGAAGGCTTGTCATAAAGTTAGTGTATAGTTAGTGTATTAAAGAACCACAAACTTTGGGGAACATGTGATAGTGTAGGATGGTTAGTGGTGTAGACTTCCACGCTTGAGGCTCAGGATCGAATCCCCCAACCCCATTTTTTCCAACATTATATATTTTTACTTCAACAACACTTATAAGTGTTGCTGTAGCTTTCTATCACTAGTGGAAAATAGCAGTTTCGCGACGGTCAAAGCAAGTCATAGATGCGTGTTTAATGACTTGCTTTGGCGGTCCGGGAAAGGGTCGCTGTTTGAGCGTCTTTTTCGTCTGTGACGTGGCTACGCGGGTCGCTGAACAACCTATATCAACGACCGATTTTAACGGTCAATGGCTTATGACTGACCTTAATCAGTCCTAAATATTGATTTTAATTTTAAAAAAAAAAACATATTCAGACGGGGGCTGACTGAATCTGTTTGGCCTGACTGAATCTGATTAATTCTCAAAAGGAACTCAAATGAGAATTCAAAAAGAACTCAAATAAAAACCAAATCAAAAATCAAGTTCAATCGAACTGAAATGAAACATGTAATTAATATGACATTTCCATTAATCAGGCAATGTATTCCATTATACAGTTTATAATTGAATTCAGTTTACACTTAGATTCAAAATCATACGAAAAAGGATTCAAATTCTGAATTCACACAAATTCAAATCCTAATAAGTTCAAGGTTTCTTAAAGAGAAGAGCAACTAGCCCCACTAAGTTCAAAGTGTCTTAAAGAAAAGTGCAAACCAGCAAAATGATAAACTGCCTGGTGTTGAACTAAACCCAAACACTTGATACACCTACGGTAAAATGAACCAACACTTCATAACGGTGCACCTGAAGCAAAAAAAGTTGCACAAAAAAGGATTCAGTTGGGCACTAATTATCGACATTTTTCAGAAAATTTAGAACTAATTATCTTTGGAAGTATATACAAATTCCTTGATTTCAGACACTCATAAAATTGAGCCTGCAATGTAGTTATTTCAGTGGGAACATTTCTAGTAATCCTACAACTTAGGCAACCATTACAAATTTTAAGTGGAATATCACTATAATGAAACTAACAAATCAAGATAAGACATTACTTAGTACCTTGTTTGCAACCTGTATCTGAGGCTCTCCACAATCAGATGCATAATAAACTAGATGAGAGATGGATGCTGGGCTTCAATAGTAACCTCCATGGTCAGCACCCTCTCCTGCCTCCTCCAGCCAATTAACAAATGAGTTCAAAGCCTTTCCTGCAACAACGGACACCTAATCAATGGCAATGAAACTAATGAAGTGGCTAAGGATGCAAGAAATTTAAACAAAGCTTGTGAGTTTTACATGCATAGCCAGATAAAAACAGTTTAATCAAAGCTTGTGCAAGTGATATCTCAACTACTCATCTTCCCTTGGGGTTTAATCCTTAGTGGTATCGTTGAAGAATCTTATCTTCTGCAAGCACGTCCTGGTCACAGATGTTTTGAACAATTTCAGGGAATAACTTCATCATATTGGTGTATTTATAACATTAGAACTAGACTTTGTACATTAATTCAAACTCCAGTTTTCAGTACAAAAGGCATTCAAAAGCTTTGCCCATGTTTTCACCTGTAATGAGAAAATGAAACATATTCCATCAAGGGTCGATTTGATATCTTCACGTCCCTTGAGCTAGCAATAAGAGTTTAGTTCAGATGTAAGAACATATATTAACTCATGGATATTTTATGATTTCGAAATCTGAAGCAAGAAAGCAAGAAGAACCAATAGATAAATAATTACCTCTAGCTCCAATGAGTTACTATGGCCTGCCAAATTCCGCCCAATACTCTCAACTGAATGAGAAGACGAACATCAACAAATTAATTAGTGAACTACACAAATATGACAACACCATTGACTTTTCTTTTCCTGGAGCAATATATCTACGATTAGAAAGATCTAAAGGAAAAATGATATCGAATTCCAAGAAAGTAAATCAGGTCCAAGTGACCATGATATGAACTATGAAGCTTTGAAAGGAACATACTTGAAATATCTAACCTCTATACAATACGAACGACTCATTTAGGCACATATCAAGTGCAAATTCCGCATTATCTTGATGCCCAGTTAGAATCTGCATAAAACCATCAAAGTCACTAACATTTTAGTGATGTTCGTAATCGTCACACAAAATATCCATCTCGCTTTCTTGAATCTAAAACACTACTAGAGATTAAGATAATCATAAAAAATAAGTCGAGTTCACCATTACTATTGCTACGTAATTCCCAAGGTTCAGGAAGAGGCATACTTTCCAACCATAGACAGGCATTAGCAAACAAGTGACATTATCAAAAGCTTAAGATTCATAATGGATTGGAAAGACCAGAATTTTCAAGATCATAGTGACACTAATTTTAAGAGAATTATGAAACTTCATGCTTAGAGATCAGTATACCATAGCTAAATTGCACTCCATATGAAAGAATGAGACGGTCAAGGGCATCTAACAAGAAAATGTAAGCGAGGAAGGATAGATCTATGAACCCAGTAGCTAAGTACCAAATAATCACAGTAAGACTCAAACTTAGTAACAAACGCTTCTAATAAACCTCTTTTCAGTAAACACAAATCAGAATAACCAACTATCGCATAAGAACTTCCAAGCATATGAGGCCACCACGATAGTACTACAGGATATACCACATATACCATTCAGGATTCAAAGTGGTCTATCAGGTCATGTGTTTGAATCCGTAAAGCGGTATGCATATGAGGCCACCACGATAGTACTACATGATATACCCTGAGTTGTAAAAGTCGTAAGGCGGGTGTCAGGCGGCTGAGTAGCGCCAAGCGCCTGGAGAGACTAGTCGTCGACTAGTCGGGGATTAGTCGGGAAAAAAATAATGCATACATAATATTACCAAGAGATGGAGGGCTAAATAAACCATGTACTAAATAGATATATCATTCAATAATCCTTAAGATTTGCTACTTAGACTCAATACTTTTGTTACTCACCGCTCTTAAGTTTCTAAATACCTAAAACAACAACACAACAACAAAGCTGTCCTAAGTTATGAATTAAAAACTAACACTTAAATAGTCTTATTAGATTTAGAGTTCGATATCTTCTTCTCGTTCATTGCCATAGTCCACTGTCTCTTCAGCATCACCAACAATTATCCCATCTAATTCAACATCAGCAGCGTTTATCTTGTGTTGGTAGCAGCCATTTTTTAAAAACTCTAAAGAAGAGATGAAGAAGAAGAAGAATAGAGAGAAGAAGGGGAGAAGAAGTGCAGCTGAAATTGGAGAAAGAGAAGGACCAGGGAAGATATGATAAACCCTAAGGTTAACTTGGGCTAATTTTCTTAGTGGGCTATTTCAAAAAATCGGTAAAAAGTCGGCGCCTATTTATCAAATATCGGTCAAAATCGACGCCTAGGCGGTCAAACGCCTAATTCAAAAAATCGGTAAAAAAGCGCCAAGGCGCCGCCTTTTATAACTCAGGATATACCACATATACCATTCAGGATTCAAAGTGGTCTATCAGGTCATGTGTTTGAAGCCGTAAAGCGGTATGCATATATACACAACTACATCATTTAACAACATGTCATGAGCATTTAAACCATCAGCAATCTAAACCTTTAACAAGAGAACTAATAAACAATTATGCTTCATCTAAAAGGAATTAGACACATTTAACACCTGCAAAGCTAACAGAACATGGAAGGAAATAAACAAAGAATGGTCCGAGCAGTTACCAGGAATTCTTGATTGTCGCCTCCTGTTGGAATTTGAAGCTCCATTAACCCCAGCCTTATTCTTTATCACTACGGAAGACTCTACAGCTGCAAGCCAATAATTCATCCATCATCACCTTCAGCTTACAAATAATGTAACAGAAGCGAAACATGGTTTCAACAGTTACAATGAACTCTTGATTGTGGATGCTTATTGAAATTTGAAGATCCCTTAAACTCAACCTTATATTCCATAACTTTTCGTCCAACACCGAGGAAAACTCCAGAGATGCAAGCAAAACACTCTTCATTAGCTTACAAATAAAATAACATAAAGGATTACAAACAAAAGAAACCAAGGTTCAAGCTATTATAGTGAGTTCTTGAATACTAGAAGAAAGTACACACTTGGAGTAACCAGAAGAAGATTTCTATGGCCTCCTTTCTATTTATACAGATATTCCACAAGATATTCCGCAGTACGTTGGCCTTCATGCTATAAATTGACAAAATTGTTACGACTTACGAAACCAAAAACCAAGTAACTGAAATACACATTTTCACTCAACATAACATATCCTTACTTCTTATGCTCATTAACATGACCAGCAATTCCTACTCTAGTTACCATTCACTAAAAAAATGAGAACCTATAACTTGATGAACAACGAAAAAGAAAACCCATATCAAATAAAACAAACACCAGTTATTGAATACACCTAAACTTAATTGAAACCCACTTCTAATGATTAAATTGCTTTAAAAAAAACTCGTGCTACAACTACCCAAAGAAAACCTTATGAATCATAAAGAGATAACTGATACAAGGAAGCCACGAAAATAAGCAAGGAAAATACGATTTCTCTATGTAAATACTCAAAAAAATAACTTTTTTTACCTTCCGAACAAATTGGATTCTTTGACTTGAACCAGGAACCGTCCTACAATTTTCAGCCGAAGAAAAATTAGTTAGGAAATGATTTAAAATCATATAAATCCCGAAAATACAATTTAATTACAACTAACAAAAAAAAAATCAGAGTCAAATGACAATATTTTTGTAAACTTAAAAAAAAACCTAGATTTGAAAGAAACGGGATTAAACCCTGTAGATCTTTGAGAATGGACTGAACCTCAATAACCTAACACGGGGAATTTAAAGCAATTTGAAAAATATATCTTCCTAAGAAATTAAAAAAAAAAAAAAAAAAAAAACTAATGAAAATCAGGGGATTCAAAGTCATTAACCTTCATAATCTCATCATCTGCAGCAGGAACTATTCTTCGATATCCATTTCCGAAAATCCAAAAAGACCCTTTCGAATCTGATTCAGCAAGAGCACACTATTTCAAATCAATAACCAATAACATAAAACATTCAAACTCATCCAAATAATCAAGCCCTAAAATTGTAAAATCAAAACCCTAACCCCCAAATACAAGAGAAAAACAAAAATAAAAAACTTACAATGTATCACATTTCTTAAAAAAAGATGCTGGAACCTCTAATCAACAACAACACCATAAGATTCACTGGTCTCAGAATGCTCTGATTCAACCAATTGTCCTCTTCTACTTCCTGATTCTGGTTCAAGTTCGGCTTCATTAACCACCTTCACCTTCAATTCTATTTCTAGTAGCACAAAAAATCAAATTATGGTTTTCTGGTAGACATGATTAGGAAACCCTAAAAGAAATAAGCTAGAGATGGGATTGAGGTGCGGCTGTGAGAGGTGGAAAGAGAAATGAGTCTCGTTCTCTTTCGATAGAGAAGAAAAGAAAGGGATAAGAGATATGGGCGAGGCAGTCAAAACACGTGTCAATAAAAAAAAGAAAAATGAGGTAGTCAAAACAAGAGATAAGGTAGGCTTAACCGACCGTTCATTCAGTTTGGTTAATCATGACCACTGAAAGTGTGGGCCCCAGAGATCTTAATCATAGGATACACTAAGATCGTCAGTCACAGTGTGGGTTAAAGAAATAAGGGATAAAACCGTAAATAAAAGATCTTATACAATGACCGTTTTTAACGCTCTGAAGTCTGGTCCGCATTTTTATTAAATCAAGGACCGTGTTGACCAGTCCGCGGTCTATTGACCGTCACTGAGGGTCGAGGATGTGGGTCATAAAAACCCTCTTTTCCACTAGTGTATTTAAAAAAAAAAAATCAAAACTTGTGAACTGAAAGGGTGGTTAATGAGTTAGACTTCCATGCAGTAGGTTCATGTTCGAATCTCCCCTCTAACATATTTTTCATTGTCATATTTTTGTGTTCTTCAACAACACTTGTGAGAATTGTGATAGCTAAGTCACTACATATATGGAACAACGTTGTTATAGCTAAATGTCGTCACAACTGTTTTGCTTAAGGAGTTGTCGTTTGTTTTCTTAGCGCAACCCCTTGTTTCCTAAGGGTTACAAAGTGATGATATACGACAACTCTTCCTTTGAAACCAGTTGTAAAACATAGGACTTTCTACAATACTTAGCGAAGTGTTGTAAATCTCCAGTTGTAGATGTATATTTTTCCTGTAGTGATTATCTCCTTGTCGAACTCCATAGTGAGTGTACCCATATTAACATCAATCTTCGTCTTCGCGGTCTTCATGAATGGCCTCCCAAGAAGTAAAGAAGTAGATGATCGGTTCTCATTGTTGTCCATATCCACCACAAATAAGTCCACCGGAAAAATAAGCTCATTTACTTGCACTAGCACGTCTTCTACAAGTCCCTTTGGATATATGTTCGACTTGTTTGCTAATTGGATAATAACTCTTGTCTCTTTCAAAGGTCCAAGATTCAAGGAGTCATATATATCGGCCGACATCACACTAATGGAAGCCCCCAAGTCAAGTAAAGCATGTTCAAACCTTTGCTTACCAATAGTAATTGGCACCGTGAAACCACCGGGATCCGTACACTTTGTAGGCATCTTCTTCAATAGCATAGCCGACGCACTCTCGCCAACTTTAGTAATTTCATTATCAAGCAACCTATCCTTCTTTGTGCATAATTCCTTCATGAACTTCGCATACCGTGGCATTGTCTTGATGGCCTCGATGAAGGGGATGTTGATTTCGACCTTCTTGAAAATATCCATGAGTGCCTTGTCTTGAGCTTCTTTCTTGGATTTAGCCAAACGACTAGGAAAAGGAGGTGGAGTAGTGAAAGAAGGAACCGGTTCCTTGGATTGGTCGGTTGGTGTTGAATTCTCCTTTGGTGCGGCTCCCTCTTTGTCTTTGACTACCTCTTCACTAGCTTCTTCATGATGACTTGGACCCTCCACTTGTCTTTCACTTGTTAAAGTAACCGCATTAACATTCTCTCTTGGATTCACAAATGGTTGCGAAGGAAGCGTTGTGGATGCTTGAGATTTCAATAAGTTCACATCGGTCGCCAATTGTCCCATTTGAGTTTGTAAATCCTTGATTGCCGAATCGGTCTTTTGTTGTTGTTGTTGAACCAAAGTGGTGATACCTTGCATACCTTGCATCAATGCATTGAGCTTGTCATCAATTGAAGAATCTCGCTCCTTGACTTGTTGTGGTTGGAATTGTTGTTGAGGTTGGAAACGTGATTGTTGGAAACCACCTTGTTGTGCATATGGATTAGGAGCCGCCGCTTGCTTGTTTGCATAACTAAAGTTAGGATGATCCTTCCAACCGGGATTATAGGTATTGGAGTATGGATCGTACCTTGGCCTTTGATTTGGAAATAAAGCATTTACTTGTTCGGTCTCACCATCCGGAATAATTACCGCGGCCATCCTGTTACTCATCCTTTGATCAAGATGTGATGATGAATCACTAACTTCATGCACTCGCCTAACCATGGGTTCATCTCTTGTGTAGAATTGTTGCGAGTTTGCAGCCATACTTTCAATCAATTCTCTAGCTTGGGTCAAAGTCTTGTTCATTAGTGCACCACCCCCCGCGGCATCAAGAAGAGATCGATCACTTGGGTGGAGAGCTTCGTAGAAGTATTGGAGTATCATAACATCACTAAATTGGTGGTGTGGACAGCTTGCCACCAATCTCTTGTATCGCTCCCAACATTCATACAATGACTCTCCCACCTGTTGCTTCAACCCACAAATCTCCTTGCGAATTTGAGTAGCTTTGGATGCGGGAAAATATCTCTCGAGGAAAAGTTTCTTCATACCATTCCATGTTGTGATACTTCCGGAAGGTAAATAATATAACCATTCCTTAGCATTGCCCGCCAAAGAAAAAGGGAAAGCTTTCAACATTGCTCCATCCGCATTGGTCTCTGGTGGAAGCATGGCCATAACTATGGTATAGAAGTCCATAAGATGTTTGTTTGGGTCTTCATTCACCATGCCATGGAACTTTGGTAACTCTCTAATCAACCCCGGCTTGATCTCAAAAGTTGAGTTAGTCTGGATACACCATTGTTGTGTGTCAAGCTTGTGACAAGCTAGGTCCTTGAGTGTCCGATCAGCCATTGTTTCTTCCTCTTTGTCCGAATCTGTGAATTCACTTGATGAAGAAGGAGGAAGTGGAGTATTAACCGCTCGAATGAAATCCTTTAGTTGAGTGCCGGATCGAAGACGTATTGGACTCGATCTGCCCTCTTTAAGCATTCACCAAAGGTATAGCACCTGAAATAAGATTCTCGAAAACTAAGTTAGATACGGTATAGAATCGACAAAGCAAGAATAAAGCAAAAGAAAAATAAAAACAACTAAAAATCGTTCGTTGCTCCTAGGCAACGGCGCGCCAAAATTTGATGCGTGTCGTAACCACAACAAATTAATTAATATTTTTCCACCTAATTAACAAGTAATATAGTGTAGTCAAGTTCGTTCCCACGAGGAGCAAGAGATTCTAGTTGTCAAAATTGTCACGAAAAGGGGGGTGTAAAGCAAAAGGAAGTAAATAAAGCAATTAAAAGTTAAAGTTGAAATCAATAAAAGAGACAAGATCAAGGAATCCTTCTTCGTTGCAAAACAATGATTCAAGTTATGTTCTTTTCTACTTGTTATTAGTCACAAATTATCACCAACCGTAGGTAAAGCGACTAGATCGGTGCTAAACCCCTAAATCCCTTGTATCACCGGACACGGAAGTTCTCGACTACCGGATTCTATTTACCAAACCACCTAGAAGTAGATCACTCAAGATGTAATTTAAATAAACGCATTAAGATTTATGAACTTATTAGTTTGATATTAGTAGTTAGACTCTTAGATCAAGGTCTACTTGCTAACGTTGTTTTTACACACAATTGCTCCACGGAATCCCTCCGCAAGGTCTTGTGTTTGCTACTTATGTAAAGAGTCAAGAAACGATTACTTATCTCCTAACTTTCACTAGCTTTAGATCAAATTAACAAATCAATTTAGCGTGCACTCCAAACAATCTATCAATCAATCATGAATGAATAAACATTCCTATTAGTAAAAACAATCGATAATTATGTGAAAAACCTCAAGATAGAATTGAAACAAAACTCAAATCATATATTAAGAACTAGGAATTCATCCTCAATCAATAAGAAAATTAGCTACTCATGTTTTTGAAATTCACACAAAATAATTAAAAGGAGAATTTTCAAGTTCACACAAATAATTAAGAAGAAGAATTTTAGAAAAGCAAGCAAAAACACAAGTGAGGTGTGTGTAGAGAGGTGTCAAAAGATGTAGAAAACTTCTCTATTTATAGGCTTCAATATTCTCCAAATCTTCCAAGGAATAGAATCCTTTTCCTTTAGCAATTCAATTTCCAAATTCAAGTCTTTCTCTTCTTCCATCTTCTCTTTCCAAATTTGAGCCCAATTCTCCATCCAATTCCTAGTCCAAGTCTTCACACCCATGAGAGAAGTCCACAGAAAATTCTGGAATTTTTAGCTCGCCGGAAAACTGGTATTATGGTCGGAATCCGGCCGGAAAGTCGCCGCCGACCACCTGAATTCTTCGCCGTCAATGGTATATTCGACGGAATATTCCGTCAGTCCACCGTTAGAGATAACGGTCAAATAGGTCAACCGTCAGTCAACAGTCAAGGAGAAGGAGTGAGTCAGCCACCGAGTCAGCATCTTACTCGGCTAAGTGGTCTTATTCAGCTGAGTTGGATCGGCTCATCGGCCGGTACTGAGTTAACTCACCGGAATGGAGAACCGGCCGAGTTTCGGCTATTTTCTGGTGTTTCCCGGCCGAATTCAGGCCTTTACTTCTTTAGTTCCTGTGACATCCTAAACATACATCTAAAGCACAATTCCATCATTTCCTGTAACACCAGCAGCACCATCATTCATCTCGAGATCAATTTCAAACTCCTCCTCGTATTTTCAACTTCTTCAATTGCAGAGATTCAACATGAACTCGTGTACTTCTCTCAAGTCTCAAATCGAACCCATTTTCTTCCCCTCGCTTCTCGATCCCAATCGATTTCAAATGAACCCTAAGTTCCTTCCTCCAAACAACAGAACCACCTTCATCTCCAACACCCTCATTTCTTCTCACTGAGTCGATCTCTCACAAACCCATCTCTGATTACATCTCAACTCAATCACAGACCCATAGCAGCAGGAACTCGGATCTCGACCACCAATTTTCTTTTGTTCTTCATAACCCTTAATCATCACCGTCTCAATCTCTCACAAAGACAATCGATCCCAATCCCAATTTCTATCAGCTGAACCCATGAATTTCTTTGACAGAACCAAATATGTCTCCTTCTTCATCTGCTATAGCTTCATAATCAACTAACCCATTATTATTCATATTATTCTCGATCTGGACCTTCAACAACATTTTCAGTCAAAACCCATTAACTCAAATCATCACAGACTCGAGATTCAGCCACAGATTCGTCCCAATTTTCACTTTGTTCTTCTGATTCTCTCGATTTTGGTTGCAAGAACATCAATTTCTTCTCTCTGTCTGAAACAGCCTCTCTACTTCTCTCAATCATCTTTCATTCATTGCATCACGACTGCAGTTCCATTAGCAGGGAGTCTCTTCATAATTTCTCGATCTGCTTCAGCTTGGTTTCACAACAGCAGCCACAGCTGCTTTCTTTTCTAGACTTTCAGGTGAACGGGATGAATGAATGAGCGATAATGATTGAGTAGATTCTCAATTTAGGGTTGTAGGAGTAGGGAATGGATAACGGTACCCTACTGCATAGGCTAGGGGACACCCCAGGGATAGGGTATAAACACCCATTCTCTCTTGATAAGGGCTAACCAATTTACAGCCCCTTAACCTCAGCTGGACTGTATTTAGTACTCCTCCAAGAAGAGTTGCCACTTTTTTCTCAAATTGGGTGATTTCTTCTCCTTTTCCTCCGTGCGACTCCAAAGTAGCTACAAAACTCAAAACAAGCGTAAAATACATAATTTACAAGAAAAATAGCAAAGAAAGCATAAACAATAGATAGTAAATAGGATGTATTCTACACCCTATCAGCCTCCTTGATCCTATTGATATCTTGCTTAAAGTATTGCTCCATTGCCTCGGTGACCGTAACCACATTTCCATGACCGGACTGGATGAGATCTTTAAATCTCCCATGAGCGGACTCAGCTGCACTAGTTGCTTCACTCTTGAAGTGTCTATACCGGTTTGTCCATGCACGCAAATAAATTTCCTTGAACTTATCCAACCATTGAGTCCGAAAATACCAGACGGCAGTCGGATAATTTTCGTTCCAATCGGCAATAAACTTCTCCAATCTCTTTTCGTACATAACCTCGGTAAGAGACCAATAAACTTTCTCCCAATCTCTTATAAATTACAACCACTATTTATGATTTTCCGTATGTTCTTTGTACACTCCCTCCTTTATCTTGCCTCTCTCATCTTCTTCTTCTTCGGGGGATAGTTTGTTCTTTCGAACATCTTCCTCTAGTTGTACCATCATTCTCTTCTTAATATCCACCTTTGCGGGTTCAAACAAGGCATGACAAGTTTTTATCACATTATTACATATATGATATGTACATAGGAAATTTTGTGCGTCCGGGAAGACGTCGGATATTGTTTTCATTAAGGCGTCATCGTTATCGGTTACGATGACCCTTGGAAGTTGATTTTCCCGGAAGAACAATTTTAATTTTCGTAATGCCCAATGATAATTATATTCCCTCTCATTTTCCATTAAACACCAAGCCAATGTGAATGTTACCTTGTCTGAGGTTTTACCCACGATGTTGAACAACGGCATATTGTATTTGTTTGTCTTGTTGGGCGTATCTGTTGCCATATTGGTTGTTACACAGCTAATGGTATGTTCTGTAGGTATAACTGGTTGTTGAGGTTAAATTACTCATTCGATTTTGTCTCATCATATGTTTTATTGCCCAATGAGAGACGTTGAATTCTATTCCTTAGAGAAACTTACCATAACAAAGAAATTGAGTCATCCTTTCCATTGGGCTTTTCTCAAAAGCCTCCTTGATCCTATTGATATCTTGCTTAAAGTATTGCTCCATTGCCTCGGTGACCGTAACCACATTGCCTTGACCGGACTGGATGAGATTTTTAAATTTACCATGAGCGGACTCAGCTGCACTAGTTGCTCCACTCTTGAAGTGTCTATATCGGTTTGTCCATGCACGCAAAAAAATTTCCTTGAACTTATCCAACCATTGAGTCCGACAATACCAGACGGCAGTCGGATAAACTTCGTTCCAATCGGCAATAAACTTCTCCAATCTCTTTTCGTACATAACCTCGGTAAGAGACCAATAAACTTTCTCCCAATCTCTTATAAATTCCAACCACTATTTATGATTTTCCGTATGTTCTTTGTCCACTCGCTCCTTTATCTTGCCTCTCTCATCTTCTTCATCTTCGGGGGATAGTTTGTTCTTTCGAACATCTTCCTCTAGTTGTACCATCATTCTCTTCTTAATATCCACCTTTGCGGGTTCAAACAAGGCATGGCAAGTTTTTATCACATTATTACGTATATGATATGTACATAGGAAATTTTGTGCGTCCGGGAAGACGTTGGATATTGTTTTCATTAAGGCGTCATCGTTATCGGTTACGATGACCCTCGGAAGTTGATTTTCCCGGAAGAACAATTTCAATTGTCGTAATGCCCAATGATAATTATATTCCCTCTCATTTTCCATTAAACACCAAGCCAATGTGAATGTTACCTTGTCTGAGGTTTTCCCCACGATGTTGAACAATGGCATATTGTATTTGTTTGTCTTGTAGGGCGTATCTATTGCCATATTGGTTGTTACACAGCTAATGGTATGTTGTGTAGGTAAAACTGGTTGTTGAGGTTAAATTACTCATTCGATTTTGTCTCATCATATGTTTTATTGCCCAATGATAGACGTTGAATTCTATTCCTTGGAGAAACTTACCATAACAAAGAAATTGAGTCATCCTTTCCATTAGGTTTTTCTCAAAAGCCTCCTTGATCCTATTGATATCTTGCTTAAAGTATTGCTTCATTGCCTCGGTGACCATAACCACATTGCCTTGACCGGACTGGATGAGATTTTAAAATCTCCCATGAGCGGACTCAGCTGCACTAGTTGCTTCACTCTTGAAGTGTCTATACCGGTTTGTCCATGCACGCAAAAAATTTTCCTTGAACTTATCCAACCATTGATTCCGACAATACCAGACGGCAGTCGGATAAACTTCGTTCCAATCGGCAATAAACTTCTCCAATCTCTTTTCGTACATAACCTCGGTAAGAGACCAATAAACTTTCTCCCAATCTGTTAGAAATTCCAACCACTATTTATGATTTTCCGTATGTTCTTTGTCCACTCGCTCCTTTATCTTGCCTCTCTCATCTTCTTCTTCTTCAGGGGATAGTTTGTTCTTTCGAACATCTTCCTCTAGTTGTACCATCATTCTTTTCTTAATATCCACCTTTGCGGGTTCAAACAAGGCATGGCAAGTTTTTATCACATTATTACGTATATGATATGTACATAGGAAATTTTGTGCGTCCGGGAAGACGTCGGATATTGTTTTCATTAATGCGTCATCGTTATCGGTTACGATGACCCTCGGAAGTTGTTTTTCCCGGAAGAACAATTTCAATTATCGTAATGCCCAATGATAATTATATTCCCTCTCGTTTTCCATTAAACACCAAGCCAATGTGAATGTTACCTTGTCCGAGGTTTGCCCCACGATGTTGAACAACGGCATATTGTATTTGTTTGTCTTGTAGTTGCAATCCATCAAAAGAACACCACAACATGTATTTGTCAATTATGAGAGCAAATGATGCGAAATGAATATTTGAAGGGGCTTCTCGTCCGGCCCTCTTTTAATGATACGCGTGTAGTTGTGATCCCAAACTATCTTCTCAAATTCTTGCATAACGCTCTTCCCTTCCCATTCCATCCTTCTAATAGTTGCTTGTGCGGCATAAATTGTATGTAAAGAAGACACGTTAGTCTCATCCTTTTCCTTGAAGCCTCTGAGAATTTGTCTCGGTTTGATAAGTGCTTTGGTCAATCTCTTTACATCCTCGAAATCGTCAAGTTTTAGCTTCTCAACTAAGGAGTGACCAACAAAATCTTTCAGATCCCGGTGGTTATGACAGCCACACAAAACCTCGCAATCCCAATTGTTCATGTCATTTAAACGGAATACAAGCTTAAACGGGCAATTATTCTTCCTCGTACGAGTCTTGTATACCCTATTAGTCTTCTTTAGATATACATAATCCTTTCTCTTGTGGCTATTCTTCTCCTTGTATTTCCTACTTCTATCGCAAGCCATCTCAAAACGCCTCTTTGAACCTTCGGTATTCCTCACCAACACACACATGTTCTTAAGAGCCGTCTCTTTAGCCCAAGCGATTGTTTCCTTTCGATCTGTTATTCCCTACATAAGAACAATTTCGCGTTCATTAGAAGGTTCATAACTAGCAATGCATTAGTAAATTCAAGATACTAGGTGAAAAGTATTCTTTGGTCAAATACCAGAGGGATTTTATATTATTCCGACGTATCCCGATAAAGCGGCTTTGCATTAGTTGGATCAATATATGTCACCACCTAAAGATCGAATGAAAATTAGTTCCAAACAAAATTAAAACACTATGCCGGAAACCAATACCGGCATGCTCGACCATTATTCCGGCATAGTCTAAGTTAACCAAAACGGAAGACCAAATTTGAAACATATTCCGGCATAAATATTTCATTAGAAAACAACGCCGGAGTCACGGGTGCCGGCATTCTCGTAATTTAATGTCTCAAGCCGGTACACAATTCCGGCATTGACAATAATTGATATTGAACGCCGGTTTTGATGCCGACATTATCGATATTGATGGTACCACGCCGGTACCCCGTTCCGGCGTTGATATTTATTAAGTTTCAATGCCGGTTTTAGGTTTGGGATGGTACCGTTTCCTGTATGTTTTTCATGCAGTACCGGCATGGTAACTTATCAATGCAACCATGCCGGTTGCATATTCCGTAGTATATTCCTTGGTAGGTAAAAAGGTTAACTGCGTACAGCAATAGTTGTTTAGAAGAATGCTATGCCGTATCAATATCCAAAATGGGGGATATCGGTCTACCGACATGGTCGTAGTATGAATACCATGTCGGTACCCTTACTACCGGCATGAGATTCATACAACTACTATGCCGGCAACTAGGTATTTCAGTTGAAAAAACGGCGCGTTTCAAGAAAAAAATCGATTTTTCAACATCCTAGCAGCTTTACCTGTGTTGGGGATGCTACTGAAGATTCAAGATATGCTCCTTGTTGTAGTTGAGCTAAAGATTCAGCAGCAGCAATTCTCTCTTCACAATCATCCTCCATTTTTACCAAAAAAATTTCTCTCAAAATATTTTTCCCTCCTTCTACTCTCACCTCACAAATTCAAATCACTAATCATTTATAAAAAACACAAAAATTCAAATAAAACACACACATAATCATTTATAAAAATGAAAAGAAAACATTTATAAAATAAAAGAAAAAGACAAACACATGGCAATTTTTTTTTTTTATTTGCTTTAAAATCATGATTGATTTGGAATGGGCACACCAACATATTGTTAACTCCTACATTTGAAAGGGAAGTTTAACGGAACTTGAAAATAGGAAATCGGCATTAGTTATGCGATCGGGCCACTTATGGAACCTTTGTTGCATTTTCTATTCTTAAAAAAGAGACCCAAAATGCATCACTATGGCTTGATTTCTCCAAAAATATCAAATGTTGGCAACCGTAAATTTTTGAGATCCAAATAAATGAATGAAAAAAGTGGATGCAAACATTTATAAAATACCATAAAAGAAAAAGATCAACAGAAAATGAAAATTGTTGATGTGTTCCAAAAGAGATAACATGATGGCATGTTTTCTTTTAAGGAGACCAAAAATTTAAGTGTCTCCGAACTGCTAAGGCCAATTGTAGTGGTTGCTTTGGAAAGGCAGATTGGTACATTTCCACGGAAAATTTTGATTCTTTTTGAATCTATTAGTAACAACTTGTGAAAATTCCATCCGTAGTAAGTAACCATCTTTAACTTATCCTGTTTCATTCTATCATTTGTATCTCGTAAACAATCTAATGTTTAAAAAAAACTCGCAAATATGAATTTGCTTACCATCCCCGACTTCCAAAGAATCGTATTGGCATTATACATTTCCATATCCAAGAAGCATTGGCAAAACCGTTGTATTCCTAAAGTATTTATCTTTTAAAACAGATCCCATAAGAGTGTTCTGTACGAGATGCTAATCTCCAAGCAAGTTTGGCTAACATGGCCTTATTCATCTTTTTGCTTCTTTAAAACCTAAACCCCTAGTTCTATGGGTTCACAAAGAAATTCCCAACGACCGGATAAAAACCTTTCTAATTATTTTGTTTACCCCACCGTAAATCCCTCGAATAGCATCAATTTTATCACTAATGTTGTACCATTCCAACTTTGAGATCTAATCTCCATATTATTGACTATTTTATCAAAAAAGTTTTTATTTTGACCTATCAACAAACAAAAGGTGCTCCTAAGTAAGAATCGAGATCTTGATTTTCTTGATCTTTAATAGTCTAAGCATAATTCTTTGATGTTTAGAATGTATCCTTCCACTAAAGAAAACGCTGATTTGGAAAAGTTTATTAGTTGGCCCGAAGCCGTACTAAAATCGATTAATAATCTGATGAAAACATCTAGATGGAGTGAAAAAAGTTGATGTGGAGACACATTGGTGAATAATCCAATCCAGTAACGTTTGATATGGACAAGTTTTCGATTTGTCCTTTGCTAACAATTTGAAAATCTTATATGGAGTATTTTCTCTAAAGTCATTGGGAGTTTTAGGTTGTTTAATTTTAGGAATTAAGAAAAGGAAGGTTTTATTTAATTTAGGATTGAGTTCTTCATCATTAAGAAGAGGTTTTCCATTCATCGTGATGCACAATCGAAGTGGGATTTAAATCTAATCTTTTTCAGGAAATTGACTTATCCAATTATCGTTGATATAACTTTCCAATCCATGGCATACTAGAGTGTGCTAATTTCAAAGCTATGTCTTCTTGATTTTATTTGGCTTGTATGGGCTTCCGTAGAAAGTGTTAGAAGCCACATATTATCATGAAAATTTGTTTTAATTAAGACATTAAGCATATTTGGAAACCCATCCACCCAAGCCAAAGCCAAGCCACCGGCTTTGCCAATTGGATCCACAAAAAAACAGTTTGGGAATCGGGTTTTTGTCAAGCAACTAATTTCATTTTACTAAGCTTGAAGAAGAAGGACAGTTAAACAGGGTAGGCTAAGACAGAGTATCTAATTATGTGAATGAGTTATCTAAGTGACAAAAGGAGCAGCTAAGAAAAAATGAGTTATCTAATCATGTGAATTGAGAACAAAAAGACAGAGTATAAAATCACAGACCATATGATTTAAATAACAATGTCAAAGAAACTTATGATTATTTAAAATTAATCAATGTTGAATTTTCACAGAACAATAATAAAGGAAACTCCTTGAACTAAATGTAAATTTTTCAAAGTTACATCCACCACGATATGGACAAGCGACCTTTGTGAAATCTTTCTCCTTGAGTTCTTCATCATTAAGAAGATCCCGTGATGCTTTTACTTTCCTTGCTGGTGAATTTGTCCAAGTACCTGTTGAATTTTCAAATCTACTGTGTGTAATGCGGTTGAACACCTTGGGTTTCACCCTGTCGTCGTTCTCAGTTATGTTAACCGGATCAATGTCGAACGTGAAGATGTCCCCATATGGCCTGGCTGAGTGGGTAATGATCGGCAAAGATATGGGATCAACAGACACTGCAGCAAGATCTGAAGTCACAACAATGCTGCGTCCATCTGGACTGAAGAATGGATGGTTTACATGCCCCGCTAAACCACTTCCACTTGCTATCACCCTTACAACCACGTCTATGTTTTCCGGATTCACTAGATACACAGCAAAGTATCCTGAGTCAAGACCGTGGTCCTTTTCTGGTGTATTTTCAGGCTTGTCACGGTTTGACGAAAATACTATCCAATTTCCTTTGGGAGACCATTGGCATTGTGTGTCGGTCCAATCCCCATTTGTCAGCCTTTTCGGCACCCTTCCCTTCATCACCCCTCTTACTGCGTCCATTATGTATAGGTTCTTGTATCCGTCTCTTGTTGATCGATAGACTATTTGTTTCCCTGTTGCACACACATATTGGGAGTATAAAGTTAAGTCAAGTATATACAACCAACAAACTGTTTCATACCATATAAGTAGAAGGTTTTTGATCTTATTACCGTCTGGACTGCTGGATGGGAAGGCATTATTGAACCCATCTGTGAGCTGCTCGAGCTGCCGTCTATAACGGGACACATTCCGGATAACGTGGATGTTTACAGTTTCAACAGCGCTGAAAGAAGGTCCGATGCAAACATACAGTTTGTCGCTCCTGTCGTTTTGGTCCCAAACTGGCGAAAAGACACTGTTTTCAAATAGCTGAAAAGAAAACCTCTATATCAGCAAACAACGATGTAAATAGGATTACTCATCAATATATGCCATACTGGCTCTAGTACCTCGCAAGCTATATTTAGCCTTCCGTTGTCAAGTACCCAGACAATCCTGAAATCATTGTCAACAAATGCAAGCCTGGATCCGTTTTTGGAAAATGTGGGAAATCCTCCACCCACCCTGAATAGTCCTATTTCCGGATCCGGAGAAGTGATAATTTGAAACTGCCTTTTTATCTCTCCTTCGTCCTGCAGTAACAACAGAGATTCATATCAGTGGCATGATCTTAGGAAACTACATCAGATGGCTTAAGACAAGAACTCAAACTGGGTAGTCAGTACGTTGTCGAGAGCTTCACTCGTGGAACGATGGTAGCCGATCCGCTTCCCATCACCAACAGGGGAATGATTTATGTAATAATTTTAGAAGGAAAGTAGGATTTGAAACCTCGTGGTGTGAGACGGACAGTTTCTCCTGTTACAAAATTGGTTTTATAAACAGCAGTCCAAGGCTGACGACGTTCAGTAGCTCGTTCCTTGGTGCTGACATAGATCAGATGATTATCGGCAAAGCAACCACTGTCTTCCATTCGAACTCCATCAAAAGGGGATTTACGGAAAATATCAGCTAAGCTGTGGACTATTTCCCTGGGTGGGTTGACGTCGTTCTGACGGATAGATATGTAAAGCAATTCAAGGTTTTCTCGTTCAGATACAAAAATCATGCCTGTGATACGACCTGAATCAACATCATCCTGGGTGCCATAGCCAGTCAAACTCGTGTAGGTGAAAATTTTCATAAGGGCTTCAGGTGGGATCTGGGCGCCGCTGTAATTGTACGAGTTCCCATCAGTCATGCTAACTTCATCTCGACTCGATGTTGGGGGAATCGGGCAAGAGAATATATCAAGCGGCACCGGTGGTCGATGCGTTGAAAAGAAGGCAATGCTACCTCTCGTCTCTACATCTACCTCCTCCATGGGCAGTTTGTTATCTTCTTCCCTTTTTGCCTGAGAAAAGTTGCCTGAAATTTTTTCCGGAAAGAAATTAGATTCAGTTGATTTCTAATCTTAAAAAGTCAAAAGCTATGAACCTTCAAAGAAAGCATACATTACCTTATAAAAATCTTGGTGGAAGTTGCAGAGAAATGGAGAGATTATCTTTCATTATAAAAGAATGAAAGTCATCCACTAGCATTGACTTTGGAAATATAAGTCTTGAAATACTACTCAAGTAGTAATAACAAAGAAGCATTATTGGAGATGTGTCGTCATTTACAGTAGACATGGTTAAACTGATCAGTAAGCTAAATTTACCATCACATGGGACCTTGAGTGGTGGTGTCTAAACTATAGTATTATGATTCAGACAACACCAGCAAAGAGAAAATTAAGGACCCCAATGCAAACCAAGACAGGACATTTCAACAAACACTTAGGGAGCAACTGTGTAGACGAACCATTTTAAGGAGGTTGAAACGACACCTTTCTCCATCGGAAGTAGTGAAGTAGCATTTCCCCACCACCGGAAGTAGTGTGAACTGGTGAAGTAGCATTTCCCACCACCGGAACGGACTGCGGCTTTGTGCCGTTTGTAGCAGAATTTATAAGTCAAATAGTCTGTCGTGCTGTGCAAACCTTTTACCGCTTGTGACACTATTAAGGCCAAGTATTAGGGAGAAAAAGAAAATAATTATACTTTTCTTCCTCTCTTTCCTCCGAAGTGAGAAAGTGCGAGGGAAACAAAATTTTGGAGATTTAGAGTGGGCGGGTTTTTAATTTGAGTACGTGTCAAAATATTAAGAGAAGCCACGTATAAAATGTATGTGCCCGACCATATTTAATCCGAACGCACTTAAACAACCAATAATTTCTCGTCTTTTATTATTTGTTTTTTATTTAATATAATGTAAATTCAATACATCGATCCATTGTTTGTATTTAGTATAATTAATCCCTTACATTGAGAAATGGTATCTCATTCTTTTTATTTTAAAGTGAGATTTCATCACTGGCTTCGGTCCATTTTCCATAACCAGCAAAATATTTAGGCATTATTCTGAATTCCGGGACAATATTATTCAAGTAATTAGTTTATCCTTCGTAAAATTTATCCTTAAGATGAAGTACGATTTAGATTAGATTAATCATAGTGGGCCAAATTAGGCACAATAATTTATTTGAAAGGATTTACTCATTCTACTCATTCTATAAGATTCGCTCTTAGTACTAGTGTAGTGTGCGCGGAATTAGAATGCATCACCATCGTGCTTAATGCATTTTAAAGTAGGATATGATGTGCTCCAAGCCTCTAAGTTGTACTCCCTCATTCCTATTATTAAGTGACCTATTTACTTTTACATTTTGTCTCACTATTAAGTGACTTATATCAATAAACAAGGAGATATTTCTAAAATTATCTTTTTAATTGATTATAAGAAATATAAGAAATATGCATAATTTGATAGGCATGTTTATATTCGTTACGTAGGTGTTTTAAAATCACAAAATTGGTTAAAAAGACCAAAGTCAACAAATCCTGGGTGAAAAAGACATCTAGATTTTGATACTGTTTAAATGGACAAAAATACAAAAATAGTCAGGATGTGAACAGTTTCATCCTACCCATTTTCAAATACTTTTTTTTTTTTAATTTACATCGGGATGCATCCAGGTTTCATCCTTGCTATTTTTAAGTTTAAGTCAGGATGAATCCAGTTTCATCCTTGCTATTTTTTTGTCCATTTCACCCATATTAATTTTTACTCGTCCATTTGAATCAGATTTTAAAAATGTTTGGACAAATGACCCATTCCGTTTTAAAATGCTTTTTCAATGGTATGAAGTTTGCGAACATCCGTGATGTAGTTTGAGGGATAAAACATTTCAAAATTTCACTAATTATTATCCATAAGGGTATAATTGTAGAATATGCTTAAAAATACTCTTTTCCCTTGTTTTTCTTAAAAATTGTGCAAACTTGAACTAGGTCACTTAATAGTGGGACGGAGGGAGTACAAAATTAAATTCTTCCGAAGGATAACTAAATCTAGTATATTAACCAATGAATAAATTCACATCCTGATCTTGCATAACCTAATCAAAAGTACATAGCACTTAGCTGTATGGTAAAAAATTATTATATAAATAAAAACACATCTCCAAAAATAAATTGTTACTTTTTTCTTTTACAAATTTTCTCGATTTCAGAATCCAATTAATGTCTCAAAAACTCGTCTTTTGCCTTAGAATATGTTAAATTGTCAATTTGAGCCAAAAGTTATCGCTAAAATCTACATATGGGTAACCTACAATTATTTAAAGATGCAATGTATACCACTATACCTCTTTGGCCAACTAATTTTCACACAACAATCTGCCTCGTGACCTAAAGTTGTCATGTTACATTTATCTGATGATCAAAATCTGCATCCAGGTTTTCCTTTGTGATTCAATATCTGCAATGTGATCCAATACATGCACTATGACTCCATATTTATCACGTGTCCCAAAATCTTCCATTATAATGTTGAATATGTGTAATGAATCAAAAAATTATATCGTGATCCGAATTTCGCTAAGTGTGGCCCTAAATTAGTTTTCCCACCAAAATTTGTCCAAAATTTCTCTGGTATTCAGTGAATCAAAATTAACCCACCTCATGTTTCAAAATCGACGCTCACTAGTGGAAAATAGAAATAAAACCACCGTCAGGACAAGAAGTTATATCGCTAAAAACGACTGTGTCCATCAGTTGTAATCTAGAAGTGGTTTTTCTCAAAACGACTGTGTCTGGCAAAGGTTGAATTCTTAAAAAAAAAAACACTTTCCTCGACAGTTGATTGACAAGTACTGATAGACACAGTAGTTTTTGTTAATGGTATTTTATAAAAAAATATAATATTGATTCAGTTGATTCAACTGAATCAGAAACTAAAAGATGAATCACAATTAAATTAATAATGGCTTTAAAACTGAATTTCACAAAATTAAATTTATAATGGCTATAAAACTCAAATTGTACTGAAAAGTGTATTCATTTTACAATTTCAAGTAACAAAAACACTGCAAGTTCCAAGTCCGAAAATCTTCTAACACCAAGTAAGAAAACCTTAACCTATATTCGTATTGCAAGCTTAAGATAATGAATTGGCTCGACTTAGGAGCAAGGTTCTACCATCAGTTCATCATTGAGAATCTTCCCCTGACAACCAAAATGCTCAAACCCAGCTTAAAGCTTCGCATCTATTCACCATGACTCTTTTTAGCTTGTCTTGCAGCAAGCTTTGACGTCTTTACCAATTATATTGTTCTTTCTATAGTTCTTTCTATTGCAGATCCACAACTCAGTTCAGTTGGAGCAAATTTTCAGAACCTGCACATTTTCAACTTAATATTTATGAACAACATACACAATTTTCAGATTTTAAATGATTTAAGGTTAATGTTCGTAGATACATGTTTATGAGCTAATCCAGGATATATGCTTAGGAGGTATGTCAGTTCATGGAGAAACATCAAAACTCACAGAGGATGTAAAACAGTTAGCTGTTAATGCTTCTCCGAAGTTTTAAAATAAATTATAATAGTATACTTGTACATTAACCAAATCAGTAACAGAATCACTAGGCACTTGCACCTTCTTGCATACACATCAATGTAACAAGCACGAAAGTAGTTAAATGAAATCTAAAAAAAATGATACTTTTCTTCCTAGAGACATTCCGAATATGTGCAAATTGATGGGAAGTTACACTAAACATGAGGCACTCTTTTTTTAGTAATTCCTTGTGGGTCTTGATGTTAAAACTACCAATGAACACAACAAATTTGGTATCAGGCGAGGTAAGTGCTGAACCGCTCAAACTCGTGCCAGATCTGAGGTTTAGATATAAACATCAACAGAAAATGATAAAAATCTTCATTACTAGAAGAAGAAAAAAAAAGGGTTTTTTGATATGAAAGTTTAGCATGAATGCAAACCTAGTAAGACAACTCTGGCATGTGAACACAAAAGTAGAACAACAACTTGTCTAGCCACATGCTCAATTTGTTGCAGTCTCAAGAAGCCGGAGATAACAGTTTTCCCCATCCCAGATCTTGCTTGACAGATAACATCCATAACCAAAAATATCTTGAGAAATGCATTCATGATGAACTATTGATGGCTTGGCACATATAGTCTTCCTATGTTTGTAAATCGTGTCAGAACTTGTTTAAAAATTTTGCAACAAACTTATCTTATTAAAAGTATGAAATTAAAGAACCATGTTCACCCACCTTCGTGTAGCGAATGTCCAAATTAATGGCTCCCTTCGCTCAGGAGTC
Source organism: Papaver armeniacum (assembly GCA_023531295.1). Classification (NCBI taxonomy): domain Eukaryota; kingdom Viridiplantae; phylum Streptophyta; class Magnoliopsida; order Ranunculales; family Papaveraceae; genus Papaver; species Papaver armeniacum. Next base: position 295,842 of record JAJJWW010010053.1, read on the forward strand.
TTTGCTTATATAAAAAAAAGAGTGCAACAAATAACATTCGGCTTCCAATCTGCAGAAGAAAAATAATTTCAATATTAATTGTATCCTCTGCCACAACATTATAACTAATAACAAATATTTTACAGAGTTAATCTGTTGTCAAGCTTTGCTCAATGAATTCGCGTACTTTTCTGTTGTAGTCCCGCTTGTTATCACTAAACATTCTTGCAGCTTCAGAATTAGCAGGAGAATTTGGGTTCGGGTCACAAAGAAACGACTGCATATTAATTAGAATATAGCACAACAATGAGTATCAAATTTCAGCATCATAAAAATTTGCTAAAACTGGAAAGTAAAATTACATGCTAGACACTTCTAACCAGAACGTTAATGTTCTATGTTAAAGTTATTCACTAAGCAAGATATGACCAGGAATAAAGAAAAAAGCATCAAATTACCTAGATAAAAGTTAGAATAGCAGCTACATTATAAATAGGACTCCACGGATTCTGTTAGATATCCAAGCAAATACTTCCATCTGCATAGATTGGCATAGCCGGACAAATGAATAAGTTAGGAATGTGACAAAATAACCCAACATTTAGCAAAAAATCCAAATTGGCTTGTCATGCAAGGCTGTAACCAGACTAAATCCATTTTCGACCAATTAACAACAAAAACAAGATCATTTTCACAGTTTAATGTATCAGGTAAATTTTAACATTTGGAGGCTAACCTCTCTAGTTCACAACTTACTATTTGGATGGAACATCTGCGAAACAAACCGAACTGTTGGTGGCTTATTTGGATAGTCCTCCGAAAACTGCAAAGAAAACTGAAAGGTACCTAAAGGATTTAAAACAATAATATCATTTTACTGTTATAACCAGAAGTACTGCAAAACAGATGGCAGATAATATTGAGCTCTCATCATTGCAACAAAATCACCAAACATATTGTTAACAAATATTTACTCATGGTACTTTTCTCATCATTTTGAAGCAAAATAACAAATATTTTTATAACAAATATAATAGTATCCTTTGCCGCATTGCAACATATCACTACATCTCTGCAGAGAATAACTTTTTACAAGCTAAAGGAATAGCTGCGAATTTGCACGCTATAATGGACCCGGATGGAAACATACAACCAGAGACAAGTTTATGAAGAATCCCTAATATTATACGCCCAAAATTAAAGCTTGTAAACTAAAATATGATGGAGAAGGCTTTACTTACCCATGGGAATGATCAAAAGCATGAATCTGAATGACCCATTAATGCAAATGCATACTTTTCCATATCGATGTCCTGTATCAACAATCCGATTAAACAAATTTTCAAAACTGTAACAAAAGATGCATCAAAATCACACTTTATTTCTATTTAGATTAGCATCGAGACTCACAGAGGCCGACCATCGTCATCACGAGATTTTTCTCTTCAACTTCTTACCAATCATAAAACATACGAAAAATGGTGAATATGCCAACCACGAAACAGTAGGAGAGAGGTGAACTAAAGATTGTTATAACTGATGCAACTCAAAAACCCCATTTTTATCAAAATTGTAACAACATATAATTCCCACACAAGAACCCTAATCTAGTAACAAAGAAAAACCCATATATACCCAATAGAAAAGGCATCATATTTACTAAATCAGCTGAAATAATGATCTTACAAAGCAAACCACAGATTAAAGCTAGCTTGATCAAACAAGATCATGTTATTAACCTTATCCTTTTGCTTTCCTTTGCTCCAATTTTGTACAAAACAACAACTCATTATAAAGTAAAGAACTTAAATTCAACATAAAAGAAGAACCAAATATAGATTTAATCATGAACTGATCTTCTTCTTTTGTTTACCACCACCAAATTTAGATGGATTTGAAGATGTGGTGGAGCTTTCTACTTCTTTGATGGTTGAATAAAAAGAGAAGACACACAATCAATAAACGAAAACTAAGAAAACAAATAAATAAATAAATAAAAATGAACAAATGCACAAACTGGCAATGAATCAAAAAAGAGAATTGAGATGAAATTAAAGCTTTTAAGTTTACTTACTTCAAAAAAAAAATCTTATGAAATTTCAATTAGACTTGGATAAGTTAATCGATTGAACTAAAATGATAAAGAGAGATGATACTTATCTTTTGATTAAGTTGCTACCGACGAATCTTTGTTTTTAGTTGGTGTTGATCTTCATCGACTCTTTTTCACCGATTCAGGACAAACCTTCAAGAGATGATGTTCTTATAATAGAGGAAAAGAGGATGCAAACCCTAATACGAAAATTTTGATTCAGTAGATTCAGAAACAAGTTGATACAGAAAAAAATTAAGAGCATCAGGGAGTATGTTGAGAGAGATAAGTGAAGGAATAGGGTGCAGACGATATGGATAAGGTTCGGTTTGTTTTTCTCTTTCCGTAGAAAATTCTAACCCTCTCAGTGGTTCTTCAAGCTAGGATTTCTTATGAAAATGCCCCTCTAGAACAATACTGTGTTAGGAACAGGTTTAATTTTTCCGATTTTTTTCCCTATAAAACAACTGTGAGTCACGGCACTATCACTAGTGGAAAAAAGTTTTTTTAAGATACCTAGAAAGTGTCGTATAAGCAAGATATACACACTTTGAGGATGACTCTGAAAGTTCCGCAGATTCAATGTCTTATTTTGGAACGACACTTTCAAGTTGACTTTGAATAAGTTTGATTTACGATACTTCCTGATTGTCTCTAGTTGAGACACCTAGAATGCGTCGTAGATTTAATTTATATCAATACTTTCTTATATAAAGGAGGATCCTTAGGCTGATGTGTCACCACTAGATTGAGTCTGATTTGTGGTGCAGCCACATCACAACCCCTTTTACACGTCAACAAAGAAATCTTTGCCATGTCATCATATGAAACTGTTCACAAAAGACATGTTGTTTCGTATTTTAGATTTCAAATTGAAGCAGTTCGAGAAAGACACATCCAAATGGTGCATCCAGTTTTTGACACCTTTTCACAAGAATCACAACACTGCCATACAAGAAAATTAAGCCTCTCTTCCCAAGCGACATCTTCTTTCGTATATATAAACACGTTAAAATTTGATGTTGGTTCTGTTGGAACATTTTCCTTTTCTTTTCGAATGAGAATCGACATAAAAGACGACTATTCTGTCATCTTTCCGAACAAATCGTATACATCTTAGATATTTCAATAATCTGGGATATATCTTACCCTTCGAATTTTACTCTCGGGAAGTAGCTTGCAATGATCTCCTCAAAAAAAAAAAGTAGCTTGCAATGGGATTACTCTCAACAAGGTTCGGGTGTAAGACGGACCTCTCGCATATTCTAAGACCGATGAAACAGTAAAGACCATATGAATATGTATTTAAAGTGGCAACATTCCTTATCGGGAGCCAAGCGATTATGTGAACTTTTTCGTTTCGGTTAGAATCCTCATTGGCAATTCGTCATGGGCTTTTCGGATTAGTTTTATTTCTTATGAAGTTCTATGCAACATTGATTAATATTAGGAAGGTGATATTCTTTGTCTTTGTTTCGATTTCATAGCAGCTTTGGTTTAACCTCATTCCGGTGCGAGATGATTACGTTACAAGGAAGAAAAAGATCCGCACCGCTTCACAATTAAGCTATGCTTATTCATCTCAACTAAATATGAATAATCGCTTCAACATAAAAAAATCTCAACCGAATACGAATAAATGTTCGAATCTCATGTATCAGATCATTGCACGTTTGCATGGTTGTTTTTGTGCGGTGAGAGAGATTTTCTCACTCGAAAAACACCTTTTAGTCTTTCATGCCATTAAGGTTTTATATCAACCCAAAGTGTGTCGGTCTCGAAACGAGAATCAGATGGTGAGAAATATTTCACTAATTGTTTTAAATTTTTGGAGAGTTGTCTCATTTGTTGTTTCTTAAGTAGTAAGGGGAGGATAAAGAAATACCGAAGGACGGGCAGTAATTTTTCCTCTCCAGTTAAGAATTCTATGTGTGAAGTTTTTATATCAAATCAGTGTCTCCGTCTTAGAGACGAGAATCGGATGGTGAGAAATCTTTCACTAATTGTTTTATCTTTTTAATCAATTGTGTCATTATTTGTTTCTTAAAGTAGTAAGGGAAGGATCTAAAAAAATGCTTTAAAGAAAAAAGATATACGGTACATACCGAAACAGTTTCGGTTAATTAGTCAAACTTCACACCATGAAACTGCAGTTGACAAGTGAAATCCATTTGAGCGGCGCTAATGCGTTAAGAATGAGATCCAAAATAATATGTGAAAGTGATCGGCATGTGATAGATACATCACAAGAAAGAAAATGATAAAATTTGTGAATTCGTCAAAAATTTTGTTGGCATATTATGCTTAATTGTCAGAATCTTTGATGTAAAGTGTGCTTTCTTCAAGTTTCCCTTTGGCATAATATTTTATGTTCATGATATTATGCTTGGCTCTATGTTAAGGAAGTTTCATGCATAATTGGTCTACCATTATCAGTTACACTTATCGTTTATTCTTTTGGTTCTGTTGATGAACTAGCCCGTCCATTTGGACGGGTTTACAGAACTTGTTAATAAATAAAATTAAAAGATTTGGCTGACTGAATGCATCTGACTGGGCTGAAATAATCTGATTGAAACTCAAATTATACTAAAATGAAACCTGAATTAATAAATTCAAACAAAAATTCATTGTATCGATTACACAATTTTAACTGAATTCAACACTTAGATTCAAAATTACAAAATTACTATACCTACATGCCTTCAAATACTCAAAATCGAACACTACTCTAAAAACTCAAAACAAGCCAAAAAGAAGCAACACCTTTACATGTAGTCCACCAGTTTCCGTCTATCACAAACTGCTTGAACTTAATTGTTGGGCACCACTTCAACGGTCTTGCGCTCATAGGCAGCAACATCCTTCCGACTAACTTCAATTAATTTAGGCAGCAACATCCTTCCGACTAACTTCAATTAATTTGTTCTGCCAAAATATTAAAATAGAGAAAGTAAGCATAACACGATATATTAATCCTTCAAGTATACATTGAAATTCTGAAATAACCTCATTTGTCAGCACAAACTAACCAGAGCACACCATGATGTAAAATCCGCTTGCTTTCCCTTGTAGTGAACTCTCGGCACCCTGTGATTACCACCAAGTGTGCTGCACAAAACATAAAACTTGTTAAAACATAGTTGTTAATGCTCATAAAACCTTGATAGTGAAAGTACATCCATCAATCAATTAATAAACCACATTCACAGAATTCAAAGCAAGGGAACACAAAACTCACTTTTAGACTTGCCACTCACATGGAGGTCCATAGTTACATCGTTACTAGTTATGTACTCGAACTTTAAAACCACCTGTCACAAATTCAGAAAAAACAAATTCAAAACAACAAAAACGAGTTTTATGTTCCCTTGAAACAAAATGGGATAGAAAAAGGCTTCATATGACGAAAATGGAACAAATGAATATAAATCTCACCCTCGACTGTAAAGAACATACAGATGAACCCATTGCCTGCATCACATCAAGAGATGAACAAACAACATTGATGTCTACGAGAAAAACAACAAACTTTACAAAGTTTATAAGTAATTCATAACCGACGATAAAGTTTAAAATTAAAAAACAAAATTAGGTGCAAAAGGCTTCAATACCCCACTTAAGGAACCCAAATGTTCTCTTTCCAGTAAATCTCAATCGTCAAGATATAATATCACCATATAGATAAGCAACAAATTTATCGACTATCACCATTGACATGCAAAACCAGCTTTATATGGTTTATGAACTCCCAAAGTGTTCTCAGAGAATCGGGAATAAGCTATTAAAAATATACATCAATTCAAAGTGGTGAGCAGAAGACCTCAAGTAGAGAATCAGGATTCTACCATTTGATGTGAAGGAACGCTTACAGCTGGCCCTGTCAAAGGAAATCCAAAATTGCAAGGACTGAGCTAAAGATTGAAATGGTTGACTGGCTAAAAATGCTGGACTAGCACAAGGACTTTTGGTAAGTCTTATCAAACCTTTCTGTAACAAATCATCAATCTGACCTTGTAAAATCTCATGTTCTTTAGGACTTAACCTATAATGAGGTTGATTAGGAATATAAGCTCCAGGTATAAAGTCTATCTGATGTTGTAGATCTCTTAATGGGGGCAACACATTGGGTAACTCAGCAGGAAATAATTCACTAAAAGAAGACAATAAAGGTTGTACCTTGTCTGGGATCTCCACCATTGGTTTATTAGCTTCATGAGAACTCAAAGGATGATTTGGTTGTAAAGAATGAATAATGGTAGCAACTAGTGCAATTGTCTTCTTATCTGCTGGTTCCTTGACTGAAGTGGAAGATTGTAAAGTCCATAAAACTTTAGTAAATCCTTCATGAACAAATGTATAAGTGTTTTCATAGCAGTTATGAACAGCTCGGATATCATACTGCCATGGTCTTCCCAATAATAAACTTGCTGCAGTCATGTTTATAACATCACACAAAGTATAATCTGAATACCCAGGGAAAGAAAACTTCACCAAATATTGATGAGTAATTTGCTGAGTGGAAGAACTGTTTATCCATCCAACTGAATACGACTTTGGATGAAGAGTAACAGATAAACCAAGCTTCTCAACCAACTTTGAAGAAACATAGTTTTCAGTACTTCCACTGTCAATGATCATGGTGCAAAGCTTCTCTTCAATGAAACAATGAGATCTGAAAATATTATGTCTCTGAGTAGGACATGGTTCAGTGATTAAAACTGGTCGAATCATTCCAAGGAAATCTTCATCATAAGTCTCATGTTCTTGGAGATAAAATAACTCATCATCTCCTAACACTGCTTTTTCTTGTATTTCTTCTGTAGTTTCATTAATGTAAGCATGGAATTTTCGACAATCACTAGAAGTATGACCAGCTTGGTTGCACTTGTTACATTTATCACCTCGAAACTTTGAATAAGGATTAGAAGTTTTAGATATAAGGGTGGAAAACTTGTTGAAACTGATTACCTCTAGTATTGCGAACAATGTTTCGTTGAGGATGAGCCTGAGGTGGCTTAGCAGATGAGATGCATCGTAGGTGCAGATTCTGAAGGAACAGAAGAATTTGTTGTTGCTGATATGGTTGGTTTACACCTCTTTCTTGTGGATCAACAAAGACAGTTGATCCCTGTGAAGATGGATCAACAACGACTGTTGACTCCTTGTCACCCTGGTAACCATGAGAATAATTATATGGCCTGGCAGCTTTATAAAAGTGTTGATAATGAGCTTGACGTGGAGTTGCTTATCTAGAGGTTACTGAGTACACGCCTTTCAACTCTAATAGCTTGTTGGATGGCTTCAACCATTGTAAACACAGACTGTGTCATTCCATGTTGAATTAAATTGTTCAAAACTGCTATAAAACGTGCAAATAATTGCTCTTCAGTTTCATTCAATTTGTTACGAACAACTAAAGCATAGAACTCGGCAACGTATTCTTCAACTAATCTGGCTCCTTGTCGACAGTTCTGAAGCTTAATAAAAAGTTGTTGTATGTAATCTCTAGGTAAGAATTTAGCTCTTAACAAATTTCCCATTTTTCATGTACATATAGGAGGTTTATGAGCAATTTTTCGATCTTCACCGAGTTTATTCCACCAAGCTGCAGCTCCACCTTTGAATTTATAAGCTACCAGTTTAACTTGAGAAGATTCAGGAACTTCCATAAAAGTGAAAAAGGAATCGACTTCATAAAACCAATCCAGCAAGTCTTCAATATGTAAACCACCATGAAAACTAGGTATATCAGCCTTCAACTTATATTCTGGTAAAGTTCCATAAGGATTCATACCAGATTTTAATCGTTTTTCATCAACCCATTGTTGCTTTTTGAGTTCTTCAGCTTTGTCATCTTCATCATAGTTGAAGGGTATAATAACCAGTTTTTTGTTGACATATCCTTCTATTGGTTCTCTGTGGTTAAGATTATGAGACATATTCTCGGGAATATAATTATTTTGAGTAAAAGGAGGTGTAAACTTTTTGGTTTCATCATCCTTTTTTTTCGCCAGAGCTTTGGTCTCCTTCTCTCTCTGTATCATCGACTAACTCAGGTATGTCTTCCTTTTCTAAACCAGTGTGTTTCAATAATTTGTTGACATAATCTCCCTGGAAAACTAAACTCTTTTCCATAGTTTCAAACCTTTTTTCCAAAGTTTCAAACTTCTTTTCTAAACTACCAGTAATAGTCTTGACGTTTGTTTCATGAGTTTCAAATTTGGTAGTAAGTCCAGACATGGAAGTTTTCAAGAGACATTTGATTTCTTCGAGAACTTTGGTAAAAGTTGCATCTGCCATTGCTTGTTAAGAATGTGTAGGGTTGTGGAAGTTGCGCGGAAGATGTGTAAGGATCTGTTTCTACGTAAAAACTAAAAACGCTGTATCCGATACCAACTAGTGTAGCACAGAACGAAAGGGATAGTTGAAGTTCCGTCAAGAACTTAATTAAAATCTGATGCTAGGATTTATATTATAAGATAAAAAGATTGAATAATCAAACTTGATAATAATATTGATAATAATATTGATAATAAGATGTGTTCTTCAAAACAGAAGGCATAGCCTTTAAATAGATTCCCAAGAACCGACTAAAAAGAAAAGAAAAGCAAAGCTAAACAAACTGGTAAAGGAGTTTCTTAAAACTGGCACCTTCCTTAAATAAGAAAAACGATTTTCACACTAATAAAAGAGTTTCCTAAAGCTGGCACCTTTCCGTAAATAAGAAAAACCCTGTTCACACTATAAACCAGTTTCCTAAAACTCGTACCTTCCGTAAATGAGACACTCTGATCATGAGTCAACTGTCATAGTTGATACACAAAAAGATGTACTACATCAAGTTTAGTTTCCAAAACTATAAGTCTTGGTTTCTAGTCTACTTATAGCTAAGTCTCGGATTAGGATAGAAAGTGTAGTTGAGCTTTAGACTCCACGACGTTCATCGATTGAAGAAGAAGAACTACTAAGGGGATCTTACTTCCTCAATAAAAAGTATGTGGAGACTTGAACTCATCTATCAATCAAAATTATATCTACTTGATCCTCAATTTGAAACAAAAGTCGTATAGCTATATAGACTTCGATTATACACATTTGATATTTCGAAATGAGTTTAACTCGCTTACATATTTCTCGAAATATGTGTTGGTAAGCTTTTGCATTAACCAAGTTCATCTTATATTATTGACGAAAGTCAAAAGATGATTATGTGAAAAGCACCTGGTAACATCTTACATGATTTGTGTGAGACAGTCATTTGATGTAGACTTGGAATTTCTCGTATTGATCATTCGATCACCTGAAAATTGCTTTGAAGCTAATACTTTGTGTGTGATGATGAGTGCCAAAAATATTTATACACCTTTTTATTGGCATTTTAAGAATCGGATATTATCATTCTGTATTTTATGAGTTTTCAAGAATAAATATTTGTATTAATTACTTTAGGTACTAAATAAAGCTGAGAATCCGAGGAGCCAAGGAGCGAAGAATTGAGTGTGTGACATTTATTCTCGTCTTCTAAGAATGTTTTAATGATTGAGCCCTCTCATCGACAGAGTTTAGAACAAATAACATCATGCCATCATCATCACCAACAATTAGATTCAACCTAAGCTAGATTAAAGATAAATAGGGTTAGGGTTTCATCACCAACCACCCCGCATGTTCGTACGAGAGATGATTTGTATGAGAGTTTATTTCATTTTTAATTGATGTTTTATCAAGAACTAGGGTTTGGGGTTTGTGTTGGTATAAATAAGGGGAAACCGAGAAATTAGTCACGCCCGGAGAGAGTACTCACTTAGTATTATTGCTTTAATTTGATGTTCTAATTTAGTGTGTTAGGGAACCATAGTATGCATACAAGACTTTACTCTATGTCTTGCATCCGTTGCTGCTTTTGGTTAGAAACAAATAATGACTAGTTGTACTTAATTAGACAACTAGTACTCCGGGAACTTGAAGAATCACATGGAGAAACACGTATTGGCGTAGGAACAAGAAGCTCCAATTTTCAAGTTCTAGGTTTAGGTTCATCAACTCGGTTCAAACTCACCGTTTCGGCAAAACAAACATCTCGTTGTCACTTGTTACATTACCTTCACTTGAAATGGAAAGCCATTGATCACATATAGTGGCACCACAAGTCTCTTGTGGTTACGCACTTGCTCAGTCCTACATCGCATCACTTGTGTATAACCGTAGGCCGTAATATAAACAACTTTCCGGGCCTACCAAGTTTTTGGCGCGTTGCCGGGGACTTGGCGCGTGCCCCGTGACTATTGGCTTGATTTACTGTGTTTTTCATTTTAATCCTGTATATATTCACCGAGTTTCATGTATTTGCATCATAACTTTCCTTTGTTCTTGGTTAGCTTAGTGTAACTAGTTAATCTTATTCCCGACAGTCCAAGAATACTCACTAGGTTAATATTCAAATTGACAAGACTCTTTGAGAAACCGGTTAGTTCGGGCCGAGCCGCTAAAATCTGTGTCTTCTTTGTGCTTATGAACTGAGGTAAGCCACTAGGGGAGAAAGTCAAGGAAGGGCGCAGACTTAAGGTGCATGTGTTTAACGGGCAGCCCAAACAAGTTAGCATATCCTTCTCTTCAGGCTTGCTTGTTAACCTTGTGCCTAAACCCCGTGTGCTATGCCGCTTCCAATTTGTGTCGAAAAACTAATTGAATGCTAAAAGCTATCTAACCCGAGCAAGACATTAGCATCCCGTGAGACTTGTGAGCTATTTCCAGGCATGCTTGACCTAGTGCTAACCCCGAGCCGACTCCGCAAAACCATCAAACCTAGCCCCGTGCACCTTCAGGCACAATGTTACTTAGCATCTAAGAAATGTAAGCCTTGTATTGCTTAGCCCTTGTGTGTACTTCTACAAAGAACCCCGAGCCGATGTGACACAAACCCGAGTGGTATACCCCCGAGCACACGATCTTTGCACAAACCCTGTCAATTGAATTTGTTGCACTACATACCTTGTCTTGCCTTAGTGCACCCTGTTGAACCTGCAACCTTTGTACTTGTGTGTTCTGTTAAGATTGTGCATACTCAACCAGTCAAGATTGTGCATCTGTTAAGATTGTGTTCTGTTAAGATTGTGTTCTGTTAAGATTGTGCTCACATAAGCTGTTAAGATTGTGCATACTCAACCCTGTCAAACCTGTTGCATCTGCATTTGAGCTGCCTGTTCATCCGTGATTTGCACTTAGAATTGTGCTGTGCTTAAACTACCAAACCGTGATGTGCCCGACCCCGAGCCTCCAAACATGACCGCGCAAAACTATCAGACCTAGCCAACTATGCATGAGCAGCTAGCTCTGAAGCCGCAGCCGTGGAGCCAACCCACCTAACCCACATCTACTCGAGCCCACGTTCCACTAGGCTTTACACAAACTCACAAAATCCGGGGTTTCAAATAACACCTTTTCCCAACAAAACCAAATGATTCCTATCAAAACCAAATCCCAATAAACCAAAGCCCACATAAACCAAACTAAACTTTGAGTTCAATTTGAGAGCTAGACCATGTCAGATTTTGGTCCGCATCCTGGGATGGAACAAATAAATCCCTTCTACGGCACCTTTACAGGATGAACACCCACATACCATAGTGACTTTAGGGAACTTTACGGGCCTTCTCAGGGCCCCGATCTCACATACCCTAATCATTATGATCACATACATCATCCACCACAAAGTTGAAAATGAACAATTTTCTCATACCTCGATCATCACTTTTAGATCAACTAGAGGCTCGGTTTTTGAAAAGCAATGCCGAGTCTAGTTTTTCTAGGCATGTGGTGGCTTAGACCACCCTGCCGAGTGCACAACCATACAATGAATATCCATATGAGGAATGCATACCCACTCAGTGAAGACTCTCCTTCAATGGAACAACTCAAGATGATTCTTCAAAAGAACCGATTGAGTTACAAAATGATAGGATTGAAAATAGTGTTTCTAGTTTTACTCATGCAACTAACATTGAATATGAACCTCAGAGGTAGATGAGTACACTAAAAATACTACAATTTTGAATGGAGAGATGGATTTTGCTATGATGATGATGATGATGAATATGAAGAGCATGTGTATTTTGAAAATGTAATAGAATCTTTAGGTTCGTAGACATTAAGTGTATCTCCTTGAACCCTATGAATAATGCTTCTTCGATATTCATGCATGTGACATTGATGTGGAAAACCCGTGGCATTGTCCTGTGAAAAAGACCATGATGCAAATGATTTTATACATGAAAATAACTTAGATGTACCTAACCTCTCTCCCGAGTCACAAATTGAAACTCCTTCACCCAACCTAGGTGTAGTTTGTCACAAAATTGCAAAACCAACTTTTCGAAAATGCCTAACTTAGGCCTAGAGCTTTGTGCTTCCCAAGTCCTCAGAATTAGCAAAACTCATTTTGAGTTAGACCTTTGCATGATGTACCTTTAAAATTGCAAGATTTTGTTCTCACAAACACATTTTTTAGGTCTTTGTTTAGATATTCGGTAGTAGAATTGTGATCACCCATAGTGGAGACTACCCAATTTACATCAAGTGAGGCACCAACCTTCAATTTTTTTTAGAGTGTGTGTCACCGTACGTAAATTCCGGTAGGAATGGTGAGCTACCCAACGCACCACTTTCAAAGAAGACTACTTTTGATCTCTTGAGTGCTAATCCGTCAATCATGAGGGTGACGTCTAAAGATGAAAACTCCTTCTAAATACCGATTTGTAGTTAGCATCACTCTCTCTCTCAATGCAAGACCCATAGAAACACATCATGAACCCAGAATCGGAATATGAAAGAAAAGTTGAGAGAGTCCAAGGTTTATGTGCAACAAAGAAAAGAAAATAAGATGAGAATTAATGAAGTTTGTGAAAAATTGAGTTTATCGTCTTATTGTAACTTAAAATTTGCGTGTTGTATTATTATTTTTTTCATTTCATGTATCAAGTTAAAAAAAAAAAAAAAACAAAAAAAAAAAAAAAAAAAAAAAAAATTTCAAGTTTTTGTAAAGTTCAGAAGTTCATCATCAACAGTTGAAGACCGAAGACCGAAGATTGAAGACGTTTCTATGGTTTGGCGAGAGAGTGATATTAATTGCCGATCCGGGTGAGAAGTGAGTGAGTACTCCCACCTTGCTAATGGTTGATTTCCTTTCTTAGAGATCACCAAAAGATTCTTTTGTCCACATTTACGTGGAGTCTCCGGATTTTATTTCTAAGGTTATCCTTCTTACCTACAACGTGTGCGATTTCTCTCTTTATTGTACACATGAGAGACTAAAAGCGATCTTTTTGAGTGCAATTATCATAAAACCCTAATGGTGAGGCAAGTCGAGGCTTATGATCACAATCGAATCCGAAGTTCTTTTCATATGGTTCGCCAAAGACTTAAGGATGATAGCATTAGCTTCTTGGATGCTTGAGACTCTTTTACACGAAGTTGAGAAGGTTTTGTGGGTACACCTCGGTAAACCCTCACGAGACTTCGTCCACTAGGGACACCTAGGGGTTTAAAGGCTTAGTGCATGATCGAGAGACCTGCGACAGGGGTATAGTTAGGATTTCTTAACTTGAGGACAAGTAAAATTCGTGTTTGGGGGTATTTGATGAGTGCAAATAGTGCATATTTATACACCTTTTATTGGCATTTTAATTCGTGCCCGCTCAACACCCTATCTACCTAACCCTATACACCCCATCGACTGCACTCCATTCTCTTCTCCTCACTTTCTCTTTCTTCTCCTCTCGCAGAGCTCTCGCAAAACCCTACCCACACCATACCTCCACCTCCTTCTTCCACATCATTTGAGCCATCATCATCACCAACAACTCCTCTAGCCTCTCGCGCCACCACTCTCTCCCTTATTTATCTTTTTATAGCTTCTATTCAACCTAGAAGCTAGATTAAAGATAAATAGGGTTAGGGTTTCATCACCAACCACCCCGCATGTTCGATTCGAAGACAGATGATTGAGTAGAGCCATCACGCGAGTCGAGAAGTGGGTGAGAGTTTATTTCATTTTTAATTGATGTTTTATCAAGAACTAGGGTTTGGGGTTTGTGTTGGTATAAATAGAAGGGGCGAGAAATTAGTCACTTTGGATTAGCCAGTAGAGTCACTTAGTATTATTTTGTTCTTTGTTGCTTTAATTTGATGTTTTAATTTAGTGTGTTAGGGTTTCAATGAAACCCTAATTCAATGTTGTGTTTAAAATTCAGTTGAAGTGTTCTTGCATGCTTAATTTTATCGTATACTTTCAATTTTGGTATTACAAGACTTTACTCTCACAATGGATGTCTTGCATCCATTGTAGTTAGGTTGCCACTGTATTGTTATACCTCAGCCAAACTTTGAAACAAATGCTAATACCCTTGACTAGTTGGTTAGTTCCTTAGCTGTCAAATCAAGAATCACATGGAGAAACACCACAGATAGGTGGTAGAATATAGGAACAAGAAGCTTCCAATTAAGTTGACACATAACATGAGTTAGTGGTAGAAATTGATAACCCTAGCATCTTTTATCTCATGTTGCAAAACAAACACTGTCACTTGTTACATTACCTTCACTTGAAATCAGTTTTAGAAAGCCATTGATCACATATAGGGCACCACAAGTTGAGTTCATTTTGAGATCTACATCACGAAATAGTATAACCGAGGCCGTAATATAAACAAGTTTGAGGAAAGTTGTTTTATGTTCTAAAGGATAGAACCATGTGTTTGTTCTAAGAATGTTTTAATGATTGAACCGAGAGTTTAGAACAAATAACATGATTGAATATAATACATTTATATATTAAGGAATGATATCTTGGTTGGTTTTTGAACTTAGTATCGTGAGTTTCAAGGATTTAGTTTGGAAGGTATGCGTACGTGTTCATCTTGTGACAAACTTAGATTTGATTGGGACTAAGTTTGAGGAGGTTATGTTCTAAAATAGGTTTGTTCATGAACTAATACATTTATATATTAAGGAATGATATCTTTTGCATACCGTGGATATAATGTTCATGATTTGATTCGAGTGAATCAAAATCGATTTTTCTTCAATTGTGTCTTGTATACTTTTATGAGAATATAAACAATTGAACACCTCTATAACTAGTTTCATTTTAGTCATTTGAACTAGTTGTGATTGAGATGAACAAGGTTTATATGAAAGTGTTCATATGGATAACTTCGGTTAACTATTGTTGAGCCAACAAGGTGTACACGTTTAGGTACGGTTACCCATATCTAAATGAAGTCACTTTTCATTTGGGTGTAACAAGCTAAGTTCGATCTAACGGTTTAAAGATATTAGCTTGAGTCTAATAAGGTTTTCATCTAACGGTGAATATTGAATGCTTTGTTACCAAGGTAACATTGATTGCAAACCCTGATTTGAAGACTATATAAAGGAGAACTCTAGCAACTGGGAAACCTAATCCCCACACCTACTGTGTGATACTAGTTGCGACTAGAGTCGATTCTCCGTTAACCTAGGTTTATCTAAAACCATTATAGGTTAACGACTTAAAGACTTCATTGGGATTGTGAAGCCAGACCCGACTATTTTCTCTGTAGTTGCGTGTTCTGATCGTGTTGTTTTCTATCGTATTGAGTATTATCTTCTCTAAGATTTGCTCGAGATTAATTCTTTGACAGGGAAGATAAAAATTAGTCACAAATATCTTCGTCTCATCGTTTGTGATTCCACAATATCTTGTTTCGCTACCATACGATTAATATTATTGTGAGGTGATTGATATTACTAGGCTGTTCTTCGGGAATATAAGTCTGGTGTATCAATTGGTTCTTGTTCACCTTGATTTTCAAAAGGCGGAACAAAAGTCATAGGTATATCAGTGGGAGACAGATTTATCTATTCACACTATAGTGGAAAATGGATTTTTTAAGTCTGTTTAGGTTTTATAAGTAAGACTACCGTAGGCTTTCTTTATATACATGGCTTCCAAAGATAGTCCTTTTTGTAACAAAAGTAAATCAATTTGCCATAGCAGTCTCAATGTTAGGGGACAATTTTGGAAATATAGAAAGCTTTCACGTGGATTTTTATTAAAAATGCCTAGGAACACGTGGATTTCTATTAAAACTGCCTAAGGAACTTGTTTGTGTGGTCCCACTTGAATTTAGTCTGCGATGGAAACTAGGTTCCAGAATACCTTCTAGAAACAAACGTGCCTCTCCCATCACTTCTCTCTCACTTATCCTAAACTCATCTCATTTTCTCTATCCTTTTCTTACCTGCAACTCTTTCTCCATATTGATCTCCTCCGCTAAGCTAGAAACTGAACCCCTCTTCGATAATAATGGCGAAATAGAAAAATCAACCATGGAATATCTCGATCCCAAACCCTTTTCTTCATCTTGATATATTCAAAGTTGATTAGTAACTGGTGTTATTTGTGAACCATTTAAAAAAGTTACAAAATAACACAAATTCAAAACCTTAACTGGTGTTGGATTTCCTTATGTGATGGGTAATTCTCAGTATTACATCTATAAACAGCTAATTGCAGGGTAATATTTGTAAGAAACACAAAATGAAATCCCTAATTTTTTTATTCTCACTTTCTTGTAATTTTGCTTTGTACTTCATTGATTTGTTAATTTTGCCGCTGAAGCATATCGGTATGAACATGTGGGATGTATCTAGGTAGAGAAGGGACAAGAAGCTGCTCGAGAAATTGTATGCTGAGCAGAACTGGGTCAGATTTTTTTTTTCCCGATTCAATGATAGTGTTTGCCAAATTCAATTTTGTTTTGATGGATTTGTTGTTTCAATTTCGTGAGCATCAACAAGTAAACTTAGGGTTTTAGATTCCTACTTTGTTTGTTCATTTGAATTGAATAATCTTGGTTTGATATTCAGGGGTTTAGAATGGGTGCTGGTTACTACAATTGATATATTAACAAGGGATGAAACCGCAGCTTCATTGTCTGAGTAAGATCTATTGGGGATGAGTGGTATTACTTAGTTTATATGTCCTTCACTCTCAGTTTTGGTAAAGGTTTTGTTCTATTCTGATTGAATATAATGTTTTCATTGATCTCAAATGTATTGATCTCTTTGGTATTATATTAGGACATTGTGGAGAATTTGGTGTTGGTGGGTAGGTTTTGAAGGAGGAGGATCATGTTATAAGAGAGTATTTTTGGTGTCTGTGGAGGATTAGGAGGTTGTGGTGTTGGTGCTGTAGTTGCAGGAAATCCCACACTACACCCCTTACTCAGTTTTGTTTGACTACTCCATTGAAAGATGTGTGATCAAGAATATTTATTAATTGATTCCATGAAATGTTTACACTATACCATAGAATTACACTTGGAAATTAAAGCATTCTTAAACTTTCCCTTTCCTAATGACTTGCTTCACAATTCAAAAAGATCTCTCCCCTTTCAACAGACTCATTTAGCCCTTTATATAGGGTAATACATAGTGGATGACAGCTAAGCTACCCTTTATTTTCGGGAATGTCTCGCGAAGTGTCGCAAATGCACGAATATTCATTCTCGCGACACTTCTTAACCCTCGCCAGGTTTCATGTCTTCCAATTGTTTTGTTTGTCGTTATTCATCGCGTCGTTTATTTTAGCTCCCTGCGACTCCCTCGCGACACCGTCGTTTATTAATCCCGCGAACCTTGTCCGTTGCGATATTATGATCCTACATCTTGCCTCTTTTTCCTTGAACATTGCTTGAAGAGTGATTTTAAGGAAAAATTCATTGTTGTAATAATCCTTGGTTTTAATTGGTGAAGGAACGAGCGAAAGAATACTTTTCTTGAAAAGTACGTACTTGCCTCTATTCTTTTGGCGAAGTTCTGGAGCTTCTTTGTAATATATATATGAAGTGTCATTTCTTGCCTCATGAGTTACGGAAAATAATCAATCTCGCAAGCTCTTCTCGTTTATTAGGAAATATGTTGTGCGATATTTGGATCCTACTGAAATTCCTTTTGCCTGGTTTTCTTGGATTTAGTAGTGACCGTTTACACGTGTCTATATTTACCCCTTTTACCGGTGCATTTAATGTTATCCGGTCGTAATATTTTTTCTCGTCTATTTATAGGAGTGTCCCCTGTGAAGAATTTTCCTTTTCTTTTTCGTCTTCTTCATCGTCTGCAAGTGTTCTTCTTCTTCATCGTCTGCAAGTGTTCTTCTTCTTCATCGTTCTGCAAGTGTCGGCCTGCTATTTTCTCTCACCATCTTCTTTACCATTTTTGCTATTTCTTACCAGTTGTCGTTCTCATGGCGTCTAGGTTTGTTAATCTTGCCATATCTGACTGATTTTGTGGTTGATTAATTTTGAGATTATCTTTCTTTGTTAAAATCACACTGGTATGATTAATTTTGTAGTTTTCTTTCTGCCATTGCTATTTAGCAAGAACCAGCCCAGAACTAAATTTACCGTGAAGGACCCTCTTCTTTCTTTGGGCTCGCCGTCGAAATCTACTTCGCAACAGAATCCCTTGCGCAATCAAAGCCCTCTTCGCGAGTAAAATCTATGGCTTCAAAGAGAAAGCCTGCGTGTGACAAGGTATTTAAGAAACATTTGTTTTTTATTAACAATATAGTGTTGCCTCTGTTTCTTATTTAACTTGTCATTCGCAGGATGATGGAAGTATTGACAAAACTCCTAAAAGACTTCGCCAACCCAAGCTCGTTACTCCCGTGTGTTTCCTTTCCCTCCTTTATACCTTCTTCTCTAGGTTGCAAGATCATCGCAAGATGATTTCTTGGCCGACTCTCGCGAGAACATTACTAATGATGACATTCCTATGCTCGAACTCTTCGCAGATCAAGCCCTCATAATAATCCTACTATTCATGCCTCGACATTTCTCCACCATCATCCTTCCCGAGACTTCCTTTCCCGTGACGCTTGCCTTGATGAAAGATGGCCCGTCTCCTCCTTCCATTGCTATTATTGCTTCTTCCTCCGAGCAAATTCCTCTTACCAAAGAAAACTTGGAAGGGATAGAAGTGGCTCTCAAAGTCCTTTCGGATCTTGTGAATGATGCTAAGAAAACTTCCGTCGACCTGTCAAGTCCGATGTTTGCGAGATTCTAAGTAAACATCTTGGTCCCGATAGGATTTCGCAAGTGTCTTTGGTTCAAGAAATCACTAGATTGAGGAATGATCTCCAAGCTATGATCGAGAGATGTAACAGTTTCCACCTTGAAAATCAAAAATTTCACAACATCTCGCTAGACCGTGATAATCTTCGCGGGGAAGAATGAGGAGTTAAAAGGTATACTCTCGCCACCCCATCCTTTTTTTTTTTTTTTTTTTTTTTTTTTTTTATCTCAAACCCTTGTCCGCTCTTCAAGCCAAAAACTTAAACGAACAATGGAGATATATCAATTGGAATCCATTGGTGAAGAAGTTCGTGTTGAGAGAGACTCTTGGATGGAGCAATATAACTACCTAAATAGTCTTCATACATATGCTGCCGACCAAATAAATAATTTGTCTAAAGAAAACATCGCGTTAGCTCAGAGTCAAGACTCATTAAGTAATGATATATCTCGCCTCTCTTATTCTTTGAATAAAGCTAATTTGGAAATGGAAACTTTATCAGATGAGAACGGAACTCTTTCTCAAGAAAAGCGTTCTCTATTAAACAAAGTGGCGACCTATTCGCAACAATATAATGCTTGTCAAAAATTATGTGAAGAACAAGGACGAGCTATTCACACGCTGAGGAGTCAACTTGAAGAAGTTACAGTAAAGAGATAAACTTATTCAAGGTAGAATATCCTTGAGTGTAAAAGCGAACCAATTCAAGGATCAATGTGCTCAGCTAGAAAAATCCAATTCTTCACTTGTTACCGAGAATGCCATACTTATTTCTAACGAAAAATCTTTGCGATCTCGTCTCGGAGGGCTTAGTTGGGGACACATTCGATGACGCCATGGACCGATTGGGAAATAGTTGTTCGTCTTTTATTCAAAGATCTTGTTTCTCAAAGGAAGGTAGTCATATTATTTGACTACCTTAATTCATTTATGAATCCCATAATCTTTAAGATTGTCTTTTAACCTTTACTTATTCAATTGTTATGCAGATTCTCGAGAAAAAGCTTCGCTCTCGTTATTTCTACTCTCAAGTCGACAACTCTAAACTTCGCAAAAGAAAATGGGTCGCTTGCTACTTCCCTTGCTCTTTCTCGCGATCGTGCCGAAAGGAGATTTGACTATATGTCGATTGTAAGGACATAGATAGTAAAAATCGAAAGCGCTCCTTCGTCAATTTCATCTCAAGGCCGAGGCCATTGTGAATGACATTTTATTGTCTAAATCTCTTGAACCTGTTCGTGTCAAACCTTTAGAAGTAAGTGATGATGAAGTCCCCAACTCTCCTGATGATGATTATGATTATGAAAGCGGCGAAGATGTCACCAATGCCGAAGTTGTCAATAAAAATCTTCTTTGAAAAAAATTTCGACGAAATTCCATTCTCGCGAAAGTCGAAAGTGAGAAAATTGTTGGTGAAGATGATAAAATTGATGTAGAGAATTAACGCTTTATAACTTTTGTCATGACTTTCTTTTTGTTTTGAAAGATTAAATCCCTTGTTGAATAATTCTCTTATTTTCTTCTTCTTAACTATGACTATAATCTCGCAAGTTTATTCGCCTACAATTTTACGAAATGATCTTTACTCAGTCATCATCATTTTGAAATGTATTCTTCACTGATGTCGAATTTTATATTGCGACGAGGTCGCAGGTATCTCCAAGAATGGAGAAATCTATTTTTCTCGCCTTATCATTTCGGTAGTCTTTATTTTATATCTTCTTGTTGCGACAAGGTCGCAGGCCGCCTTTACATTTTCATGCAATGGCCCATTGACCTTGCCTTATCATTTTTGTGTGGTCTTCCAAGTTAGACCTCCCTAATTAGAGGTCTTCCCCGCCACCTTTCATCGCGACAAAATCGCAGGACGTCTTTACACTTGCATGTAAAGACCCATTGATCTTGCCTTATCATTTTCCAAGTATTTTTGCCTGCAGGATGTTTTAGTTGCAACAATATGACAGGTCTAGATATCCTTGCGAATATAAAGCCCCATGACATTGCCGTCTTGCGACGAAATCGCAGGACGTCCGTACACTTTCGTGTAAAGACCCATTGATCTCGCCTTACCCTCGCGTTAGTATTATTGCCTCTGCAGGATCATTGCACAAATATGACAAGCCTAAATTCTCTTGCGAAAACACAGCCTTATGACATTTGCGTCTGTTTTGACGCTCCCCCTAATGGAGAGCGTTGCCCTTATCATCTCCCCGGTTGCCCCTTCAAGGAGGCGAAACATCGGCCATACAAGACTAGCTCCTCCCATCCGGTCTTAACAACAACAGTTGTTTTTCGCAGCCTCTTATCCCTTATACCTATAGGGTTTATGGTTACGAGGCTGCACCCTAAGTGGAGTTTTCTTCGGGCGAGTGCAACATATGCCAAGACTTGCCAAGAATGGCCAGGGTAGGTTCATCCATCCGGGCACTCACAGCTCAACCGTGTACCTCGGCGCCTTGAGCATACACCGACTCCTTGGAAGAGACCCTCGGTCGCCCAACCGTGGTATAACCTTATATATATATAGTTGGGAATCCAAGGTACCTCTTAGGATAGGCTTTCATGGGCCCCAAATTTTCATGACTCGGGCTTCGGGAGCGGTGTAACCTTCCCCCGAGCCATGTCGAGAGATACCCCCTTATATGACGCACTTTAGGTCTTACATTTTGCCTCTTACGAAATGTTATTCGCGAACTAGGGTGTACGCCATAAAGGTTCGTCCCATTCTTTTGTTTGTTCATTTTTGTTAAGCCATTCATGACTCTTTGTTATTCTTATCGCGATATCTTCGCGGATTTTCTCTGCATTTTACTGAATTTTGCGAATATTTTGCGTAGAAGTACTTCATCTTAATTCATTTTTCCTCTCCCATTTTTATGGGTAATATTTCTTTAGATATAATCTATTCCATGGCCTATCCAATTTTTGTCCCACATCTTTTCCTTCGGGATCCATCAATCTATATGCCCCTGTACCAACTACCTCTTTGATGATATAAGGTCCATCCCATTTTCTCGCCAACTTGCCTCCACTTTCACGTTGATATATTGGGGTTTCTCGCAGCACCAAGTCTCCTGGTTGGAACTCACGTATTTTGACACGCTTGTTATATTCTCTAGCCAGTCTTCGCTGATAATTCTCCATGTGTCGCAATGCCTTTTCTCGTTTTTCTTCCAATTCATCCAACTTGATTAGAATGTTGCCTGCGCTAAGATTTTTCTCCCAAACCTCTTTTTTGGTTTCGGAATCATAACCTCGTTGGGAGTCTTGCTTCGACTCCATAAGTTAAGCAAAAGGGGACATTCTGTGGCTTCTCTTCTAGTTGTATTATAAGCCCATACTGCATTGGGTACTTGTTCGCACCATCCCCTATTGTGTCCTTCCAACTTTTTCTTCAGTATGTCGGCAATTGTTTTGTTTGTTGCCTCCGCTTGGCCGTTAGCTTGCGGATATAATGGAGTTGATTTCCCACATCTTATTTGAAATGCATTAAGTAGCAACTCTATATTTTGCCCTTCAAACTGCTTCCCATTATCAGATACCAATTGTGCGGGAATCCCAAATCTGCATATAATATTTTCAAATATGAAAGTAAAGATATCCTTATCGCGAATGTGCTGGACCGCTTTCACCTCTGCCCATTTCGTGAAATAGTCCGTTGCGACGATTAAGTACCTTCTTTGTCCTGTTCCTGGTAAAAATGGTCCCACAATATCTAAACCCCACTTTCCAAAAGGCCACACACTTGTGGAAGAATTTAACAGTGCCGGGCGCGTGTATCTTTTCCCATGTCTTTGACAGTCCTCGCAGCGTCTTGATATTGTTCTTGCGTCCTCATGCATATACGGCCAATAATATCCTTGCGTCTTTGCCTTGTATGCCAAAGATCTCCCGCCGCTATGATTTGGAGCATCCCCACTATGCAGCATCTTCAATATGGTTTCTCCTTCTTTCCTTGTTAGGCATCGAAGCGAAGGTCCATCAAAAGATCGCCGATAAAGTACGCCATCTCGTAATTCATAATTTGTTGCCCGGCTCTTTAACTTGTGTGCCTCCAATCTATTTTTGGGTACCTCTCCTTTCATTAAGTACGCGTGAAGTTCTACTCTCCGGTCTTCCTCGCGACATTGCATTTCATCTACTACCATCATTATATCTCGCTTCTTGTTCTTCCTCTTTATTAATTGATGGCGCATTAATAGTGTACGTATTTTGATATTCCTCGCAATCGGGTCCGTCATCATACTTGATATAAAGGCAAAAGCGTCTGCGAGTCTATTATCTCTCCTTGATATGTGCCTCCATTTTATTTTAGATATCAGTGCTTGACAATTCTTCGACATGCTTCTTATACTTTTCAAAGATGGATTATTTGTAGTGTATTTCTCTTTACTGGTGAATTGCTAGTTGCGAATCACTGGTAATCCTTATATTCTCCAATTTCATTTCTATTGCAAGTCGCAGAGCATGTATTATAGCTTCATACTGTTTCATTATTCGTGGATTCAAACTCCAATCTAAAAGAGAAAGCTAATTTATTGCCTTTCGGTGAAATCATAACAATTCCCACTCCATTTCCTTCTCCATTTGATGATCCATCTACTAATATTTCCCATCTGTCCTGGCTCGGTTAGCGAGTGTCTTTTGGGTCTCCATACTCTTCTTCTACATCCATCATCTCATCTATCGCTTCATCTTCTTCCAAGGGAAATTTCTTTAAAAAGTCTCGACAACCTGTGACTTGGTTGAGGATAATATCTCATACTTGAGCTTACAATGGCTTATTTGAGCATTCCATCTTTCAACTCTCCCCGATCTTTTGAGTGTTTCATCAACGACTCAATTGGTATTTTCGTGACTACCTTAATAGTATGCGCTTGAAAATATATGCGAAGCTTGAATGTTGCATAAACTAATGCCGTGGATTAATTTTTCGATCTTCGAATAATTTCTTCTGCGGCATTGAAAGTTTTCTTGATATAATAGATTGGTTTTTCTACTCCTGCGTCCGTTCGCAGTAAACCGCACTTAAGGCATGCGAAGTTGTCGCGAGGTATATTAATAATTCCTCTCCCGGGTTCTCGTTTTCCCCGCATAATGGATATATCCATTAAATGCTCTTTGATCCCTTGTAAAGCCTTTTCACATTCGTAGACCACTTAAATTTCGATCCTTTTTTTCGAACGCTGAAAAAGTGTTTACACTTATCGAGATGACCGCGAGATGAACCTTCCTAGTGATGCTAACAACCCATTCAGGCTTTTGAACATCCTTTATTGTCGTAGTGTCGGCATATCGCGAATCACTTTTACTTTCTCCGGTCAACATGTATTCCTTCCTTTGATACAATGTAACCCAAGAACTTCCCCGATGCAACTCCGAAGGTACATTTTTCTCGGATTTACTTTGATGTTAAAGCGCCTCATTTGCTCAAAAATTTCTTTCGGGTCTCGCACGTGATCTTCTCGCCCTCTTACTTTTTACCAAAGATGTCATCTACGTATACCTCTAGTGTTTTATGTATCCATTCTCGCGAATACCTCTTCTACCATCCTTTGATACGTTGCTCCTAAAGATTTCGCAGACCAAACGGCATTTTAGTATAGCAAGATAATCCTCTTGGAGCGAAGAAAGTAAAGATGCTCTTGATCTTCCTCGCGAGAGGAATCTGGTTGTAACCTTTATACCCGTCCCGAGAGATGATACTCTTTCATTCCCGTGATTCGACTAGTTGTGGAATATCTCGGCAATGGAAAACTGTCTTTAGGGCAGGCTTTATTTAAATCAATGAAATCAATGCAAATCCTTATTCCTTTGTTCTTCTTTGGAACTATAACCATATTCGCTATCCATTCGGGATATTTTGCTTGTCTAATAATTCCCGCATCCAAAGATCTTTGCAGCTTCTTCTTCTATCTGAGGGTGATATGCTGTTGCTATCTTTCTAATTCTTTGTTTAAATGGCTTCACATTTTTATCAATTTCTAACTTGTGACAGGCTATCGACGGATCTATACCAGGCATTTCATCCATATCCCACGCGAAGATGTCTTTATAATCTCGCAACAGATCGACAGTTCTTTTTCTCTTCATCCGCTCCCATGTTAGTTCCAATCTTTAGCATCTTGGGTTTTTCCTTAGTTCCAATATTCACTTCTTTGGTTTGTTCTGCCGCGACGTAACTGGCCTTCGGTTCTCCCATAGGGGTTGGTCCTTTTGGTTCTTTCGCAAGATCATTTTCTTCTCCCGAGGTCTCGCTAGGTATGCCTTTTACTTCCTTTGCTCTTATCATATAAACTCTAAACTCTTCTTCTTTCTTAGCCACCCTCGCCATCTTTTTGCGATACTTTGATATATTCTTTCTCTTGTTTACTTGTTCCTCGCAACACTTTACTTCATTTTGATAATATATTCTTCCTTTCGTAGCATTCCCTTTGATCTTGCCAATTCCAGTGGGTGTAGGAAACTTGATACATTGATGAAGCGTCGACGCCACAACTTTTATTGCATGTACCCATGGTCTTGGTCTTCCTAGTAATATGTTGTACGGTGATTCCATATCCACTACACTTAATGTCACCTGTGTTTCAATTCCTCCTAACGGAATACGTATTTTTATCTCCCCTTTAACTTTTGTTATGGAATTACCAAAACCTTGAATATTGTATGCCGCGACAATCATATCTTCGTCTTTATATCCCATCTTTTTGTAAGCGTGATAGAACATCATGTTCACCGAGACTCAGTATCGATTAAAACTCCATTTACCACCCATGTTTTCACCGTGTTCTCCGATTCCTCTCCTTCCTTATACGCGTTTATTGCGATCACCAGTAGAGATGTGTGATCCAAATTTTCTTTGGATATTTCCCCCGCCGTGAATGTTATCTCTTGCTTTTCCCAATCCTTCAAAGGTGATGCCATTTCTCTGTCCGTAATCTTCTTTCCTTCGAAATCCCGTTTGTGTATTCTTCCTCTGATATTTTCATGAAATTCGCTAGTCATTGCTCTTGTGTCTGTGCTGCATGCCATATCTTTTTCATCCGATTTAAGATTTTTCTTTCTCATTTTCCTGATTCAAACAACTTTAATTGCAATCTTCTCTCTTTTACAAATGATCGTCCCTGTTTCTAGCGCATATGTAGTTGCAGGAAATCCCACACTACACCCCTTACTCAGTTTTGTTTGACTACTCCATTGAAAGATGTGTGATCAAGAATATTTATTAATTGATTCCATAAAATGTTTACACTATACCATAGAATTACACTTGGAAATTAAAGCATTCTTAAACTTTCCCTTTCCTAATGACTTGCTTCACAATTCAAAAAGATCTCTCCCCTTTCAACAGACTCATTTAGCCCTTTATATAGGGTAATACATAGTGGATGACAGCTAAGCTACCCTTTATTTTTGAGAATGTCTCGCGAAGTGTCGCAAATGCACGAATATTCATTCTCGCGACACTTCTTAACCCTCGCCAGGTTTCATGTCTTCCAATTGTTTTGTTTGTCGTTATTCATCGCGTCGTTTATTTTAGCTCCCTGCGACTCCCTCGCGACACCGTCGTTTATTAATCCCGCGAACCTTGTCCGTTGCGATATTATGATCCTACAGGTGCTGCAGACGGTGGTGGACTAGGAGAGGCTGATGGTTGGGGTAGAGGTGGTGGTCATGGGCATGAATAGATATTGTAGACTCTTGTACATCAAAGCCTGTTTTAACATAGGATAATCTGAAGGTATCTTATTTTGTGTTGTTTGACAATGCGCCCTCTTAAAGTTCTTACATCACTGATATGTATGGTGTCTGGCTAACCTTTTATTATTTATGTAGAGAAAGGATGGTGTTCACAAGACTAAGGTGCACATGGATACTGAGAATGGGGAGAATGTCGAAGATGATGAGGTTAGGTTCTTCTTTCTGTACTCGTAAGTTTAATTTTTAGTTTATCATGTGGATCTATCTTTTATTTATTTTAAATAAATGTAAATGGTACTATCATTGTTTGAGAAAATATAAATTTTTTAATGGTTTTTGATTTTCAGTCATTGCCGCCCTGGTTTACCACCATAAGTTTTATGCTTGCGAAGTGCTTGATAGAAATCCTGAAAGAAGAGAAAAGGGGTACAAATGCATATTTGACTCTTGTCTTAGCAAACTAGTTGTTTCTATCATGTTGTTTAAGTGTAGTTTCCTCTTGAATAGTTTGATATACATTTTGTGGTCCAAGTAAAAACCATGTTCGCATGTGATTATGCAGTTCAATTCTTAGAATTTGCTAGCAATTTAGATTGTTTCCTTTGACCAGAAAAATAGCATAATGTGCGGGGAATAGTTAATACACGTAGCTAAAAGATATTTTGTGTAAAATAAGGTTGGTCACATGTTTTTTAGGAGTGTCTTTAGATTACATCAGTTCATCATTTGGATGTCACATTGTGTGTAAGGCTTTATTCTCATACATTTTCCAAGCATACTGTTTTCCTTTCCGGCCACAATATGTTAATGAAAATCCTTTGCTGAATTGAATTCCAGTAGCCATATTTGTTTTCTTGCTTAAAAGGGAAGTTTTATGCCAATTTTCCTTACACAAAATTGAAATGCATTAGTGCATACAACCTTGGTGGTGTGATATCCATAGTGTGGTTGATTATTACTACTTTTGATTTTATCCAACTGGTTATGTTAATTTGAACTCCTTAAAAATAATTATTAAGTCCTGCTTATTAAATCAAAGAAGTAGAATGTAAGTGGAATGAATATGGATTAACATTCTGAGACCCGTAGTTGGCAGTAACGGTATTGAGTCTTCAATGGGTTTTAAGAAATGGATTATGTCGGGAGTTTATATGTTGAATGATCTTGAAATTTCAAAGCATGATTCAAGAATTGGTTCTCCTAAGATTATAATCATTATATAAGATCTCCTATCTTTGCTTACCCAAATACGCACCAGTTCTGTCCTTCCCATATAAAAAATGTAAGTAACTGCATAAATGCCAGGATACTTGTAAATTTTTTTGTTATGGAATTAAAATAGGTATATTCTGATTCTTGTTTTTTGTAATGTGTTTGACTGAAGTGTCCTTATAGGCTTCAGATAATATTTGATGTCGTATTTTTTGGTTTTTTTTTAAGGTCTAAGCAATTGTCCAGGAAACGCTGAATAAACACGAGACACCTAAATAACTTGGAGCAAAAGAGATTGTGTGGTTCGTGGTAGAATGGTAGGTTTATCGTATGCTTTATCTTTTGTATTATTTGGTTTCCTCTAGAAATTCAATTTACTACCCAAGGTAATTGTTTTTGTATGTAATCTTGTTTTGCTGTGATTGGGTTTGAGCCGAAGAAAAAACAAATAGATCATACATGGATGAAGAGATAGGTTCGTCAACTTCGGAAGGTTTATGAGAAACTAACCAAATTGTTTATTGCGCTTATGAGACTAGGAAGCATTGGCATCTTGTGAATGCTTATGAAGCTCCCAAACGATCAGGACTAAATGTGAATGCTTATGAAGCTCCATATGTGTTTACCGCATCTGTGAATCAAGCTCCACTAATTTTCTACAACTGTAGCTAACAACGAGTATTAGGACAGCGATCAGGTAATAATGCTTGTCTGAATACTTGAATTTTGCTTCTTTTTATTTTCTTTATGTACATGGTGATCTAGCTGAACACATGGTCACCTCTTCATGTATCAGAAACAAGCTTAAACCAAGGATCCCAAACTGTCGTTCAGGTTTATATCTTCTTTACAAGTTAACAAGCACCACCGTTAGCTGATTAAAACTGCATTATTCTTTGATCGTTGCTTGCAGCAGCTACTTGAATTTTTTATTGCACTACCATTGTTGTACTATTATCACCAGCTTCTCCCTCGCCAATTAATCTTTTCACACTAATAAAAAAATTTATAGTTTTGCCTATTTAACTATTCTGAATCAAACTTATGTGTCTAATTTTATGGTTTTCGCCTTTCTCTTCTTAAAGTTTTGTTGTCTGAGCAAGTTATTTGGTGTCTGAATGTGTATTTCCAGTAACCTTTTTGTCGTCAGGCTTATACATACCCATATGAAGTCTGAATCACTTGAAACTTTTTCCTCTCTTTTCAATTCTCGTTTTTATTACTTATGTCCTTGCCCTGATTTTTTTTTTCTTTTTGTCTTTTGGAGTTGTTGCAGATTAATTTGGAAGATTATTAATCTGGATAGGGCAGATACATGTTTTGATGAACAATACATGGGTTGGTTTTATTTTATTTTATTGTTTGTATTTTGGTTTCAACCAATTGTAAGAAACTACATCTTGAAGAATTTAAAATGGTGTGAATTCAGTAGTTGTGTAAAGTTTTTTTTTTTGGGGTTTTGACTTGAGTGGCAGCTCAATTAACATGTGAATTCAGTTAATATGGTACAACAAATTTTAAATTTGAATTGAATGGTGAATGTTTTGATTAATGTATAAAATATGTTTTTAATTTGAATTTAATGAGATTTTAATCTTGATCGGGAAATGAGTCGATGATTCGGATGAATCGATTCTCGAAATAGGTTCATCGAGAAATACCGCTAGATCGCAATTCTGACGAAACAAATTTTTTTGAAATTATTCAGACCCATATTCTTTGTACATTTGCTTTTATAGTTTTTAATATTGAATTAATGAAACGTCTGTGTATGTTGGTACTAATTGTGAGTCTATTGAAGTAAGTCGTAATTTAAAAAAATTAAAAGAATCTCAGAAACAGTCGTTTTGAGAAATATGACTACAAATCTAGGGCTCCCAAAAGCAGTCCTTTTTAGAGATGTTAGGACTTTTTCTGGCAGACCTTTTTTTTTGCATTTTCCACTAGTGTCAATAGAGTTTTCTGTGTGAGACAAATTGGTTTATCAAGTCTTCGACTTTGGGTCGTAGCAACTCTTAGTTGTGGGTGAGATCAACTAATGGAATCAATTAGGTATAGTCCTACTGGGACTCAGAGACGTAAGGAATGCGATTGTACCTTTATCAGTGTGAGATTGGTTAGGGCTCAACTACATTCCAGTCCGAAGTTAACTTTTAGTAGGATAGAGCCTGTAGCAACTTAATACAGTGTTGTGTTCAAATCTAGACTAGGTCCCGAGGTTTTTCTGCATTTGCGGTTTCCTCGTTAACAAAATTTCTGGTGTCTGTGTTATTTCTTTTCCGCATTATATTTTCTATATAATTGAAATATCACAGGTTGTGCATATAACTCAATCAATTAGATAATCCAACCTTTGGTTGTTGATATAAATTGATTGACACTTGAACATTGGTCTTTGGTACCGTTCAAGTTCTTTCACATAATAATCAGGCTCGCGGATTTCTATATGTTTGATTTGCTGATTACATTGTGAAACAAAGATACAAATCTAGGATATATTTTCATTGATCGAGTCTGATTGTTTAGTGCTCCTCTTGGAATTATATTGGAGTTTGTCCATACAGATTGCCTAAACGAAATATTGGGTGAGATTGTTAGACCCCCGTTTTTTCAATTGGTATCAGAGCAGGAAAACAAGTTTAAGACCTTATAAGTTTGTGTTTGTAGCAGTCTGATTCTGTGGACAGTAGTGTTATCTCTGACAACGCATCACCAGTTCAAAAACAGTCTGACTTGTTCCAAAGCCTTGTGTCTCCTGAGAAATCTCTCACGTCTACTTCTTTATCTGAAACTGAGTTCAACTGGGAAAAATGTCTAAATGAACAGTTGGATGATCTTTCAGATGAAAGTGATTCAAATGAGGGACAAAATGTTATTGAGGAAGTCTCACAGTATATCAATCTTTTTGACCATCTCATTAAAAAAAAAGTCAACAACTTGCTTGGCTGAATTTTTGACTCTTCTCTGACTAGAAAACAAAAAATTTAGAAAATTCTTTAAGGGATATGATTGTGGCTATAAACTCTAACAATCTCTTCTTAAATATCGTGAAGAAGACATGCGTTCATAAAATTCTATATGTGATAATCTTCGTCGAAATCTCTTTGTGTTGAAAGAAAGACTTGCAAAAAGTGAAGCAAGATATCACTCTCAACAAAATGTTTTAATGACAGAGAAATCGGCTTTATCTCCAAAGAAAAACAATTGGAGGATGATCTAGCTGCTTCTCTTGATAAGGTCAAATCACTCGAAGAAAATCTGAAAAGATTCAATACTAGCTCTACAAAATTATCCACTATGCTGGAAGCATGTAAAGAACATCATGATACACGTGGTCTGGGCTATAAAGTAATAGACGTTCCAAGTACTAGTAAGATTAATTTTTTATATGCTACTGACAATTTCCTAAGTGAAAATTTCATTGATAAAAAAAGTGAAAAACCATCTTTAGCAGCTGATGTTCCTAAGAACAAAAATTGTCAACCTTCAAAAACAGCTCATATCAGAACATTCAAAAACATTCCTTTCAATTGTTATTATTGCGGGAACAAAGGTCATCTTGAAAGGATATGTCGTTTTTGTCTGCGGAATGAAAAACTTCATAACATGTATGGATGTCTAAAGAAGTAATCAAACCTGCTTCTCATTATGCTGGTGTTAAAGGTCTAGTCTGCAATCAAGAAAAGTGTTGTGATGAACCAATTCTTGGTTTAAATATGACACTAAATCCGGTTACAATTGTAAAGGGAAGAATGTTATCATTTTCATGTTAAATGAAGGTCCAACACATACATACAATGTGTCCTCACATTGGTTCCAAACTGGGGAGAAGAGTTTGTCCGGTCCTTCTTCCTACATAACAAGCAAATCGAATTACTTATCACTCAAGTAAGAACTATAATTCTGTACTAATTCATCCGGAACACGGAACACACATAATATTCGTACCTCGTAAGCAATATGCAATCCATTGTCAACAAATGCAAGCCTTTTCCATCTTTGGAAATTGTGGGAAACACTCCTGACACTCTGAATAGACCTACGTCTGGCAGTGAGGAGTCAAGCGTCTGAAACGGTCTTTCCACAGCTTCATCGAACTATTTTAGGCAGGAAAACATAAGATTGCATACACTTCAAAAATGATATATCATGGGTAGATAACTAATTAAAAGTAATTACCGAGAGTTTGTCGCTCCTTCCACGATGGTAACCGATGAGCTTCCCACCATCCATCAGAAAAGGGTTAAAGTGATCCGCCTTTGATTTTGTAGTATTCTGAGTGATTTTTGTGCTTTGTCCAGTATCTGAATCAAAAATCTCAATCTGTCTAAACAGATCTACTTCACGTGCTGCGCCTAACCCCTGGGATTCTGCACGAACAGTTACAACAGCCACTCTGTTCGCATCAATGGCCACCGGAGTGAACCCATCAATATTTGATGGAGTCACACGTTTTACAATACGATTTTCAACACCATTGCTAAAGTCCGCTCTGTATACTCCCCAGAATACGTCCTTGGGAAATTTAACGCCTTTTGGATGTTCTATCGGATCATCCTTACGGTGGAAGAAAATGACATTGTCACTTCCCCAAGTAGGCCACCCGCCATTCTCTACTAGCATCGTGCGTTTTTCGGGTGACTCTACATCGATTATATAAAGTGGGAATGTTATAATTACCCTTCATTTTGACTGATTTGGGACAGATACCCTTACGGGTCTTTACTAATACCACTAATGGCATAGTTGAAATTTTTAATAAAACCGAAAATCATGGAATTCCTCTTTTAACCTTCCACCGTCGCCCATTCTTCTTTGGTTCACAAATCTCAGAAATCAGTTCAGAAAAATACTTTGTCTCTCCTACCACCATCCGCATCGCTCCCACCAGCATCACCATCTCAATCTCCGCCACCATAAACAACACCACCACCTCTGTCATTATCATCAACAGATCTGTTTCATTTTATACATTTGATTTTAACTTGTTATTAATTGTTCTTCATCTTCTTAGGTTAAAATTGATTTCGAAATCAGATTTTTTTTCTTTGTTTTTCGATTTCATAATATCGAGTTGAAGATTCAAACTAACAATCATGTTTTCAATTTTTAGATCTGCAAAATTTATGATACGGTTTCATATCGATTTTTGAAGATATTAGATGTAAAGATGAATACTAATCGACACGAAGATTAAATCAAAAGGTAAACAATCGATTAAGAGTTTAAACTAGGTTACATTTTTTACGATTTTGATTTTGATTCAATAAATTTCAGCAAAATTAGTCTTTAGTCTTTAATCTTTGATAATTTCTATTTGATTTGTGGCTCAAATGTTTACTGATATTGATTTATTTGATTCATGTTCAATATCATTTGATTTGGTTTTCATAAAACGATAATGCAGTATTCGTAAATTTCAGTCCTTGATTTTTCTTGTTACGGTGTTGTCTGCTATTGCTTTTTAGTAATCTTCTTTGAATGATGTTTCTATTATTTATCTTTTCCTTATAGTATATATATCTCCCCTATGAATTTAAGGGTGGTTGTCTCTCTGTTGCATGCTTCTGTTACATGCCGAAAGAAGCCTGTAATGAAACGGATTGCAGCTAGTGTTTGAACTTACTACTAAGAAACATAAACCTATTGTCTTCATTTTATCTGCTATTTCCACTTGTTAGCTATATAATGATGGTTTTAATTATAATCTAACAATAAATATTTATGTGCATGATGTGCAGGGATGAACAGTTTATGTAAGCTAATGGAGTGATTGAATGTCATGTGCTTTCAGCCTCTTGGCATATAAATATCGCCCATGTGGAGTGTATAAGGATGTTGTCAGTATTCTAGCTATACACAACCTTGCACATCAGGTGAACTCCATTTTTCTTTAAATTGTCCCATACATGAGCGAATTAGTGGATTCATTGATTCACTTATTAATATTAAACTTGTTGGAATGCTTTACTGAGTAGTACTAATTTTTTAGTGTAGTTTCACTTATTCCATAACAAAGAATTTACTTTTCCCTAACAATAATTTACTTAATTAGGCATATTTTCTAATGAGTGCTCCGTTCTGTAGGTGCTTAGAGTCATTGTCAAGAATAACAAAGGCGGAATGTTCTCACCTGTGCAAGACTCGTACGATTTCAGTGTTTCATTCTCTACAGCTTTGGATGGGCTTCTTAGCTTGTCTATTTAGGACCTAACTCAAACCGTCACATGGTTTTGGATTACTGCGATGTTATATATGCTTTGTGGATTAGTAGAGTGATTTCTTGGTCTTATGCAATGCAAGAGACTCATATATTGATTTACAAATATTCAGATGCCAGCCGAATAAACAGTGCAAAATTAGCCTTCGAAAAGCTATATTTGCAAAAAACACAGAAGGCAAATGCTCGGACTGAAGGTAATTTTATGTACAGTTTTATAGTATTCTTATATAGATGTTCAAATAAAAAGTTTATTGGAGTTATATCTTTCTTTGAAATTATTAGCCTTTGCATGCTAGGGCGGTCTCTTTAGATGTAAAAGGCTATTTTAATTGACACTGTAAATGCTTATCTATTTGAACTTTAACTTCTTATGTCTACACAAGTACTAAGATCAGTGAACATTGACATTAGTATTAGTTTTGGACATTTCTCCCGAAGAAGCTTTATCAATTAATGCAGTCGTAGTTTTAGTCTTTGGCAGGTATCTTATGTATACTCAAGTATGTTTGAGTGGTTGTTTGCTTCTTGCAGTAGATCTATGATCAAGTTTTCTTTAAGTGGTTTCTAAAGAATCTGTGGTGCAAATGGTAGCACAACTGCCCACGACCAACGACTCCTAATTCCACACCCAGTAGGTACTTACCATCATAATTCATATAGATTATTCACAATATCGACCTTATTTCTTTTATAAGCTATCTTCTGTTAGCAAGCAAGTTTTTGTGTTCTACCATGCTTGAGGATTGGGAAATAGATATAAAATGCTAACTGGGGAGACTAATTTTTCATTCTTCTCACGAGTTTCTTTGAGCTCAGTTTATAGGGAATAAATAATAAATATTAGATCCAACTGTTCATCCACTTATGTTTTACTTCTGGATAGTTGCAGACATATCTTAACTTTAAGCCTTTTAAAATGTTTTTACGTGCCTGCACATATAATTTGAATAGTTGCCAACTTTGGAAACAACTTGACCAAGTTGCTTCTACTATTTGGAGACAACTTGAGCTAGTTGCTTCCAGTATTGGAGACAACTAGACCAAGTTGCTTCCACTATCATTACTCATATTCGGATTATCTTCCATATATTTTTAGGTATACTCCCTCTTGATACATTTATTGATTCTTGAGTCTATATAGTCTGCCAAGACATATGTACATGGTTCTGTTTTGTCTTAGGATTAGCAATAGTTTAAATTTTTCTAGTTCGCTCCATTTCGTTCTTGAACTCTTGATTTTGGGGGAAACTTTAGAAAGTCGTTTTTTCACTTTTGAGGCAACTTGAGCCGCTTGATTCCGTGGTCGGGAAGCAACTTGTGATAGTTGGCTCCAAATTTTTGAGAAACATGGGAAATTATATTTACTCATATCCTAGAGTGGTTGCAACGAATCAGAGTGCAATGGTAGCGCGACGACTCAATGTCGAAGATGCGTGTTCGACTCACGCCGAGGTTCACTTTTTTTGTGTATCCTATTTCTTTTTGGAGGGACTAGTTTCCTTCACATTTGGAGACAACTTGGGATAGTTTGTTTCAAATTTGGAGACAACTTGGGCTAGTTTGTTTCAAATTTGGAGACAACTTGGGCTAGTTGGCTTCATTTTTTTTTTATCTACTTTCTCATTGTTGCAACCCTATCTCGTCATATACTCTCTTTTGTTATACATTAGCTGATGTAATTTTCCCTATGAAACGGTATCAAGTCTTTTTTGGTATTACTTTATTAAGTCGTTAAGAAATTTATCCACGCCGCAGATTGTTCGCACTCGAAGGTATTTCTTCTCTAAGGCTCATTTGTGTGACAAGCGTAGAAGCGGATCTCGTAAACAAGCCTACATGGAGACATTATATCTATTAGTCATTGGAAATATGTACTAGGTCCAGCATTTATGAAATTGAGACATTGTATTCTTTCTGTAAATTATTTGTATTATGAGTGTATGGATTATCTACGTTGTCCTTACTAGTTGAGTTCCCTTTTCCCCTGTAACGGATTTCTGTTAAAGATATTTTTACCCTCTAAATGAAGTGTACCAAGGCTATATGGTTTGTGATGGCATAACGGCTGTGTAAAATATGTCTGATCTGAAAAATATTTTTGACATAATGACTGCGCATTTGTATGATTTTGGACTCAACTTGAGCTAGTTCACTCCACTTTTAAAGCCAACTTTTTTTCTGGACTCCAGATTTTGGGCAACTTATGCTAGTTGACTCCACTTTTGGAGCCAACTTAAGAAATTTGATTTTACTTTTGAGACCAACTTGCCCTAGTTGTCTCCATATTTTTGAGACAACTTGTCCTAGTTATCTCCACTTATTGCCGCACTTCAGATTTCAGAGCCAACTTAAGCTAGTTGATTCAAAACAAAATAAATAATTTGCATGGGTTTGTTTGTATATTTAAGATATCTCCATAAGCCTGTATGCCTGCAATACGTCATAGTAATTCATTCATCTTAAAATAATATGTCCATTCATATCACATTTTAGTTTAGAGTGTCATTCAAGAGACACAAATCTAACAAAAGCAAAACCTTATTTTAAATAACTAACTGGATTTTTATAACTTAACCAACTTAAACACATTAAATCATCTTCATCTTTATCTGTGTCAAGCCCACCAACAAACAGTTCATATCCTTTCTGTTTCTTAGTACTTTGTCTTTCTGCAGGAGTGCCTACATCTCTTTCATAATCATCTTCTCTCCTCGGGTATCTACTTACAAATTTACGATCATGATCTAGACTTTGTGGCTGCACACTTATGCATGATCTACCTATGTAAGAAGAGCCGAATCCATGTTCCTGCAATGTGATTACATTCATTCTTATGTTAATTTGGTATCAAAAAAAAAAAAATTGAAAAGAAAACTACTTGCTGCCAGCTATTGATTCAACTTTGCTTACAACTTACTTGATGCTAATGGAAGAAACTACTTGCTGCCAGCATTGTTAGATCTTTCTACCGTTATTTCTATACTTTGGTCTACTCCAAAATACATGGAGATATACTAACGATACTATATGTGGGGTGACTTCGTGTTTCCAGTTCATTCTTGATTTTATTAACTATAGTAAGATTCATTCTTTTGGCAAGCTATATCTAAAGGTGTAACTGTAAGAACGAGACAAATGTTATGCTTCTTCATAGATTATCACCTATTATTTCTAACAAAAAAATAAAATTGTAACTCCAATGTCAGTGTAAAAACCCTTTGCTTTTGATGTTTTCTTCGTGTTTTCTTAATCCATTTTGAACAAAATAAATAGTTAGTATTGAATCAGTTAACTTCAACTATGAAAATTAGCACAACTTGTCTTTAGAAATGTATCCAACTAGCACAAGTTGTCTCCAAAACAGGGAACAACTAGCACAAGTTGTTTCCAAGACTGGAGGCAACTACTATAGGTTGTTTCCAAACCTGGAGCCATAGCACAAATTTTTCTCCATATATAACCACCGCTTCGCTCTTACACCTAGACCCTTCAAGAACAACACCCACAAGTTGAACTATACTACTAATACAATACAATAAATGAATTAAAATCAAAAATGAAACAAAATCACTACGAAACTGCACAAAAGCAAGTAAACCAGTAAACCTTTGTTTTACCTTTCCTAATTTCTTAACACCAAGATAAGTTGTTGATTTCTTTACACCACCAGAATCACTTGATTTTGTTGTTTACTATCTCATGAATGCAACACTAAATCAAAGAAAATTAGCATGATTTAACACAAATCAATAACAGTATAAAAAAACTACATCTATTTGAAACATAAATCAAAATCGATAGATCAAACAAAATTTTGAAGATAAATCCTGTATCAAATCCTAAAAATCCAAATCAAACTAAATGTAAATTGAATTGAGATATGAAATCGTTATTTACCTTTGACTCGATCTTCAATGTCGTTGTTGAAGATCCACAGTAAACCGATATTGGAAAATCGATTTCCTAATATGTAATTTTTTTGTTTTATTGGTGTTTTTCAGTCAGATTTGATATTCTAGATCATGTAAAAATAGTAATCTCCTAGTTTCTTTGGTGTTAATTTTGATTGATTTCATCTGTTTTTGGATCTAATTTTATTTTTTGGGAGAGAAAGTGAGAGAGAGAGAGAAATTGAGAAGTAGAGAAACTGAAAAATAAAATGAAAATGGCCGACAGATTTAGTGGTTACCGACTTACCGTGGTTTTTATAAAAGGATAGTTTTTTAATCTTGTATTCTTGAGGGTATATTTTAAATTTAAAAGGGTATTTTTCAATAGGCCTCTCAGGAGGGGTATATAGATAATGTTCCCTTATATAAATGTTAGTCTTTGGATCTTCAATTTCACCTCCCCAACCACCTTCCTTTCCCTGGTACGATGCCACAGCTATCATCTTTGTGGACGGTGAAACCGCGTGAACATCTATTCTATCACCAACGTAGCGAGGTTAAGACGTCAGAGTCATGCACTTACAGATCAGTACAATAATGCCTTCCCCTCCAGCAGTCCAGATGGTAATAATTTCTTTTTCCATAAGCACATGCTTTCGCAACTGTATGTACTAATGATTTGAAACTTCAACAGGGAAGAAATTAGTTTACCGATCAACAGGAAAAGACGGATTCAAGAATCTATACATAATGGAAGATTCAAAACGAGGGGTGGTCAATGGAAGGGAACCGAGAAGGCTAACAAAAGGGGAATGGACTGACACACATTGCCAATGGTCGCCAAAGGGAGATTGGATAGTATTTTCGTCAACCCGTGACAAGCCTGCTGGTGCACCAGAATCAGACCAGGGTCAGGATACTTCGCGGTGTTTCTGGTGAAGTGGGATAATCCAGATGTTTTGGTAAGAGTGATGACTAGTGGAAGTAATATCTCAGGGCATGTGAACCATCCGTGTTTCAGTCCGGACGGCCGTAGCATTGTTGTGACTTCAGATCTTGCTGGTGTGTCTGTTGATCCCATATCTTTACCTCTATTCGAGCACTCTGTGAGGTCTTATGGAGATATTTTCTCTATCGACCTTCCCGAAGATCACCTAGTAAAGTACCAGGATGGAAAATACAAGGATAAAGAACATGTTAGGGATGTTAAGGAATTCACGCGAATTACACACAGTAGGTACGAGTATTCAACTGCTACTTGGTCTAGATTCCCAATTGATCCAAATAGAGCATGGAGTATGCGCTTGCCAGCTGGAGAGTTCACTCCTGCATGTCCTTATCTGCATGAAGATGGAGGAGAAAGTTACCACATGACTGGCCACCTGGTCCTCCCAAGAAGATGTTGTTAATTGGGTTTTGTGTTCCTTGTTTTTCATTTTTCCTTTGTGCTTTGTGGGTTTCCCTTATGTTTTGATTGTGTTTGATTTGTTTCTGCATGTAGGATTTGCTTGTTGTTTTCAAACTGCATATACACAGTTAATAAAACTTTTATGAATGTTCTTTTGCTACAATATATCCGTGGTTGCCATTTTTTTTTTCTTAGACAAGAAAATGAAATTTTTTATCAAAGTGATTAGAAGTTACCAATCACAACATTCCAATTACAAATAAGCGAACTTAAAACAAAGCCATCGAAGATTTTAGTCAGCAGAGGCCGATTATAAAGAGTACATTACCTGAGATATATTCCTTTTTTTATTCCCATACAGTCTTGTATTTTTTTCGCTCCGGATTGTCCACCAAAAAAAAAGAAATAATTTGAAACAATCATGAACTTGTACAATTTTCCATCACAGTTGTCAACGTTATAAATTTTATTTTAAATTAGGAATTGACCTTAAAAAACCGTCATGATTGTAATTTATACACCATGACGTCTATTCTAAATCATCATGGTACAAATTATAGACCATGGTAAAGGGTAGTATGATTCACGAGTTTGGGTGCTCTTACGTCGGAACTCTTACATTAGATTTGATGGCGCTCATGGAATTATATACTCCCCTGTTTTTGGAAAAGAGATACTTTCATTTTTTTATTTTAGCCTAAAAATAAGGTAAATTGAAAAAGTAAAAGTATCTATTTTATTTTCTAGAAACGCTAGAAACGAAGGGAGTATTCATAATGATACTCCTCAACCTCGTGATGCTGAAGCAGATCTCGATTTTCATGTCGCTTATATATAATTAACAAGTTATTAACCTAAATTAAATTTGATGAAGAAGTTTCGACAACATAACCACCCTAAAACACCCGAGAGACTATTATCTATCTTCTTGTGAGTCTCGTTATGTCTTTATTCTTGAAGATCAAATGTTAGCCAAGAACAATATTCTTGCTGGTAAAACTGTGAGAGAATTACTACTCAGATTGCAACCTATGTCAGAATCGCTTTTTGTGTTCAACGATTTATTATATGGTGTTCTACTCTAAGATCATCAAATATACTTGAGTATATTATTTGTCGGAGATCGATCGGCAAAAATAAGGACAAAAATAGATTAGAAATTCCGGCAATATATAAAGTAGTACGTTACTAAAATATGGGTTAAATATAATCTTGTTCCAAGTTACCCTTCGCTTATTGGGGGCATGCTGAAATCATCAACAAACCCATCGAAGGCACATCTAGATGAGAATAAGATTATGGGTAAGGATGAAATTTGAAAATCAAAAGAAAATGACACATTACATTACCTGGCTTGATTGGGGTAGCTAGATTTATCTGGACATAATGCGCTTACTAAGGGGAGGCCAAATATGGGTGAAGTTACAATACTACCCTTACCCTTTATAATTCTTATTACCCTAAATCAGTTTTCATTTTTTTTTCATTTCATCTTCTTCTTTTCTTCTTCTCCTCCACCTCTACCTTACCGGCTCTTCCTCCCCCACCATTGAAAACTCGTCGATTAATTCGCCGTAATCGTCGATTCGAAAATTCCGATTAATCTTCAACCATGGAGCCGCCGAGGGCTAGTCATATGAAAGGAGCAAATAGAAAACCCAATGAATATAACCCTGGAATTGCAAATTTAGTTCAAAGGAAAGTGAAGAAAAAAAAGTCGAAGAAGAAGAAATCAACGCCGCTGAAACCGAAGAAATGACGCGATTGAGAAAGTAAGGGCCTACTTAAACTCACTCTAGTACTTCAATTTTATGTTTGCATGTCAAATTATGTCAGAAAAATCGAATGTTTGAATTTGCAGTTATTTAGCCGACAAGGTGTTTGTTCCACGAACTTGTCGAATTTTCAAGTTTAGGGTTAGTTGACAAGCTCTTAGGTTGAAGATCTTGCCGGTTGTTTACTATCTGTAACAGGGTCGGCAAGTTATTCAACCTAGGAGCTTGCCGGCGTTAGTTTTTTTTTTTTTTAATTCGGTGGGTTATAATTTTTTACCCTGCCGGCTGTATTTCAATTTTTTTTGTGTCTCCTGATGCCTTCAATTTATTTGAGTTGTTATAAGCCGGCAGGTTATTTGAGTAAGACCCTGCCGACTATGGTTTAGCCGGCAAGAATTATAGTTATAGATCCTTCCGACCATTGTTTCACCGGCAAGGTTATATTTGTCGACCCCGCCGACTATGATACTTTTGTTGTATATTCTTCGTTCAAAGACCCTTCCGGCCCACAAATAGTCGGATTTTTCTTCATCCGCGGACCATGCCGGCTAGACTTAGTCGGCACCTTATTCAAACGTCAACCATGCCGGCGGAACTTAGTCGGCACCTTATTCAAACGTCGACCTTGCCGACTTTTCACATTTTCAAAACCAAAATTTTTGATCAAAATCGAACTCATAAGACAAACAAAAGGTTTAATCTACTGAATTCATAATTTCAAAATTTTAATCTAAACTCAATTAATTAAGCTAATCAGAATTTTTAGTGTTAATTAAACAAGGATATATTAGCCATTCAGAAAATATACGGTTAAGGGGTTTCATATTTTACTTCTAAATGTCTTGAGTTTTGTTTCATTAGGTATACCCCAATTAATGTGGGTATACCCCAATCAAGCCAGGTTACATAAAGGGCCTTAACATAAATTCGTTGATTTCAATGTTAATTATCTCATATAGCATTGGAAAATGAATGGGGAAATTTACTAATGTAGTACACTTAATTAGATAATTACCCTCGTTAGAATATATTCCCCGTCTCTAATATAAATGGGAAATCGTCGATGAAATCCCAAGTTTCTAGTCGACCCTCACAAACAGCCAAGTTCCCAATCATCCTCTATGAAGGGACAAACCGATTTTGTCTGTCTGTGTTCCTTAAGTTTCATTTTTTTATGCCTACTTTACCCCTCAATCATAGTTAATAATCCAACTGTAGTTAGTCGTTCTATGGATTGTGAAATTGGATCATTACCAGGATCCGGATTGCATATATGGGTAATGTATAATAAAGTTAGGAAGATATATATTCCGTCTCTAACATGAGCTTTGCTGCTACTCTACCCAACAGAGCAGCATACCGATCCCATCTATAAATGAAAACTCGAAAGTTGCGCATCATTAGCCATTGATAGAGAAGCCATGTTTTAGTTCTTTGTTATGGTGATCTTGGACAGACAGGATAGGCGAAGACTGAAGATGGGTTTTACTAGCATCGAATCCAACCAAGATGAAACTACAACTATTGTCCAAACAAATGGCACGATAAAGTTAACAGATAATATTTCCAGGTGATCATATTAAATGAATTGGGTACCATACCAACACCATAGTATAAAATAAACTGGGTACGATGTTTTATAGCCTAATAAATTAAAATGGTCAGTTTATTCAGAAGATCATATAAATTAAGTTGGGTAGCTGTATAGTTCTCCGGAGATTTGCGTACATGGACTCGAAAATGTAAAATAGTGATATGAAAAGTTGCAGCATTATCTCCTTGTAAATAAAGCATATGGTAAGTAACAACTTTAAGATTTAAGATTACTGAGTCACCACGATCCCTGGTTTTCCCATTGCTTCTGCTTTCTTGATCACCTCATCATCGTATGTGTACGCCTCAGGATCAACCACTGTGACCTATAAACCATTCAACATTTTCAGAACTGAATTTATACTTAAAAAAGTGACGACCATGCTTGGCGACTCGCTAGTTCCATGCGGTTTGATGTGGATGACGATCCAAGTGCTTGGCATGGTGCACCTTTGGGGGATTGCCGTGATCCAAGGGTCCTTACGGAACCAAGTTCAGATCCGTAAGCAATTAACGTGTATGCATCATTTCAGAAAAATTGGCTGCATTGCATTCAGACTAATGATGAATGAGGATCAAAAA
The DNA here is from genome assembly GCA_023531295.1 of Papaver armeniacum. Taxonomy (NCBI): domain Eukaryota; kingdom Viridiplantae; phylum Streptophyta; class Magnoliopsida; order Ranunculales; family Papaveraceae; genus Papaver; species Papaver armeniacum. The sequence goes on from JAJJWW010010053.1 coordinate 339,415, forward strand.
ATATGCAAACAAATATCGCAAAAAATCCTACACATCAAATCCTAGTGTAACCTATATATGCTAGTATTATGTGTGTAAGCATAATTATATATTCCATTCCATATAGAGGAAATATACGGTCTACTTAGATCATCATATGTGCATCTTCAAATTTGATCTAGTAGAGCATATTGCAAACAGATGTATGTCTTTACGGGAACATTGAAACTACGAACAAGGTCATGAAAACATTTAAATGCAAGGAGTTTACTAGCAGATCGCAACAAACATTTATTCTTTCAAACACCATTTTTGTTTTTAATTTATATTTGATGTAATCTACAGGTCTGTAGGTAGAAATGCACACATGTCTAAGTAATGATAAAGGTCAATCCAAGGCAGCGTTGTTGGAATGAATAGAATTTGAGCATGGCAACGTTTAAATATAGATGCATGCAACTAAACTAGTAGCTTAACTTACTTATCTACCAAAAATTCTCTTACCAGCTTAATTTCCTCATGAGAAGAGTCATACAAGACAAGATTTGAAAAGATAAACCTCAACATGTTTTTATTAACCCCAATAACACCATTCAGTAGTAAAACTAATACCGGAACATGAACAACAAAATAATAAGCATGAAATGATGCATGATAAGACCTGAGAGCATAACTTCCAGTATCAATACACCATCCAAATTACCACTAAGAAAAATATAAGTACCTGTTAGGTATTAGGATCAATATCCAAAACTTTGGTTGGACTACTTTCAACCCAACTTTGGATCTCTTTAAGAGTCAACGTTGCCATCATATCCTCATTGATGTGGATGTCTGGTTCATACATGAATGTAACAGTAGTGACCATTTAGCAGCATATTTCCCAATTCCTTTTCTAGCTATAGCTCTCAATCTCAATTCCTGCCCACGACGCATCTTCACAATTATAGTTCCCCTGGAAACAAATTAAAACCACTAAATTACAAACACGCATAAGAAAATTAATACAAACTGAAGTTCCTAAAATAAAATGGTCACATATAAGTGCATCGTTAAAAAACAACTTGATAGCATTCCCAAATCCCAATGCACAAACACTGAAAACCCCAAATTGGGATTGCATGTTGTATCTAAAACCATTTCTCACTGATATCTTAATTGCATGTTGTACCTTGGCTTTTGCTGATTTGAAGTATTGATATGATAACAGGTGTTTGGCATCTTCTATGGCTTTGATCACCTTTTCAGCAGCAATATCATCTTTATTTTTTCTACCCTTCTTATCCAACTTGTTGCAATCATACCCAACTAAGTTAACAGACAACGGAACTAGACTTGTAAGACTTTCAGGGTACGGCGCCGAACCATACTGAACTTCTTTATGGAAAATGTAATAATCATTACTAATTAAACTAGACTTGTAAGATTCTTTGCGTACGGCGCCGAACAAACACGTGGTCTCTTTAGTGTTTACTCCATCAGTCCATCCTACTGTATTGACCGGAGAGATAAATTGTCTTTATAGATTCAATAACCCAACCAATGCACTTCTAGTTCTGCGGGAAAAGGGTCCAATAAGCAAAGCTCCACTCCGCGAAAAAGGTTTTTACGGGAAAGCATCCCGCAAGGACGTGCGGGATAGCACTGCTCAAGCATCATCATTTTAAATTCAACATCAACTTGATATATTAGTAATAGTAACAAGGTGGAACTTACTAACAAGGTTGCCAGCACCAATCTTAACCCGGCCATCTTTCACCAAAAATGAAAGAGCAAGTAAATTCTCTGCCGTCTGTCCAAAAGAATCTCTGACGAGAATTAACTTATCAGCCCTAACTTCCTTACTTTTCTTCAAGGTGTTATACATAGTGATCATCTTTTTGTCAATACCAGTTGTCTGCTCTTCTTTGGCATCATCAAGCTGCACACAACATGGAGCAACTCATTAAACCACACAAACAGGAAGGAAATCTCCAATAAGTGTAAGTCTAGAGATTTTCAAAGTGCTATGGAAGAAGATGAGTCAATTAAAGTGGTACGTGAACAAATAACCAGTTCATATTGGTAAACTATGAGAAAAAAATGCAAATAAATACATTACAAAAAAAAGAAATACGCAAGAAGTGGTTCATCTAGTGTAATTATGATGGGTTTTACTTACCCTCGTGTAATTGCCGCTTAATTTTAACAATATTTTCATGCTACAAAAAAAAAAAAAAATCTAGTGTAATTATAATGCAAAATATAAAGATTATTAAGACAAAACATACACATATAAGGCGTTCAGTTGTAGTTGGTTTCCTAGCCCGCTTTCTCTGAGTAACAGTTTTCCTTTGCTTGACATCCAAAGGTCCAACCCTGAGTGCAAAACTAACAATGAGCCAAAGAAAAAGAAGTACAAATAAAACACATAAGAAAAATGACCATGTAATCACTATCCTAGAAGAATACATTTTGCTTACATCGTACAACATCCTGGAACCTTCATGAAGATGTCACATACTTCAAGACCTAAATCCTTCCAACCTATGGATAATCCGACTTGATCACCGGATACTCCACCATTTCGCTTTCCAAACTTTTGGAGCATACAGGTAATAAAATCATTGGGAGTTACACCATCACAATTCTGTGCTTTAACAGACGCCGTCAAGGTGTTGGCAATGTCCAGAAGAGCTTCAGCATCTGCAACTTGTTCTCTCGGCTTTGTAACTGTAATCCCCAGATAAAAAAAAGACATTTTATACAATTTCATGGATGTTGAATTTTAAAGAAACTCGAATAACAACGGAGAAACTAAAACTAACATATTTCCTAACACATAAGCGTGAACTCATTCTGACTACCAAACCTGTTACCAGGTAAGGTATTATAGTATATTTGCGGACCCAAAATGGAAGGATAATGCTTTCAAGCCACATACCCTTCTGGTGAAGCTTTTCAACTTCGTTGAAAACAAATTTGAACGTAGTATCAGAAGAAATATCTTCTATTTCATCTGCAATAAAAACAATCAAATTTATCATAACAATCAAACCACAGTAATTACAAAATTAAAATCAACATCCTAACACCCAAATTAAAAAACAAGTGAAAAAAAAGAAAGAAGAATTAAGACTTACTGTGTATCTTATTCCTTAGAGCAAGATACTGCGAACGTAGAACTCTTCGAACAGAAATATTATTACCAGATTCACTGTGGCAGCTAGTTTTTTAACAAAAATCATTGTGGCAGCTAGTTTTTTACTAAAGTATTTGCATTTCTGCAGTTCCTTACAAAGTTCACCTTTGACAGCATATTCTAAGATCAAATAAACCCGAGTCTGCAGTAACCAAATAAAATTACGACGAATTGGATTAATATCAATTTCTTAAACCCGAGTACATCCGTTGTCCTGAATGAATAAAGTTGCAAAGCAACAAATTTCAATACCTGATCGTAGAAGTAGCCATAGAGTCTAAGAATGTTCGGCTTTCTTAAATGGCTTTTGTATCTCAACTTCCCTGCAAAGTTGATGCTCAACCCGAGATTGTTTGAGTGGCTCTTGAACGAAACTTTTAAAGCCACAATGTGGTTACTCGATTAAAGAAATTAGGCAAACAAAATCAGTCTATGTCAAAGAAGTACCTTGACCAAATAACAAATCAATAAATTCCCACAGTAATCAATCAAATTGATAACATCAGATTTCTTTTAAATCACAGAATCATTTTAAAGATACCAAAATGACCTTAGGAACTACAAAAAACCGAAAGGATGAAATACCAAGTGTTCTCCTTAACACACCTAATCCAAATTTCATCCCAAACACTCATCTCATTTTCGCAATACCAAAAACCATGGCTAATATCCTTTTCCGTTAAACAACACTAAATAACCTAAACATACAAAAAAAAAAAAAAAAAAAAAAAAAACGTAATGGAAATTGAATCACCTAAAGCGAAATTTCCAAACGCTCTAATGGAGCAACAACACTACGAGATCTGCATCCGACATAAATCCACAAAAACAAACACAAAAATTTCAATTGTGATTCAAAACAAAAACTCCTAAAATAAATCACATGTAAAATGAATCAGAGACCCTAAAATTAAGAAGATCAAAATAATCCCCCAAAAAAAAACTAAAATCAAAAGGACTCACAGTCCAGTAGGGAGAAGAACAGGGGGAGATTGAAATATAAAGATGAGGAAGAAAACCAATTCGGATCGAATTCTGAATGGTTTACTCTACCCATTTCATCTGTGGTTGAGTTAGCTACTTCTGAGGGCTAAAACTGTATTTTCAGTCCCAACCAGGTTGACCGATTTGACATAGTCCGTCAATATTAATTGACCAATACAGTGTCCGTCCATAAGGTTTGAATCGAACCTTTGGATTTCATTGACGATTTCCCTATATAAATGCGCTAAAGTACATATTTCCTTGAAAAAAAAATGTTTTGATTTTATACATATATCCACGCACTTTCGTGTTTTATCGTCGGCCCAACTTTCAATACCAGACACAATAACTTAAATGTAATGATAATTAGGTATAATAAATGAGGATAATATAAAGAAAACCCGTGTTGAGAATGGAGTTACGCCTATTTAATGGGACAACGAAAATCTAATGGTGGGTTTGTTTGCAGAATTCACCGTTTCAGAATTTATAATCCCATGGGATTATAAATTCTGGGATTCATGCAAATTCCTTGTGTGTTTGGTAACTCAATTAAAATTCCTAGGATTTATAGAAATTTTCTTGTATTAAAGTTTTGTACCGTTTGGCACTATCCTCAAATCTTAAAATTGCATATATATGGGATTTAGAGTTAAAAAAAAGTGGGTCCGTAAATCCCTTGATAAGTTTCCCAGCAAATCTTAGGGGGGAGGGGTCGGACTCCGTATGGAGGATTTGCTGGAAAAATAAATCTCATAGGAAACGTGATTCCAAGGATTCGGGCAACCAAACATACAAAGGGAAACATAATTCTACCAAATTCCCTGGACCCATAAATTCCACCTTTAAAATTCTACATCCAAACCCACCATAAATCTCCGCTTCTATATTAAGGACGGAGTGGAAAAACAAAAACAAAAGGAAACACCTAAATATCTAATTCATTACTGTTTTTTCTTTTTCTTTTTTTATGCAAGAAAGATTTTATTAAGATGAGTTAAGAAGTTACATTGTTCTCCTAATCAACCCACTCCTTTACATCACGTGGGATATCAGACTGAAAAACAAAATTTGACTTCATAGTTCTAGCTTTTTCAGCTAGCTTATCAGCAACTCTATTAGAATCTCTTTTCACTGAGATACACTTGAAATAATCCTACTGTGTATAAGGTGTGTTTCGGTTTGCCAATGAATATGTGGATAGCAGATTGAAGGCTAGGAAACCGGGAATCCTTTGCAAGATTGACATGGAGAAAGCTTTTGACAATGTTAATTGGCAAGCTTTATTCACAATCTTACAGAAGCACGATTTTGGTGTCAAATGGATTTCTTGGATCAAATGGTGTGTAACTTCTACTCATTTTTCTCTCCTTGTGAATGGTGGTTCGACTGAAAAATTTAAACCAAGTAAGGGTTTGAGACAGGGGGATTAACTATCACCGTATTTGTTTCTTTTGGTGGTTGAAATTCTTTCAAAGTTAATAAATGATATGGTTGAAAGAGGTCATATTTCTGGTTTCAAAGTGGTGGATCATGGTACTATTATTTCTCATCTTCAATTTGCGGATGATACTCTGATTTTTATTGATGCTTCGGTGGAGGAAGTCAGACATCTTTTTATCATCCTTTCGGTGTTTGAAACTATTACGGGTTTGAAACTGAATTTAGACAAAAGTACAATGATTAGTGTGGGAGTTGATGGGGTGATTAATGATTTTTATAGAGAGCTAGGTTGCAAGACAGAAAAATTACCGTTTACTTACCTTGGGATGCCTATTGGTGCACATTGGCGCAACACATCAGTTTAGGAACATGTTTTGATTAGAATGCAGCAAAAGCTAGCGTCTTGGAAGAAAAGGCAACTTAATAAACCAGGTAGATTAATTATCATTAAGAGTTGTCTTGCAAGCTTACCAATTTATTATTTTTCTCTTTTTCATTTACCTGTGAGAGTGTAAAAAAGAATGATTAAAATTATGCGCAACTTTTTGTGGGGAGCAGTGGAAGGAAGAAAGAAATTGGTATAGGTTTCTTGAAAGAAGCTTTATGTTCCTAAAGAGAATGGGGGTTTAGGTGTGAAAAACTTGAGGAAGATTAATCAGGCATTGTTAGTAAAGTGGATTTGGAGATTTTCGAAGTCCAAAACTAGTCTTTGGAGAAAGTTAGTAAATGAAAAATTTGCTCATAATAGTGATCTGTTAGTTCCTGATATGGATAATAAGCCACATGGTAGGAGTTTGTGGAAGAATGTTACTAACATGGTGTTGACGGTACAAAATATGGCAACATTCACGGTAAGAAAGGGTAAAGGCATTCGCTTTTGGAAATGGAGGCTGTTGGCTAGACAGGGGAAAATTGCAAGACTTGTTTCCAGTTATTTATAAGGCGGCGAAGGATAAGGATGCAACAATTTATGACATGATAGCAAATGGAGTTTGGGTCTGTGATTTTAAGAGACCATTAAATTTGAATGAGCAATTAGAATGGGATCTTTTGAGGCGTGACTTAAATCATGTTCCTGAGCTTGTTGAAGCGAACAATGAGTTGGAGATTATGGAAAATTTTAGTACTTCAAGATGTTATGAGAGACTGTCTGGCAACCTTGAAGAGTGCGTCTTCGATAAATTCCTTTGGAAAGATAACATTCCAAACAAGGTGAGTTTTATCAGTTGGGCTACTTTCCATGATTTGTTACCTACCAGGGATATGTTGCGACATCGAGGTGTAAACATTGATAGTGAGAAGTGTGTTTTATGCAACGACGTCAGGGAGTCAACAAATCACATGTTCACACATTGTAAGTACTCTTTTGAGATTTGGAAATATTTTATAAATCCTTTAGGATAGCCTGGCCATTGCCAAGTACTTTGATTCAATTGTTCGAAGCATGGTCTAACAATGTGTTGCAAGGGTGAGGTAATGAGGTTTTCCAAATCTTACATTATGCGGTTTGTTGGATTTTGTGAAAGGAGAGGAATGGAAGAGTTTTTGGAGGTCGTCACAAGAGTGTGCAAGAAAACATTGATTTAGTTAAGCAATTGGTAGTCTTATGGTCTTGTGACAACGATACTTTTAAGTATGTTGATACTAGTTTAATTTGGAGCAATTGGGAGACTCTCATGTGTATATAATCCTTGTATTAACCTTGGTTTGATCCTTGGTTCTTTTTTCTTTTTAATATAACCTTCTCTTCGAGAAAAACAAAATTATTCAAAATGACAAATGAGGTGTGGTTATTTGAAGAGTGCGGGTTCAGAACAATATTTTTAGTCATTTTGAATATGAACACTTGTACAAATTGAAGAGGAAAAGTAGTGAGCACGTGCAATGTATGTCCGCAATGCTACTTTTTTTTTCTGTTTTGTAAAAACAATCCGATGGTATTCGGACACCATGTACCACACCTTTTCATTTGAAACTTAATCGATGTTCTTGTTATATAGTTATGTATCAAAGAGTTTGAGCATCATCTAAGCAACATATAAACACAGATCCTTTTGATTTACTCTTAAAATACATTTAACTTTTAGAAAAATAATGTATAAATATTTGGAGAAATATAAAAATATTGGTAAAATAAAAATTTAATATACTTATTTGTGCTCATTGGGTAGATAATTAAAAAATATTTGCAAATATACAAAAATTATAAAAAATCGAAGTATAGACCAAAAGATACAACGTTTTCAAAGATTTCATTTTTTTATTTCAAAATGGCCTTTTCATAGGATTCATAAAATACACCCCCTTATACTTATTCATATATTACAACAACACCCCTTCGAAATAAAATCTAACCAATGAATTTGATAAAATCCGATATCGTTCCAACTTGACGTGCGGTACACCAAAATGAGTTGTTGGCCGGGAATGGACTTAAAAGAAGGTGATATTCTAGGCATTTATTATTCGATGTCAAAATTTCCAAGAACGACCATTTGGGCTTTCGGCAGGGGTTCAACACCGATTCTAACCCCACCATAGACTTTTCCTCATGATTTTGTTAACTGAGTCTTTTTAATGTAACGTTGGCCGAGTCAGCTGGAAAATAGGTTCAAATAGAGATTAAATAAACACAAAAAAATTGTTGTACTCCACACTTTCAAGGCTCGAATAGATTTATTTTAGAAAATTATTTCTACCCTCCCAATATTAATTGGCGATTACAACAGGTATGCGAAATAATGCCTTTAGGATACAATGAAAGCCCTACAACAGAAAATTGGATTCAAGGTTTGTACTCCTTGACCCAACAAAGAACACACGAGAGAGGTTTCTGATGATACATTAGAAAGAGAGAAACCAAGTTGAATTGATTGATGAGAATGGGATAATGCCTTCACTATTATTTATAGGGATATTCCTGCCTGTTAGTAATGACTTTTCATAACCAACAGACGCTTCCAAAAGCCATTAATGGTGGCTTATGAGAGAGACGCGTCTGTTCAAGTTTGAATAGAAACTTCTAGGTTTTCCAAAGTAAAATCAGAAAAAAAAATCCAACATAGTTCTCAGTTGGGAGGGGCTACGCCCCCCGGACCCCCGGATAGTGGCAAATAATCTTGAAAATATCCAACAGAGTCCTCCGTCCTGACTAACGTGATATCACCAGTTGACCGAGTCCAATCAACGTGCTATGATCGGTTGAGTGAGTCTAGTGAACTGAGTCTTTTTAAAGTGGTTATTATTCAGTTTAATTAGTTTAAATTTTCTTTTTTTCTTTTTTTGGGTCTAAGCTCCATAAATGCGGACTTGAACATAAGGTTATTATTTCAAAGGAGTTTTCTATCGGTAATGCTATTCCCCACTCGTTTTAACGCTCTATTCGCAGCTCGATCCGAGGTGTCATTTCCAGCGTGTACAAAAGGCAAAAAGTTTAATTAAAAAAAAATCAGTTCACGTGATGCTAAAGAAAAGCTGAAAAAAAATAGAGAAGACTTTTTCCTTGTCTCTTCCGTTTCTCCTCCTCCCTCTTCTCTCTTTCCAGTTGAATCCTGTTTAGATGAAATCAAATGTTTTACAAAATTATAAAATCAGAAAAACTTCAACTTCATGTTATTGAAATCGCGTAAATCATTACATAATTGTCGTTACTGGATTCCAGTACATAAGATAGATACATAAGCTCAAAAAGACACCTTATTAGGTCCTTAAGTCAGTGTAGCAAATAACGATCATTGGGTACAGTCCATGTAATTTAAAAAAAGAAGTTGTTGTTCTTTTTGTAATTGGTTTCAGATATTAATTATCAGATAAGATTTTAAGAAAAATTGTTAACAATCTGATCTTTGATTGTTAGGATATTTTGGTTATGATTTTTGGATTTTGAGAGTAGATTGAAGGATTACATGAATTTCTTATTGAGTTTTGATTCTTGTGATTTTTGGTGAAATGGTTTGATTTTTAGGTTGATGAATCTGCTGCTGTTGTTTTTTTTTCAATGACCGAGGTGTTTGGTCGAGGCGGTGATAGGGGAAGGAGAAAGAAAAGAAAGAAGTTAAAGAAATCAAACGGTGGTACTGATGTGCAGTTGTTATAATTTTAGTCTAAATAGAACCCACAAAGATCAACACAATATGCTTAATCATCAAACAATCTCATTTCATTAGATCGAAGTCAAATACTTTCCGGCAGGACCCATTTTCAGAAACAAATCAGCTCCATCTCTAGACAACTTTACTCATTTGTTACACAGTAGGTATAAATCCAAAAAAGACTTTGATTCTGGTGTTCACCAGATTATCAATCTGTTGTTAAAGAAAATGTTTTGCAATCTATGATGATATCATGGATGTTGATTGGGTCCCTAATCTTGAAAATGGATCTTCTTCCATGGTGGTCAAAACTGGATCTGCTATGAATATTACATTCTTGAAATTGAAAGTCTTGCTATGATTGAAAAGAGTGTTGTTTCGGATACTATTTGGACCATACGCAAAACACTAACACCTTGTTTGTTTGCAGCTGACTCGGCGTCTGGGTCTGAGTCAACCCCTGACTCGCGCCGAGTCAGCAGTCAGACTGTTTGGTTTCCAATTTTAGTAACCCCTGACTGGGCGTCTGAGTCAAATTCAACCTCTGACTCGACCCTCTGGAGTCAGGTATCCTAGTACCCCTGAGTCATGAGAGTTAACATCTGAGTCGACCGAAAGGCTAAAATGTCCTCGACCTTTTAAAACTAAAATGTCTTCTCCTTTCTCATTTTTTCGTTCTTCGATTGAAAAAACAATTTGGGAGAACGAAAAAACCCTAAGATCACCTTAATCTCTCTCAGCTGATCTTCTTCATCTTTTTCAATTCATATTTTGCATCTCGTTCAACAATTCAACTCATTTTTTCCATCTCTCTAAACCCATCTGAGTTATTATTTATTTTATTTTTTTGAAAAATCATCAACTTCACTGGATGAGATTTGGGTGCATGAGTTTTTCATATTTGGGAACATCAGTTTTTCTTATTTGGGAATATGGGTTTTCTTCTTTTGCTGTGATTGTTACTTTATTGGATGAGATTTGGAAACATGGGTTTTATTTATACTAATTGAGTTCTTAAATGGCTTTCAGGGAGAAGGAAAAGGATAAAAGCTGTGTGAAGGTACAACTTTATTCCATATATTGTTTTCTTAAGAAAATGGGCAGTTTCTATTGTATGGGTCAGTTAACTTGATGCCCCTAACCTTGTTAGCATCTAGTTGTTTGTAGAAATGCCTAAGAGAGAAATAAATCAATTTTTTGAATGACAGTTTGCATCTTCAGCTACCAGCAGCTTCTCCTTCAACACATTAAAACAAAAATATTGCACTATTTTACTATTTCTAACTGATATTTATGATTATGTACTTCGCGTTCGACACTGCTTATTAACTTATAATTGTGATTCTTTTATACATGCGCGGTGTATGTAGTGCATGAACAAGTAACTTATTGACACTGCCAGCATGCCCTATATCTAATCCTAGCTAATGGTATGTATATGCTTAAGTTAGATTATGTGTGAATATGGAACATATGCAGTATGGTTATACAGTAGGGATGTAGGTGATGCTTGCATCTACGTTTGATGGGAATGGGTCGCCAAAGAATATTGCTTTGGTCGTATTGAAAATTTTAAAATTAGGTTTACCGACCGAGTATTTATGTGAATTGTTGTTAGAGATACTTGATCCTATTTTCTCCGTCTCATTTTGCTAGAATGTATCTTTAGCAATGACTTCTTCTCCTTCTCCTGTGCATGAGCCTATTTTCTCCGTCTCATTTTGCTAGAATGTATCCTTAGCAATGACTTCTTCTCCTTCTCCTGTGCATGAGCCTATTTTCTCTGTCTCATTTTGCTAGAATGTGTCCTTAGCAATGACTTCTTCTCCTTCTCCTGTGCATAATGATTTACTATGGTCATGAAAAGCTTTGATATAAGCACGTAATCAGTATGGAGATCAACAAGACATCACAATTGTTGGTGCTAAACATTATTTGTTTTCTTATTTGAGACCCTAGATTATTTTGGAATTTTTTTAGGTAGACTTATAACTTTGATAAGCTGTAGGTGGTTTGAGTGTCCATGAATAGTTTTCCTCTATTTGAATTAAATAAATGTCAGTTTCTTTGATTCTCACTGATTCATTTTCTTTTAAAATTCTTTGTCAACAGTAGGTGCACTTGGTGGAGTGCAGCAGACCCAGTAGTATAGAGAAATGAGATTTGCCCACTTATTCTCCACTAATCCAGTAGTACTTGGGGACTAGAGTAGGGGCTCGTTTTGTTGTCGAGTGGAAATCAGGATGGATATATGATGCATGTATCTCTCGACCAACTTTGGCCTCACAATGAGGTATGTGCTATAGTTAATGATGTTTTCTCTCTAAATGCTTCATGCTTGATATTTGATTACTAGGACTAGTAAATTGTGTGTTATCAATGCTATAACATGCTACTTAATCCCTTTTATTTTGAAAGTAGCATTGCTGGTGAATTGTCTAGTTTGCATGCTTGTTGTCGAGTTTTTATTTGATATCTTTCGGAAGAGTATGCAAAATACCTGTCTAGCAACCTCCTTAAACTTGATAAGTGAGTATATGTTTCTCTGGAGTTCTTGAAGATTTTATCAACGGTGGTGAGTCGGCATCTCTTTTGGACTGTGTTAAGCTGACTGTCAGAGCCTTACTTGCTCTTGCAGACGCAATTCCACCAGCACGAGCTGGTCTTGCTTTTGTGGCCCCTAATGGAACAGATGGGTCCTCAGTTGTTGCCAAACAAAATGCTTTTGCACCATCTCAAGGACCATTGCCAAGTAGTTCATACGTTACCCAAACTCCTGCTCCAGGGAATCCTCCCTTGAATGATGTTTGGGAGTCAAGGACTGCATGGTGCTGCTATGTTTCTTGCTCATTATGTCTCAGCTATACTAAGAGGGCCTTATTGGTTACTCATAGTTCACTTCTCGGGACAGTTCGATCTTTTTTTATCTTTTTTTTCTGCAATGAGTTTCCATCTATATATGTGCAAGTTACAGTTTCAGTTTCTACTGAACATACAATTATTATTGAATGAAAGCAAATAAATGTATATGTTCCCTTTTTAGTTCAAGGTTATAAATGAATTGAGACTTGAGAGTAAAAAAATGATACCAGATAACCCATTTCTATACAGGGGTATTTTATGTCCAAAAAAATTCAGTCAGCTGGGTCAGGTCTGACTCGCAAAACAAACACATTTTCTGAGTCAGATCTTAGTGAGTCAGATCCAGATGAGTCAGGTGATTCCATTCAGATCCAGCCGACTCAGATTTGGACGACTCAGATGAGTCAGCTGCAAACAAACAAGGTGTAAGTTAGAAAGAATAAAGAAAGAGAATAAAAGACGGAGAACCAGAAATGAGCGTACAGGTCAGAAGACACCTCAGCGCGAGCTGTGAATAGAGCACTACTAAGAGTGGGGAATAGCATTACCGGATACCGGATACTAAATAGAGCACCTCGGATACTATTTTTTTTTTCATTTGTTTTTTCTTTTCTTGGATCACGTCATAGCTCATAATAATTACTTGAAATGACTGACGAGGTGTCATTATTTGACGAATGCTGATTCACGAACAATATTTTTAGTTATTCTGAATCCTAGTTAGCAATTCGGGGTATGGGTAGCCTAGTTAGCAATTCGGAGTACGGATAGTAGTTCGGGACGGCATACGTACGGGAATTATACGGATTCAGATAGGTCGGATTCGGTCAAAAATCCGGTCAACGGTTCGTTGTTCGGACAGTAGTTCGGAACGGCATACGTACGTGCATATTCGTTTTATAAATGTGAGTTCGACACTTAAAATTCGGCTTACATATATGATAAATTGATAAGTACTATGACCTTATTACGAGACTAATTTTATTTGTATATGATTTATAAGATGGAAAAAAATATTTTAGCGTGATTACTTAACAAGAAGTAAACAATTAATCGCATAAATGTATTATAAAACGAGTTTATAGACTTTTAAACAAAAATCAACACATAAAACACTGGTTAAACAACTACCAATAGGAAATTTTAACTGAATAATTGTATTTAAATATAAAGTATATACAAAATCAAACAAAAACCAATCAACAGAACTCTGGTCAGAGAGTTACCTATGAAAGTTCTAGTTCGGAAATATCGTTCGGATTCGGTCAGTTCGGATACGTTCGCGAATCATTCGTGAGGTCCATATAATCCGGGAACTAGGTTCGGAGTTCAAATAGTTCGGAAGTATCATTCGGATTCGGTCAGTTCGGATACGTTCGCGAATCATTCGGGAATGATTCGGAAAATTACTAACTAGGATGTGTAGTAGTTCGGGATGGCATTCGTACAGGAATTATACGGATTCAGAAAGGTCGAATTCGGTCAAAAATCCGATCAACGGTTGTTCGGACTGTAGTGCGGAACGGCATAAGAACGTGCACATTCTGAATCTTAGTTAGCAATTCGGGGTACGTGTAGTAGTTCGAGATGGCATTCGTACAGGAATTATACGGATTCGGATAGGTCGAATTCGGTCAAAAATCCGATCAACGGTTGTTCGGACAGTAGTGCGGAACGGCATACGAACGTGCATATTCGTTTTATAAATGTGAGTTCGGCACTTAAAATTCGGCTTACATATATGATAAACACAAAATTGGTTAAAAAGACCAAAATCAACAATTCCTGGGTGAAAAGGACATTTAGATTTTGATATTGTTTAAATGGACAAAAATGTAAAAATAGTCGGGATGTAAACAGTTTCAACATACCCATTTTCAAATACTTTTTCTTATTTTTAATTTACATCAGGATGCATCCAGTTTCATCCTTACTATTTTTTAAGTTTAAGTCGGGATGAATCCAGTTTCATCCTTGCTATTTTTTTAGTGTCCATTTCACCCATACTAATTTTTACTCGTTCATTTGAACCATGTTTTAAAAATATTTGGAAAAATGACCCATCTTCCGTATGATAAATTGATAAGTATTATATGATCTTATAACGAGACTAATTTTATTTGTATATGATTATTTAATTATAAGATGGAAAAAGGGATTTTAGCGTGATTATTTAACAAGAAGTAAACAATTTAATCGCATAAATGTATTATAAAACGAGTTTATAGACTTTCAAACAAAAATTAACACATAAAACACTGGTTAAACAACTTACCAATAGAAAGTTTTAACTGAATAATTGTATTTAAATATAAACTATATACAAAATCAAACAAAAACCAATCAACAGAACTCTGGTCAGAAAATTACCTATGGGAGAGCGAGGCTGGGCGCGAACTAGGTTCGAAGTTCTAGTTAGGAAATATCATTCGAATTCGGTCAGTTCAGATACGTTTGCGAAACATTCGTGAGGTCCATATAATCCGGGAACTAGGTTCGGAATTCAAATAGTTCAGAAGTATCATTCGGATTCGGTCAGTTCGCATACGTTCGCGAATCATTCGGGAATGATTCGGAGAATTACTAACTAGGTTCTAAGTAGAGGTGTAAATTGGGATGTGCCAGCACGAGCACACCCCATCCCAGCACGCCAAAATCTGAGGATAGCCAATCTCAGCTTGTGACTTATCCCATCACGGCATAGCATGTTAGTTTCATGGGACTGGCTGAGTTTGACTAATAGGCACAGTAACCCAACACAACGCGGATAAGAACGTGGCACGGCACAACACATCACATTAAGAAAGCACGTCATAATACTACACAACATGGCACAATACATCACATTTTATGTATATTTCACTAAAGAAACCTTATTCTAGCCAATTATTGATATTTGTTTATCATTATGTTTACTTATTTTTATAATAACACATATAATACCTATATATTTGAAAAATATTTATATTGGAAAATATAAAATAATGTGCCTGGTATAACACTTTTATTTTTCTGGCACAGCCCAACACAACACTCCTTCTAGCACCGCACGTCATAATCTCCAGCACAGCACATCATGACATATAGCACGCTAAATACGTGATTTTGTGGGCTGGGCAGTGCTTGGCCGTTACGTTTTACATTGTGAATATAAATCCTTGTATAAACCGAAGAGGATTATCACTACAATTCGTATGCAGACCAGGTAAACAATAGTTACAAAGTAAAATGACACGTAATGCGCAATTCTAGTGGATTATCACTCATTAGTATTTAGTCATTACATTTGCAATGCAAGTTTATGACCATGTTGTTCGGATACATCTTGCGACTGACAGTCGGCTTTTTTTAACTGTCAGCCTCCCCACTGTTGCTAAGCTTACAATGGAGCATGTATGTTGTTGCCAACCACACACTTGATTAACCTGGCATTTTTAGGGGCGATCCCAAAAGAATTAGGGCGATTTTTTTATTCCCAACCCATATACACCGTTAAGGGTTGTCCAAAATGCGAAGAATACGTTAATGCCCTTGCATAATCGGAAGCTATTTTGTGCCCGATTATTATAAAGCAATCGGAAGTTTAGTAACGATATTATGGGTCTGATTAATATCGATTTTGTGCCTGACGCGCATCTGGCTTCTACAATAATCGGTAGGAAAAACAACCTCACGAGACTACCATTTGTTAAAGTATAGAAATAAGAAATCTTTTGAATTTTGCAATGATGAAATTTGGGGCTCCTATATAATCAGACGAATAAAAAAATGTCTAAGCTAACGATTTAGGGTTTCCCATAATCGGGATGGTAAAAGTAACAATTCCTACCGATTATGGTAGATTTCAAATTTCCTACAATGAAGGATTTTAGAAAAAAACTCATTCTGGGGCAACCTATAATCGGGAGGTTGGGTAATCTATTTATCTTCCGATTATGGCTACATCCACAGCTCAAGCCAAGTGGTTATGGTCGGCTCTGCACCCCTCAACACCTATGGAATTTGGCCAAGTCTCAATTTGGGGCTTCCAATAATCGGAAGGTTATAAGTAAACGCCTCTACCGATTTCGGGCTACTAAACAATCGGTAGCTAATTAGGTGGTATTACCTACCGATTAATAACCGTTTGACAGATAAAACAAAAGTCAACCTAAATTCATTCTATTTCATTTTCTTTTCAACTTCCACTTCAACTCCTCTTCTTCTCTTTCCTTCCGATTGCAGAGAGGAAACTCTCCCCCTCTCCTCTATACATCGTTCATCGTCGAATCAATCATCGTCGATTATTCTCTATAAAGATGAAAGAAATGGAACGTAAGAAAGAAAGAAAGATCGAACCAAAAACGTAGTGCGCGGTGAGTATCCGAATATTGGATTGCATGCCCGTAATAAAGAGGTTTTTAGTCACGAACCCGAAGAACAAAAAAAAGATGAAGTCCCTAATTTAGGCGATAGTGATAGCCAAACTCTCAGGAGGCGCCGATTAGGTAAGATTCTACCATTAATTAGGTTTATATATCTTCAATTCTACGAATCCATGTTTTTCTTTTTTAGGATTTTCGGTTATTACCCAGATTCGGTAGGTTGGGTATTGTTTTAAAATTCCGATTGTGGTCGAATTCTTCATTTCACGAGAACATTTGTCATATTCGGGTGGTAAATATTTAGGTTGCTTACCGGTTATAGAACGTTTTTCATTACTGAGGCCTACATCGATCATAATCGGAAGCTAATTGTGTTTTTGCCTTCCGAATATACTAGTGAAAAACAAGTATTAGAGACACAATAATCAGGTGCTATATTTTGTAATTTCCTTCGATTGTTTAGGCTGAACCACTTGAGTAATTTTTGGACACAAAGTGATGCATATTCGGTATAAATTAGTTTTGTGAGGCTTCCGATTGTGATGCATTCGGAAGGGTGGATTTTTTATGCCTAATTTAGGTAGAAATTTGGAACCTACATTAATGTTGTTTCTAATTTTCTCGGAAAGAGTTTTTATCGGGACTAATTTTGTTTCGGAAAATGGGTCATTTGTCCAAATATTTTTAAAACATGGTTCTAATGGACGAGTAAAAATTTTTATGGGTGAAATGGACACAGAAAAAATAGCAAGGATGAAACTGGATTCTTCCTGGCTTAAACTTAAAAAAATAACGAGGATGAAACTGGATGTATCCTGATGTAAAATAAAAATAAGAAAAAGTATTTGAAAATGGGTAGGATGAAACTGGTTACATCCTGACTATTTTATATTTTTGTCCATTAAAACAATATCAAAATCTAGATATCTTTTTCACCCGGGAATTATTAATTTTAGTCTTTTTTACCAATTTTGTAACCCCTGTTCACACTTGTACACATGTACACCATAATGCATCAGCAACGCTTCTGTTCGCAACAAGAATCACGTCAAGAACCAATTCATCAAGTTTGACGGCCCAAATCAAAAGTTGATAAACCATGTTTCACCAACATGATCCGACGTCCGAATTCGTAGGGGCATGTGTTGCATGTTGGTTGAATACTAGGGGAGGTTTATGCAACCTGGCGAGATTGGGGTATACTCAAACTAATTGGGGTATACCCAATGAGACAAAATAGGGTCATTTTGAAGTAAAAGAGGTCACCCCTTAACCAAATATTTTCAAAATGGCAAAATTGCCCTCGTTTAATTAACACTAAAAGTTTGATTAGATTAATTAATTAAGTTTAAATTGATTGAATAGATTAAAACTTATGAATTTTAAGTGATGAAATTTTGTTTTTGATTGACTTTTGTGGGATGATTTTTGATGATTTTTTTTTTTTTTTGAGAATATCTCTTGCAACGAAAATGAAGCACACAACCAAAATACTTCTAAAAAGGGGATTGCAAATCTGTTATATGAAATCATACTCAAAATCAAAGAATAAATCAACACTTTTAGTTCTGAAAGTATGAAAAGTCGGCAAGATCGACTAATGAAGATCATCTTAGGCCAAAAGTGGTGGCAAGATCTTCATCGTCACCTCGCCAGACCAAAAAGTGGCCAAGCAAGGTCTTCATCGCCGACCTCGCCTTAGGCCAAAAGTGGCGAGCATGATCTTCATCGTCGACCTTGCCGACTTTTGTTTTTTGACATACAGGAGATGACATAAAAAATTTATTGGTCGGCAAGGTATTCAAAAAATACCCTTCCGGCTGTATTTGGCCGGCAAGGTATTCAAAAAATACTCCGCTGCTTTGTTGAAAAATTTCTGATCGCCGCCGCCATGGTGTTATGAAAAGTCGGCAAGATATGCATGTCACGACCTTGCCGTAGAAGACACGAAATCATAAATTTCGATTTCTAACTGATATAACAATCAAATCACACAACACAATGATGGGTTTAAGTTTAAACATCATTTATAGTCTTCTTTTATTTGGTAGAGTAAACATTTTTTTGGAAAATCAAAGTTGAGATTTTTATATGGGTTTGGTTGATGGAAGATGAAGATGAAGAAGAAGAGAAGATTAAGAGTTGGTTAGTTTTTAATTTTATGGTTAATTAAATTAAGAAATGAATTTATTTTAAGATTTAATTATTTCAAGGGTATTAAAGTAAAATCACACTTTTTAATAATGACACACCATGTCCCCTTCTCATTGGGTATACCCCAATTAGTTTGGGTATACCCCAATCTCGCCAGGTTATGCAACAGGTGGCATCTCTTTTCCTAATTAAAAAACTTACCTGAGAGCTAATAACTTCTAGGATCCTACTTTCGGCACAGTGTTAGTAACAATTATAGCGTTCCAAATTCCAAACTGGGGCCGAGACAGTTGTGCGAAACACCATTGCATCCACTTCATTTAGACTAAGTCTTATGGGTGCTAGTCTAGCACCTAGATTAGCAGTCAGGACTACCTCCTAAGTCTTAGGCTTAGTCCTATGGGCTAGATATTTAGCCGCTAGATTGGCCATCCACGTCAGCCTGGGCAACCTCCTAAGTCCTATGGGCTAGATATCTAGCCGCTAGTTTGGCCATCCACATCATTTGTGAGCGCAGAAACGGTTCGGCGTTTGGTTACTTTTTTGAGCGCGTTTTGTTACAGTTCGGTTCGGCGTTTCAATCTCGGCCGTTGGATTTTGTGATTTTTCGGCGCCCGAACGGTTCGGCGTTTTGGTTACTTTTTGAGCGCTGCTCCATTCAGCGTTTCAATCTCGCCGATAGTGAGACTGCGAGCAAATGCTAGGCAAGAGAAGTAGCCAGATTTAGTGTTAACTTTTTTCCCACACTTTTTTCATGATTTGCAACACTTTTTGGCCAACCTAGCACTCCAAACTCTCCCATAGGACTTAGCCTTATGGGAGTGCTAATCTAGCAGCTAGATTAGTCCCGTCGCCATATTTGAACCATTTCGCGCCAGCGCTAAACCATTCACGCTCATTTTGAATAGTTCAGCGCTTTAAATCTCATTGATCGATCAAAAATAAATCTCTCAACAACTGAACCATTCCGCGAAAAGGTAGTTTTCAAGTTGAATCATTAGCGTAACTATCTAGCATGCTACTTCACATGCTAACAACTGGTAGGAGAGAGAACTAATGTTAACTTTTTTGCCACACTTTTTTTTTGAATTGCAACACTTAAGTGCTAATCTAGCACCTCCAATCTAGCCCATAAGACTTAGTACCCATAAACTTACATTATTATAATTTAATAATAATGCGAGATCAGCATGTTAATCTGACCATCTGGGATGTCTCCATGTTGGGGATCGCATTCTTTTGCCGCCTGGGCATAGAGGTGTAAATTGGGTTGTGCTAGCACGAGCACAACCCAAAGACAAAGACACTAAAATTTGAGCTCAGCCCGACCCATTGACACGTGACTTAGCAAAGACGGCACAACACGTTAGTTAAATGGGACGTCTTGGGTTTGACTAATTGGCACAGTAACACAGCACAGCACGCGGCACGGATAAGCACGTGGCCCAACCCAGCACAGCATGTTAAGAAAGCATGTCATAACATGTACAAATACACCATATAACAAGACATAATACACCACATTTTTTGTATATTTCACAAAAGAGTCACTATTCTAGCTAGTTTTTAACATTTTATGCTGGCTTATTTATAACAACACATATAATACCTTAATATCTTGAAAATATATTTCAATATCGTTGTTATAATGTCGTCACCTATATTTAACTAGAACATTAATTTACATGATAATAATCCAATTTTATATTTGATGGACTATTTCTTTTTGTTGAATACACTTGTTAATTTTACTTGAAATAATTTCAAATGATATGTTGTCTAATTAAATTCTTGTGATAATGTCCGACTTAATGCATACATTAAGTGATTTCAAATTATTTATAACACATGTGTGAAGCCACGGACGCGACACAAGACGTTTATTCGTGTGTTGTGCCCGTGGGCTGTGCTGTGCCTAGCTTTTGACTAGTAAAGCACAGCATGGCACAACACGTTTAAATCGTTGGCACGGCACAGCATGGCACATGGCACGTGAAGCACGCGACTTCGTGTGCCGGGCCGGCACGTTTTACACCTCTACCTGGGCACACCAAAGGTTACGAATCTAGCTTCCATCAGCTACATGGAAAACTCCCTGTCAATAAACAAAAACTCCATGGAAATGTCGACACGTATGAATGATTATTGTTCACGGCCATGCGTACGTACGACTACACTTTCATGTGTGTTGATAATAATGCAAAGTCTATGTAAATCCACTGCAGAATTTGAAACCAATTATTTGTGTTAGTGCTACATTACTTGATGAGTTACATAAAGGTCCCAATGATAACGCAAAACAACAACGTCCATCAACATCCATACACAATGCATTGTCTATATCATATAAGACAGGACAACACAAGCTGAACAGAGAAGGGGTCACATTTGCACCAAAAATAAGTGAACCCAGCCATCTGCCATGACTTTTTATCTATAAATATTAATTGACCCATCATCACCTACATTTTATTTGCCATGTGATCGGTTTCCATGCACTTAGACCTAGTAGCTATCTAATGCTTGGGGTATAAAAAAAAAAACAGACTTAAAAACATGATTATTTATTATTTAACAACAATTTACTCGGTGATAATCTAGAGCGGGCACAATTTTAATAATGGAACCCATCAACTCACATTATTATCACTAATAAGAACACATGTGCAATGCACATACTTGAATTTTACTCATCCAATAATATTAAATTTGAAAATAATAATTTTTTTTTGCGTAAAACAAAAATTTATTGTTCTTATTTGTACCCGTTACGTAGATAACTAGATGACCGCTGCCACGGTGGGAAGGCCGACTGAAGAAAAATGGAAACACTCCTTCAATTGGACTGTAAAAGAAAATTTATGGCTAAAGTGAAAATATCATTTTTCTTGAAACGGATAGAGTACATCGTTTTATTAGTTGCAAAAGAAAATTAGTTGATGCATAAAACCAAAATATGGTTACATAAAGTATTATATATCCTTTTGTGGTAGTTTGCACAATTGATCTCCATTTTATTTTCAAAATTGTGCCTAAAATGATAAATATTTTTCCAAATTTTTCGTAAAAACTTTAAATTTAATATTGTTGTTTATACTCATTGCGTAGATTTTTTAAAACCTTTCCAACGAGATAAAATTTGTAAAATTCCAATTCACGGATTTTTAGATATGTTATATTAAAGTTTGGTTGTCAATTATACCCCTAAAGAAATAGGATACATAAGGAATTATAATAAAATTTGGCTCTTATATCTAGTTGCCCTTCTTTTTTGTTTTATTTACAAAAATGTCTAATATCTTACTGCCCTTCCTCTTTGCTTTATTTACAAAAATGTCTAATATCTTAGTGCCCTTCCTCTTGGGCCTTCCTCTTGGGTTTATTTACGAAAATATCTAAATGAAAAAAAGAAAATTTTGATTTAGAGGGGCAGTGTCGTCCTTTCATCGTTGAACCAAATCCAATCTTTTGTGTCTAATTGGAAAAAATTGTCACGCTTCACATTGACACAAAGTCACCATATATAGAGTCCTCCCTCGCTTCGCTCGGTCGGCCTAATTAAAGAGCTTTTAAAATACGATGTATATTTTTAAGGATATTAAGTTTTTAAATTTTTTGATTTATTCTTAAAATAATGATTTTTTTTTTTGTAAATTTATAAAAAATTAGGACAACTAAGTAATTTAGGGGGTCTCCTACCAAAAAGAGCTATTTTCTTTATATTAGTATAAGATAAGATTTGATAATAATGCAAGAACAGAATGTCTAACCTGGGATGTCTCCATGTTGGGAATCGCATTCTTTGGCCACTTACCAACACGAAAAGGCTCGAAGCTGGCTTTCCATCAACTCCATGGGTAAGTCGGGCCCCCGACGAAAAAAATACCTCATGAGAATGTCGACTCATGTATGAAGGTAGAGGTGTAAAACGTGACGGCCGGCACAGCCCATCCCATGAAGTTATGTGCTTAGCGTGTTGTGTACTTTGCTGGCTCTGCCAAAGATTCAGATGTGTTGTGATGTGCCATGCTAAATCGCGTATAGTGCTGTGCCAGAAAAATAAACGTGTTGTGCCGTGCTAGCATGCTTATAATGTGCAGTAATTTTATACATAGTTTGGCGTGTTTTCTTCGTGTGTCGTGCTGTGCTGTGCCGTGCCGTGTGTTTACACGTGTCGCATGTTGTGCCATGTTGATGTACCAGTTGTCTGGCGCAGCACATCACACTCAGCTAACATGCTAAACACACTTGCATGTTGTGTTATGCGGTGCTCAGATTTTAACGTGATGTGATGTGCCATAAACGTGCTGACTCGGCCCAATAAAAAATAAAAAAATAAATTTATTTATTTATCTATTTATTTATTTTTTATTTATTTTTTTAAAATAAAGAGTATTACATTAATTAGTTAGAAGTCTAACAAGTTAAGCTCCAACGACATACTACTACATTAATTGAACAGGTTGCTGTGCTAACCTACCAGAGAGCCTTATGGGTAACCTAGCCAAGAGAGCCGAAACGGCGGGAGGGGGCTGAGATTGTGTCACAAGGGGGCAAGCTAACACTACCTTCCATGTTAATTCCTGCAATATTACGTCATTGGGGACTCGAACCTGGGACCTTCTGGAACGCATTAAACTTTGGGGAACGGGGATGACCAGCTGAGTTAGGGCCCGTTCTTGTTAATTATTTTGTTTTCAAAACGAAAAAAAAATGGAACTCAGCTGGAAACCATAGCTACTGGTCCGTACGACTACACTTTCATGCATGTTGATGATAATAACGCCAAGGACCTTTAAATACAAGGCGGAATTTGAAACCAGTTATTTTTCTTCGTTCTACATTATTTCATGATTGCTAAAAGGGGGAACGGTCCCCTGTTAATACCTGTCCCCCTTTAACAATCGTGCATTATTTGATGAATCAAGGTTCCACTAAGACTAAGTCTTATGGGCTAGATTGGAGGTGCTAGATTAG
This sequence comes from Papaver armeniacum, assembly GCA_023531295.1. Lineage (NCBI taxonomy): Eukaryota > Viridiplantae > Streptophyta > Magnoliopsida > Ranunculales > Papaveraceae > Papaver > Papaver armeniacum. The sequence continues at coordinate 363,450 of JAJJWW010010053.1, forward strand.
CACTTAAGTGTTGCAATTCAAAAAAGAAGTGTGGCAAAAAAGTTAACATTAGTTCTCTCTCCTACCAGTTGCTAGCATGTGAACTAGCATGCTAGATAGTTACGCTGAATGATTCAGCGCTTGAAAAACTACCTTTTCGCGCAGAATGGTTCGTATTTGAGAGATTTATTTTTGATCGATTTGAGATTTAAAGTTGAACCATTCATTATTTGAGCATGGAATGGTTTAGCCTTTGGGCGCGAAATAATTCAATTATTTGGCTGACGTGGACTGCTAATCTAACTGCTAGATTAGCACTCCCATAAAACTTAGGAAGTAGTCATGACTGCTAATCTAGGTGCTAGACTAGCAACCCATAAGACTTAGTAACGCAAAACAACCAAGTCCATCAACATCCATCCATAGACAACACAAGCTGAACAGGGACGGGGTCGCATCTATCTATACCACCAAAAAAAGGTTAACCTGACCCTCTGTCTTTACTTTAATAAATAAATATTAATTGACCTATCATCACCTACTTTTTGGTTTTTCCATGTGATCGGTTTGCATGCACTACGAATATATCACATGTTCAATTATGGTTCGATACAAGACAAGACAACACAAGCTGAACGAGGGAAGGGTTCACATATTGGAAAATACACGGGACTAGAGGATGAAAACAGAGATTGAAAATAATGTTGTATCACAAGTTTCAAGGCCTTACGATTCTTTTCAGCAATTATTTCGACCCTTCCCAAATAATTGGCGAGTATAATTGGTCAACGAAATATTGCCTTCAGGATACAATTAAGCCCTAACAACGAAATATTGTTTTTGAAGATGCTTAGAGAGAGAGATTTGCATGCACGTACGCCTATCACACGTTCAATTATAGAAAAAATAACGATACTATGCTCCACAAAAGTGACCGAGCCAGACCTTTTCTCTAATGGGGATAAATTCATATAATAATAGTCCGTGCATAGTGGCGGAAAAGCCGCCAAAGGCCGTCTGATTATTATTTTTTACCATTTAACTCGAGTTTTTCAACTAAGTGAAAATAAAATTGGACATATTAATTTAGATTGTTTTTGTATTTATGTGATACATATTATGTATTTTTATTAATTTTTACATGTGTTTTGTAATTTTTAGCCTCTTAAAAATAAAATCTCATTTTTATTGTACATATTTATCCCTGTGGTACATGAAAATCATTATGATTTTGTTAGAGGGAGCGCAAAAATAGATTTGAGAAGCACAAGAATCATAGTTGACTCGTTAATCGCGACCTGTTTAGTATATTTATACGAATCGATCACAATTATCCCTACTGCCCACACCGTTATTTTTTCACACACTTGCTTGTGTCCTAACTCCGAACCATAACCTTCCGTCAAAATTCTAGACTTCCACTAATGGCGTACAATTTTATTCTTGTCATTATTTCCTCACTTATATCTAAACATGAATTGCAAAATCACAAGTTAAAGAATGATTTATGTAATCGATCAAAATACTAAACACTGATCTTTGTTTATCTATACATATAGTTGACGACTGATGAGTGTCTGAAAAAATCCTTAACAACAATAAGAAGAAGATTGGCGCATCTAATTGTAGAGATTGATTGAAATGTAATTTTTGGATGTGAGATAATATTTAGTTAAAATCTCATCTATGAGATGATGGAGACAAAACCATCATTTAGACAGATTAACGGTGACAGTTTTACTCTTAATAATTGGGGAAAAGAGAGGATGATTAATCCTCCTCCATTCATCAAACATCACTCAAAAATTCATGAGTTTTGATCGAATAAGATATCAATCAAGTTCTTTGTCAATGGCGAGGGATTAGGGTTGGAGACAATGCTCATGAGTTTAGGTTTTATTTTGATGTTAAATGTGTGATTAACTTGTGTGGTTAATAAGGGTTATTTTTTCTGTTTCATACAGGTTTGCTAAATCTGCTAGTGATCACCGGGTCAACCACGATTTTTGTACTCCTCGAATCTCTTTTCGCCCTCCCTTTAACAAAAATCATTATCAAAATAAAAAGCCAAGAAAATATGGATTTCAAAATCAAGTGGGGTCGGGGGACACCATCTGTCCCACTTGGCTATATCATTGCTCCACAACAGAGTTTGAACATTACTTGCTGACTTTTGGATGCAGGGTTCACATATCTTTAATTCTAATCTTTGGCCTGTTTTTCCCTATTCTTTCTAGGCTTTGTACTCTTAGTGTGAATCCTTCACTTCGAATAAAGTTCACAACCAACTTCAAGAACAACAAAAAACTCAATCATCCTTCTGTAATCCAACATGAAAAGAGAGCCCTAGTTATCATCCTTCTGTAATCCAACGTGAAAAGGGATACCCTTAACCAGGGCTCTAATACCCAAATTTTCATAGGTTGAAAATATCCAAGTGCAATATCCAACCTTGAAAACGACACTGTACTCCACAACACAGTCTCAGAAAATTCATATTAAGCCAATTTCACATTTTCTTGACTAAGACTCTATTCAGCCCATACTGAAAATAAGTTCTATTCGTAAATATATACAGTAATCCACTTAGGGTTAGATAAACTCTCTTGAATCAAACACGAACCCCACTTGTTGCATAAACAGTAAGTCAAACAAAAGGAAAGATGCACCAACAAAACTTAGTTTTAATCTCGGTCGAAACCTTCTTATTACTGCACACTTAGGGTTACACAAACTCTCTTTATTCCGGAAACTCAAACCTTCACAACATTAGGCTTTTATAGCCTTACAAAATCTATACACAAATAACTGACTAGCAGTTATAGATTTACTTTCCAAAGAAGTTGGCCAACCGTGCCAACTTTCCTAACTTTTTTCCTAAATCCATATCGGTAGTTCCTAGCCTTAGAAAGCATGAAGCGCTCTTAATCGTCAAGGCCATGTGTCTGGCACATGTCTCTAGCCTTGCTACGCGATGATAGCTTAAACCAGCCAAAGTACGACTATCATTGTTGTATTTCACTGGCTCAATAATATAAGTGTTCTTATGTAAGCCTTGCTTGAAGCCATACATTGCTCATCACAAGATATGTTCCGAACTCTTTTGGTATCTATCGATGCTAATTTCGCGTCTTTGGCCATTTCCAAACCCTGTTTGGCTCATGCCTTGGCCTAGCATGCAACTCTAAATGAACTATGCATGTATATCCTTGGCCATGTTGCAGATAATATGCCACCTTGATGTTTTATTAGTAGGCCGCTTGACCGATAGGTCATAGCATCTAAAACTGGGGTACATGTATGTTTAGTTAAATTTTTTTGGAGCATGTCGTTCCGAGGATCTAAATCTAGGGTTATACAATATAAAGGTCGAAAACATGGTTTTAGCAAAATACTTTTTAAGCTCGATAAATGTAGACTTAAAAATAAAGTTATTATTTAACCACAAAAACTCTAATCACCTATACACTCCAAAATAATGGGTTTAGGAGAAGTCTAGGGACTACTATTTTATGATGTTATAAATAAAATATATAAAAACTATTGATTTAGATTTTTTTTTCTTTTTTTTAATAACCTCACTCATAGAGAAATGTTGACTTAAAGATAAAGTTATTCCTTTAGATTTTTTTTCTCTCTCTTTTTTTTTTTTTTGTAACTAACTTGGTAAGTAAATCCTCATGCACAATTTAGGAATGATAATTTTCGTACAACACTACGACGTGGATGACCTTTTTCCCTTCCGCCTTGAATCCTTGTGGATTTACTTCGCGTAAACACGAGCAACTCAAAATCTATGTATCTTTTAGCATACAATAGCTAACTAAATCAAACATAACTTCGAACTACCTAAATAACATAGTGATATGCCAGTCATTAGTTATCGTATTCTATCCATTGTGTCAGTCTTACACATGTAGAACCTCATAATAATTATTCGAAATGATAGGCTTAGGGTATCCTTCAAATATATCTTGCATTTATTCCAACCCTGGTTGGAATCGAACAAAATTAGTGAGAAGAAACGGCCGTCTTTTTCGCTCATTCTCTTCCATGGCGATTTTACAACTTTTCGAACTCAGCCTCTCAATCGAATCAATCTTGATTGATTCAGTTTGACAGTGTGCTAACTGAACTTCTCCGCCGTCTAAGGACGGATCTTTGATCCTGCCCCTTAGGGCCGGGATTAATTGGTTTGTGGAGTTTGGTTTATCGCTTTTATTTTATTTTTTAGGGTTTTCTTTTCCCTGTTCTTTCTATGATTACTCGGCAGTCAAAAGCTAGAAGTATGAGAATGTTATCGAAACACAATTCAAGAGATGGTGGATTGTCTTCATCTAAAGAAGCTGCTGATACAAGAAGTTTTGATGGTACAAAGCATCCAGAGGTACGAAATTTCTAGTTGGAACGTAAGACTTTCTCAATTGGTATTGAATATTTTGGGAATACTAGAACTCTGAAGATTACTGAGAGGGGCAGAAGAGTATATAGTGCTTGGTTGGCGTTACATCCACAGATGATTGAATGGCTGAAAAAGGTAGTCGATAATTTGCTGGAGGAGGACTCAGGTGACGATAAATGGAAGGAGAAGATGTATAACTAGCTCAAGTTAAAAACAGCAATGAAGGGATGTATCTAAGAGTCTCCAGATTCAGAAACAATGCAGAAGGTAAACATTGTAGTCTATGTTTTATTTGCGGAGAAAGTTATCATTGCTGGTATGTTTTATCACAAGTATTGCAACACTTTGTATCACCAAACTTAACTGGATCAAGGAACCTCATTGGTAGTCTAAGGTCTGATACTGAGACCCAAGTTTCCATAAGGAATTGATAGGAGTTGTGAAGGTATCGAAAAACATTGGTTGGGGAAGAATTGATACACTCGTCAAAAGAAGATTTGGTTGGGACAGGTTTTTAAGATTGGACGAAGCTAATAAACTAACGGCTTTAGTTCAGTTGGAGGATATCGAATGGAGAAAACTATGGACGCCATTGATTTGGGAGGAAGCTGGAGTTATAATTAAGGTTTACAAATGGCAATGTGAAGACTTTCCTAAATTTCCAAGTAACAACCAAGATAATGGAAGGGAGAATGGTAGTAAAAACGCTGTAACTAGACAGTCATCTAGGAATGACGCAACTATTCCAATGGAGTTGGTGACTAGAGCAGTGCAATGGCTTAAAATTAGAGGTTTGTCGTTGAAGTTTTGGGGCAAGAAAACTTTCAAGTTGATTGCAGAGGCACTAGGAGGGCTGCAAGCCATTTCATCTGAGACACTTGTAGGATCAGAATATCGCGACATCAATACATCGCGAGATTAATAAATGACGACATTGCGAGGGAGTCGCAGGGAAGTAAAATAAATGACGTAATGAATGACGACAACCAGAACACGAGAAAGGTGTGAAGACTTAGCGAAATTTAGGAGTGTCGCGAGATCGAATACATGTACATTTGCGATACTTCGCAGGTCATTCCCGAAAATAAAGGACATCTTAGCTGTCATCCACTATGTACTACCCTATATAAAGGGTTGAGTAAATCTGTTGTAAGGAGAGTTCTTTTTGAATTGTTAAGCAAGTCATTAGGAGAGAGAAAATTTAGAGTGATTGTAATTTCTTTAACCCTGTTCTACCTTCCTTTGTAAATATTTCAAGAAAATAATCAATAAAATTCATAGTTATTCATCTTCAAATGGATTAGTTGTGTGAGTTCTAGTGAGGGGTGTAGTGTAGGATTTCCTGCAACTACATAATGACGCTAGAAACAGGGAGAGAGTAAGGATCGACATCGTGATTTGAAGGAATTTGGAGTAGTAGGGAAGAAATTTCATATAGTTTTCAACAGTTTACCAAAATTAAGAAATGGCTAGAAGAAGGAATGCATCAGAACAACCAACGACTGTTAGAAGAAGTAGGAGATTAGCTGGAGAAAGGAGAAATGAAGTAGGTGAACCCTCAAGAATAAACGCAAGAGATGGAGAAGAAGGTCAAATTCAACCACTAATTCAACCACCACCGAATAGAATAATAGATTATGATAGAGTGAGTGTGTATACATGGAGATCAGATTCTATGGAGGAAAGAGGAGAAGTGCAACAATTGATAAATAATGGACAAGAGGAGAGAAATCGAGAAGAGATGGGAGAAACAATTCGTGGAAATGAAGAAATTGCAGCATTAGAAGCATTGAGGCAAACAATACATGAAGAAAGGCGGTTAGAAGCGGAAGAACGTGCAAATTTAACAAGGCAAAACCATGAGTTAAGAATGGAAAATATGAGGCTGCAGAATAGAAGGTCGAGAAGTAATATCAGGTCAAGATCAGGATCAGTTAGAGAAGATATGAGGAGAACATTACCTGTAGAAAATATTAATGAAGAAAATTTAGAAAGAGAGCCAAATCTCGGTGAAGGATGTTGCGAGAGAAGAGAAGTGGTAGAATATCGTTATATTCCACGTCCTGAAATTCTGCAGAATGGCCAAGATGGTGGAAATCAAGAAAATAGGCAGCGTCAAGAGCAGAATAATCTAATTGGTGAAGAAAATCAGGAAGAAGGAAGGAGAATACTGCATGGGAGAGAAACACGGAGGAAACAAAAGGAGATTGAAGATGACAACGAAAGGCATTATATTGAACAAGCACGTCTAGCTTGCGAAAGGGAAAGATTAAGAGAAGAAATGGAAGAACGAGAATTGGAAGAAGCAATTCGGCAGAACAATCATGATAATCGAGAAAGAAGGCGTGAACAAAATCGCAACAATGGAAATATCAATGAAGAATACGAAAGAACACAAAGGAGAACTGATAAACAACCAAGAAGAGAAAATGATAGATATAATGGTGTGAGAATTCGTGAAAGAGGTGAAGGAGAAAATCGCAGAGAAAGAAGAGAAGAGAATGATGAACAGGAAAATCTAAATAGACATGAACGCAGAAGGAGAGAGGCAGAATTAAAAAGACCAATATATTCGAATTCTGAGGCAAATGAACAAATCTTGAGAGAATTGGCATAAATGAGAGGAATGCTGAACAGTAGAAGGGGAGGAGGAAGAAGACAATTGGATGAGGCCATCGAAGAAGTTGTGAAAACTCCCTTCACATTAGAGGTGCAGCTAGGAGGAATATCCCCAAAGTGCAATTTACCCGCATTAACCAACATCTTTGATGGAACAACTTGCGCGATACAACACATCAAAGCTTATGTGAGATGCATGTTACAATGGGAAAATCATGATGCCATATTGTGCAAGTACTTTGCATCAAGTTTAACAGGAGAAGCACTGAAATGGTTTGAGGGTTTACCAAGAAACACAATCACGTCATTCAACCATCTACAAGATATATTCTTAGGGGCATATATAAGTAACAACTCCTCGCGACCAGGAATTGAAGATGTATTTGGGCTGAAACAAAGAGTTGGCGAAAGTTTGAGACACTTAACTGTGAGGTGGAAGACAATGTGTAGCGAAATGGTGGGACGAGTGGATGAAAGATATCTTATTCTCTCATTCATAAACGCTATGTTCGCAACCAATTTGTTATATATTCAAATTTTTAGAGTCAAGAATACAATTACGATGACTGAGTTGCGAGAACTTCAGGAGGAATATATTGCTCTAGAGGAGAGGCAAAATGAGATGGAATCATACCCAGTTTCGAATACAAATTCAAATGCTGCGAATGCAAGATTATTACCCAAATTGATAAACACAGTGGTGAGCACTTCGCAAGGGCAACAAGAAAGGATAATAGATGATGGACAGCCAAAGATAGTAGCTATGGGAAGTCGTGATCAAGAAGAATTTGAAAGAGAAAGGAACTACTACAACCGTGGCGGCAATAACAAAATTCAAAGACTTGATCATCCGCAAGAAACTTATGGAGGTCGAAGGAAGAATTATCATGGAGGGCAGCGAAGTCACAGAGTAGTATGGGAAGAAATCAAAATGCCACCACTAAATACTAGTGTAGAAAAAATATGGGAAGCTATACTCTTGATGGAAAACATACCCGCACCATGGAACATGGGGAATAAACCGCCACCAGGTGATAGAAGTCACGAATTCTGTTCTTACCACTGCTTTCATGGACATCTAACAAATGACTGCAGAAACATAAAAAGAATCATCCTCAGAATGATTGACCAAGGAAAGCTGAGTCACTTTCTAAAAAGTGAAGAGAAAGTTCAACCATTACCACCACCACCACCAGAAATGCACAGGACAAAATCATCAAAAGGAAAAAAAACATTTGTAATAGAAGTTGGAGCGAAAGCCAAAAATTTGTTTTGAGAAGAGAAAGGTTGATGGTCGATAACACAAATGCAAGAAATGAAGATACATTGCGAAACAAGTGCATAAAGGCAGTTGAAAATTATGATGGAAAGAATCATTAAGAGGTTTGAATGATGCAGAGGCAGAGAGTAGCATGAGCAAAAGATCTAAGAAATGAATAATCGTTATCATCAAAATTAGTAACAAAGGCATATCAAGAGCTAGAGAAACAAATAACGGTTGGAAAAGCAATGCGCGAGAATCTCGCTATCTAGAATGTATGAAAATCTGATTGAAGAATTGAAATGAGATTACAACAAACAAAGAAAAATTGTGCGATAGCTTCGCAAACAAAATAACAAGAGATAACCAAAAATGAATGATTGAATGAATTAACAAAAATGAAAGAGTGAGTGAATGGGACGAACCTTTATGGCGTACACCCTAGTTCGCGAATAATGTAAGACCTAAATTGTGTCATATAAGGGGGTATCTCTTGACATGGCTCAGGAAAAAGGTTACACCGCTCCTGGAATCTGAGTCATGGAGATTTGGGGCCCATGAAAGCCTATCCGGGAGAGATACCTTGGATTTCGAACTATATATATAAGGTTATACCCTGGTTGGACGGCCGAGGGTCTCTTCCAAGGATTCAGTGTATGCTCAAGGCGCCGAGGTACACGGTTGAGCCAAGAGTGCCGGGGCATTTGAAGTGTCTCGGCCATTCTTGGCAAGTCTTGGCACATCCGCACTCGGCCCGAAGAAAACTCCACTTAGGTGCAGATCTCGTAACCATAAACCCTATAGATATAAGGGATAAGAGGGCTGCGAAAACAATCCGGTTGTTGTTAAGACCGGATGGGAGGAGCTAGTCTTGTATGGCCGATGTACGCCTCCTTGAAGGGGCAACCAGGGAGAAGATAAGGGCGGCACCCTCCATTAGGGAGCTGAGAAGTGCCAAAAGGCGCAAATGTCATGAGGCTTTATTTTCGCAAGGAAATTTAGGCTTGTCATATTTGTGCGATGATCCTGAAGAGGCAATAATACTAACGCAAGGATAAGACGAGATCAATGGGTTTTTACATGAAAATGTAAAAACGTCCTGCGATCACGTCGCAAAGACGGCAATGTCATGAGGTTTTACATTCGCAAGAATATTTAAGCCTGTCATATTGTCGCAAGTAAAATATCCTGCAGAGGCAAAAATACTAAAGAAATGATAAGACATGGTCAATGGGTCATTGCATGAAAGTGTAAAGACGTCCTGCGACTTTGTCTCAACGAGGGGTGGCAAAATAAGACCTTTAACTATGAAGGCAAAATAAGACCACATAAATAATGATAAGGCAAGATCAATGGGTCATTACATAAAATTGTAAAGACGTCCTGCGATCTTGTCGCAATGATGAACTTCATCATAAATAAAGAAAAAGCCACACAAAAAACTGAGGAAGCAAATAAGCTTGCGAGAATGATCATATTTCTTCATATAGAGTTAACAACAACAGTGGCAAAATTCAGAAGTTTCGTTATTCTGAGATAACTGATTAAATCTCTCATTTGAAAATAAATAACAGAGGCAAGTATGGGAATGAACAGGATAAAAATCTTGTTATTCATTTTCATATGATAGATTTACGCAGTCATAATGCTGGATAATTTTACTACAAGGAAGAAAACAAAGGTTGAATTCATATTTAGTAATCCAAGAAGTTTACAATAAGGGGTCCCATAAATGGAAGATCAAAAGAGTATATATACAGATATTACAAGAAGCGAAAGTAGGACAAGAAGTTATTTCTCTGTTGATTCTTCTTCTTTATCAGATTCTTCGATTCCGTTATTCTTTTCGCCAGACTCTTCTTATTCGCTAGCTTCACTATCAAAAACGTCTGAGAAAGGCATATTTTCAGGAATTTCATCAAGAAGACAAGGGTATGAGCTAAGAGAAATGTGGTGATCATTGCAAACTGTCTCAATAGTTTGATTGCAAAAACGAACAACATCGTTATTGAAATTCGTCACTGTTGCTTGCAATTGTTTCTTCAACTTGGAATACTTGTTGTTGCGAAGAGAGAGGTCCTTTGCGAGTTGCTCTTTTTCAGATTCAAGTTCTCCAAACCTTGTCTAAAATCTCTTCTCGGCTTCTGCAGACATGTGACAATGAATTAACAACTTAATAACAATACTACAGAAGAAAGGAGCAGTAAGGAATAATAAACAATCTTCTCTATCAGAAATCATATCTTTAACCAAGGTAGTATGCTCGGCATGAAGACTAACATCACCACCTAAATTATTTCTGGCATTATCTAAAACCTTCGCAGCCCAAGCGAATTCATCATCATTATTTATAACAAGAAGCGAACGAATTTGATTTTCTCGCTCATTAAGTATGGCATTCTGGCGAAGAGATTCATCTCGTTCAATTTGTACTTCGAGAAGAGATTTTTGAAATTTTGCTAATGCCTGTGCATCTTTATAAGCAATGTGATCTTTGTCATCTATAAGACTGCTAATTTTCTCCCTTAAAGTCTTAGTTTTTTCATGGGAGTCAAGATACATTTGTTTAAATCGGTTGGCTAAACCTAAACTAGATCTATGTTCAATTTCTAAAAGATGAAATTTGGTTCGAAGTTCATTTAATGAGAGAGAATTGATCTTATTTGAAGAACTACTTAAAGATTCATTGAGATGAGCGAGAAGAGCATCATCATCCATAGGTTCAGGGAATGAATGGAGAAGGACGGCTTCATCAGAAAGATTATAAATGTCTGCGAAAATAATAATTCAGGCGGAGAAAAGTAAATGGCAAAGTAGAAATGAAGAAAATAGGAGGGTGTCATACCATAGAGTTGTTGATTAGCACTTTGAAGTGTAGTTATTTTATCCTTCTGGGAAGCAGACTCAACTTCCAGCTGTTGAATTTTTTCATCTTTCTTGCGAGAGGTCGCAACTTCAATTTGTAGTTCTTTGATCTTCTCTTTAAGTTGAAGATTTTTCTTTTCAAGATTGTCGCGTCTTTTCTCGAGGTCTGAGGCAACAACAAAGGAAGCTCTCCCAGACTGTAAAGAGGAGTAAAGAAATTGTTAAGATAAGGTTTATAATCGAAATCACAAAGAAAAAAGGAAATGTGAACATACCAAAGCACTGAGTGCATTCAAGAAACTGGGAGTCATAGTTCGGGAAACTCCGCGAAAAGAATCATTATCCACTAGCAGGGGGGCATCACAAATATTAGCGAGAGCTTTGCAAGTAGCAGATAAATGATCATCTCCCAATCCTTGCATAGAGTCGGAGAAGACACTAGATTCGACCGAATGATTCGACCGAATGATTCTCCTTTGCAAGAGAAATATCAATCTCATTTTCATTTTCATCACAACTCTCGCTAGTTTGGAGCTAAAATAAGAAGAAGGATGGATTTTCTGTTTTTTTAGAAGATGGAGCAGAAGATTTATCCTTGCGAGGAATGATTTTATTTTTGCCTTTAGTCTTCGCAGCTTCGGGAATGTCAGTTTCTTCAACGCCAACCTTCACACACGAATGAAGATAAGAAACAGAGGAAACAATATTGTTAAAAATAACAAAAGAAAGTATTTCTTACTTCATCCATGATTGATCGGAGTATCGCCAGAGTACTCGCCTTCGGACGCCTTCTATAACTCTTTTTCAATTTGGTAATCTGAAAATTTTGCGAGCTTAGTAAATATAATAGGAAGGAAATATCATAAAGCAAACCCTAAATAGGAAATATACCTCTTTTGCCTTCTCGGGCCACTTAAATTCCCAAGGACGATAGTCTGCGAGATTCGCAGGGAGTGTATGAGAACCTGCAATATAAGGTCCGCTCAAAAATAAAGGAACAACCCATCACTTTTCATCTTTGGAGTATCGAGGAACATTATTTTTGCCCGAGTGCCAGTCAATATCTTGCATAAGTAGTTTATCACTGGGAATATTATCTTTTCTCTTCAATCGAGCATCCCAGCGAGATTTATCGTTTCTCATATTTATTACTTCATAATTCTCGAAAACGTTTTCTACGGTATACTTCTCAGCGACTATCTTCAAATTTGCGAATCTAGGATCTTTGACATCATAAGGATATAAAGATCCCTTACCAGCGCCACGGTTGGCGAATTCAAGCATTAGACGGATGCAATCGTCGCTTAATTGATAAATAGCTCGCGAGAATTTCTCGTGAGCAAGAATTTCATAGAATAAAGGCATCTCGGGATTATAGAGAGGAATGGGAAGGCCTGCGAGAATTTGACCTAGCGAGATTATAATTTTCTGATCATCACACTGATGATCAGAAAACAACTTTGCAGAAAGTATAGAGGAAGATTCTTGATCAGGAATGGTTGATAGGATGAAGCCCTTCTCTTGTAAATTCTTTTGAGCTTCATTAAAAAGGGGTTTATATGTACAACCAAGTGAAGCCATTTTTAGAGTATGGGAATGATGAGAGAATTGAAGATCAAGAGAAAGAAAGAAGGGAAGATTTACAGTAGCAGAAGCGCAGATTGCGGAGGAAGAAAGTTAAAGAAAAGTTGTAGAGGGAAAATAAAAGAGAAGAAGGGAAGGGTGAGAAAACTATATATAGAGAGAAGAATCCTCGAGAAAATAAATGCATTTAATGCGAGATGGGACGTGAATGGTTAAGAATAAATGGTTGAAAGAAACGTGTCAAGAAAAGAGTGGAAGAAGAGACATCTGTAATAAATTCCGTGTAAAAGTACGGGATTGAAACAGATAAAGATGAGCTGTTGCGGCGTTTCAAAATATTGGTTCTCATGACATTCTCTCCTTCGCAGAGAATACATGAGAAGAGGCAAGATGTAGGATCAGAATATCGCGACATCAATACATCGCGAGATTAATAAATGACGACATTGCGAGGGAGTCGCAGGGAAGTAAAATAAATGACGTAATGAATGACGACAGCCAGAACACGAGAAAGGTGTGAAGACTTAGGGAAATTCAGGAGTGTCGCGAGATCGAATACATGTACATTTGCGATACTTCGCAGGTCATTCCCGAAAATAAAGGACAGCTTAGCTGTCATCCACTATGTACTACCCTATATAAAGGGTTGAGTAAATCTGTTGTAAGGAGAGTTCTTTTTAATTGTTAAGCAAGTCATTAGGAGAGAGAAAATTTAGAGTGATTGTAATTTCTTTAACCTGTTCTACCTTCCTTTGTAAATATTTCAAGAAAATAATCAATAAAATTCATAGTTATTCATCTTCAAATGGATTAATTGTGTGAGTTCTAGTGAGGGGTGTAGTGTAGGATTTCCTGCAACTACAACACTGGGTATTAAAAAGGACTCCAGAGTACATTTCTTTAGGATATCGGTGAGGGGAGATATCGAAAAGATACCTGTTGTGGTTGTTCAGGAATTAGGTGGAGTGAAGTTTGTTTTAACAGTTAAATGGGATGTGCACTACTCTCCTGTGAAGGAATGGCAGATCAGGAGTATAAGAAGAAGGTGGAAGAATTTGAAGCCGAGCTGATGGAATCTACAAGATTAAGTTCAAGTGATGCAAACAGTACAAAAACTGTGCTTGGAGCTGTTGGCGAAACTCCAATAATCAGCTCAGGGGACATGAAGGTGGATTTAGGGGCAACAGAAGGGAGCTGGAGATTTATTCCTAGGCGAAATAACAGCATGACTGGGACGGTAAATTTTGGTACTCAGAACTCAACGCCATAGTCGACTACGGGATCAAGGTTTGGCCCTTTACAACATAAAGATTATTCAGGGGAGGAGATTTCTAAAAACAATACTACGTCAGTTAGATCTCTACGCAACGTAATGGAAGAGAGAGTGGTGCAGAACTTAGAAGTAGTACAACAAAAAGATACAGAGGATGAATAACAAACACTGTTGAATCCCTTGTTCAGGTGGCATCTAGCTATGGTAGTATTAACTCAGCTCAAAAGTATACCTTGAAACATAATATGAATGCGCTGGTCTATAGATATAGGCAGAGATTTACAAGTCAAGATGGTGTTGATGGAAATATTACAGGGGATTACGCCGACGCTGATGAGGTAACTTCAGATGGAGAGGATTCTTTAATGAGCACGAGGAGAAGAATGGTAATGAACACGATGAAGTTAGTAATAGTGTCGAGGAGATCCGTGTTGCCAGGGACGAAGTAATTTTAAATGGATTTTAAAATCTTGTGTTGGAACATCAGAGGCATGAACGACTTCGACAAGCAAATTTCAGTCAAGAATTTGATAGCTTCTCAGAGGTGTGCGATTTGTCTGTTACAGGAGATGAACATTCAACAGATGTCACAATGGTTTGTGAGGCAATTGTGGTACGATGATAATTTCGATTGGCCATATATTCCTTCTGTTGGCAGCAGCGGGGGTTTATTATCCATTTGGGATAGCAGTAGATTTGAGAAATTAGATGAGAGAATTGGGTTTAATAACATAACCTCAGTCTTCTCAACAAGGATTAATGGGTTTCAATGGGCTGTGACAAACGTGTATAGTCCTTCCGAGAAGATTCCTAGAACGAAATTCTAGGAGGATATGGCAGTAATGAGAAGTTGGTGGCTTGGCCCTATCTGTATTGGGGGTGATATAAATATTGTATGGTCTAGTGAGGAGAGGAACCGCGAAGATGGTGATAGAAATACAGCGTTGCTAAACAATTATATTCTGAAGCATGAGTTAATTGACCATCAATTGATTGGCGGTGCTTTCACTTGGTCGAATAACCAAGCTAACCCTCTTTTATGCAGGCTTGATCGTTTCTTATTTAGTCATGATCTTGAAGAGGTTTTTCCGAATGCTTTACAGGTTATTTTGACTTTAACAATCTCTGATCACAACCCGTTAATGGTTATTTCAGAACCGGTAATGCCGTCTAAGCTGTATTTCAAGATAGATAAACTATGGATAGAGCATAAGGACTTTGTTCCTAATGTGAAGCGTTGGTGGGAGGTTATGGATTACGCTGGAAGTGCAAGTACTCGTTTCTTTCTGAAGCTTCAAAATTTGAAAAACTTTATTAAGCCTTGGAAAATTCAGGAGTTTGGGCAACTTTCAAGGGAGAAATCTGAGCTTACAGGTAGGATTCATGAACTTAACATATTAGAGGAAACAGGTGCACTTCAACATTCTCAGCTAGAGGAGAGAACTCAGTGTAAGCTGAAGTTGAGAAAAGTAGAAGCAATGGAAGCAAGGAAATGGCAATTGAGGTCAAAACAAAATAACTTTAAATGGGAAGATTCGAATACGAGGTATTTTCACAGCATAACTAGTGCAAGGAAAAAGCGAAATACAATTGCGAAACTTCAAATAGGAGGGGTAGATTGTTTTGACCAACATGTTATTAAAGAAGAACTTCGAGGTTTTTACATTAATTTGTTTTCATAGGGTGATGAGGTGAATTCGAATATGGAAAATTTACACTTTCTGAAAATTGTAGAGGTAGACAGGTTATGGCTTGAGCGTGATTTTTGGAGGAAGAAGTTTGGGATGTGATTATAAAAATGGGGTGCAACAAATCTCCGGGTCCAGATGGCTTCACTGCTAAGTTCTTTAAGAATTGTTGGAGTACGGTAAAAGAAGACTTCATGAATCTAGTCAAAGATTTTCACAGGTATGGTTCAATTGATTGGCGATTTAATTGCTCTTTTATCACTCTTATCCCCAAAAATGAGGACTCATGTACTCCTAGAGACTTCAGACCATTAAGTCTTATTGGTATGGTGTATAAGATTCTATCCAAGTTACTTGCGAATCGTCTGAAGAAGGTGATGTCGTTTCTTATTTCTGATTTCCAAAGGGCTTTTATTCACGATAAACAAATTTTCGATGGTGTTCTAATTGCCAATGAGTGTGTGGATAGCAGATTGAAGGATAGGAAACCGGGAATCCCGTGAAAGATTGACATGGAGAAAGGTTTTGATAATGTTAATTGGCAAGCTTTATTCACAATCTTACAGAAGCACGATTTTCGTGTCAAATGGATTTTTTGGATCAAATGGTGTGTAACTTCTAATCATCTTTCTCTCCTTGTGAATGGTGGTTCGACTGAAAAATTTAAACCAAGTAAGGGTTTGAGATAGGGGGTTTCACTATCACCGTATTTGTTTCTTTTGGTGGTTGAAATTCTTTTAAAGTTAATAAATGATGCGGTTGAAAGAGGTCATATTTATGGTTTCAAAGTGGTGGATCATGGTACTATTATTTCTCATCTTCAATTTGCGGATGATACTCTGATTTTATTATTGCTTCGGTGGAGGAAGTCATACATCTTTTTATCATCCTTTCGTTGTTTGAAACTATTACGGGTTTAAAACAGAATTTAGACAAAAGTACAATGATTAGTTTAGGAGCTGATGGGGTGATTGATGATTTATCTAGAGAGCTAGGTTGCAATATAGAAAAATTACCGTTTAGTTACCTTGGGATGCCTATTGGTGCACATTGGCGCAACACATCAGTTTGGAAACATGTTTTGATTAGAATGGAGCAAAAGCTAGCGTCTTGGAAGAAAAGGAAACTTAATAAACCAGGTAGATTAATTCTCATTAAGAGTTGTCTTGCAAGCTTACCAATTTATTATTTGTCTCTTTTTCATTTACCTGTGAGAGTGGAAAAAAGAATGATTAAAATTATGCGCAACTTTTTGTGGGGAGCGGTGGAAGGAAGAAAGAAATTGGTATAGGTTTCTTGGAAGAAGCTTTGTGTTCCTATAGAGAATGGGGGTTTAGGTGTGAAAAACTTGAGGAAGATTAATCAGGCATTTTTAGTAAAGTGGATTTGGATATTTTCGAAGTCCAAAACTAGTCTTTGGAGAAAGTTAGTAAATGAAAAATTTGCATATAATAGTGATCTGTTAGTTCCTGATATGGATAATAAGCCACATGGTAGAAGTTTGTGGAAGAATGTTACTAACATGGTGTTGACGGTACAAAATATGGCAACATTCACGGTAAGAAATGGTGGACCGTTGGCTATTCACGGTAACAAAATATGGCAGCATTCGCTTTTGGAAGGACCGTTGGCTAGACAGGGGAAAATTGCAAGACTTGTTTCCAGTTATTTATAAGGCGGCGAAGGATAAGGATGCAACAATTTATGACATGATAGAAAATGGAGTTTGGGTCTGTGATTTTAAGAGACCATTAAATTTTAATGAGCAATTAGAATGGGATCTTTTGAGGTGTGACTTAAATCATGTTCCTGAGCTTGTTGAAGCGAACGATGAGTTGGAGATTATGGAAAATTTTAGTACTTCAAGATGTTATGAAAGACTGTCTGGCAACCTTGAAGAGTGCGTCTTCGATAAATTCCTTTGGAAAGGTAACATTCCAAACAAGGTGAGTTTTATCATTTGGGCTACTTTCCATGATTCGTTACCTACCAGGGATATGTTGCGACATCGAGGTGTAAACATTGATAGTGAGCAGTGTGTTTTATGCAACGACGTCAGGGAGTCAGCAAATCACATGTTCACACATTGTAAGTACTCTTAATTGTTCGAAGCATGGTCTAACAATGTGTTGCAAGGGTGAGGTAAGGAGGTTTGGAAAATCTTACATTATGCGGTTTGTTGGATTTTGTGGAAGGAGAGGAATGGAAGAGTTTTGGAGGTCGTCACAAGAGTGGGCAAGAAAACATTGATTTAGTTAAGCAATTGGTAGTCTTATGGTCTTGTGACAACGATACTTTTAAGTATGTTGATACTAGTTTAATTTGGAGCAATTGGGAGACTCTCATGTGTATGTAATCCTTGTATTAACCTTGGTTTAATCCTTGGTTCCTTTTTTCTTTTTAATATAACCTTCTCTTTGAGAAAAAAAAATTTATTCGAAATGACAAATGAGGTGTGGTTATTTGAAGAGTGCGGGTTCGGAACAATATTTTTAGTCATTTTGAATATGAACACTTGTACAAATTGAAGAGGAAAAGTAGTGAGCACGTGCAATGTATGTCCGCAATGCTACTTTTTTTTTTTTTTTTTTTCTGTTTTGTAAAAACAATCTGATGGTATTTGGACACCATGTACCACACCTTTTCATTTGAAACTTAATCAATGTTCTTGTTATATAGTTATGTATGAAAGAGTTTGAGCATCATCTAAGCAACATATAAACACAGATCCAATTGATTTACTCTTAAAATACATCTAACTTTTAGAAAATAATGTATAAATATATGAAATATAAAGATATTTAAAATAATGTATAAATATTTGGATAAATATAAAAATATTGGTAAAATAAAAATTTAATATACTTATTTGTGCACGTTGGGTAGATAATTAAAAAATATTTGCAAATATACAAAAATTATAAAAATTCGAAGTATAGATCAAAAGATACGACGTTTTCAAAGATTTCATTTTTTTTTATTTTAAAATGGCCTTTTCATAGGATTTATAAAATACACCCCTTATACGTAATCATATATTACAACCACACCCCTAGAAAATAAAATCTAACCAATGAATTGATAAAATCCGATATCGTCGGTTCTTCCAACTTGACGTGCGGTACACCAAAATGAGTTGTTGGCCGGGAATGGACTTAAAAGAAGGTTATATTCTACGCATTTATTATTCGGTGTCAAAATTTCCAAGAACGACCATCTGGACTTTCGGCAGGGGTTCAACACCGATTCTACCCCAACCATAGACTTTTCTTAATGATTTTGTTAACTGAGTCTTTTTAATGTAACGTTGTTGGAAAATGGGTTCAAATAGAGGATTAAATAAACACAAAGAAATTGTTGTACTCCACACTTTCAAGGCTCGAATAGATTTCTTTTAGACAATTATTTCTACCCTCCTAATATTAATTGGCGATTACAACAGGTATGTGAAATAATGCCTTTAGGATACAATGAAAGCCCTACAACAGAACATTGGATTCAAGGTTTGTACCCCTTGACCCAACCAAGAACACACGAGAGAGGTTTCTGATGATGCATTAGAAAGAGAGAAAACAAGTTGAATTGATTGATGAGAATGGGAGAATGCCTTCACTATTTATAGGGATATTCCTTCCTGTTAGTAATGCCTTTTCATCACCAACAGACGCTTCCAAAAGACATTAATGGTGGCTTAGGGGAGAGACGCGTCTGTTCAAGTTTGAATAGAAACTTCTAGGTTTTCCAAAGTAAAAACAGAAAAAAAAAAAAACAACAACAGAGTCCTCCGTTGGGAGAGGCTACGCCCCCCCGGACCCCCGGATAGCGGCAAACAATCTTGAAAATATCCAACAGAGTCCTCCGTCCGACTAACGTGATGTCACCAGTTGACTGAGTCCAATCAACGTGCTATGATCGGTTGAGTGAGTCCAGTGAACTGAGTCTTTTTAAACCTGTCTTGATTGGGGTATACTCAAACTAATTGGGGTATACCCAATAAGACAAAATATGGTCATTATGAAGTAAAACCAAGCCACCCCTTAACCTTTTTTTTTTTTTCTAAATGGCTAATATGCCCTTGGTTAATTAACACTAAAATTCGGATTAGGTTAATTAATTGAGTTTAAATTAAAATTTTCAAATTATGAATTCAGTAGATTAACCTTTTGATCCGTCTTATGAGTTCGATTTCGATCCAAAAATTTTGGTTTTGAAAATGCATAAAGCCGGTAAGGTCGTGGTTTGAACAAGCTTCCGACCAAACATCCGCCGGAATAGTCAACTTTGAATAAGGTGCCGATCGCTCTTCCGCCGGCAGTGTCAACTTTGAATAAGTTGCCGACCAAATATCCGCCGGAATGGTCCTCGGATGAAGAACACGCCGACTATTTTGGGCAGCAATCTTGCGGTCGGCATGTAAATATTTCCTACCCTTCCGGCTATATTCATCTCGGCATGCAAAAAAAAATACAACCTTTCCGGCTGACATAATATGGAAGATGTAATTTACTTTATTCATTAAATTTTGGTTACTACATTGATTGAAACATAAAACCTAATCCTTGTCGACAGAAAAACGAATGCACTTAGCATGTGCATCAAGCCTTTGAACCCCTAGGAGACCCTAGTAGACGAGTTATAGTCTCGTGAGGGTTTACATAGAGGTCTACCCACAAAACCTATACAAAAACTTCTAAAGCCATCAATCTTCCTCCTCCGAAGACGATACACCCTCCATCATCTCCGGGGCATACTCCGGGATTTTGGATTCCATGAATTGATAGCTTGCATCGAATGCGAATGCTTCCCCCCTTTTCCTCCAAGTAGCGCGCTTTCACGATTTCGTGATACAAAAACACAAAAACAAACTTACATTTGTTAGTGGTGTTTCATTGGAAGATCAAACAACATGGATCACGTAAAATAAAACACAAACATACTTACAAATTGTTCAATGGACAAGGTGAAGTGGGGAGCGTTGAAAATTGGTTTTTGGATAGCTAAATAAGCAAGTATCGCATTTTCGATGACTAGGTGCCTATCGTGCACTTTTTGAGCACTTCTTGAGTTAGGATTCCCACACTCTTGGATAAAAGTGTTGTGAACCCTAGCCCAAAAGGTTGTGGAATCCACCCTTACGTAGGACTGCCTTCGAACTCTAGTCTCCGCATACCAAGCTTTGGTGATTGCCAAATCTTCATTAGAATCAAATGAAGCCATTTCTTGTGTGTAGAGAGCTATTGGGTGACTTAGATGGAGTGTGTGATGATAAGAGCTTTGGAGAATATATGCAAATAGTTGTGTGTTGTTTTGTGGAGATAAGTAGTGCATTTATAGGATGGTGCCCAAATTTGGCCGTTATAGTGTTCAAGTACAAGTGAATCAATGCAATTGTACTTGCAAGAATTTGAATTTTGAACCCGCCGGCGGGGTCGTAAATTTGCTACAATGCCGGCGTCGCAAAATGGCCGGAATTGTATGGGTTCATTAGCATGCCGGCCAAAATACCTCCGGCATTTTCTTGTTTTGTTTCCCTCCCGACCTTACATGATTTTAGGCATCAGAAGAATGTTTTTTTTTTTCAATATATGGCCAGCAGGGTCTCTATTTTCGTACCCTTCCGGCTACAAAAACGCCGGCTTAGTAGGAATCGTATTACCTTGCCGGCCCTGGTAACTACACAATTTTTTGTTGACAGGGCCGGCACTTTGGCATTTCACAACCTTGCCGGCCCTAGGACAGCCGACAGGGTAGCTTAAAAAAAGCATGCCGGTAAGGTAATACGACACTATAGCTAAAAAAACCATTCATTCAACAACTAGAAATCCAACATTTTTTGTCCAAAATACGAAACATGTCCCATAAACCGTAAAAAAACATTTTTCCACACCATTAACTTAAACATTTTTCCACCACAACATAAAGAAATGAACTAGGAAAGCATTCATTGGCCACGACCACGACGACCACGACCCCGTTTTGGAACACTACCTTCACCACCACGACCCGCTTTGCTACCTTCACCACCGGGACCACTGCTGCTTGCTACCTTCACCACCACGAGCACTACGAGTCCTCTTTTTATCAGCCTTTATCTTGGCTTGTGCATCCTTAATAGCTTTTTCTTCCGCCTTTACTTGACTGAAGTTGCTTGAACAATAGTTTGGGCATCCTCATTGTCAACATTGCAAGCATAGTCAATGTGCTTGCTTTGCACATGTTCTCCTCTATCTTTCGTGTAACACAACACCCTCACAAAGGTCTTCAACTGATCCTTCTATATTCAATTAAACAACAAACAATTAATAGAATGATTCGGTAATGCAATCAATCTTAAAATAGTAAGAGCAACTCTAAAATACTTACAAATATCTTAAGAAATGTTGCTAGGTCTTTCGATTCCATCTTCTTCTTACGAGCCAGTTCTTCAGTAGTCATTGGCCTAATCACAGTAGGACGAGCCTAACCCAAGTACCACGCCATGTATTTCTCAGTAGCTTCATGACCGGTGGTCACCTCGTCCAAAAGACTCACATCGATTTGACCGTGATGCCTATCAGCCCAATGTTCTTGAGTTGGTCCTGGAAGGTAAGAGACGTTCATACCTTTTTGGGAGGTGGTGCAATCACTCATAACCACAGTAAAGGCCGGATTTGCTGCATCGAAATGAGGTTCTTCTTGGACGTAACCCAATTGTCGCATTACCCGATGTGGATCGTACATTTAAAATCCTTCAAACACAGTCATCAAGGGTCCATAGTATAATTCAACAACTTCATTTCTCCTTGGGATTAAACCTTGATTTCTATCCTCTCGATACGGATCAAATATCACCTCTTCCGCAGTCAAATTGTCGATGGCGGCTCGGAGTTTCATAAGATTTTGCGGCATTTCCTTATCCTGAGTACCCTTAAAACTGTACCTTTGCGCTCTTGGAAAGGGAAGAGTTCATATATCCAAACCTATGCAAAAAGAAAAAAAAGTTTAGTAAGAACCTTATCTGATGAGAATTTTGCGAATATAAATGTTTTAGACAATAAAATTACCTGGAAGAGACATGTGTTTCCGTTAACTTGCTTAGTGAGTGCCCTAGAAGATTTTGTCAACTCATTGTTCAAGAAGGCGACCACCGTAGTACCCCAAGAATACCCACACATCTCATGTAAGGGATCCAATAGTTGCAAGTAAATGGGCCTCGACTTGGTTTCGGAAGCTGTCGGGGAAGATACATCTGCCCAGGGTGTATAGCAAATAAGCGGCCGCGGTAGCATTGATTCGCACCGGGTGCACCATTCCTTCCCTAACAAGGATTTCCTGAGTCTTCCATAATCCGTCCCTCAACTTTTTCACATTAAACTTCTTGGTTAGTCGACCATCCTTATTTTCAAGAACATCATCCGTCTGAACCTGACTCCAACCGAACAATTTCTTGCTCAATTCGTAAATCTTCTCGAAAGAAATGGCATTATCGAATCCCTCGGTGACTGCTTTTCCATCAACCTCGAGGCCTAGAATTTGTTGAGCATCATCGGGAGTTATCGCCATCTCACCGAATGGGAATAACATAGTATTAGTCTCTCCGTAGAACCGCTCACAGAATGCAGAGATGGTAACTTTATCATGATTAATATTCGAACTTTCCACCGCAGGCAACAACCCGGAGTTCCTCACAATCACTTTCAACTCCTCACATTCCAAGTCAAGATTCCAAGTATGCATCACTGAACACGAAGCTTGGCGCCTCATGAGACGGATGGCATGCTTGTGATCCTAAATACCAAAAAAAAAGAAAATGAAAAGAAATACAAACACTTGAGGCAAATTTAATTAAGATAGTTACACACTTGAATAAATAACAAAGACGGATTAAGATTACTTACGATAGTATTATGGACCGTACATGCCCATGAGTGTTTGTATCCAAAAAGAACAGCTCCACCATCCTGGGGTCCCTTTTGGAGGCTCACCTTCTTTCAAAGTGCAACCATCAAGTGTTTGGGAGGCATGTGAGAATCAGCTAGGTTTAGTGATCACCCTCTTCTTCGTTCCGGTTGAAGTTGAATCCAAGCTTCGGTGGCTTGAACAATAGCTACGCTTTGTTCTCCTTCTCCATCTCCATCTCCTTCTTCTTCTTGTTCCTCTTCCTCTTCAACAATTTCATCTTCGATGATATTCTTACCTTTATCTCCATTACCATCATCATCATCACCATCATCATTACCTCCTCCGACCTCGGGCATGTCTTGATCACCATCATCATCATCATCATTGTTACCTCCTCCAAAGATCCGGATTAGTTTCATCAACATCATCATCATCACCTCTTCTACCGAGATGGAATTGATTGGTCTTCATCTGGAGTCTCGTCTGAATCATTGGGTTCAGATAGTGGTTCTAAAAGTGGAAGGTTGGTTGGAATCCCAGTCTTTGACAGAGGACGTTCTGGTTCGATTCACCTTAGCCTCATTGTTTTTTCAAAGTTAATTTATCCTTTTACAACCCTTGTAAACATTGTGAATATTGATCAGAAAAAAAAAAAACACAAATCTACCAATATTGTGAAGCTGGAAGGGTGGTTGATGAATTGTGTGAACATATAGTATGCCTGGGTTCGAATCTTTACAATAACATTTTTCAAAATCATTTTTTTTTATCTTCAACAACCCTTATGCGTGTTGTTATACATTTATTCACTACCTTTAAGATATAAGTTGTAAAGTCTAAGGTGGTCACTTCTCTCTGCAACCCTTTTCACAAAAAATGTTGTGGTTTTTCATTCTCGTCACAACTCTTTGGACCTCTTTGGTCCTAAGAGTTGGACGTTTTTTACTTTGACAACTTTTTCATTGGAAAAAGTTGTAAAACATATTATCTTTTACAACTTTAAAATTACGAGTTGTCAATCTACAGTTGTAGATTACTATTTTTCCCGTAGTGGCGGTTAGTAGAGGTATGACACCATGCCAATATGCTAGAATGAGGATGGCCGAATAACTTGTGAACAAGAGGAGCTTTTATGAGCAATTGGTTGGTGTAGGTGAGGGGTTTGATGATATGCATGCTCAAGTATTGGGGCCCGAGCAACAGATGAACTTTCATCCTTCTGAATATTGGATGAGAATGCTGCTTTGTGGGTATCTAGTGGCGGATACATTTAGATGTGTTGTTCATTATTTTACCCCCACCTTAGAAGTAACATTTACCCCAAAGTGGCAAAAATGGGAAGGATCCCTTAATAAGAGAAGAGTTGTTTTGGCGTTCGTGAACGGTAATCATTTCGTTATTCTAAAACTCAAAGAAAATTGTCCATTGCCACCTATCTGTGGGATGATTAAAAACAAGGGTCTAGATCCCAATATCTGGAAGGAATGGATGGCATCGTATGAGGAGAATCACCAATTTTGGGATGCGTTAGCGAGGAGAAGATGCAACCGAGTACGTGTGGAGGCGACGATGAGCAATTTGGATTTATGTGGTTCAGTAGTACGCAACGTTTTGTTTTTTTGGAAGTCCGAATTGTAAACATTAAATCATATTTTGATGCCCATGCCGGCATAGTTGTGTTTTATAGTTTAAGAATCTGCACAACATCATATGGGGTTATCGTTATCTCCCCAAACGGCATATGGAAGGTGTCGATCTCAGGATAAAGTCTCTCCACAAACACCGATATATCCACCCGGTCATGTTCCAGCATTGAGTTCTCCGCAGCATCAGCCAACCCTGAATTTGCAATAATGGTCTTGAACCTTTCACATTCATCCTTCAAAGGCCAATCTTGCATTTTTGTTGGTGCGGCGGTCGCTTTGAGTAAACGAACAACATCAGAATGATACTATTAAACACATGACAAGTTAAAAAATAAAATTAGAATAACCTAAAACTATAACCCTTAAAAGTATTACGAAGAAAAACATAATGGTTTAATAAAATGGATACGATCATTACCTCAGTTTCATATATTTCTCTGGCCCAGGATTCTTTGTATCCAAATAACAATTCTCCTTCATCCTCCGGCGGCCCAAGGATTACACATTTTGGAATATCCTTCACCTTCAGTTCATCTGGGACAAGGTGTTTAGCTTTCTTTCGAGGAGGATTTTTCTTTTCGGCTTCTCCTTCTTCTGGAGCACCACTAGGTTGTCCTACTTCTTCGGGTGCTTCTAGTTTAATTTCTGGTTGTGATGGTGGAGCACTTGGTTGAACACCTTCTTGGATTGGTTGTGATTGAGAGGCACTTGGTTGAACACCTTCTTGAACCGGTTCTGATTGAGGGGCACTAGGTTGAACAACTTCTTGGCTTGCTTGTTGAGTTCCAAGTTGAGCACTTGAAGCGGCTTTAGCAGTCCTAGCTCTCCTTGCACTAGCTGTCAGGTTCTGATGCCTATTCTTCCTTGCACTAGCTGAGACAATTGCATCTTCGATTTTTTTACCTTGCCTATCCCTAAACAACAAAAGAAAGTACAACAGGTTATTAAACTATATAATCGGAAGTTAATGTAAAACCAACGCTCCCTAATATACATATTCGGTTGGTTGAGTAAATATCAGTTCACCTAAAGCTATCGAATATGTATAATCGGAACACAGTAAAATTTTTGGTGTTCGAATATGTTTATCTACACACAATAATCGGAAGCTAAATTTCGACATAACCCTCCGAATACCAATAATCGAAAGTCATAAAAAGTCCACCCTTCCGAATGCATAACAATCGGAAGCCTCACAAAACTAATTTCTACCGAATATGCATCACTTTGTGTCCAAAAATTACTCAAGTGGTTCAGCCTAAACAATCAAAAGGAAATTACAAAATATATCACCCGATTATTGCGTCTCTAATACTTGTTCTTCCCTAGTATATTCGAAAAGCAAAAACACAATTAACTTTTGATTCTGATCGATTAGGCCTCAGTAATGATAAATATTCTATAATCGTTAGGCAACCTAAATATTTACCACCCGAATATGACAAATATTCTTATGAAATGAAGAATTCGACCACAATCGGAAGTTTAAAACAATAACTAAACTACCGAATCTGGGTAATAACCGAAAACCCTAAAAAAAAAAATGGATTCATCGAATTGAAGCAATATAAACCAAATTAATGGTAGAATCTTACCTAATCGGCGCCATTTCAAGTTGCCTAAGAGTTTGGCTATCAGTATCGCCTACATCAGGGACTTCATCATCTTCGTTTTCTTCGTGTTCGTGAGTTAAAACCTCTTTATTACGGACGTGCAATCCAATATTCGGATCCTCACCGCGCACTACGTTTTTGGTTCGAGCTTTCTTGCGTTCCTTTTCTTTCATCTTTATAGAGAATAATCGACGATGATTCGATTCGACGATGAACGATGTATAGCGAGGAGAGGGGGGAGTTTTCCTCTCTACAATCGGAAGGAAAGAGGAGAAGAGGAGTTCAAGTTGAAGTTGAAAAGAAAATGAAATGAAATGAATTTAGGTTGAGATTAGTTTTATCTGTCAAACGGTTATTAATCGGTAGGTAATACCACCTTATTAGCTACCGATTGTTGAGTTGCCCAAAATCGGTAGAGGGGGTTACTTATAACCTACAAATTATACAAGTGCCCCAAATTTTATTTTTGTAGAAATGTCATTTTTTTCGAATTTGGGAAATAGAATAATCGGTAGTTAATATGACTTCCGATTATAAAGTTGCCCAAAATTTCTTCCTTGACGAAATCACCAATTTTTGGAATTTAAGAGCTACTATAATCGGTAGTCTCGTGAGGTTGTTTTTCCTACCGATTGTTATAGAAGCCAGATGCGCGCTAGGCACAAAATCGATATTAATCGGTAGTATAATATAGTTACTAAGCTTCCGATTGCTTTATAATAATCGGGCACAAAATAGCTTCCGATTATGTAAGGGCATTAACGCATTCTCCACGTTTTTGGACACCCCTTAACGGTGTATATGGGTTGGAAATAAAAAAGTCGCCCCTAATTCTTTTGGGATCTCCCCAAAAATGCCAGGTTTTATAGGGGTTATACTATTTCTAACTACCAAAAGAAAGGAAAAAAAAAAAGAAAAACATCCGTAATGGCAGTTGTTTGCCACCCTTGCCAAATATAGGAAAAATTTAATGCAGAGAGGTTATGTTTCAACTCAATGCAGTGCTTGCCGCGAACTCAATGCGGCAGCTTATTATTGTATGGTGCAAAGAGGTTATGTATTTTCTATCTCATCAAAATTCTTTTAGCCTTTCCAGTTGCTCCTTAATTGTTTGTTGAAATGTCTTGTCTTTGGGGATCTTTTTATTCACATCTTTCTTGTACTAGCAGATGGTGGTGTCCAAATCATAAACTAAGTTTTATTTCCGGATCATGCTTATATGTTTAACCATGTCTACCGCAAATGACGACACATCTCCAATACTGCTTCCTTCTAATTACAAGAGTTGTATTTTAAGACTTATCCTTCCAAAGTCAATGCAAGGGGATGACTTTCATTTTTATATAATAAAAGAAAATCTCACTTTCATATTCGAATCATCGACTGCATTCCTCTGCAACTTCTACCAAGATTTTTATAAGGTAATGTATGCTTTCTTGGAAGGTTAAAAGCTTTTGACTTTTAAGATTGGAAATCAACTGAATCTAATTTCTTTTTGTTTCTTGGAAAAATATTCCAGGCAACTTTTCATGGGCAAAAAGGAAAGAATCCCATGGAGGAGGTAGATGTAGAGACGAGAGGTAGCATTGCCTTCTTTTCAACGTATCGACCACCGAATAGCATCATTGTTTGCTGATATATATGTTCTGCATTCAGCTTACTCCGAATAGCATCTTCTCGCCAGTTTGGATATTTCCAGTGCTAAACCCAATCAGTTTGGATATTTTGATATTCACCATCTTCGGGGTACACGAAGGAAACTGCAACAAGGAAGCTTTCAGTGAATAAAAATAAAAAAACTGCAACTGGAAACAATGTGCAACTTGATAACTAGAAGTATCTGTTATACTCGTTGAATTCTGTGAAATTGAGACGACCATTGGTATCTATGTCTGCGATGATAAATTTTTCGTTTCAACACCCTGGTTTGTCGTGCATTTCATTGTTCATATATGTTTTACACCCTGTTTTTATGCATAAATCTCTGGCTCTCCCTTGCAACCATGCATTTGCATACTGAAAACATATTTTCAGCAGAAGTGGAAACTAAAGTAACAACATATCCATATACAGAGCTAACACAAAAAAATCTAACCTCTAAATATTCACTACCAGCAAGAGACATTGCACGATGAAAGTCTCATTTAGCTGACTGATCATGATCGACCCAGTCCATATTAATCCTTCAACCTTTTGCAGAAAGACCTGTGTTATTCACATATCTTGGAGGAAGATCTGTATCATCAATTGCCTCTTTTAGCTGACTGATCATGATCGACCCAGTCCAGATTAATCCTTCAACCTCTTGCAGAAAGATCTGTGTTATTCACATATCTTGGAGGAAGATCTGTATCATCAATATCATCAATTGCCTGTCACAAGAACAGAGCAACGAAACTTCAATAACTAGTCTTGTCTGAAACACCTCACAAACGAATCTATCTTGTTCAAAATATTTCACATTTAACATAATTCTAAAGTACACACATATATTTTACCTCCATAAACCCCTAATACTAACTAGAAACTAACGCATACATAAGCTTATGGGATATATGTCCACCATCTTGTAATTTTTATCACATGTGCATAACAATGTACACCTGTATTAAAAAGTGCACAACAATGTACACTTTTTTTACAGGTGCGCTATTATATACACATGTAATGTCTATCATATGTATACAACAATGTACACTTATATTATAAGTGTACTAATATGTACACATGTAGTTTCTGTCATGACCAACACTCGGCGACTCATAGCATCACTGATACGACATCCAAGAAATGAAAAAACATTGTTCACTAAAATATGTTTAAGAGTATTAGAGTGGGCTACTATGCACATATATAATTTCTGATACATGTGTACAACAATATACACATATATCATATGTGTACCAATACGTACACATCTAATTTCTATCATAACCAACAGTCAATTACTCTTCAATAGCAGTTGAGCACTAATCCAGCTATACATGATTTGCTAAACCAATTCAAATGGCCCTTTATTTTGTTGTTAACACATACAAATCTTAGGTACATGATTAGAATGTCATGTGATATTCGTCACAGTGGGAAATCCCAATTTGAGATCAACTCACTAAAAGCAGACCCTTAGCAGCTTCAGCAAGGTTAGTATCAGATAACGTCTTATGGGGAGACCAATGTGGATATTCATCTCAATTCATTAGCTTGCTTACCCTTGGCCATTGATATTCAATTCATTAGCTTGCTTACCCCTGGCCATTGATATTCATTTGGAGTTTCCAGCAAGCAACCTAGTATGTACGGAAAAGATCAGTCAGTTTAACAACCACTTTTGGTAGTACTATAAGTTAGTTACCTTCATTGATCCATGCTTAGGAAAATTTTTGGAGTTTAAAGACCTTAACTAAGAGCACTACTAAACAGTAGACAGTAGTTATAGGTTGGTTATGCAACTTAAGCTAACACTTCCACTCCTTGGTCAATTTTAATCACTAACTCAACCTTTATACAATACTCAAAAATCTATGGCATGAACAAAAAGATAAGACCTCATTCAAATCTTGGGGGAGACCGATGTTTAGTTGGTTAAAACTCAGAAATACTTTAATATAAATATGTAAAATGTCATATATTTGTATATAAATGAAGAACTATTTAATAAGGATATTTTTACTTAATTTCCCCGTAAGTCACTACCCAGGCATCTTCACAAGGATTTAATTGTACCATGGCCTTGATGTCTGCATTCCAATCAACAAAACACCACACATAAGAAGTTGAATGATTAACATGTCTTTGCGGTACAAATGCATATTCAGGAATGTAATGGCAATCAATATACACACAACAGCGTGTACCCGTTACATTCTTGGGTTATATAACTAACAAATGATGCTTCACAAGAATGCATCATGAGATGTACAACTATGTGCACACTAAAAATCAACATGTGTACAATTATGTAAACGTTAAGAAAAAAGGTGTACAACTATGTGCACACTAAATATCAACATGTGTACAATTACGTACACCTTAAAAATTAACATATATACAACTATGTGCAAATTAACAATTCATCAACAAATATGCACAAACTGGTTTCCACTGACTCCTTCATTCAAATTATGAAAATTACGTTCCAAAATCTACTAAGAAAGACGATGATTACATCTCGAGTTGTGAATTAAGAAATGCATATTAAATGGAATCAACAATTTCTTTTTTTAAGACGATGATCGCATCCCATCCATCATTTTGTCAATGTGATTAGCATTAGCACCAAATGAATTAACAAGATCAACAAAGAATTTAAAAAACAAGGTTCAAAGAAAAATCATGAACAATGTACCCATCATATTGACAATTAACATGTGTGTATAATTGTGTACACATTACTATTTACTACCCAGCTTCTTTAAACATTCAAAAGGAAAGTTACATAATTATATATTACTGATTTTTTAAGTCCAAATCTAGCTTACTATTGTAGATCCTCCCAGGTCTAATGCCATCCTGAATTTGGAAACTAAGGTCCAAAATTTAATAGTATTGGGAAAATTTATGTTTTACTGCAATGTAAATAAGCATATTTTCACATAAGCATATCGATTATCTCAACAAATTGACAATCATTTTCAGTAACTAGATGTTACTATTGAATTCGTCTTATTGATCTCATACATGAGGATGATAAGAAAAATCCACAAAGTTGATGAGAACATAAGTTTGAACTTCCTTGTAATCCTAAACAACTACTGTCCAAGTAAATAACGTAACAAAGGTAGTAGATCGGTACAAAGAAAAAAAAATTAAAACCACTACCTGTTGATCCATTTACATCTCTTCCACGTAGGTCTTCTCCATAATAACATCTACATGATCATGAAGTCACTTCAACTAATCATCCAAACGCATAAATAAAAAACAAATCACAAAAAAAAATTGTTCATCAAATGGAAAAAAATTGTATACCGTTTTGTATTATTTTCTTTCAATAGATCCAAGTCCTACACATCCCTCGTCAATCCATTTCCAATATTCAAATAGTAAATGAAAAGATTATAACACAAAAACACAAAATAGAAAAGATCTTTGAACCAAAAACAGAAAAAGCATAAATTGGATTCAACAATTCGATCTTCAAATTAAATTCCAAAACAAAAACAAATTAGCAAATCGCATATCTATCTTCTAGATAACAGCTGAAAATCACTTAAAAACTTAAAATCAAATCCAAAACGGATCAAACCTAGAAAATCTAAGAAGAAATCAATCAAATAAACATAAAACGAAGGATCAAAACACTACCCTAAGAACGAATCTATACCGAAGAACAACAACTCCAAATCGCCTCTGCCTCTATCTCTCTCCAAAAAAAAAAGATCCAAAAAATAAACATGTAAACATGATAAGGGTAATTAGGGAAATATAAGAACTCGTATTTTTTGGGATCGGACGAAATTTGGACTAACTCGTCCAAATTTGGACGAAACTGTTCAACCGGGGGTTTTTTGGACTAACGAGTATTGGGCTTGGGAGGGGAGGACTGGAGCGTCCAAAGTCCAGGAAAAAAGGGATTAATCGTTAATTTCTACAAAAAAACAAAAACATCCGTAATGGCAGTTGTTTGCCACCCTTGCCAAATATAGGAAAAATTTAATGCAGAGAGGTTATGTTTCAACTCAATGCAGCGCTTGCTGCGAACTCAATGCGGCAGTTTTTTATTGTATGGTGCAAAGAGGTTATGTATTTTCTAACTCATCAAAATTCTTTTAGCCTTTCCAGTTGCTCCTTAATTGTTTGTTGAAATGTCTTGTCTTTGGGGGATCTTTTTCTTCACATCTTTCTTGTACTAGTAGATGGTGGTGTCCAAATCATAAACTAAGTTTTATTTCCGGATCATGCTTATATGTTTAACCATGTCTACCGCAAATGACGACACATCTCCAATAATGCTTCTTTCTATGGCCTCTTCTTATGCACATGCCAAAAAAAATGGTGTTTGGCATGCCAGGTGGCATGCCAAACCATTTGCGCCACTATGGAGAAACCGCTGAGCGATTGAATCCCTAGCGAGCGATAATCATAATATCTCCAGCGATAGAGTCTTTATCGATGGCTATATTGTCAATATCGCTCGATAAAAATAATAACGCTGGCGATACAATGGTTATCGCCAAGTAGTTATTCTGCAACGGCTAGTTCCCCCTATGGTTCCTATATATACGCCATTTTACCTCGACAGAAAACTCACACCTGCTTCTAAAGATATTACTCCTTTATTCTCAATTTTAAGCTTCACAATGTCGAGATCCAATGAAGAAAGGGATATTATTATGAATAGGTTCAGGTTACAGCAAGAAAGTTATCGTAGTTATCGTATGAGGTTGCAAGAAATTGACGAAGAGGAAGCTGAAGATGAGAAACTAATCGAAACTTTGATGCTTATACATACGGGTCAAATACCAAGAGTTCCATAGCCCAAAGAAGTATTATCAAGAAGATATACGTATCGAGGGAGGAATTTTACCATCAGAAGCTCATGCACGATTATTTTCTTCCCAATTGTGTGTACTCTGATCGAGATTTTCAAGGTCGATTCCGCATGCCTCGTCATCTGGTGAAAAAGATTATTGAAGAGATTTTTCGAGTGGAACCTCAATTCAATTATCAGTTTGATGCACTGAATATTAGAGGTCATAGTCCCGAACAAAAAGTTACTTCGGCTTTAAGGATTCTAGGTTATGGCACTCCAGCGGATGCGAATGATGAGTACCTTCGTATGGGTAAAACAACTTCTTACCTTCGAATGATGAGTACCACCGATACAATCTTGGGTAAAAAAAACATAATTACGACAAATACATTCATCTTCTATCATGGTGTATTTTGCACCACGGACTCGGTTCTTCTTACCTTTGCCTTGAGTTTGTGCTTGTGAATCCATTTTACAAGAAAATATAATTGTAGAGGAGTTGTGATAGTTTTAGATTTGAAAAAGATTGAGAAATTAAGAAATTCTAGAGAGATTTAGAATTTTTGGTGTGAGTTGATATGAGTTTGAAATCGGTATTTATAGAGGGGGAAATTGTAGCCATTAGATGATGATCTCGGTCAGCGATTATCATCTTTGCGAGCGATATCTTGATCATTGGCGATTGGAAGACCATCGAGCGGTTTGCTGACCATCGAGCGACCAAGACTCTATCGCTCGCTGGAGACTCTGTCGTGTATGCCTATATGCCAGGAAAAATATATTGGCATATGAGTTTGGCAGTTTGGTATACCTATAGTGGGTGCATATATGCCAAATACCATGTTTTGGCATGTGCATTGGAAGAGGCCTAATTACAAGAGTTGTATTTTAGGACTTATCCTTCCAAAGTCAATGCAAGGGGATGACTTTCATTTTTATATATAATAAAAGATAATCTCACTTTCATTCTCGAATCATGGACTGCATTCCTCTGCAACTTCTACCAAGATTTTTATAAGGTAATGTATCTTTCTTGGAAGGTTAAAAGCTTTTGACTTTTAAGATTGGAAATCAACTGAATCTAATTTCTTTCTGTTTCTTGGAAAAATATTTCAGGCAACTTTTCTCAGGCAAAAAGGGAAGAATCCCATGGAGGAGGTAGATGTAGAGACGAGAGGTAGCATTGCCTTCTTTTCAACGTATCGACCACCGAATATCATCATTGTTTGCTGATATATATATATGTTCTGCATTCAGCTTACTCCGAATAGCATCTTCTCGCCAGTTTGGAACCAAAACGATAGATTGGACACTCTGTATGTATGCCTAGGACCTTCTTTCAACCCTGATGCAACTGTAGAGATCTATGCTATCCGAAGAGTGTCTGCTGGAAGAAGGCAACTTCAACCACTCACAGATGGCGGCTTCAATAATTCCTCCCCATCCAGCAGTCCTGACGGTAATATATTGTATGAAATGGTTGGTCATATTAACATTGTATTGCCAATAAGTGTATTGATAGTCGAAAACTGTAACAGGAAAAAGAATAGTTTATCGGTCGACAAGAGATGGATACAAGAATCTATACATAATGGACGACGCTAAAGGGGCGGTTAAAGGAGTTGCACCCGAAAGGCTAACGAATGGGAATTGGACTGACACACAGTGCCAATGGTCTCCCAAAGGAAACTGGATAGTATTTTCGTCAAACCGTGACAAGCCTAAAGATGCACCAGAAAAAGACCATGGTCTTGATTCAGGATACTTTGCTGTGTATCTAGTGAATCCGAATGATCCGACTGTCGTTGTAAGAGTTATAGCAAGTGGAAATGATTTAGGGGGGCATGTAAACCATCCATTCTTCAGTGCGGATTGACTTAGCATTGTTGTGACTTCAGATCTTGCTGCAGTGTCTATTGATCCAATATCGTTGCCAATTTTTGTCCACTCAGCCAGACCTTATGGAGATATCTTCACAGTCGACATTGACCCACATGACATACAGAAGAAAGAAGATTTGAAGATGTATAACCGCCTCACACACAGTACATATGAGAATTCTACGGGTACTTGGACCGGTTCTTCACCTGGGGCCACAAGAGCAGCACGAAAACTTCTTCAAAGGGAAGATTTCACAAAGGCAGTCCCTTGCTGGTGGAGACGAAAGTTGGCAAATGACTGGCCACCTCGTCGTTCCAAATGGATGTAATTGATTGCCATTGTGTTCTTTATCTGTTTTTTATCAACTTTTTTTGTTCTCATCTTCTATTTTCTCTTTTCATCCCATCTGGCTATGATTGTTATCATTTGATATTCCAAATGCTTATGTCCTATGTACACGCACCAATGATATGTACATACGGTCTATTTTGAAGTGAATACAACCGTTTGTATATGTTCTGGTCTATATTGGAGCCAAATAATACCGAATTTCATCTCAAGTTTTGAACTTGTAACTGAACTTTGTTCCAATTTTCTTGGTCACCAGGATGGGTGTAAGGGCATCAAGGTCTTGTGGAAGTAGCAACCACTCAAGGACCCCTATCGGTCTTTAGGGTGTTGAAAATACACAAAATTGGTAAAAAAGACCAAAATCAACATTTCCTGGGTGAAAAGGACAGTTAGATTTTGATACTGTTTAAATGGACAAAAATGTAAAAATAGTCAGGATGTAAACAGTTTCATCCTGCCCATTTTCAAATATTTTTTCTTATTTTTAATTTACAGGGATGCATCCCGGTTTTCATCTTTCCTATTTTTAAGTTTAAGTCAGGATGAATCCAGTTTCATCCTTGCTATTTTTTTGTGTCCATTTCACCCATAATAATTTTTACTCGTCCATTTAAACCGTGTTTTAAAAATATTTGGACAAATGACCCATTTTCCGTTGAAAATATTGAAGATCTATTAAGAGATACTGTAAGAGTGATTTCAGTTTGTAAGCTCTCTTTTTGGTTGTTTATTACCTATTTTGGTTAGTTGAAGGGGTTTTCTAAAAGAGCTAGAGAAAATATAGTTGTTAGGTTAGAGTTTGTTTCACTGACGTACAAATCATTCACAGTTACTAAAAGATTAATAGCGAAAGCAGAAAATAGCAACAGTGCCAGAAGGGGCAAGTGCTATGATAATGCCAGTTTAGACGGGAATAAGACTACTGATTCCGTCAATAAACACAAGGCTGAATCAGAATTTTAATATGAAGGAATGATCGATTTCATGGCTAAAGACCCACTTTAAAGACATATATACAAGTTGCACTACGAATCGTAATAGGTAAAAAATATATCACTATAAAGCACAAGACAAGGTCATGAACGATACTATCAACAATTGCATTTCAGCATTTCAACAATGTAAACAAATCAACAAAAAGAAATTTTAGATTTCTAATATGGAAAGAGGCACAAAAGGCAATCAAAATCGGAAGAAAGATTAACATCTGAAACGCATTCAAGAACCAA
Source organism: Papaver armeniacum (assembly GCA_023531295.1). Classification (NCBI taxonomy): domain Eukaryota; kingdom Viridiplantae; phylum Streptophyta; class Magnoliopsida; order Ranunculales; family Papaveraceae; genus Papaver; species Papaver armeniacum. The sequence continues at coordinate 400,194 of JAJJWW010010053.1, forward strand.
GATGCCATGAATGTGTCAGATGGCACAAAGATGGTTCACTGTACTATTAACATCCACGAGAAAACATTTGCTTTGGGGGGGCGTGTGTAAGTTGATGCTCATGAATTTGGCAATGAAAATGTTTATAAGACAACCTCAAACCCTCTTATCCTGATTGATTTATCATTTCTATGTTTCTGTCTCATCAAATAAACCAGTACAGTTTCCTAGCCAACCTCAAGGTCTGAAAATAACAAGCCTAAGATCATTTATGTGTCAAACAAGATACTTGGAAAGAAAAAAGGAAGATGATGTTGTCCAATATGATTCACTGGAAAAAGCATAAGCTAATATAACAGAAACTAATTTGTCTAAAAGATTACTACTTGCTATAAGTATGAATAAAAAGATAAATACATAATCAGTAATCTTACTGATGATTCCGGGACCTCCTTCGGGCGTCTAACTTTGAGAATAGATCCAGGGAAGAGCCTACCATCAACACTGAGGGTCCTTGCAGCATCTTATGGTGTATGAAAGTCTACAAGAGCTTCCCCGTTATCTTTATTCATCTAAACTTACACACACACCCTAAGCATAGTTGTGTCCCCTTTATCTCCATTTCTTATATCTTTGTTAGATTCAACCTTCAGATCGTCTCTTGATATCTCCTCGCTTCCAATTCTGCAATGACTAGATTTTTCATTTTTATCCACTTTACCTTTAATTTCTGTTACTTTGTTAAGCTCATTTTTTAAGTTATTTATTAATCTCTCCACATTTCTGGTTCAGTGATGAGTATGTTTTTCCTTCTTATCCCCTTCAACTCTACTTTTCACATCTTTCTTAGTTTTAATTTCCAATCCAGTCCTCGTGTCTTCATTTCTATTACTGAAATGACTGCCTACTTCACACCTGTCCCCTTTGTTTAGTTTCTCCAGTAAGTAGCTTTCAGTATAAAATTTTTTCATTATTTTTCCTTATTAATTGGCCCTCCTCCACAAACTGTTCCCTTATGGAACTTGTCTTCTCATTTTCATCTGAAGCTTTAGTCTTGATTTCTTCATAAGCTTCACTGAGTTCAGCATGATTTCAAACTGTTACATCATTGTCCTGCACTGAAATTTTTTCGGACTGTTCAGCTTCCCCTTTGACCTCTCTGAACATGATTTATTGTTTTTCTTCTCAGCATATCGTCTCCTCAAATGTGCAAGGTCCTGTTCAGGCTGATGTTCCCTCACTGCCATTGTCATACTTTTCTTGTTTCCGACTCATTCTAACCATACTTCTCGAACCTTGACATTCTTATTGTTGCCAGAAAACGATATTTGAGAAAACTGACCAGCCAACCTAAAGGCGATCAGCAAACACCTCTCCGAAGGAAACACTTCTATGTGGTTATTCCTTTCCAAAATTCAGTATCTCAGGTATATTGCCAATCAAGTCCCTGTCCATCCAAACAATTAAATGGTTAAAACTAATACAACGTTTTTGATGATTCTGGTATGTTAAATTTGTGGAAAAGAAAATTATACACATTAATACTGTCATACACGTAATGATATCACAGAGTATCATGAAATCTAACAAGAAAAACCAAGTAGACAATAAAGCACAAGATAACAAATTGTCTGGAGATAACAGGCAAGCACTACTCATAGCTTTGTTTTATATAAAAGTAAAAAGAATTACACAGAGATATAGATAGTTAGCTGAGCTTTATCTTGGTCTTACCATTTAAACTAAAAGTTTAAAACACAATGTCAAACGCACAACTGAGATGGCCTTATTCCCATTTAACGATATCATTTAGAGCCCTTATCTATGCTAAGAACTTAGATGACAGTTCATTAGGTCACCTGAATCCAATTATGACCAAAAGCTTCTCGTTATACACATTTTCTCTATTTTTCTCTATTTTATGCTACTCCACGACTCAGATAACAGTTCATTGCCCTCTCTACAGTTAACCCAATAAAACAGAAACCCGCATTAAAACTAGCTGTAAACATGAACTTATTCAAACTGAACATCTGACTCCGTATCCAAATGAACATAACAAGCCTCCAAATTCAAAGACTGAGATCATCTCTTCCTTGAGCTTTAAAATCCAACTCCAAGGTCATTAACACAGGCCTTTAATCAACTTCTCTACTTAAATAGTAAAAATCAACAAGTCACATTAAGCAAACATCGTAAATACATACAAGACTTTCTTTCAGACTTCAAATTTTAAGCCTTCAATTAACTACAAAGTAAGATAAGCAAAGGCGAATCAACCAATGCAGGCATTAGATAGGATTCTCATTTTACCACTTAATCAAACAGATTGTACGCATAAGCTCATATACATGCATCAAACTACTCATGTTACCAGTTGTGAAACTTACACAGTTTTCAGAATTGGGAGTTGTGACAGCATCTAAGATATAAGACCAACCAGTTACTATTTTTTTTTATCAACCCTGAGGGAAGGTCAACGAATGTTGACTTTGGGGCAGCAACACAACAGGGGCAGCAAATTTTAGTTTTTGGTGTATGGTGGTCTGTGTTAAAATAAATATATGTAGGTTTAAATCATAATTACAAAATACAAAAGGACATATTTCTAATAGATACGGGGGCATATTGTAAAATTCAGTTACTTTAAGGGCTTATTGCTAGTTATATAACAAGTGTCGTATACAGAGAATCAAAGACCAATTATCTTTTATCGGACTGTTAACTTCATCTCCTTCCTTCTGGTTCTTAGTTCTTTCTCTAAACCGGTTCTACTTGATCCACCATCTCCACGGTAAGCAAAATCAACCCCCAATTGAATCATGAGAATATATTTCATTTATATATGCTCCTGATTACTTTCTTTGTATGGAAGGGGGCAACATTTTTTGGTTTGCTTTGGGGCAGCAAAAAGTCAGGGCCGGCCCTGATCTCCTTTGCAAAGGCATGCATGTAAGTTTAACAGATATTAAAACAAGTTCAATTGGTGCAAAACATTTCAAGACCCATCAACATTGTGACAAATCTTAAAATGTAAAGTAGCAGTTGTTAGACTTAATGTTGGTTTAGCAACAATTCATGTTTAGCTTAAGGTAATTCCTGACTAGTTTATGATAATCATGTTTAGTGTAATGTAGATTATGGTATGGTTATTGCTTTAATCATTTATGTAATCTTGTTTATGGTTAAACTAATCTAGCTTGAGCTGTCCTATGTGTTGTCCATTGAAGCCATGAGGTGTCCTCCAACTCATGATGGAAAGGTTGGAGTGACATGTGGCTAGCATGACAAGGACTCACTTCTAGCCTCATTTGTTTTAAAAATAAAAAATTTGTTTTCATCCATTATGAAGGAGGTGAGGAAATAGAAGTTGATAACATGTCATGCATTTCCTTTATGATGTGACCGTTTTTCTATTTCTTCTTCTAATCTGATTAGCATGAACTATTTGTTCTTGTGGTGGTGTATAAGCAGCTTATGAACTGAAGTATGCTTGTATACGTGATGTTTTTGTTGCAGAACATGTTATGACTAGAGTTATTCTTAATTTCAGCTAATGGGTACTTTATAATCATGTTTATGCATAAAGTTTCTTGATTAAGGAGCTGAAATTCCAATAGCAGCAACCACCTATTATTAATAACTCCAAGAACTGAAATTGGCACCTCAATAATACCTAATAAAAAGTAAAATACATAAATAGATTTAGAATTTAACAATATTCGAAAAACACCCAATTCAGATAAACAATTTCTATCACAAAAGGTAACTAGTACTAGATAACTGCTGCAACAGTGGTGGCCGACAAATAGATGATCGCATTGCAGTGGAAGAGAGATAACAAAAACGATTGACATCAGATAAAATATCAGACTCAAAAATTGCTTAAAATATACTCCATACTAAAAAGCAGGTCACCTAATAGGGGGATGGAGGTAGTATAATTTTGGAGGTAGTATAATTTTGGAAGCTTTAAGGAAAAAAGCTTTCTACATTTTCAGACACATGTAAAAAAATTCCTATGTTTATTTCGCTTATTAATTCGACATGTAAACTCGATATGCATCTAGTAGAATTTTGCATGATTTATAAATGAGCATACCACTATTAAAGGGGTTGAAAAGGAGGGAATGGTCAAGATGGCCGTTGTGTTAACTAATCAAGAACATCTCCAAGCAAAGAATTCTCTGAAGTGTTATAAGTTCTTCGTTCTTTGCAAATGATCAGTTATCCCTTACAACTGATTGAAATCCAAATAACCCCATACAATACTTTACGGAAGAATTTCTGCTTGAATCTTCTTGGTCGTATCTATCAACTATCGATTATCCCCCACCATTTGAGAACCTCGTTATCTTCAACTTCACCATTAAACAATTCAACTAATGAACCACCTCCCACCTCACCAGAGAGCCAATGCATGGCCGCCCCATCAAAGACAAAAACAATCATCACCAACAACATGCGCAGCTGCAGAATCTGCAAAAACACCACAGATACCAACAATCCATCAAGTTCCAAGGAAGGGTTACACAAACAAAGTCCATACCTTTCCAAAACCTTCATCTCTCTGTTATTCTCCAGAACCCACTACATCAAACCTCTCTTCATCTTCTTCCACTCATTCCTCTCCCCATCCGCTTCAGTTACCAAAAACCAAAGAAAAAAAAAACCAAAGTCTACTTTTCAGGAAAAATATGAGGTAGAGATTCTCATACAGAATCAAAACGAAAAAAGTAAATCTGCAAAAAGTAAAAGCCAAGAGGAAAAACTTCAATCATTCCAGGAGAATAAAGTTCACTGTTACAATCAAAAGCATCTCAAAGTCAGGGAAACTGCTCTTTTTCAACTCACTGAAAGAATGAAGACCCTCATGCATGATCATGAAGACAAAAGTATGGCTGTCATGGTACTTACGGGAAGTATATCTTTTTCATGCCTCAAACAAGCAGTTGGCAAACACTGGAGCCCAAACAAGATCACAAAATTTGAAACCTGGCCGAACACAGACAATAGAATCATACAGTGCACACTGGAACATGTTGCTGCAAAGGAAGAGCTTGTGGAAACAAAAACTTGGATTATGTCCAACCAGGTTGTCTTGATTGAAGACTGAAAGACCTACCTACAAAACCCTCTTGCTTGCTTTAAGACGGCTATGTTTTGGATACATCTACTGGGGCTACCAAGTTATTTAGGTGATGATAGCTCAGTTAGAGAACTCCTAAGCGACACTGGAGAAGTGATGGAGGTCGACTTGGATTACAGACCGGTAAAAGCAAAGGTAGAGATGCTTTTAACTGAACCTTTTATGCCTGGTATTCTTCTTGATAACACTGCAAAAAGTTGGGTTCAATTCGCATACGAACATCTACCAACATTGTGCTATAGATGTGGCCTTATTAGACATATTGAGGATGAATGTCCGGTATTCCTAAACAGACAACATTTTCTACAAGATCCCAACCGACCGCTTTTCCCATATCACAGACTCAACAGCAAGATGAGAGCAGCAAGACCAAGACCAACCTTCTCATACTTCTCAGCCAGACAATCATACAGGCCAGCGGGAGAATTATCTTCAAAGGGGAACACAAAAGAAGCAGTTACATCACCAACAACAAACACAGGGAGCTACCAACCTGAAACCCACCACCACCACCTGCAACATCAACCACAACCACCACCAGCACCATCACCACCAACACCAAAATCAGCCCATTTGAATCAACCAAAACAAACAATATCAAGACCGATCCCAACCCGGCTCAAACCATCACAAACTCATCAAGGTTTCAACTGGTCCCCACTTCCCAGTTATATACTTCATGGCTCAATTTCCTCTGACATCAACACTCAAAAAACATTCCTTGGCAACCCTGCAAATCTCATGCAGAAAGAAAGAATGATAACACTCTGCCAGACCTGCCACAGGGAAAAGATAATTATGCTTTTAGATTTGGACCTGGATCGGGTTTTAAGATTTTTGTGCTAGGCACTAAAGCTGGACCATACATGGTTTCGGGTTCGGGTTCAACTTCATGTCCGGGCTCGGGTGCCAATGCTGGAACAAATAATATAACAAACCCGTTAACATGAGGTCCGATCCATTTTGGTATGTGATACACACATCTGAAGACCCAAAAATTACAGACAGAAGCACAGTGGATAAGGGTAAGGGTAAGAAAGTGCAATCACCCCACCATCTGCAGCCGACAATGTCTCATCAATCTCAAGATAAGCCCCACCTACAAAAACCTTCTGCACCTGCCAGCCATATCCAGTACAACCAACTGCACAACCTTTTCAACCTCATCTATGCTCAGACTCTAGATAACGCACTTGATACTCAGCACACAATAGTCAGTATGCTCATTACAAAAGTGAACGGCATCCCCCATGTCAGAGTCACACATAACCAAGTACAAATGCCAGAATCTGCAGAAGAAGAGCAACCCCACCCACATTCTCATCCACACCCCCAACCCCAAGCACAACCATAACCAAACCCAAAGGTACAAACATATAAAATAAAAAAATGAAACCCAAGGAAGGGAGTATGTGACGGACCGGAAAATTACGCCTTTGGCGCGTTGCCCCGCAGGCCGTAATCTCCCCGGTGCGCCATGATGAAGCTACGATCCGGGCCTCAAAGCTAGGCAAATGCACGTCCATTTGCCCTTGCAAGCATGCTCATGGAGCATGACGCGACTAACTTAGCTTCCACACTGCGTTCAACTTACCCTTGTCCCAAAAGGGTTTACGGCCATAAGGCCAATGCCAATGCATTTTTCATGCATCTCTGGCTTTGCCTTTACATAGGGAATTCATCATTTGAATTCCCTAGCTAGCTGAGCATCCGTCATTATCCAGGTATAAGCCTTGGACTGCATAAGCCTTGGACTTTGGCGTAGGCCGCACCATCAAGCCCTTGCCATTTCCTAAGTTAGCTTTCTTACCAACTCTTTATAGCTTGATAGGAAGTATGAGCATCCACTTACTGGCATGCAACTAAGCCTCATCAAGTCTGGCCACAATCATCTCTTGCGTCGAGCTACCGAGCTTAGATGATATGAGGGGCCAACGGGCCGGACCGGCAATCTGCAACTCATTGCGGCTGCACGCGTACCCTTCCCTACTCTAAAGGGATCAAGCACAGACCGTAGTTCATCCACGAAGGGACAGAAAATTAAACCAAATCGTTTTGCAAGGTGTGGCCTAGCAAAAACGGTAATGGCTTTGGTTCGTATAGGCCATTCCGCCAAGATGCATAATGATTATGCATCATCGGGTCGCGCCGTGGCATAATGATGCCAACGCATCAAATGCCCTCTCCGCAAGGCTACGCAACTATAAATGAGTCTTAGGCATCATTTATACTCTTAAAACTAAGCTATGAAGCTTACTTGGTACATAGTCCGCATATGCACCTTCAACCAACTACCCCTCCCTATATATGTCTTAATGGAATTTCTACAAGTATGAAAAGGGGAGCATATTGACATGCTTCACTATTCATGGCCGTTGCCATGAATTTTAAGGAAGGACCGGCAATGATTGCCGAGTCTCCGTTCTATTGCACAATGATTGTGCACCACTCGTTCCGATCATCGCACAATGATTGTGCACCAATTGTTCCTGTCACATTGCACAATGATTACACACAACGATTGCGTACAATGATTGCGCACCACCCGGTCTTGACTGTTTCATTTGTGCACAAAGATTTGTTGTAAGATCGAGCCCACCTACCCAACTGGCCTAATGCATCATGATGATGCAACATTGGCCCTTGGCCAAATGCCAAACATAATGCGCCATTTTTGGCGCGGTATTAACCTTAAGCCAATCCACCTTTTCACGACTGCGGAAGCTTTGGATGAAGCTTCATCACAAGCAAATGGCGCATCTTTTAGCATGCGCCATGCTAAAAACACTGAGGTGTTACATTATCACACCCTTCAAAGAATTTCGTCCCCAGAAATTCAAAACCAAAGCTATTGTGGACAATCTCTTCGAGTTGGATTCCATGAGCAAAAGTCCCATACCCGATGCTCAGAAATCACGGGTTTCTTCAAGTTGTCATGAACAACAATTTAGACCTTCGAGCACATGTCCCATACCACCTGCCCGAGGATCCAAAAGTGCCCACAACTAAACCAAGAATCGCATGATTGGCCGGTGCCAAGAGGATATCTCGACAAGGTATCTGAATGCGCATCCCATACTACGCACTCAGAAGTCCCTAAGGTTCACAAGGTTGAAAGATGTCATCGAAATGACAAGGCAAAACTCAACGCAACACTGTGAGGACCAATTTCTAATGCCAGTGCAGTTGGATGCAAGCCACCGTCCCCGGCCGGATTTTGGGTTGCCACTCGTAAGTGGGATGCTAGCCGGGCTCGACAACGCACACCGTTGGACCGGTGCCAACGTGTGGGGATGATCATTCCCATTGTCTACCCACCGTCCCCAGACGGTCTTCCGGATGCTCGTAAGCGGGGTGCCACAGAGGCTGGCAAACTCACGCACTTATCCAAGCTCAACTCGATTTGCAAAGTGCGGCTCAGCGATTACAAACTCTCTCAGCGTTAAGTTGGCCTACTTTCCAACTTTAAGTTTCCATCAAGGAAAATACTCGCCAACGAGTCCACTCCGCACAAGTCCCTAGAGTTTTCTCGGAACTTGCTCGATACCATACGTGACGGCCCAGGAAAATTACGCCTTTGGCGCGTTGCCCCCAGCCGTAATCTCCCGGTGCGCCATGATGAAGCTACGATCCGGCCTCAAAGCTAGGCAAATGCACGTCCATTTGCCCTTGCAAGCATGCTCATGGAGCATGACGCAGCTAACTTAGCTTCCACACCGTTCCAACTTACCCTTGTCCCGCAAAAGGGTTTACGGCCATAAGGCCAATGCCAATGCATTTTTCATGCATCTCTGGCTTTGCCTTTACATAGGGAATTCATTTATGAATTCCCTAGCTAGCTGAGCATCCGTCATTGTCCAGGTATAAGCCTTGGACTGCATAAGCCTTGGACTTTGGCGTAGGCCGCACCATCAAGCCCTTGCCATTTCCTAAGTTAGCTTTCTTACCAACTCTTTATAGCTTGATAGGAAGTATGAGCATCCACTTACTGGCATGCAACTAAGCCTCATCAAGTCTGGCCACAATCATCTCTTGCGTCGAGCTACCGAGCTTAGATGATATGAAGGCCAACGTCTTTGGACCGGCAATCTTTGCAACTCATTGCGGCTGCCTACGCACCCTTCCCTACTCTAAAGGGATCAAGCACAGACCGTAGTTCATCCACGAAGGGACGACGAAAATTAAACCAAATCGTTTGCAAGGTGTGGCCTAGCAAAAACGGTAATTTTTACAGTTCGTATAGGTCATTCCGCCAAGATGCATAATGATTATGCATCATCGGGTCCGTGGTGGCATAATGATGCCAACGCATCAAATGCCCTCTCCGCAAGGCTACGCAACTATAAATGAGTCTTAGGCATCATTTATACTCTTCCGGCTAAGCTATGAAGCTTACTTGGTACATAGTCCGCATATGCACCTTCAACCAACTACCCCTCCCTATATATGTCTTAATGGAATTTCTACAAGTATGAAAAGGGGAGCATATTGACATGCTTCACTATTCATGGCCGTTGCCATGAATTTCGAAGGACCGGCAATGATTGCCGAGTCTCCGGTTCTATTGCACAATGATTGTGCACCACTCGTAAATCTCTTGCACAATGATTGTGCACCAATTGTTCTGTCATTTGCACAATGATTACACACAACGATTGCGTACAATGATTGCGCACCACCCGGTCTTCGATTTGTTTCGTTTATTGCACAAAGATTTATTTGTAAGATCGAGCCCACCTACCCAACTGGCCTAATGCATCATGATGATGCAACATTGGCCCTTGGCCAAATGCCAAACATAATGCGCCATTTTTGGCGCGGTATTGGCCTTAAGCCAATCCACCTTTTTCACGCTGCGGAAGCTTTGGATGAAGCTTCATCACAAGCAAATGGCGCATCTTTTAGCATGCGCCATGCTAAAAACACGGGGTGTTACAGAGTACCTCAACACCTCAACCTTCCACCAACCCCTGATTTTGCTGCAGCATCACCACCACCAAAAGCTAGGAAATTCCTGTCAATCTCATATCTTCAAAGTGAATCCACAAGATCCTTTCAACATAAAAAATATGAGGTTCCTATTACAATAAGCGGGAAAGCAAGAACCACATCAATTTCAACCCAACAAACCAAGGAAACCGAAAAAAATGAAGAACCTAAGAAAACATGCAAAAACAAGAACAAGGCTTCTGGTAGCACACCAGCTTGGCAACTATCTCTGGAAGACGAGAATGAAGCACAAGCGGCAAATGATATTCACCGAACCCATGGCAAGGCCAAGGGCTCGCGACAGCAATGAGTTACATTGCTTAGAACTATCAACGGATCCACAATCCATTGACAGTGCAAATTTTTTTTGAATACAATAGAATTCACAAATTAGGTTTACTTTTCTTATCAGAAACTCTTGCTTCAGATGTTTATATGGCTACTTTATAAGATAGATTAGGGTTGATGAATGTTTTGCACTCTCTTGTAATGGAAGGAAATGAGGTGTTAGCCTGATGTGGGCAGCACACCTTGATGTCCAAATTTTATTAGAAAATCAAAGTGTAATCCATGCATACATCATACCGCCTGCACCAAAAACCCCATGGTTGTTCACCGGCATATACAGACCTCCACAGCAAGTAGCACGGTGGGATCTGTGGAAGAACTTCAACAACATAATCCCTCCTCATAACCTTCCATGGCTACTTATGGGGGACTTCAACGAGGTCATATGCCAAGAGGAGAAAAAAGGAGGCCGACCGATACACCATGATCAAGCACAACTCCTCAAAGAGGTGATCAACCATAATGGGCTTATAGACTTGGGCTTTTCAGGTATTCCGTTCACTTGGTCGAATAAACAGCAAGGTGAAAATCTAATACTGGAGAGGTTAGATCGGGGACTGGGAAACTTACAATGGATACAACTAAACCCATACTCCATCCTTCAACACGTACCTAGAATTGGCTCAGACCATGCACCCATCCTACTACTAGAAAAATTCATCCATAAACCAAACAAAAAGAATTTCAGAGTAGAGCACTTATGGCTACTATACCCACACCTCAAAGAGTTGTCCAAAATGCATGGGTACAGATGTTTCATCCATATGCTCCAACAAATTTACTCAACAAATGCACAATACAACGGTAACATTGCAAACATGGAGCAAAAACACATTTGGATACCTACCAGGCCTAATCAAAGGAGCAAAAATACAAATTCAACAGGCACAAGCCCAATGTGCAAGATCGACAGACAATGAATTAAACTTCTGGCTGGCCCAAGAACTACAAGCGAGAAACTCCCACCTAGCGCTTGTGCAATGCCTAGAGATCTACTGGAAATAACGGTCGAGGGTACAATGGTTACAAGAAGATGATCAGAATACAACCTTTTTCCATACAAAGGCAACCATCCACCGCAGATTCAACCACATAAGGCAAATCCAGATGGAAGACAATACATGGGTTTATACCCCGGAGTAAATAGCCCAAACCTTCGTTCAATACTTCACCAATCAATACCAGGCTCCTCAGACAGCAATCGATATGCACTTATTTGAAGGAATCCATCCAAGATTAACGGATGCCAACAAAGAGTTACGAACGGCACCGATCACTGAAGTAGAGATCAAGCAGGCCTTGGAGTCAATTGGTTAAGAGAAATCCCCTGGGCCTGATAGATTCACGAGTAAGTTCTTCAAATTTGTATGGGAAACAACAGGCCCACAAATCATAGCTATGGTGAATGATTTCTTTCAGCACAACCTCTTACAAAACCCAATAAACCATACCAACATCACCTTATTCCCCAAAATTTTAAACCCCACCTCACCATCACACTTCCGACCAATTGGGTTATGTAACGTAATATATAAGATCATCACCAAAATTCTTGTTAACCGTTTAAGACCAATACTACAATTCATCATCATCCCGTATCAAAGTGCTTTCGTACCTAAGAGATCCATGCAAGATAACATCGCAATCGCCAATGAAATTTTCTATACCATCAGAACCACCCTACCATCAAAACACCCAAAAATTGCGATGAAACTGGATATCAAAAAGGCGTATAATTCATTAGACTTGGGCTTTTTCAAACTTGCCCTCACAAGCATTGGTTTTCCGAGCCGATTCATCGACTGGTTCATGACTTGCATCAGCACGGTCACATATTCAATTAATGTTAATGGAACGACATATGGAAATATTAAACCAACATGAGGCATCCGACAAGGAGACCCGTTATCACCATACATCTTTATTTTGTGTGCTGAAATACTCTCCACCAATCTTGCATCCAACCAGCAAGCACATCGGATCAATGGTATGAAAATCTCAGCAACAAGGACACCAATTAGCCACTTGATGTATGTAGATGACCTGCTAATATCTTGCGTGGATAACCCAAAGACTTGCCAAACTATTCGGGCGCTACTAAACTCCTACGGAAACTCGGTGGGACATCAAATCAACAAAGATAAGTCACATATTATCCATCACCCAAACTTTTACCAGATGATATTAATGGCTTATGATATTTTTTTGAGATACCAACAACACCAGATCCACCAATGTACTTGGGTATCCACTTTACGAGGGGACGCAATACTAGCCATATGTTTACAGATTTTCTAAACAGAATGGAACGGAAGGCAAAAGGATGGATTGCAAAATGTGTTAACCAAACTGGAAGAATCATTCTGATCACAACTTCACTGCAACCAACTGCAAATCATGCCATGCAAACCCATCTATTTCCAGTCCATGTACACAACAAGATGAACCAAATCATAAGAAATTTCTTTTGGGGCCATGACGGGAGTGAGAGGAAGCTACACCCAATCGGATGGCAGAGAGTAGCACGCATAAAATAAAAAGGAGGTACTGGAATATGCTTGAGCAAAGAACATAACCAGGCGTTACTCTTGAAAAAAGTTTGGCAAGTACACGGAGATGACAAGTCGATATGGGCAACAATGAGCAGAGAGAAATACCTACACAACCAACAACTACTAGCATACCCAGTTCAAAAACCAAAACCATCATCATGTCCATTATGGAAGAGTTTGACTAACCTAGCTATTTTTTTTGCAGGAACAATGTCTAGATAAAAATGGAGATGGCCGAAACATATCTATCCTTGGTAACTGGATCCCACACCAAACAACCCCACTAATCCACCCACCTCTACCTGATATTCCAGTATCTTCACTCATTGATCATACCACGAATACTTGGAACCACACAATACTCAACACCATATTCACAATCTTCAACCGCTCAAAGACATATACAACATCCACCTACCAAAGGAACCAACCAAAGATACGATCATTTGGCCGCACACCAACAACGGTGAATACAATTCAAAAGTGGTTACCACAGACTCCTCTCACACAACACCCCCAACAACCAAGTACAAAATGTAGCTCACATCCCGCAAATAATCCAACCCCACAACGATGGTACAAACACATCCACCCAACCAAATACCAATATCACCCAACCATTACACATCACAGAACCACCCACAATAAAATACAAAAATATTTGGAACCTTAAATGTCCACCAAAAATCAGGATTTTCCTATGGAAAGCTACCCTTGAAGGCCTACCGAATTTCAACAACCTATCAGCAAGACACATCACAAATACTAATCTTTGCTCCATATGTAATGCTGAGCCAGAAACAACATCACATCTCCTTTTCCGATACCTCAGAGCAATTCAGGTCTGGCGGCAAATCACGGCCCATACAAACCAAAATAACCCAACAAACCAAAATCAAAACCCAAACAACCAAATTCCAACAACGTTACAGGAAACGCTAGATCACAAAATAACACAAGAAATTAAGACACTACGTGCCTTTACAATGTGGCATATTTGGCTAGCAAGGAATGCTTCAGTTTATCAACAACAACATCAATCACCGATCCAAATAACTCAGATAATAAAAGTAATGTGTGAAGAATACATTTGGGCACAACAACACCTGACACAAATACTACCACATATGGCTGCAGAAATCCGACAACAAAAACCAAAAGCAACAACGAACATAATGGTAGGAAACACCACATGATAACTGGATTAAGATCAACACCGACGGAGATATCCAGGACCGGCAAGAGCAGGAATAATTTGCAGGAACAATGAAGGAAAAATATTGCTTGCTATGGCGACACCTCTAGGGATAACAACATCAATAGCGGCAGAAACATGGGGCCTACTACTGGCTGCGATAATAGCAAATCAACAAAACTGGCCAAAGGTATGATTCGAGATGGATTCCACAACGGTTATACATAAGGAAACAAGAAGCAAATGAACAACCATGGTACCTAAGAAGTATGATGAAAGAAATTAACGTTTATGGAAAAGATACCGCAAACAAAAATCAAACATGTATACAGGGAGGCAAACGGGCGGCGGATTTAACGGCAAATCAAGCGAAGAAAGAACCAAGCTCAAGAACCGGCAGAACAGACGACAAAAATTTGGTATAATATGTGTCCAAACTTTCTTTGCAACATCACAAATGCAGACTCTATGGGAACAAAATTCCAAAGAAATGTAACACTCTGAGTTAATAAACCGGTAACCTTGTTCAAATAAAAAAAGACGGGGTTGATACAAGTTGGCGATCCGACGGTCAGGATCTGTATTTATTTGTCTTATGAAGTAGTGATATCACCCCCAAATAATACTGTTATCCCCTATAAATCATGGAACTATGATAGATTAGCATTAAAAATGAGATCATGAAAAGTTATTATATACTCCCTCCGTCCCACTATTAGATGACCTAGTTGTTTTATAATTTTGTCTAATTAATAGTTAATTTTATATAATTTGATATTCATGTTTATACTCGTTACGTAGGTGTTTTAAAATTCTTTCCAATGATATAAAATTTACAAATATCCGTGGTATAGTTTGAGAAATAAATTATTTTTAAATTGTGCTACTAGGTCAACTAATAGTGGGACGGAGGTAGTATGATAATTAAATAAATAAATTATTTATAATCGTTAATTTTCATATAAACCAATAAATTAATTTTGTGTTCCAATACCATTGTGACTGCTATGGGCATTGCCCTAACTTGATCCCCAACCCCACCCCTAATCTGATTGGTTTAGTAAAAATTGTTTTGGATTTAGTCAGGGACGAAATCTATGTGGCGTTACAATCATCATATATCATATATTGATGTGTACAAGGATAGCAAAGAGTACTCATCTCCTTAGTCCTCACCGGTATGCATGTAAGATGCATGGTCTACAGGTATCCAAATCAAGGACGTTTCGGTAATCTCACCTGGAGTGCAAAGCCCTAAAATGGCCATCATTTTTTCTCTTCTTCTCATGCGGCAGTTTCCTTCTTCTTCTTGTTCTTCTTCTTCTTCTTCCTTCGAGATGTTGACGAAATTAATAACCCAACTCCACATATCTTTGTTTTTGCTGCATTTAAACACTACCCCATAGATCAAAACTTCGATTTTCTTCTATTAAACTTGTCAATTTATTATAACAAGGAGAGGTTGAGTATATAGAGACAAGTAGTGCTGCAAAAGAGCACTACTAGTCATTATTATAACTTGTCTTTTTGTCGGCCACCACTGCACTTGCAGTTTTTGCTGCAAGTGCTATTTCAAAAAAAGAGCACTTGCAGCAGGAGAGAGAGAAGAAAGGGCGATTGTTTGACTTCAGTCATGCGATTTTTACTTTTTTGATTTTTCTCGCTTGATTTCATATCTAATGGCTTTGTTTTCTGAGATAGATTGATACTCTCTCGGTGTTGCTGATCCATCCAGGTTCAACTTTTTGATTTAATTTCATCTTTAATCCTTAATTGAGCTCATCCGGCCAGTTTTTGTTTTCTATTCTGTTTTGATTTCCCTTGTCTCTTTACTTCGTTGTCTGCTTCCTGATCTCTTCTAAGCTTTTTTTAGGTTTTTTCCATTTTCTTCCTAGGGTTTATTTCTGTCTATTTATTCTTATTTGGGTATTTCATGAACTTCTTAGGTCTTCATGTTCTTCGGGTTTCTTGAGTTAGTTCTTAGTATTTCAATAGTTCGAAATTGAGTTGTTTCATGTCAATTTTGTTCAGTAATGGCCCTCCCATGGGAGGGTTTTCTTCTTTGTTTAAGGTAAAATCTCCCAGTAGAAAAGTTGTATCTTCTGCTATTTTGAATGCACTTCCTGCTCCTTATTTGAAAGGAGATTTACCAGCGATTAATCTTACTAATGGTATGTATAAGAAAGGTTTAAATCAATGGCAGTTCAGTCTAATCGGAAGACTTGATCTAAGCAAGATTAAGTTGGAAGATGCTAGAGACCAACTGTTAATTCAATGGAATATTGAAGGGAAAGTTAAGCTCATTCCGATAGGAAGAGGCTTCTTTGTTATAAAACTAGACAATGATAAAGATAAGACTATGATTTGTTCACGGGCTTCTTGGAAGGTGGTTGATCAATATTTGCAGGTAAGAGATTGGGAGACAAAGTTCAACCCGGATAATCAAAGAACTTCTCTAGCAAAGGTGTGGATTAAATTCCCTGGACTAAGTTTAGAATACTGGACAGAGGAAAATCTTTTGGCTTTGGCTAAGGCTTTCGATAAACCAATTCAGGTAGATGACTCCACTCTCTCTATGGATTTTGGTTTTTTTGCTAGTGTTTTGGTAGAAGTGGATTTTCCGAAGAAGGTTCCGGATAGAGTTTCGGTGGCAGATGAAGATGAAGATAGTGAAGAAGGGTTTTGGCAGTTGGCTGAGATTCAAAATGTCCCAAAATTTTGTTCCCATTGCAAAATTGTGGGACATTTAGTCTCTGACTGTAGATCAAATGTTGAGGCTACAGCTGCAGTTAATAAGATTGAAGCTACTAGAGTTACTAGTGTCTCTGTTAAGAAGAAAAAACGAAGATCTAAGAATAAGAAAGAAACCTTAACAGTTGAAGAGATTGAAGAAGGAATGAAATTTGAAAGGGTACATTATTTATATGTCCCTACTTTTGACACCCAATAAATATATCCTTATACAACAATAAATATGTCCCTACTTTTTAATAATTTTATCCATTTAAAATTAGATTACATTAATACCCTCACCACCAACATTCAACTACCATTCCATCACCAACCTTCAACGACCACCACCTACCAACTTCCACCACCACTAATATTCCACCACCACTCCACCACCATTGCACCACCACCGCCAGTCCTCCACCACCACCACCAGTCCGCCACCACCACTGACGCCACCACCGCCGCCACTACTACCACCACTATTGCACCACCACCGCCGCCGCCACCATCACTACTCCACCGCCGCCGACACCACCACCACTAATCCACTGACACCACCACTGACGCTGCCATCAGTCTGCTACCTCCACCACCTCTGCCGCCGCCACCACCACTGGTTTTAGATATTTTGTATCAACAACAATAATTGATCCAAATAAAAATAGAATCAGCAGCAGAAGTTGATCCAAATTAGGGGATCAACAACAGTAGTTCATCCAAAAGAAAAAGGATCAACAATAGAAGTTGATCCAAATTAGGGTATCAACAGCAGTAGTTGATCCAAAAAAAAAAAAAGGATAATAATAGAAGTTGATCCAATTAGGGGATCAACAATGGTAGTTGATAAAAAAAAAAAAAAGTATCAACAGTAGAAGTTGATCCAATTTAGGGGATCAACAATTGTAGTTGATCCACTAAATTGGATCAACCATGAAAATTGATCCATGTAAATTTAGGGGAACAACATCAGTAGTTGATCCAAAAAGAAAAAAAGATCAACAGTAGAAGTTGATCAAATTAGGGGATCAACAACAGTAGTTGATCCAAAAAAAAAAGGATCAACAGTAGAATTTAATTCAATTTAGGGGATCAACAATGGTAGTTGATCCACTAAATTGGATCAACAATGGTAGTTGATCCATTCTGACATACATTAGCAGCAATTCATTATACTATACACAGACTCATTCTTCCGCCAACTGCAGTTTCAGATCCACCAACAGAACCATCAACCCCAATTTATAATCCATAGCAGCAACCACCTTCTTTAAAGCTTCAACACCAATTCGAACCATCTGAACCACCATGAGCTCAAACCCTAGCTTCAATTTCTTCAAACTCACAAAATCAAATCCTAATTTCACCAAAATCCCCATTTCTGCTTCATTATCAACTTCAGCACAAGGTCATGAAATCAAGTTGAATCGACACACAACATCGACATCTCCTTCAACACTCATCTTAGATACACCATTATCTGTGTTCTTCCCAACTGAAATCAACACAAAATCAATTTTGAAAAAAATCTGAAACCTAAATCGTCGTCGCCGCCAGAGACACCATCGCCATAATCATAGTTACTTCATCTCTCTCTCACTAGAAAATATTACTGGTGGTGTTGGTGTGGAACAACGACATCTCTTAAAATGGATCACAGAACACATACGGGTTAATGGTGGCGATCTGGAAAGATGAGAAGGAGAAAGTAATTTTCGATCTGGAAAGATGGAGATGTAGATGGTGATTAAGGAGGTGGTGGTGGTGGTTATGGTGATAGTACTGGTGGAGATGGTAATGATGGCGACGGAGATGGTAATGGTGGTGACGAAGTTATTTTGATGGTTCTGTTCTTCTAAGAAGTGAAGAAGAAGGTCAAGAAGAAAACAAATACGGGTTAAAAATGGAAATCATCAAAATATTTTTCTTAAATAAAATTTCAATTATACCATCAGGGACATTTGTAAAGTCTGTTCGGGATATTTGTGAAGACCCATCAAAAGAAGAGACAGTAATTTAATTACCATAATTTGAAAAGGAGGTTGAAAGATGTGCAAATCAGGTTGCGGAATGTGCTAGCCTTTATCAACTGACCCGTCTATTCCACCCGGTTTTGAGACTTTTAATATATTTGAAAGGATTGAAGAAGAAGAGGTTGCTACTTCGGATTTAATAGTGGAAGATATGGACATGAGCATCAAGAAACCGTCCTCGTCCGAACCAATTTTGGTTTCAAACAAAAAATTAAGTTTAAATCTAAAGCCACACGTTTGTTCCCTAATGGTTCTTTGAGCACAAAAAGGAAACCTATGCCTAAATCCTTTAGTAATCCGAACAAAATCTCAGCATCTAGTCTCAGTGACATGGGTTCCATAATGGGGTTTAATTTTCCGCCTTCGAAGAAAGATCGCCAAGAAATGCTTAGCGGTATTGTTGAAAATCATGTTGGCTTAACCATTGGGGACGACGATGATCTTCCTCCTTGATTTTTGATGTTGTTCTCTTTTCGTTCTCGATTCGGCGTATGAACTTTTATTTGGTATGCAAGTTACTTCTTCTCCTGTTTTGGTTCTTGTTGGCTTACATTATCTAAGTGTTTAGTTTACTCTTGTTCTTTTGCTTTTTCATGGAGCTTTATGCTCTTATTTAGTTGTACTCTGCCTGCACACGGCTTGTGTGTCTTTAATTTATTTACGTTTGCCGATCCAAAAAAAAATAGAGACTAGTAGTAGCAGTAAAATTTTAGATGTTGGATATGGAAATGGTTTTTTAGTTTCTTAGTTGAACGAGTGCACTTCACCACTGGTAACAGAGGATTCATGTTTGTTGAAAAATTTAGACAAATTTGTTTGTTTTCACTTTAAAATAAGGGGTGCAGTCGCAGGTCGAGTATTCGAACCAACGGTGAAGACCATATCCGCAAGCTTATCTTCTTCACCTGATTTCCTGCTACTGCAATTCATTCTCTGCTACTGCAATCGATCGAATATGATTGTTCAATCTACGAATCAATGGGTTGAGTGTAAGAGCTTCGGTTGGATGAAATTTATAAAATCAACAGAGATAGATTTGGAATCTGAGAATTTATTTATTTTTATTTTTTATGAAAACGAAACTGAAATCGATCGATTTAGATGGATCTACTTGCTAATTTGATGATCTTTGAACTGTTAGTATGCTTGTTTGATTAAATCAGACCGCAATTTGTGATCAACTTGATTGATTACCTCAAATTGAACTTTAATTTTGTGAAATTATGAGATTTGAAATTTCAATTTTAAATTCCTGGGACATTTGTTGTGTCTGACAATCTGCCTTTTTTTCATCATATAGAAGGCCTCCCTTTGGTCGGCCAATCAGAATCTGACCAAAACACGATTCCTCCTACTCAATTTTCAAAATGTATCAAATTACAAAATTCAATTACTAACTCAACAATATTCCAAGAAAATTCAGAAAAAGCAAAATCAAGCAAAATCCAATATCTCTTACCATGTAAACTAACCTTTGGAGATGTTCGATTTGGTCCATTGACTGCTGACTGCTGTAGAACGAGTGAAATGAAAAGAACGGAAAGGAATAGGGGCCAGGTTTTCATATGTTATTCAACGGTTAGGATGATGGATAAGGCATATATCAACGGCCCTAACATGTTAAAAATTTAGGGCGTTAAAGTGAGCAAGGCGCTACTTAAGGCGCCCAAATCTAGGATTCATAGTGTGAGCGCCTGGCCAAATAATCAGCTCAAGGATTGCAATAACTTCATACAGTCCGCGAGTTATAACCCAAAAGGTGTCACTATTTATCCATAAAAATCCCGCCAAAACAAAAGTAACACAAAAACCTCAAAAAACAAAATTTTGATGAAACCAAAATTTGGTTTCATCATAAAATTTGATGAAACCTCATAGAATTTGACGAAACCAATTTTTGGTTTCATCATAAAATTTGATGAAACCAATTTTGAAATTTTGGGTTTTTGAATCAATTTTTTAAAACTTGGGGTTTTTGTATCACTTTAGTTTAAGATGGAGTTTTAATGAATCCCAACATTTGAGTGGGGTTTTTGTACCACAAGTTTGGTCACCTTGGGTTTTTATAACTAGTTTTGAACTTCATATGTGTTTTAGGGTTACATCCCATAGATGAGGGGTCTAACTAGATATCTAGGGTTTATCTTTACATGTATATAAATGATATGATATCCATGTAACCTGTTTATTGAATAGAAATCCCTCTATTTCTCTACCTTTTCATCTTGTTCTCTATGATTATACTGCAACAATATGTTGTGTAATTAAACTATATTGTCAAAGGGGAGTGATACGCCCAAAAAAGCGCTTAAGCCGCACGATTCATCGTATGGATGCCTCCCCTCACCTCTCGCCTCATTCAACATAGGTGTGATCTTACCTGCGAGCTGTTTGCCGGAACAAGAGCTAAAAATGAGTGAAATACTCGCACTTACTGTACGTGATCGGGAAAATCCAAAAATAACATTCTGGACTTTAGCAACCATTTTATGCCTTTTTTGACCTCGAAAATAGACTTTTAGCAATTGTTTTGGTCAAATGAGGACTCATTGAGTCCCATAAACGTACAACAAACGTACCATTGACCGTTGACTATTCCAGTAGACCGACCCAAGCACTCGGGTGCACTCCTACTGGACACTTACTCGAAAAACGTACTATTGACAGTTGACTAAGTGTGTCAGGTATTATTGACCATGAAAATGAGTCCAGTTGACTGGTCAATATTTTGAACGCACTATTAGTGCACTCCAAAAAAAATGCTCCAACTGCATTCATCATGCAGGTGTGTGCTAGGACATGGACGTCATTTTTGGGTCATATTTTGCCCTTTTGGTCATGTTTGCTGTTTTTGGATCGGAATTCAGCAATACGTTGACCATATACGCGGAATTGAGCGTAAAAACGTTCTTTTCCTGCAAAATCTCCCTACCTGCCTATGGGTCCATTCTCCACTATTAAGTGTCCTCTTTTTGAAGATGGCAACAAAAAGAGTACAATTTAAAAAAAAAAAGAAATTGATGGTACTTATTCCTTTTGCAGGTTGGTGAACAATTTTGAGCGAAAAAAATGAAAGGTTGTATGGGAATAAAAGAAGGAATATGGATCACCTATTCACCTATTCACCTCAGTTATTTGTCGACTGAAATCTTGGATGAGTATGTTTTAAGTTCGCTTATTTGTAATTGGAATGGTGTGATTGGTAACTTCTAACCACTTTTTTTCTGTTTTTTTTTTTTTTAATTATCACTCTTCAGGTGACAGTTTACCCCTTAATAAAATTTGTCCTTTTCTTGTCTAAAAAGAAGATGGCAACCACGGATATATTGTGGGAAAAGAACACTCATAAAAGTTTTATTAACTGCGTATATGCAGTTTGGAAACAACAAGCAAACCTTACATGCAGAAACAAATCAAACACAATTAAAACATAACGGAAGCCCACAAAGCACGAAGGCAGAATGAAAAACAAGGAACACAAAACACAATTAACAACATCTTCTTGGGAGGACCAGGTGGCCAGTCATGTGGTAACTTTCTCCTCCATCTTCATGCAGATAAGGACATGCAGGAGTGAACTCTCCTGCTGGCAAGCGCATACTCCATGCTCTATTTGGATCAATTGGGAATCTAGACCAAGTAGCAGTTGAATACTCGTACCTACTGTGTGTAATTCGCGTGAATTCCTTAACATCCCTAACATGTTCTTTATCCTTGTATTTTCCATCCTGGTACTTTACTAGGTGATCTTCGGGAAGGTCGATAGAGAAAATATCTCCATACGACCTCACAGAGTGCTCGAATAGAGGTAAAGATATGGGATCAACAGACACACCAGCAATATCTGAAGTCACAACAATGCTACGGCCGTCCGGACTGAAACACGGATGGTTCACATGCCCTGAGATATTACTTCCACTAGTCATCACTCTTACCAAAACATCTGGATTATCCCACTTCACCAGAAACACCGCGAAGTATCCTGGGTCAAGACCCTGGTCTGATTCTGGTGCACCAGCAGGCTTGTCACGGGTTGATGAAAATACTATCTAATCTCCCTTTGGAGACCATTGGCAATGTGTGTCAGTCCATTCCCCTTTTGTTAGCCTTCTCGGTTCCCTTCCATTGACCACGCCTCGTTTTGAATCTTCCATTATGTATAGATTCTTGAATCCGTCATTCCCTGTTGATCGGTATACTAATTTCTTCCCTGTCATAGTTTTCAGATTATTATTACATACAGTTGCAAAAGCATGTACACACTGAAAGGTATTTGTATGAAGTGAACTGTTACCATCAGGACTACTGGATGGGAAGGCATTATTGTACTGATCTGTTAGCGCATGACTCTGACGTCTTAACCTCGATACGTTGGTGATAGCATTGATGTTCACACTCATTCTCATGTTAAACGAAGGTCCTACACATACATATAATGTGTCCTCACATTGGTTCCAAACTGGGGAGAAGAGTTTGTCCGGTCCCTCCTCCTACACAATAAACAAACATGATACGTAACAGCTATAATTCTGCAACAATTCATACGAGTCACACGCACACATATATTACAGACATACCTCGTACGCGATATGCAATCCATTACTATCAGCAACCCAAACAGCTTTGAACTCATTGTCAACAAATGCAAGTCGTTTTCCATCTTTGGAAATTGTTGGAAACACTCCTGACACTCTGAATAGACCTACGTCTGGTAGTGAGGAGTCAAGCGTCTGAAACGGTCTTTCCACAGCTTCGTCAAACTATTACAGGCAGAAAAGCATAATATTGCATTAGTATACCCTTCAAAAATAATATTCATTGGGTAGATATAACTAATCAATTTAAAGTAATTACCGAGAGTTTGTCGCTCCTTCCACGATGGTAACCAATGAGCTTCCCACCATCCATCAGAAAAGGGTTAAAGTGATCCGCTTTTGATTTTGTAGTATTCTGAGTGATTCTTGTGTTATGTCCGGTAGCTGAATCAAAAATCTCTATCTGCCTAAACTGGTCTACTTCACGTGCTGCGCCTAACCCCTGTGATTCTGCACGAACAGTTACAACAGCCACTTTGTTCGCATCAATGGCCACCGGAGTGAACCCATCAATATTTGATGGAGTCACACGTTTTACAATACAATTTTCAACACCATTGCTAAAGTCCGCTCTGTATACTCCCCAGAATACGTCCTTGGGAAATTTAACGCCTTTTGGATGTTCTATCGGATCATCCTTACGGTGGAAGAAAATGACATTGTCACTTCCCCAAGTTGGCCACCCGCCATTCTCTACTAGCATCGTGCGTTTTTCGGGTGCCTCTACATCGATTATATAAATGTTAGTCTTTAGATCTTCAATTTCACCTCCCCAACCACCTTCCTTTCCCTGGTACGATGCCACAGCTATCATCTTTTTGGACGGTGAGACCGAGGGGCTTAAATCAGCAGTCTCTGATTTGATGCACGCATAGTCAGTAACTCAGAAATCAGTATCATTATTTGAAAGAAAGAAAAAAAAAGGCAACAAGTGATAGTAATAGAAGAGAGTATAAACCTGGTGGTGTGAGACGGTCAGTTACTCCGGTCTGGAGATTGGTTTGATAAACGGCAGTCCAAGGCTGACGACGTTCCTTAGCTGGTTCCTTGGTGCTCACATAGATGAGATGATTATCAGTAAAGCAACCACTATCTTCCAAGCAAACCTTGTTGAAATCATCGGTTACGCCGAAAATTTGAGCTAACAGGTAAACTTCGACCTTGCGCGGGCTCTGAAAGCGTAGAGCTATGTGAAGCAATTCAAGCCTGTTTCGCTCAGAGACGAAAACAATGCCTGAAAGATTACCGTTATCTACATCGGCTTCTTTGCCTTCGGTTTTCGATTTCAAATTCGGGAGCTTGAGAAGTTTCTTGAGAGCATCCTTTGGAATTTCTCGTCCATTGTAATTGTATTCATCTTTGCTGTCATCAATCATGGAGAGTTCCTCGTTCCCCGATGGGTTTGGAAGTGGGAACGGGCATGAGAATATGTCTAGAGGCACCGGTGTTCGGTAGGTTGCAAAGAAGGCAATGCTACCTCTCTTTTGTCCAACCATCTGCAATTTTAAGAGTCTATATATCAGAGAGTATTTAAGTGAGGAGAAACAAAAAAGAATGAAAGAACGCAATCAAGATGGTGCTTCATAAACGGAGTCTTAAGTTTATAGCGTGACAGTATAAAAGACTATACCTTCTGCAATATAATTTCTTGCACTTCTGAACTTGCCGGTAGAATAGTTAGTACACAACTCCGTCGGGGTGCCTGTAGAATGATAAAGTAGAGGAAGAAGGTGACTTAAGGAGAACAATAAGAGCTTAGGATCGGACTGGTGAGAGAAGATGTCAATGATGGATGTACTGGATCCCACGATGCCTTTATATATATATATTCTCATCATCATATGCGTCAGTTGGATAGTCGATTGCCAATTAATTACACCCTTGACGTTGAATCACCAAGCCATGTGAACATGTTGATGATAAAATATTACAGAAGTAAACGGTAGAGCATACATTGCGCTAACAGGAGAAGACTTCCTCGACAAAGACTTGAAAACTGATCGTGATGCAGTTCATTATAGTAATTAACAAATACAAAATGCATCGAACAGAAGCTTCCAAGAATTTGATAAGAAAGGTACGTATATCTACATATACATTAATTCGCCGGTAGATAAGGATCTTGCAGCTTAAACTTGATTAGATTATTATGGTTTGATTGACTCAACTTGGTGGTAGTATTGTTTATATGTAGCAAATGTCCTTGTAATATTAATACCATGTGAAGTTTGATTATTTTCAGCAATAACGGACTATTAAAAGCCTAGATAGACCAAAACTGCAGATGGACGACATATAATTAGAGGCTAGCCACTTGGACGACGTAATAAGACTGGTTGATTATATCTTATCTGATATTACAAACTCATATTTCTCAAAGATGACGATGACTCTTATTACTCCTCTTCGTCACCACACCATTGCATTATCTTGTTATATATTTTTCTTAAAATGTCAACTTCTTTGAACAAGCCGGAGACAGGAGTATTATATAATCTGAAAGGCCGGTTAAAGAAAAATACAACATCTAAGTTGATCCATGATTTGTGCTAAAGAAGAAGCACCCCACGATAATGAATCGTGGAGCCATCCAAAAGCTATTCTAATGAGATAATATACTTTAAAAACTAAGTTTTAATATAGACGAATCCGACAAGTTTAATTTCCTCTGATTCAAAAAAAAAAAAAAAAAAAAAAAAAAATCCATTTCATACATGAAACCCTAGTTAGTAAGTTCGCGAATGATTCGCGAATCATTCGCGAATTTTTCCGTATCACGAATTTTACCGTTTTATTCGCGTACGTTTGCAACTCGAACCCAAGTCGCGTATTATGTGACATTCCGGATTATTCGCGAATCGTTCACGAATTTTACGTATCCCGAATCCCGAATGATACGCCGCTTAATTCGGTCATAAATTCTTTAGCTTTTACGTTTTTAAAGACCTCACTTTTGGGGTTTCTGACCTCCCGGGCATACATGACCCAATATTAGACGTTGTTGTAATTTTTATGAAATAAAAATGACTGAAAAATTTTGAAGGTGAAGGTGAGAGATCTCAAACTCAGCGACCAAGCATCTAAACCACTATACCACGTCCTCTTGGATAACTAATGTTGTATATATTATTGATATCATCATATTAATTTTATTTTTCTTTAAATAACTCACACATATGCATAAAAATTGGTCTATGACCTTATAAATATAAATTATTTAGTATATATAGATATCGAATTTTCAGAGCCGAACTCACATTTATAAATCGAATTATACACGTACGTATATGCCGTTAAATTCTTGACTGAATCACGTCCCATTGACCGAATCTTGGACCGAATCTGAATTTTACAAAACCGTATAATACTCGTACGTTTGCCGTTCCGTACGTTTTCCGAATTCCGAATAGCTAACTAGGCATGAAACTGTCAATCGGCATTATTGATGTGTATATATATATATATGATCCATTGACAATACTCAATAATGCACCATCGACGTGCGTTTATGAATGCAACATCTTAACTCTTTGCGGTGGAATCAGTCGACGACCACGACTCTTGGAGTCCACTAAATTGCATGTTAGCCAGTTGATGGTAAATCGATTAGTTTAAACTTTAAAGCCAGGGACCATTAAATAGAAATTTTTAGTTTGGAAAAATAATTAAATTTGTAAGCTGTATTAATCAGGTCATTAGTATTTCAAAAGATAAATGTCAGTTCATTTGCTTTTTAAGAAATATATAATTTGCAGGCAGGCGGGAAAAATATCCGTCAGTCTATGTTGGAAAAACTGGGTTGCAATAGAAGATGAAATAACACAGGAAGAGATTATTGTACTCCAAACTTTCAAGGCTCATACGATTTCTTTTAGACAATTATTTCTATCCTCCCAATAAATTGGCGATTACAACAGGAATCTGTGTTATTCCAACTGTCTAGATATACAAATAAAATACACAAAAAACAATTTTATAGGAATCTGACAAATTTTATTGCTCTGATTCTAAACTACTATGTTAATTGATGGTCGCGGCTTATTTAATTGACAGTTAACAAATTAATAAGGAAAATGGGTCATTTGTCCAAAAAAATTTAAAACACGGTTCAAATGAAACTGGTTACATCCTGCCTATTTTTAAATTTTTGTCCATTTAAACAGTATCAAAATCTAACTGTCCTTTTCACCTAGGAAATTTTAATTTTTGTCTTTTTAACCAATTTTGTGAAATTAATAATGATCTAAGAAGTGTTAATCATTTACTTCATCTGTTTAGTACGTGTGGTCTTGGTGGCCAGCTGGACGTGGCACCGTCTATTAGTATGTTTCGAATTTGATGCTAACTCGATCTAACTGGGCATTGACTTTTCCTAAGTCTTTATCTGACTTTGCCAAGTGCTGGATATGGTTTTCGGGCTAGAAGTGTTGGTTTCGGATATATTTCCTACTGTAGTTGCATGAGTAATTTGGAGGGAAAGATATGCTGGTTAGAGCTGGCAAACGGGCGGGCCGGGGCTGGCTTGTGACCAACCCGCGGGTTACGGGTTAATACAGGCCTAAGCTTGCTGGTTGAAATTCTTTACGGGTGGTCATTTCTCCAACCCGCGCCCGTCCCGGGTGAAGCTTGCGGGTTCACGGGGCTCACGGGTTAGCTGGTTTCTGTTGAGTCAACTCGCCAGAAATTGATTTCTAGGCTATTTCCGGCCACATTCAGGCCATCTAAAGCTCATTCCCTACAACTTAAGTACCTAACCTAACATTCATCTAATTCATTTGATATTTCGATTCAAAAACTCAAAATTTCAATTCCGCCATAATTAGATCAGGTGATTAAACAAAAATCTCAAAAAACTAACACAAACCCAGACCCAAATACAACAAGACAGACGTAATCGAGGTATTAAAACCCCAGAGTTTTTTTTTTTGTTTTGATCAGAAAAACCCCAGAGTTAAACATAGGAATTAAAATCCGAATATCATCCCTATCACCAGAGCCTTCACGACCACAACAATACTTTCTTCAACTTCAATCCATCATCCAACTGCATCACCTTCTTCTTCTCATAGAGCATAATCATCATTCATCACAGTTCAACCCCGATCTCAAAATGGAGCCATCATCGCCAAAGAAAAGCTCATCAAGATCGCAACAAAATTTATCGATTAGAGCATTAACATCACTGAGACTAGAGCTCCATTCAAACTCAAGACTCGTTAATCTGCCCAGCATCACGAACACCCACAGTTTAAGTCCAAATCTCCAATCAAATCAGGTAAATATCACAAAATCTAAATCAATTAAGCAAACAAAAAACCCGATTTTGTAAAACTGATTCAATTAAGCAAATCTCTATTCAATTTAAACAAATCAATACCTTTGCCAGAAAATCTCTATTCCTTCAAATACTCAAACTAAAACACCATTTCAAACTAAACCCCCAAATTTAATCGTTATTGTTGAGAGAATTGAAGCAATTGGCTTGAATCTCAATCCCAAAACACCGAGAGATCCCTTCGATTCACGACTTCTTCATCTTCTTTTTACTTAATTAACTTCAATAACATCATTACTAACACCCACTAAAACTTTCCCCTTAACTCTCTGTCCCAATCTCACCATTATCATCTCTAATTCTCCACCAGCCGAAGATGCAGAAGAAGAGAAGAAGCAGGAGAAACAAAGAGAGAAGGAAAGAGAACGATGTCTCTTCATTTAGTTTTAGGTTTAGCATTATATACCTTGAACTGAGGGAATGATTAACCCTAGATAATCTGACGGTCAGGATTAAATAAAATTTATTAATTAAATATTGTCTACGGGTTGTGGGTTGAACCAAGCGGGTTTTACTGGTCAGAGTCGGGTTAACCCGTTTCCCTACAAGCTTGACATTTTCCCAACCCTAACCCGGCTTGTTTAGAAACCAGCCAAGCCGGGTACGGGTTTTTACGGTCCGGTCCAACTTGCGGGTTTTGAGCTTGTTTGCCAGCTCTAATGCTGGTATTTTGGAAATACAACATACTTTTAAAGCTTATGATGACCTGGGAATTGAAGCTAAATCATTTGTGAAGGTGTGGGAAGCTGCATTGGAGTACTTCATTCTATCTCAAGTTTACAATTCACAAAATTGGTTAAAAAGACCAAAATCAACAATTCCTGGGTGAAAATGATATTTAGATTTTGATACTGTTTAAATGGACAAAAATGTAAAAATAGTCAGGATGTAAACAGTTTCATCCTATCCATTTTCAAATACTTTTTCTTATTTTTAATTTACATCAGGATGCATCCAGTTTCATCCTTACTATTTTTTAAGTTTAAGTCAGGATGAATCCAGTTTCATCCTTGTTATTTTTTTAATATCCATTTCACCCATACTAATTTTACTCGTCCATTTGAACCATGTTTTAAAAATATTTGGACAAATGACCCATTTTCTGTTTACAAATGGGATGTTGTTTTCACGTAAAATTTTCTTTATTTATTGCTTTGGTAGCTATCTGTGCTAGCTCTTTGTATATTTTATTTTTTCTTAATCAGCAAACGTAAGAATTTTCATTGTGAGAGCTTAAAAATTAAGCAAAATAAACAAGGAGAAAAATTCACCCGGTGCTTAGCAAAACAACCAAGAGAATTAGAAAACCCCAAGCTAAAAGGATCCTAGGCTATTAAGCCAAACAAAACAAAAACTTACATTACAAAGTGTTAGAGCACCGGCACCGCTTGGTCGAACTCGCAAGTTATGCTATCTCAAGCTTGTTGTCAATGTTAGATTTACAAAACTAAATCTTGATTTCTAGTCTATTAAGGTCAAGTTTCGGATTAGGATTAGGATATGGTAGTTGAGTATCATACATTGTTCAACAAAGATGTATGTGACCGGCCTATCCTATTTACTCACGACATTTACCATTCTATCTTGTGAGATGATAGACGCATTTATGTGTCTATTTTCATCTCGATTTTGTATATTGTTAGTACCCATTTTTTGTACTTATTATGATGTTTTGTGTATTTGTAGGTTTTTTTGGGAAATAAATATTTTTTGGAAAATTCGGCTCGAAAAGTTTCTAAAGGCATCTCCAGAGGACATCTACTAAAGCCACCCCTCAGCTGGATAAGGAGCACTTCAATTGCTAAGGGAATCCCACCGCTATCTGCACCCCAGATTTACTATTTTCACCCAAAGTGCTAAAGGGAGTCTAGCGCTGGATAGGGGGACACCCATTCTTCACCTTGGTTCCAACATTGAATTTTGGCGGGAATTTTAATTCTTTTCTCTGCGAAGTTTGTGAAGCAAATTTGGACGTGATTCTTGTGGATTTGGTCTATGATATGGCCTAATATGGGCTTGTTACATTGGACCGGGGTTGGTAATTGATTTTGGATCGTAAATAAAAACGTTTATCATCAAATCTCGATAAACGAGGGAGAAAAACAAAATTCACTTTGGAGAACTTTTGTTTTGGTTTTGGACGAAATCTACTCGAGTTCTCATGTGCATTTGGATTGGTATTGAATGCTCATGCTTATACAAGGAAGGTAGTTGATTTTGTCACGTAAAAAGGAAGAGTTAGATTGATTCTCGATAAATCAAGAAAGCTAGAATATCACGGTTTCGATATTTGGCGATTACGTGTAGAGATTGAAAGAAAATCTTCTCGAAGATTTTATTACAAGCTGTAAAGACTTGCAACAAAACAGAGACGTGGAGGAGAATAAATCAGAAAGAAAAACCACCGATAAATCAACCTTCTATGTATAAATAGACTTGGGGTAAGTCATAAAGGGGATGGAGAGTTTGGGGAGGTTTCGTGAAGAACGAAACGCAGAGAGGAGTTGTGGAAGCAGCGACGACGAGAGAAGAAGAAGGAGAAGTTGCAGACGACAGAAGAGAAGTGTCGTTCTCAAGAACACGAAGAACAGACACAAATAGTCAGTCGGTTATTCTGCAACACATTTAATTTATCGTTTATTAACAGTGACTTCGCAACACTTATAAACATTGAAGTTTTCTGTTTTTATTACTCTTCTCTCTTTTCACTATTGTAAACACACTTTTGAGCCACGAATAAATATTTTGAGCGTATTTTCACCATGTGAAGCTAAACCCCATCTTGGGATGACGGAGGAAGCCAATTCTCATCCTTGTGGTAACTTTATTTAATTCTTTTACGACTTTTGCATTAATATAATTTGAATTATGATTTTAAATTAATTAGTTGTGATTTAGTTTGATGGGTTATGCTTAGCTTAGGTGTTTTGATAATCCATGCTTACCATTTACAAGTAATGTTTTATAAAATCTACCTTGGCAAAGATTAAGAGTCAATAATTATTGTTTTTGGAGTTGTTATTGTCTAAGAATTAATATTGAACCATAGAAAAAGAGTTCGGTGAAATCTTGATTACCAGTGGTTGATGGTGGTTTTTAAACAAAGGGTAAAATCGTAAAACCCCAAATAACCTAATGTCACCGGTGACACATTTATTAAGACATTTAATGCATGTAGTCAATAATTAATAGGGCGTATTTTTTCAAATTAGGGTTACAACGAACAAAACTCTAATTCCCTCCAGTGCCAATGGAAAATCATGCCGACCACACCTAGCCCAAGCTAGTTTGCTCCATGCCAAACGCACTCTGCCTTGGCCCTAGCTATGCTAGTCACACCAAACGCGCCAAAGCATGCCAACCATGCTAGACGCACCTCTGCGCCAATGGCAAATCATGCCAGCCACACCTAGCCTAAGCTAGCCGCACCTCTATGCCAATGGCAAAGCATGCCAGCCATACCAAACGCGCGAAGCATGCCAACCATGCTAGCCGCACCTCTATTCCAATGGCAAATCATGCCGACCATACCAAACGCGCCAAGCATGCCAACCATGCTAGCCGCACCTCTATGCCAATGGAAAATCATGCCATGACCATACCAAACGCGGAAGCATGCCAACCATGCTAACCGCACCTCTATGCCAATGGCAAATCATGCCAGACCATACCAAACGCGCCAAGCATGCCAACCATGCTAGCCGCGACTCCGTGCCAATGTCAAATCATGCCACCACACCTAGCCCAAGCTAGCCGCACCTTCATGCCAATGGCAAATCATGCCGACCACACCAACCGCGCCAAAGCATGCCAACCATGCTAGCCGCACCTCCGTGACAATGGCAAATCATGCCAGCCACACTTAGTCCGAGCTAGCCGTGCCATGCCAAACACACTCTGCCTTGGCCCTAGCTACGCTGGTCGCGCCACGCCAACCAAACACCCTTACCTTGGCCCTATCCGCGCCATGCCAAAGTAGCGCCCGTACCTAGGTTTGAAAACCACACAACCTAGGCCAAATTGGCCACGCATGCCATTGGCACATGCCAACACGCTCGCTGGTAGCTTTTTCTACCAAGGCGCGACCCAAATTGGCCACGCATGCCATTGGCACATGCCAACACGCGCTGGTATCTTTTTCTACCAAGGCGCGACCCAAATTGGCCACGCATGCCATTGGCACATGCCAACACGCTCGTTGGTAGCTTTTTCTACCAAGGCGTGACCCAAATTATTACGCATGCCATTGGCACATGCCAACACGCTCCGGTAGCTTTTTCTACCAAGGCGCGACCCAAATTGGCCGAGCATGCCATTGGCACATGCCAACACGCTCGTTGGTAGCTTTTTCTACCAAGGCGCGACCCAAATTGGCCGAGCATGCCATTGGCACATGCCAATACGCTCGCTCGGTAGCTTTTCCTACCAGGGCGCGACCCAAATTGGCCACGCATGCCATTGGCACATGCCAACACGCTCACCGGCGACTTTTCCTACCAGGACGCACACCAAATTGGCCACGCATGCCATTGGCACATGCCAACACGCTCATTGGTAGCTTTTCCTACCAGTCGTGACCCAAGTTGGCCACGCATGCCATTGGCACATGCCAACATGCATCGCCGGTAGCTTTTCTTACCAGGACATAGCCCTAATGTCCATGCGTGCCAATTGACACATGCCAAACACGCACGCTGGTAGCCTAACTTGCAAACCGTGCAACCTACCATCAAGGCATTCCGCACACGCCATTGGCACTTGCCATACACGCCACTAGCAGCTCTGGCATTGCCACTTACACTCAACGTACAACTTACCACCTAAGCATTCCGCACATGCCACACACGCCACTAGCAGCTCTGGCATTGCCAATTGCAATCAAGGTGCAACCCGCAACAAAGGCATTCCGCACATGCCAGTGGCACATGCCACACGCTCCTCTAGCGCGCCACTTGCACTCAAGGTGCAACCAACACTCGAGACATCAACACAAACGGGGATGCTTTCTAGGGTTTTGGTTTTGTGGTCCTGACATCTTGTTGTTTATGGGTGAAAATCGTTTCCGCGATTTCGGTAATTTCGGTGAGTGAGTGAGAAACCGATTCAAACCCTAAACAAATGTCTTTGCACGTGAGCACTTTATAGGTTCGAGAGATCGATCTGTACAAGTCCGGCCTAAACCAAGAAATGGTCGTTTCGGACTTGCTTCGGTCACAAAGTGGAGGAGAAGGGTTGATTTGGGGAGGAAGCAAAGAAAGGTGTTGAGGAGAGTAGTATCTCGATTTGTATCAGAAAGTGAAAGCTTAGGAAGCTTGCAAGAGATGGAAGCTTTTGAGAGAGCTTGCAAAGTTGCCTTTCTGAGAGTGTAAGTGTAGTATATTTCTCCTGACCGAGACTTGTTGTGTGGTGGAAATAGGTAAGACCTATTTATACAAGTCGAGATTGAAACGTACCCTGGCCTCATGAAGGAAGAGAGTAAAGGGTGAAATAATGGGAGGAGGTGGGAACCGCATGGTTTAATGGGCGAAAACGTTTTTCACCATTATTTCCTCTTTTATTTGACCGCTTTATTCCTTTTCACGCTTTCTTAATGTGAGCGTAGTGTACGCTGCATCTTTGTGACCGCCAAACCAAAACCCTAAAGAAGCATCCCCGGTTTGTGTTGATGTCTCG
This sequence comes from Papaver armeniacum, assembly GCA_023531295.1. NCBI lineage: Eukaryota > Viridiplantae > Streptophyta > Magnoliopsida > Ranunculales > Papaveraceae > Papaver > Papaver armeniacum. The sequence continues at coordinate 434,772 of JAJJWW010010053.1, forward strand.
AGTGTTGGTTGCATCTTGAGTGCAAGTGGCGCTGCTAGTGGCGTGTGTGGCATGTGCCAATGGCATGTGCGGAATGCCTTGGTGGTAGTTTGCACGGTTTGCAAGTTGGGCTACCAGCGTGTGTGCTTGGCATGTGCCGATGGCATGTGCGGAATGCCTTGGTGGTAGGTTGCACGGTTTGCAAGTTAGGCGACCAGCGTGTGTGTTTGGCATGTGCCAATGGCATGTGCGGAATGCCTTGGTGGTAGGTTGCACGGTTTGCGAGTTAGGCTATCAGCGTGTGTGTTTGGCATGTGCCAATGGCATGCGTGGCCATTAGGGCCGTGACCTTGATAGGGAAACTAGCTAGCGAGCATGTTGGCATGTGCCAATGGCATGCGTGGCCGTTAGGGCCGTGATTTTGCTAGGAAACTAGCTAGCGAGCATGTTGGCATGTGCCAATGGCATGCATGGCCGTTAGGGCCGTGATTTCGCTAGGGAAACTATCTAGCGAGCATGTTGGCATGTGCCAATGGCATGCATGGCCGTTAGGGCCATGATTTTGATAGGAAAACTAGCTAGCGAGCATGTTGGCATGTGCCAATGGCCTGCATGGCCGTTAGGGCCGTGACCTTGATAGGAAACTAGCTAGCGAGCATTTTGGCATGTGCCAATGGCCTGCATAGCCGTTAGGGCCGTGACCTTGATAGGGAAACTAGCTAGCGAGCATGTTGGCATGTGCCAATGGCATGCGTACGGCCATGTTGACCTAGTTGCAAGTCTTGCAAACCTAGGGCGCTATGTTGGGCGTGGGCCCAAGGCATAGCGGCTTGGAATTTGGCGTTGTTGCCATGGTGCGCAGGGTGCGGCTTGGAAATATGGCTTGCGGCATGTGTTGGCATTGCCAATGGCACATGCGGCCATGTTGACCTAGTTGCAAGTCTTGCAAACCTAGGGCGCTATGTTTGGCGTGGGCCCAAGGCATAGCGGCTTAGAAATATGGCTTGCGGCGCGTGTTGGCATGTGCCAAATGGCACGTGCGGCCATGTTGACCTAGTTGCAAGTCTTGCAAGCCTAGGGCGCTATGTTTGGCGTGGGCCCAAGTCATAGCGGCTTAGAAATATGGCTTGCGGCACGTGTTGGCATGTGCCAATGGCACGTGCGGCCATGTTGACCTAGTTGCAAGTCTTGCAAGCCTAGGGCGCTATGTTTGGCGTGGGCCCAAGGCATAGCGGCTTAGAAATATGGCTTGCGGCACGTGTTGGCATGTATTAATGGCACGTGCGACCATGTTGACCTAGTTGCAAGTCTTGCAAACCTAGGGCGCTATGTTGGGCGTGGGCCCAAGGCATAGCGGCTTGGAATTTGGCGTGCGGCACGTGTTGGCATGTGCCAATGGCACGTGCGGCCATGTTGACCTAGTTGCAAGTCTTGCAAGCCTAGGGCGCTATGTTTGGCGTGGGCCAAAGGCATAGCGGCTTAGAAATATGGCTTGCGGCACGTGTTGGCATGTGCCAATGGCACGTGCGGCCATGTTGACCTAGTTGCAAGTCTTGCAAGCCTAGGGCGCTATGTTTGGCGTGGGCCAAAGGCATAGCGGCTTGGAATTTGGCGTTGTTTCCATGGTGCGCAGTGGTGCGGCTTGGTTTGGCATGGTTGCCATGGTGCGCGAGATGCGGCTTGGTTTGGCATGATTGCCATGGTGCGCGAGTTCTCGCTTGTTTTGGCATGGTTGCCATGGTGCGCAGAGTGCGGCTTGGTTTGGCATGGTTGCCATGGTGCGCAGTTTGCGGCTTTTTTTGGCATGGTTGCCATGGTGCGCAGTATGCGGTTTGTTTTGGCATGGTTGCCATGGTGCGCAGAGTGCGGCTTGGTTTGGCATGGTTGCCATGGTGCGCAGAGTGCGGCTTGGTTTGGCATGGTTGCCATGGTGCTCGAGATGCGGCTTGTTTTGGCATGGTTGCCATGGTCGTGATGATATGCGACTTGGTTTGGCATTGTTGCCATGGTGCGATAGATGCGGCTTGGTTTTGGCATTGTTGCCATGGTGCGCTTGATATGCGGCTTGTTTTGGCATGGTTGCCATGGTGCGCAGATATGCGACTTGGTTTGGCATTGTTGCCATGGTGCGCGATATGCGGCTTGGTTTGGCATTGTTGCCATGGTGCGTGATATGCGACTTGGTTTGGCATTGTTGCCATGGTGCGCGATATGCGGCTTGGTTTGGCATTGTTGCCATGGTGCGCGATATGCGGCTTGGTTTGGCATTGTTGCCATGGTGCGCGAGGTGCGGCTTAGTTTTGGAATTAGGGTTACGTATTTGAAAACCTAATGCGGTATTTTGAAAAAATACCCCTATTAATTATTTATACCTGAGTTAAATGCTCTTATTTAATGTGTTGCGGGTAACACTAGGTCATGGGGTTTTACGATTTTACCCCTTGTCTAAAAACCACCATCAACATTAAGTCCCCTGCTTAGCTCGGAACAGGGGCTTTGTTGCGGGGTAAGCATAAGATGGTGACAAACTATTAACAGCAAACCGTAAATAAAATTGAAAGGGGGCTCGTCTGACCTTTTATAAATAGGATTTGGAATCCTTGCCTCTGGTCGTTTTGCACAAGTCAGGAGGCTGGCACAATTGGTGGGCCCAATGCAGCTTAGGCGACGTTGGGAAGTTGGCGTGAGTTGGGAAACTGAGTGGGCTAGCTGGTGGGACCGGCGCGATTGGTGGGGCCGGTCCAACTTGGAAACCATGCTTGCAGGCGTGACTTGGGCGGCATTGAGAAGTCGCGATTGGTGGGGCCGGTCCAATCTTTGAAAACCATGCTTGCAGGCGTGACTTGGGCGGCATTGGGAAGTCGCAATTGGTGGGGCCGGTCCAACTTGGAAACCATGGTTGCAGGCATGACTTGGGCGGCATTGAGAAGTCGCAATTGGTGGGGCCGGTCCAATCTTGGAAACCATGCTTGCAGGCGTGACTTGGGCGGAATTGGGAAGTCGCAATTGGTGGGGCCGGTCCAATCTTGGAAACCATGCTTGCAGGCGTGATTTTGGTAAAAGGGAAATCCTTCCCTATTTCAAAGTCTTTCACGCCTATATATATATATATATATATATATATAAAGCCCCTTTTTCCCCATTCTGCGCTTCTTTCTTCTTTTCATACTAGCGGCAAAGAGAGACCGGCTTCCAGGTATGTCTTCGAGTACTCTTCTTTCTCTATTTTTTTAATAGGTATGAACCTTAAAAGTAGGCGCTTCCACAATCTTTGCATATGATTCCTTGGCGTGCCTCGAGGAAAATACTGCGTGTGTATTTCGAACCCGTAGAGAACCCTGTATGAATCCCGAAGAAGAATACTGTGTATATGCTTCATATGATGTAGACACACTTGTACCCGTATAGAATGCCGCGTATATAGTTTCGAACCCGAAAAAATACTGCGTATATAGTCTTGAACCCGAATAAAATACCGTGTATATAGTCTTGAACCCGAATAGAATACTGTGTATATAGTCTTGAACCCGAATAAAATATTGTGTATATAGTCTTGAAACCGAATTTGTTGGGTACGATTATGTGTCAGGGAGATAACTTCGTCTTTCTCCATTTGTTTTGTGCGAGATATCTTATTACCAAATCGTTACGAAGGAATTTGATAAGATGTTACCGAACCACATTTCACTTCGTCGAAGGATGCTCATAATTCCAAACCGAACACGAGATGATGAATTCTTCACTAGAGCCCTCGCCCTGCTCGGAAGAATCACCCGGGTTTCGTGCCAATTTTGCTAACCGGTGGTGAGGATGACAGAAGACACGTTCGGTTCGCCTGAGAGAGCACCATTCGGTTTTGTCTTCATAAAGGGGTATATTCCTCTTCCAACATTGACTTTAGGATGTGTCAAAGTCCATTGCGTTCTTTTGACAGATGGGTTGAGTTCATGGTGAGCGAGGAGCGTATAAATACCATCTTGACTCAAGCGCGGGTCATTGATCTTTGTCAAGACTTGATAAATCTTCAAATTAGGAAGGACATCCCAGGCTTAGTTGCTTTCATCTCAGGATGGTGTTCGGACACCCATACAATCATATGTAGATGGGGCGAGATAACTTTCTCCTTGGAGAGTGTGGCTCTCTTCTTTGAATCTTCGAATCTGGGAATCTCGAGAATCCAATTATCCGAAAGTGAGGCGAAGATGCGGGATGACCTGGCCGCTAAGTTGGGGATTTTGCTCGGAAAGACTCCATTGCGAAGTCGAAGGACTCTGCCGGAAAGAGGATGAAAGGTGCCCTTACGGTTGGTGGATATCTCAATGGTTTCGGACGAGTTGGAGCACTGAGCGAGAAGCGGTGATCTTCATGTCGCAGCATTTTTGGCTCTCTGGTTGTCTAGAGACATTTTTGATGACGGTTCGGCAAGAAGGGAATAAGACCCGAGTTGTTGGCGATTCTTTGTGAAATTGGCAAAGGGTGAAGTTCTTCCCATTGGAAAGCTGTTCCTTGGTTCCCTGTACGTGCATCTGGATCACCTGGTTGCGAACATGCGAGTTTCGAATGGTTTCATGAAAGTGGATTCATATGTGCACGTTGCTTTTCCAGCAAGTCTGGCTATGGGAGCACTTTGAGAAGTATGCTCCGAAACCGTTGCCTTCGCTTCCCGTGAGTTGGGGAGGCTCCCGAATTCTTCGATGGGTGAACAGGCATCCAAGAGTTGGCGTGAGCTTGGTTAGTTTTCTTGATAAGTTGCATGAAGTCAATTTTCGTCCATGGGGGCCAGTCCATAATTCGGTGACTCAAATTGGCACTTTTGCTTCTCGCTCCGCTCATGTCTTTGTCTTCGATGACGATTTGAGCGTTGGTGAAAAACCTGTTCATTCAAAGTGCTTGCCGGTTATATCCGTCTTTCTTCGCGGGGTCTTTCCGGAGATAGCTGCTTACAATATTGGCCGTCTTTGCTCGTCACATGGGTTTCGATCAAGGGGTGCCTCTCGTTTACCGGCCGGTGATACCTAAGGATTCGTTGCGTGTCGCCCTTGACGCCAGTGTCCTTAAGCCGGGTATCCGTCTTTCCTTTTTTCAAATGGGAAGAGTAACTTCGACGACCTTCGGCTATAATGAGTTTTGGTGCAACGAGTTTACTATGATCCGAGATTTTGTGAATAACGCGGTGGAAAATGTTCGTTGCAAACCTTCTCCAGTAGTTCTGAAGGAGTATCCAATGTTGAGAGATCCCAAGCGAAAGTTGCATAGAAATTCGGAAAGCCCCCATGCCAAGGAACGGAGAACGAAGAATCGTGCTGGCGGGTTCGGACGGTTTCACCAGATCCTCCCACGGCTCTTGTGTCTTTCATTTCTTCCAATAACCAGGTATGTGTCGCCTTTTCATGGGTTTGTCTCAAAACACACGTAAATTTCGGCTGAGAATATGTGTCTTGTTTCCTTCAGGGCTTCGGTAGTGTTAACGCTTTCGCTGACCTTGCACGTTGCCAGGAGACGGCAGTTTCTTCAAGGAATTCGCGGCACCGAGCCTACTCATAGCGGTGACGAGTCGAGAGAAAGAAGAAAGTTCAACAAGCGAGAGTGATTCCTCTGGCAAAGACTTGGTTCTTCTTCGGGAAGCGGTTCGGTGAGTTTCGCGCTTCTTTCTTTCTTCTTCTTTGTTTCTTCTTTTGAAAAATGTCTAACTCAAGTTTGCGGGAGGAATCCGGTTCGGAGGATGATTACGGGATGGAGTCACACGAAAACTTGCCTTTGGTGACCACCGCCGGTGACTTGGAGATGGGAGTTAGCCAATTGCTAGGGCACAAACGTGGTTCGAGACGGTGGATGATTCTCGATGGTTGTTGCCGTAGACATGGAAGAAAACCCTTTGCGAGTCGTGAGGCCACTTGCGGGCGCCATTTTTGATCCCTCGTACTTGGTTCCTTATCCAGGTCATGTCTTTGATTGGCGGTTTTAGCGTGCCGGCTAAGCATGAGGCGTTGTATACCAGAATCTGGGAGAAGCACGGACATATGGCTACAACCAAGAAGGTCACTAGTCGATTCACGCTGGTTAAGCGTGTGGAAGAGGCTTTGTCTTCCATCGAGGATATGCGTGAGGTGATTTGGTCACACCGTTTACGAAGACGTTATTGCCGACCTGGGAGCACCATCGCGACGTGTGCGTGGAAAATGAGTTCAACACTTCGTGGTTTGTCGAAGGCCTTCTTTGAGATCCAAAAGTTGAAAGATGCGACAATCGAAAGCATTTCCGCCGAGGAGATCGCCCGAAAAGGAGATGGAACTCGAAAAGCTTTCCAAGATGTTGACTATGAAGAGAGCGGCTCTTGAAGACGCAAAGTCGACTTTCTCCAAGAAGAGCGGACTTACGTTGGACGATTTTCCTTGAACGTTTCTCTGTTAAACTTTCATTTAGGTTCTTTTTTTTTTTTTTTTGAAAGACATATTGGATGTCTGGTTCAAAACTTAACCTTTGATAGATATTTGGTAGCTTTTTAGGGTGTTGGATTATTTCTGGATGAATGGTTTTGATAATATAACTCGATTATGTTTTGGGAAAGGAATATTGCTTTTATGAAAGTGTGTGCTAGCAATAGGCACAAGACGCAATAGTATGGCGGTTTTATTAAGAACCTAAAAAAAAAAACAGATCGTATATCTTGCCCAATCTAAATTTACTCACTTGCAAACACGCCTCTTTCCAAGTAAAAGGCGGCTTTCTTTGGTAGCATCGCTTGATTAGTCCCCAATTCTTGGTAGCGTCTTGGCCGAGTCCCCGGTTTTCGGTGTCGATAACTTAGGGTTGTCTGGCAGTCGAGTCGGACTGAGTCGCAAGTCCCCAATCGCTGGTGGCATCTTCAACGAGTCCCCAGTTTCCTCGTGTAGTTTTTTGCAACTGGTAACCGAGTCGCCTGGTAGTTGAGTCGGATCGAGTTGCCTTCCCCTACCATCTTGACATCCGGGTCGAAAAACGAGATCGCTTGATCGACATTATAGCCGATAGATCAATCCTCCCATTTGTGGTCGCCAATTGTTTATAGGTGAAAATCGTTTCGCTGATTTCGGTAATTTCGGTGAGTGAGTGAGAAACTGATTCAAACCCTAAACAAATGTGCTGCACGTGAGCACTTTATAAGTTCGAGAGATCGATCTGTACAAGTCCGGCCTAAACCAAGAAATGGCCGTTCTAGACTTGCTTCGGTCACAAAGTGGAGGAGAAGGGTTGATTTGGGGAGGGAAGCAAAGAAAGGTGTTGAGGAGAGTAGTATCTCGATTTGTATCAGAAAGTGAAAGCTTAGGAAGCTTGCAAGAGATGGAAGCTTTTGAGAGAGCTTGCAAAGTTGCCTTTTACGAGAGTGTAAGTGTAGTATATTTCTCTGACCGAGACTTGTTGTCTGGTGGAAATAGGTAAGACCTATTTATACAAGTCGAGATTGAAACGTACCCTGGCCTCATGAAGGAAGAGAGTAAAGGGTGAAATAATGGGAGGAGGTGGGAACCGCATGGTTTAATGGGCGAAAACGTTTTTCACAATTATTTCCTCTTTTATTTGACCGCTTTATTCCTTTTCACGCTTTCTTAATGTGAGCGTAGTGTACGTGCATCTTTGTGACCGCCAAACCAAAACCCTAAAGAAGCATCCCCGGTTTGTGTTGATGTCTCGAGTGTTGGTTGCATCTTGAGTGCAAGTGGCGCTGCTAGTGGCGCGTGTGGCATGTGCCAATGGCATGTGCGGAATGCCTTGGTGGTAGTTTGCACGGTTTGCAAGTTGGGCTACCAGCGTGTGTGCTTGGCATGTGCCGATGGCATGTGCGGAATGCCTTGGTGGTAGGTTGCACGGTTTGCAAGTTAGGCTACCGGCGTGTGTGTGTTTGGCATGGCATGTGCGGAATGCCTTGGTGGTAGGTTGCACGGTTTGCGAGTTAGGCTACCAGCGTGTGTGTTTGGCATGTGCCAATGGCATGCGTGGCCATTAGGGCCGTGACCTTGATAGGGAAACTAGCTAGCGAGCATGTTGGCATGTGCCAATGGCATGCGTGGCCGTTAGGGCCGTGATTTTGCTAGGGAAACTAGCTAGCGAGCATGTTGGCATGTGCCAATGGCATGCATGGCCGTGATTTCGCTAGGGAAACTAGCTAGCGAGCATGTTGGCATGTGCCAATGGCATGCATGGCCGTTAGGGCCGTGACCTTGATAGGGAAACTAGCTAGCGAGCATGTTGGCATGTGCCAATAGCATGCGTGGCCGTTAGGGCCGTGATTTTGCTAGGGAAACTAGCTAGCGAGCATGTTGGCATGTGCCAATGGCCTGCATGGCCGTTAGGGCCGTGACCTTTATAGGGAAACTAGCTAGCGAGCATGTTGGCATGTGCCAATGGCCTGCATGGCCGTGACCTTGATAGGGAAACTAGCTAGCGAGCATGTTGGCATGTGCCAATGGCATGCGAGGCCGTTAGGGCCGTGATTTTGCTGGGAAAACTAGCTAGCGAGCATGTTGGCATGTGTTAGGGCCGTGACCTTGATAGGGAAACTAGCTAGCGAGCATGTTGGCATGTGCCAATGGCGCGTACGGCCATGTTGACCTAGTTGCAAGTCTTGCAAACCTAGGGCGCTATGTTGGGCGTGGGCCCAAGGCATAACGGCTTGGAATTTGGCGTTGTTGCCATGGTGCGCAGGGTGCGGCTTGGAAATATGGCTTGCGGCATGTGTTGGCATGTGCCAATGGCACATGCGGCCATGTTGACCTAGTTGCAAGTCTTGCAAACCTAGGGCGCTATGTTTGGCGTGGGCCCAAGGCATAGCGGCTTAGAAATATGGCTTGCGGCGCGTGTTGGCATGTGCCAAATGGCACGTGCGGCCATGTTGACCTAGTTGCAAGTCTTGCAAGCCTAGGGCGCTATGTTTGGCGTGGGCCCAAGGCATAGCGGCTTAGAAATATGGCTTGCGGCACGTGTTGGCATGTGCCAATGGCACGTGCGGCCATGTTGACCTAGTTGCAAGTCTTGCAAGCCTAGGGCGCTATGTTTGGCGTGGGCCCAAGGCATAGCGGCTTAGAAATATGGCTTGCGGCACGTGTTGGCATGTGCCAATGGCACGTGTTGGCATGTGCCAATGGCACGTGCGGCCATGTTGAGCTAGTTGCAAGTCTTGCAAACCTAGGGCGCTATGTTGGGCGTGGGCCCAAGGCATACCGGCTTGGAATTTGGCGTGCGGCACGTGTTGGCATGTGCCAATGGCACGTGCGGCCATGTTGACCTAGTTGCAAGTCTTGCAAGCTTAGGGCGCTATGTTTGGCGTGGGCCCAAGGCATAGCGGCTTAGAAATATGGCTTGCGACACGTGTTGGCATGTGCCAATGGCACATGCGGCCATGTTGACCTAGTTGCAAGTCTTGCAAGCCTAGGGCGCTATGTTTGGCGTGGGCCAAAGGCATAGCGGCTTGTAATTTGGCGTTGTTGCCATGGTGCGCAGGGTGCGGCTTGGTTTGGCATGGTTTCCATGGTGCGCAGTATACGGCTTGGTTTGGCATGATTGCCATGGTGCGCAGTTTGCGGCTTGTTTTGGCATGGTTGCCATGGTGCGCAGAGTGCGGCTTGGTTTGGCATGGTTGCCATGGTGCGTGATATGCGGCTTGTTTTAGCATGGTTGCCATGGTGCATGAGTGCGGCTTGGTTTGGCATGATTGCCATGGTCTTGTGATATGCGGCTTGTTTTGGCATGGTTGCCATGGTGCGCAGAGTGCGGCTTGGTTTGGCATGGTTTCCATGGTGCGCGAGTATGCGGCTTGTTTTGGCATGGTTGCCATGGTGAGCAGTATGCAACTTGGTTTGGCATTGTTGCCATGGTGCGCAGTATGCGGCTTGGTTTGGCATGATTGCCATGGTGCGCAGTATGCGGCTTGTTTTGGCATGGTTGCCATGGGTGCGATATGCGACTTGGTTTGGCATTGTTGCCATGGTGCGCAGATATGCGGCTTGGTTTGGCATTGTTGCCATGGTGCGCGATATGCGACTTGGTTTGGCATTGTTGCCATGGTGGTGTGATATGCGGCTTGGTTTGGCATTGTTGCCATGGTGCGCGATATGCGGCTTGGTTTGGCATTGTTGCCGTGGTGCGCGAGTGGTGCGGCTTAGTTTTGGAATTAGGGTTACGTGTTGAAAACCCTAATCTGGGTATTTTGAAAAAATACCCCTATTAATTATTTATACCGAGTTAAATGCTCTTATTTAATGTGTTGCAGGTAACACTAGGTCATGGGGTTTTACGATTTTACCCCTTGTCTAAAAACCACCATCAACAGCAGCGTACACTACGCTCACATTAAGAAAGCATGAATAGGAATAAAGCGGTCAAATAAATGCGGAAATAATGGTGAAAACATTTTCACCCATAAACACCTTGCGGTTACCACCTCCTCCCATTATTTCACCCTTTACTCTCTTCCTTCATGAGGCCGAGGGTACGTTTCGGCCTCGACTTGTATAAATAGGTCTTACCTATTTCCACCAGACAACAAGTCTCGGTCAGGAGAAAAATACAACACTCTCAGAAAAGGCAACTTTGCAAGCTCTCCAAAAAGCTTTCATCTCTTGCAAGCTTCCTAAGCTTTCACTTTATGATACAAGTCGAGACACTACTCTCCCTGCATTATTCGGGTCTCAACACCTTTCTTTGCTTCCCTCCCCAAATCAACCCTTCTCCTCCACTTTGTGACCGAAGCAAGTCCGGAACGGCCATTTCTTGGTTTAGGCCGGACTTGTCTGATTGATCTCTCGAATCTATAAAGTGCTCACGTGCAGCACATTTGTTTAGGGTTTAAACCAGTTTCTCACTCACCTACCGAATTTACCAAAATCGGCGAAAACGATTTTTACCCATAAACAATTGGCGACCACATCGGGAGGATTGATCTATCGGCTACAATGTCAAATTGTCGATCTCATTCTTCGACCCAGATGTCAAGATGGTAGGGGAAGGCGACTCAATCCGACTCAACTGCCAGACAACCCTGCGACTCAATCCGACTCAACTGCCAGACAACCCGGTTACCAGTTGTAAAAAACTACACTGGGGACCCGCTAAAGATGCTACTAATGATTTGGGACTTGCTGGCGATGCTACCGGCAAAGCCGCCTTTTACATGGAGAGGGGCGTGTTCGTAAAAACATATGAAGTGAGTAAATTTAAACTGGGCAAGATATACGATCTGTTTTAGGTTCTTAATAAAACCGTCATACTACTGCGTCTTGTGCCTATTGCTAGCAAACACTTTCATAAGAGCAATATTCCTTTCACAAAACATAATCAGAGTCATATTATCAAAAATATTCATCCCAGAAATAATCCAATATCCTCAAAAGTTACCAGATATCTATCAAAACCAGTCGAACCTTGAACCAGACATCCAGTATGTTTTTCAAAAAAAAAAAAGAAAGAAGAAGAACCTAAATGAAAGTTTAACAGAGAAACATTCAAGGAAAATCATCCAACAGAGGTCTGATTTTCTTGGAGAAAGTCCACTTTGCGTCATCAAGAGCCGCTCTCTTCATAGTTAACATCTTGGAAAGCTTTTCGAGTTCTACCTCCTGTCGTGCAATCTCCTCTGCAGAAAGACTTCCGATTGCTACATCTTTCGACTTCTGGATCTCAGCAAGGCCTTCGACAAACCACGAAGCGTTAAACTCATTTTCTACGCACACGTCGCGATGGTGCTCCCATCGGCAATAACGTCTTCGTAAACGGTTTTACCGGTCACCTCACGCATATCCTCGATTTAAGATAAAGCCTCTTCCACACGCTTAACCGGCGCAAATTGACTAGTGACCTTCTTGGTTGTGGCCATATGTCCGTACTTCTCCCAGATTCGGTGTACAACGCCTCATACTTAGCTAGTACGCTAAAAACGCCAACCAAAGACATGACCTGGATAAGGAACCAAGTACGAGGGATCAAAAATGGCGCCTGCAACTGGCCTCAAGACTCGCAAAGGGTCTTCTTCCATGTCTACGGCAGCAACCATCAGAGAACCATCCACCTTTTGAACCACATCTATGCCCGGCAATGGGCTAACTCCCATCTCCAAGTCACCGGCGGTGGTCACCAAAAGCAAGTTTTCGTGTATCTCCACCCCAGAATCGTCCTCCGAACTAGATTCCTCCTGCGAACTTGAGTTATACATCTTTTCAAAAAAAAAAAAAAAAAAAACGGAAGAAGAAAGAAAAGAAGCGCGAAACTCACCGAACCACTTCCCGAGAAAGAGCCAGTGCTGCCAGAGGAATCACTCTCACTTGTCGAACTTTCTTCTTTCTCTGACTCATCACCACTATGAGTAGGCTCACTGCCGCCGGAATTCTTAGAAGAAATTGCCGTCTCCTGGCAACGTGCAAGGGCAGCGAAAGCATTAACACAACCGAAGCCTTGGAAGAAACAAGACACATGTTTTCAGCAGAAATTCACGTGTTTTGAGAAAAACCAACAAGGAGGCGACACATACCTGGTTATTGGAAGAACAGAAAGACACAAGAGCTGCGGAAGGATCTTTTAAAACCACCCGGAACCCGCCAAACACGATTCTTCGTTCTCTGTTCCTTTGCCTGGGGACTTTCCAAGTTGCCAGGCAACTTTCGCTTGGGATCTCTCAACATTGGATACTTCTTCAAAACTGCTGGGGAAGGTTTACAACGAACAATTTCAACCACGTTATTTACAAAATCTTGGATAATAGTGAACTCATCGTACCAGAACTCATTATAGCCAAAAGTCGTCGAAGTTACTCTTCCCGTCTGAAAGAAGGGAAGGCGGATACTGCTCAAAGGCACCGGCATTGAGGAGGCATGCGGTGAATCCTTAGGAACCACCCGTTTGGTAAGCAAGAGGCACCCTTGATCGAAACCCATGTGACGCAGCAAAGCACGGTCAATATTGTAAGGAGCTATTCGGAAAGACCCCATGAAGAAAGACGACATATAGCCGGACATGCGGCTTTGAATAAACAAGTTTTCACCAACACTCAAGTTGCCGTCGGAAGATAAAGACACGATCGGAGCGAAGCAAAGGTGTCAATTTGAGTCACCGACCTATGGACCGGCTCCCATGGGCGAAAACTGATTTCATGCGACTTATCGAGAAAACTAACCAAGCTCATGCAAACTTTTGGACGCTTGTTCACCCATCGAAGAATTCGGGAGCCGCCCCAACTCGCGGGAATCGAAGGCAACGGTTTCAGAGCATACTTATCAAAGTGCTCCCATAGCCAGGCTTGCAGAAAAGCAACGTGCACATATGAATCCACTTTCATGAAACCATTCGAAACTCGCATGTTCGCAACTAGGTGATCCAGATGCACATACAGGGAACCAAGGAATAACTTGCCAATGGGAAGAACTTCACCTTTTTCTAACTTCACAGCAATTACTAGCAACTCTGGTCTTATTTCCTTCTTGCCGGAACCGTCATCAAAAATGTCTCTAGACAACCAGAGAGCCAAAAATGCTGCAACATGAAGATCATCTTTTTTGTTTAGGTTCCACTCGTCAGGAAACCATTGAGATATCCACCAGTTTGTAAAAGCACTTTTCATCTTCTTTCGGACAGAATCCTTCGACTTCGCAGTGGAGTCTTTTCGAGCGTAATCTCCCCAACTTAGCGGCAAGGTCTTCCCGCATCTTCTCCTCACCTTCGGACAATCGGATATTAAGATTCCGGTTACCAGAAGATTCAAGAAGAGAGCCACACTCTCCAAGGAGAAAGTTATTTCACCCCATCTACATATGATCGTATGGGTGTCCGAACACCATCTGGAGATGAAAGCAACCAAGCCCGGGATATCCTTCCTAATCTGGAGATTTACTGAAGCTCTGACATCATCAATAATCAGTGCTCGAGTCAAGCTAGTATTTATGTGCTTCATACTCACCATGAACTCAACCCATCTATCAAAAGAACGCAATGGGCTTTGACACATCCTGAAATCAATGTTGGAAGAAGAATATACCCCTTTATGCATGTAACCGTATGGTGTTGTCTCAGGGCGAACCGAACGTGTCTTCTTTTCATCTTTACCACCGGTTAACAAAATTGGCACGAAACCTGGGTGATTCTTCCGAGCAGGGGCGAGGGGTCTAGCAAAGAATTCGTCATCCGTGTTTGGTTTGGAACTATGAACATCCTTCGATGAGGCAAAATTTTGTTCATGTAACATCTTGTCGGATTTCTTCATAACAACTTAGTAACGAGATATCTGCACACGGAGAAAGACGAAATTATCTCCCTGACACATAACCGCACCCAACAAAAAAAAAAAAAGAGAGAGGGTGTATTCTCCACGGGTTCAAAACTGCACACACAGTATTTTCTTCAGGGTTCAAAATTATATACGCAGTATTTTCTACGGGCTCGAATGCGTCTATGATATCCTTCTTCGGGTTCAAAATCATATATGAAGCATTTTTCTACGGGTTCAAAACTGCCCGCGCAGTATTTTCTTCAAGTCCGAAATTCATATATGCAATATTTCCTATGGGTTCGAAGTCATATGAAGCACATATACAATATTCTCTACGGGTTCGAAAATGCACACGCAGTATCTTCTTCAGGGTTCAAAAAATTATATACGCAGTATTTTATACGGGATCAAGTGCGTCTGCAGTATCCTTCTTTGGGTTCAAGAATATGCACGCAGTATTTTCTACGGGCTCGAATGCGTCTATGGTATCCTTCTTCGGGTTTAAAATTATATATGGAGCATTTTTCTACGGGTTCGAATCATATATACAGTATTTCCTTGGGTACATATATACAATATTTTCTACAAGAAGCACGCTAAGAAATCATATGTGCAATATCATTGCAAGGATTATAAAAACGCCTACTTTTAGGGTTTGCACCTACATGAAAAGGGAAACAAGAGAAGTACTAGAAGACATACCTGGAAACCGGTTTTTCTTTATAACTCTGCTGCTAGTATGAAAAGATTGAAGAACAAAGATGAGAGAAAGGGATTTTATATATATATGGGCGTGGAGATTCTGAAATAGGGAAGGAATTCCCTATACCAAAAATCGTGCATACAAGGAACGGGCCCACAAGGGCGCCCAACTAACCAACGTTGCCCAAGTAGCACCGGTACCACCAATTGCGCCCAACTTCCCAACGTCGCCCAAGTTGCATCGGTCCCACCAATTGTGCCCAACTTCCCAACGCCGCCCAAGTCACGCCAGCCTAGCACGCTCAGCTTCCCCACCTTGCGCCGGTCCCTTGCCTAGCACGCTCAGTTTCCCAACTCAAGTCACGCCAGCTAGCACGATTAGCTTCCCATTTTGCGCCGGTCCCGCCAGCTAGCACGCTCAGTTTCCCAACTCAAGTCACGCCATCTAGCACGATCAGCTTCCCATTTTTGCGCCGGTCCCGCCAGCTAGCACGCTCAGTTTCCCAACTCGCAACAACTTCTCAATGCCGCCCAGCTTCCTGTCTCTCACGACGCTAACTTCCCAATTGTGCCGACCTCTCCCGATTTGCGAAAAATCGCGGAGGCAAGGATTCCAAATCCTATTTATAAAAAGGTCGACAAGCCTCCTCAATTCTCTTTACGATTTTTGTTGATAATTTGTCACCATCTTATGCTTACCTCGCAACAAAGCTCCTGCCCGAGCTAAGAAGGGGACTTAATGTTGATGGTGGTTTTTAAACAAAGGGTAAAATCGTAAAACCCCAAATAACCTAATGTCACTGGTGACACATTTATTAGGACATTTAATGCATGTAGTCAATAATTAATAGGGGGTATTTTTTTAAATTAGGGTTACAACGAACAAAACCCTAATTCCCATCCGTGCCAATGGCAAATCATGCCAGACACACCTAGCCCAAGCTAGATGATCCATGCCAAACGCACTCTGCCTTGGCCCTAGCTATGCTAGTCACATCAAACGCGCCAAAGCATGCCATCCATGCTAGCCGCACCTCTATGCCAATGGAAAATCATGCCAGCCACACCTAGCTTAAGCTAGCCGCACCTCTATGCCAATGGCAAAGCATGCCAGCCATACCAAACGCGCCGAAGCATGCCAACCATGCTAACCGCACCTCTATGCCAATGGAAAATCATGCCAGCCATACCAAACGCGCCGAAGAATGCCAACCATGTTAGCCGCACCTCTATGCCAATGGCAAATCATGCTAGCCATACCAAACGCGCCGAAGCATGCCAACCATGCTAGCCGCACCTATATGCCAATAGCAAATCATGCCAGCCATACCAAACGCGCCGAAGCATGCCAACCATGCTAGCCGCACCTCCGTGCCAATGGCAAATCATGCCAGCCACACCTAGCCCAAGCTAGCCGCACCTCTGTGCCAATGGCAAATCATGCCGCCCACACCAAACAGCGCCAAAGCATGCAAATCATGCTAGCCACACCTCCGTGCCAATGGCAAATCATGCCAGCCACACTTAGCCCGAGCTAGCCGCGCCATGCCAAACACACTCTGCCTTGGCCCTAGCTACGCCGGGTCACGCCACGCCAAGCCAAACACCCTTACCTTGGCCCTAGCCGTGCCATGCCAAAGTAGCGCCCGCACCTAGGCTTGCAAACCATGCAACCTAGGCCAAATTGGCCACAGGACTGGAATGCACCAGTTGAATCAAAACTGGATTGAAGACAGTTGTCATAAAACTGTATTTCCACAGTTGCGATCAGCTGAGCTGCAATAGCTATAAGTAAAACTGGACTGAAGTAGTTGCTGAGAAACCGAACTACATAAGTTCAATCATATTTGACTGAAACAGTTTTGAGGAAACCTATACTGAAACAGTTTTGAGGAAAATCGGACCACAACAGTTCGATCAACTGGATAGTAGTAATTGTATGAAAAAGGACTGTGGCAGTTCGATCAACTGGACTACAGTATTTGCTAATGAAATTGACTACAGCAGCTCGATCAACTGGACTATTGTAATTATGCGAAAAAGGATCTGACGATCTGATCAACTGAGCTAAGATATTCTTGAGAACTGAACTACAACAGTTCAATTAATCGATCAGACTTGATTATGTGGGAAAAAGACGCAAAGTGAGTTCGATCAATCGACGGCGATTGTTCTTTGAAATCGACTGCAGATGTTGTTGAGAAATCGATTACAACAGATTCGATCAATCGATCAGCTTGATTATGTGGAAAAAGACCGCAGCAGATTGATCAATCGATCAGTTATTCTTTGAGAAATCAGGCTGCAGCAGATTCGATTAATCGAGCTGCAGAGATTGCTAAGAAATCGACTACAGCAGATTCGATCAATCGGACTGCAAAGATATCTGCGATTATATGGTCTACAGACAATTGCGATCGCTTGACTGCAGATTCTTTGCGATTAAACTGCATCTTGCCAGCGATTACGATCAACTAGACTGCAGCAGTGATTTTTCAAGACATTCAAACTGCTTTTACACGGACACTATTTTGAAGCATTTTGTACTACTTTTCTCAATAGGAAAACACGATTCCTTTTCTCGTAGTCCCCTTAGTCGGCGCCAATGTTTGCACCCAGAAATATTTCCAGGCACTAAACACGATGATTTTGGTGTTGTTGATAAAAACAGGGCTAATAACATGGAATAATCAGAAATGACAGACACACGGATTTAATGTGGTTCGGCATGGTTTGCCTACGTCCACGGACGAATCCCCTTGGGGAGTAATATTTTATTGATCTATGTATTACAATAACATTTTTCTATTTTGTGCCCTCCTTTTCCTCTTCCCCCTTGTTCTGAATTACCTTCTCTCTATTTATACCATTGATTGAATACCTAATTACAATATAAACTTAAATGGCATTAACTGCTCATTCATGCCTCCTGTTTAATTTTGCATGAAATCGCTCATTCATGCCTCCATGTTTAACTATGCATGAAACTGCTCATTACAGTGTAGGAGAAGATAATTACAGTTTCGTCTACACAATTCAAGAATAATAATGTAGGATCAACATTTGTCTCATTGATCAAAGAAAAACAAAAAAAAAACATTTCTCGGCTTTTAAATCCAACTAAAGTCGAAGTTTCTCATCAATTTGCAGAGTTAAACATGAGACCATTACTGTTTCTAAATAGTCGTTTTTGTCCTTAATTTGACAACGTACGTGTCGCTTTGGATTTTTTTGGTCACTCGATTAAGAGATTAGAAGGGAAAAAAAAATTAAGAGATTAGAGGGAAAAAAATTGAAAGAAGCAGTGGTGGTGGTAATGTTTTTGGATTTTTTTGGTCACTCGATTAGAGATTATAGGGAAAAAAAATTGAAAGAGGTGGTGGTGGTGGCGGTGGCGGCTTGGATAATTTTTAGATTTTTTGGTTTTAGGGTTTTCAGATGTGGGGTGGACAAAAAAAATTGTAGGGTGTAAAAAACAAAGTCAATATATATGAAGGTAGTATTTAGGATGTTTTACAATCTATGTGGGTGGTAAATAGGATAACTAGGAGTGGTAATCAAGGTGAGTGGCAATTAGGAAAATGATTGGTGGCAAATAGGTAAAACCATTGAAAAACTTTGGATCAAATTGACAATTAAACAGATTCTAAGGCAAAAGATAGGTTTTTGAGACATTAAGAGTATCTCCAACAGAGGGTGGAGGTTTTATTTTTTCATGACACATAGGATTTTAGACCCTCATTTACATTAAATTCATCTCCAACAAGTGGGTCATAGAAAATAGGAAGGGTGTTAAAATAAATATGAAGGTCTTGGAGAAGGTCTTATTTAGACCTTGGGAATGACCTCCACATCATCATTTTAACTATTTTTTAATTTTTTAATTTTTAAATAAATTGTTATGAACCAATAGGAAAGAGGGAATCAATTTTATCATTATCTAAAACAACAAATTTTAAAATAAGACCCCAAACTATTGTAGATGGTTCATGAGCAAATCATTATTATTTTTGCCACATACATATGACCCTATAAATAAGGATCTAAATAAAAATTCCATATAGGATTTTTAGCACCCACTGTTGGAGATGCTCTAAGTGAATTCTGAAATCCAGAAAATTTGTAAAATAAATAACAATTTATTTTTGGAAAGTTAGATTCGATATATAAAATAATTTTTTTTACCATATAACTAGTGCTATGTACCTTTGATTAGGTTATGCTAGATCAGGACGTGAATTTATTCATTGGTTAAGTTACTAAATTTAGTTACCCTGCGGAAAAATTTACCTTTGTAGTACAGCTAAGAGGTTTGGAGTATATCATATCCTCTTTTAAAATGCATTAAGTATGATGGAGATGCATTCTAATTGTCCGCGCACACTACACTAGTACTAAGAGCCAATCTTAAGGCGTAAATCCTTCCAAATAAATTATTGTGCCTAATTTGGCCCACTACGAGAAAAATTACTCCTCTGTTTTGGTTAATCTAATGTAAATCCTATTTCATCTTAAGAATAATCCTATTTTATCTTAAGAACTAGGTATCACCGGGGCCTTATGGCCCCGGCTCAACCTCTGGTTAGTCTTATGAGTCGCGTAGTCTTTTGTATTAAACACATGGTTTTTAACTTGTATTATTGGGTAACTAATTTAGTAGTCATCTAGGATACCTACCAACCTAGGTGACCCCACAATATATCCTTATGACTTACCTCCAGAGAAAGGATGGACTTTCTCATATCTTTGTATGTAAAGGAAATCCTTAATGACTCATGCAAACAGAAATCACATTCTCAATACTGCAGCCCTTCAAGAAACCTCAAAAAGGACAAAAATTGAGAGTTAAGTTAACATCAAAATTAACAAACTAAAATCAGTGCTAATGGAAGAAGAGATGATAAAAATAATTTCTTTAGTTAATAAATCCCCACCTGAAAAATCAAAACTACTTTTCGCTGAAACGAAGATAGGATATCCTTATCCCGTGATAACAAAGTTTACCCTTCTAAAGAGAATGAAATGATCCTTCTTTAAAGCTTCTCCAAGATCTTGATCCAACTCCATATCTTCTGTAGGAGTCCTACTTTGTGAGTATCAAATAATAGAATCACTGTTAACCTGCCCAACCAACCCAAGTAAGAATTCCATCTGTGGGATTCGAACCCACAACTACATGTTGAAAACCATGTGCTCTTCCAATTGAGCCAAGACAACAAATAAAGTATCATCTTAATATGAAGTAATACACAATCAAGACCATAGTGCAAAACTTGTTGCACTTCAAATGTCTTGGAACTATTAAATCGATAAAGATTAGAATGAAGCCAACAACATATGCTTATAGATAAAGAAGCAAATCAACTTAAAATAACTAAACACCTTAAGTTTCAATATCCTTAAAGCTTAACTCGTTGAACAACAATCCCACAGAGATTGGTGAAGAAACTATCAGATAAGTAACATATGGACCTTTAGTTAGCTCGTATGTGTATTCAATAAAAATAAAAATCATTAATATTGTGTTGAAACCAATGAATAACCTAGAAAATTGACCAACAAAGCTTCAGCTGCATCATTTAACTCAATTTCACAGTTCATTAAGCAAATATATTAGGAAAAATAGATATGCCAGAAAACTCCTTTTCTCATTCTTTTAGGTTCATAAGATCGTAAGTTGTAGGTCATTCTGTGTAAACCATAATAGTGGTAGTTGTCTCTTCCTGATTACTACTTTGGCTTAATAACAACGTTAGTTGAAGCTGTGAATATACCTCAAATGTCAACAAATCTTTGTAAGATGTAAATACAAACACAAAAAACTTCAGAACAATAAGTTTGTAAGGTTCAATGCATTTAATCAAACAGGTTGTTTACAAAGTACAACCAAATTGTGAATGGTAGTATTAGAATGCAAGACTAAGCACAATTGTAAAATAACAAAGAGCAACTATATCGACAGTTAGGTAATTCCCTACACGTACCTCAAAAAACATCAATGAAGTGTTGTATCCTATGAAACTACAAAGCCCATTTTGTTTGATCTGCAAGCAGTGTTGATCTGGTTTAATTTGAGTGGAACAACAATAAACAATCTAAGCACTGAAGTATGTTGCTTCATTGAATTGGAATCAAGAGTCGTATATAACAGAGTTATACCCTTGTTTAAACCCATATTAGTAACACATAAAGTATAATGATAACAAATATAATATGAGCACAAAGTACCAAACCATTGATTAAGAAAGCAACAAATATAATATGAGACTATATTGTACGCCGAATGATCAAGAAAGCTTTGAATGGCACTAATGATAAATACAATATTTTCTTCTTTACTTTTCATACATTCTTTCTATGTATTCCTAGGCAGACATAATTCAAAAGACATTTCGAAATCTAGGCAGGCCTATGTAACACATATTGATTTTTTAAACAGAAGATGAAAATAATAGGATGAGAGGATCCTGAAAAAATCGAAGCTATTAAAATGACCAAGAAAATTGTTACCGTTTAGAGACATATTAAATCCGAGTCTTCCCGCTCCCCCTGAGAACCAACAAAATTACTACAGTTGGAAGAGTTGATTTAGCTGTCCCTATGGAAGACAATGCTGGAGCACTGAATACCAACACGTGAAAATTAGTACAAAATACACAAATATAGACTTCAACATCAAAAACAAAAAAGAACACTGCAAAGTGAAAATGAATGCACTGAAATTTGTCCAAAATTCTATTTTGTTCTTGATGAAGCAATAAGAGAAACTATGAAGCAAACTACGCAACATAATGGAAACTATGAAACGAACTATGCAACATAATGGAACACCAACTGATCGAAAGTTGCTTCAAGTGTGTAACTACGACACGTGATTCGTTTTGACATTCCAGGGAAATTCCGCTGGGTGTCAGTGTACAATCGATTAAGCTGAAAAAAAAAACAAAGAGGACATCACATATCACAGGTATGCCTGCCTTTTCATTATCCGAGAGTTCAGATTCGTACCTGTCTTGTCCAAAAGTAAGAGAATTCAACTCGATAAGCTACCATTCGAGAGGGCTTGGTAAATTTTCATCAAGATTTAATACTGATGTTCTATTACTTTAGTATCAAGTTATTACTAATGACAAAGAAGAATGAGTAGGAGAAATGAATATTTATGTTTTACATTACAAAGATTGCTCGACTCGATTTGCATTGAATTGTCGTTCCCGTGTCATATAAGTTGATCCTATCGATTACGGCTCCGCCGTTAGGAATATTATTCTAAACATGTTTAATTCGGATTTAATACTAAAGTAACATATCACCTCCCTGAAAATAAATATATATGTGATCCTACACCAACCAATTGCCAAATCATAGTATTTGATCGGAATAACCTTTCAAGTCCCTTTCTAAGTGTCTCTATCAAGATGAAACCAATATGGTATCTCCACCAAAGTTAACCAAATAGAAAGGAGAAATGGGTACTACATCTCACCTTTCGGATCAAAAAGTCCTCAGAACAAACCCATACCAAAAGTTCATCACACTGAGATAGCCAAATTTTCATATCCTGAAAAATAGCAAAGTACAACCACCCCAAAATTTCAACCATAAGATTATTGAAATCAATTAGGCTATCTTTGCGGATGTGTACATTCAGTTAAAATACAACAAATAAAACTGAAGAAATTGATAGAAACCCCAATAGTCACACTAATTAACAAAGAACCCTAATTTAAGATCAAATCATACTGATTCAACAATTAAGATACGGAAACACACCTATCAAAAAAAAAAAACTCTAACAAAAATTAAAGGTGAAAGTGTTCTTCTTGCGATTTTAAATTGCTTTAATTTACAGAAGAACAGAATATTAGATTGAATTACATACTTAAACACGAAAGGGAATAATATATTAAGAGGCGAAGGAGAAAATTAGCTTTTATACGACGTACCACCCATCCCATCAACTGCCAGAACATCCTAGAGCGCCACCCTATTCCGTACTGCGTCCACCCACATAATATTACCCGAAGTTTCGTAGCCCTTGAATAGAAAAACTCCATCTGGATAGCCATGACAACGATAGCTGCAAAAAGTGACTAACAAAGATGTCACTGAATAGCAAATATCTAAGAAAAGAAAAGAAAAGAAAACAAAACAAAACACTCTAGCTTTGATACTCAAAACCGAAGTTCGAAGTCATCGGTAGCATTTGCCAAATGTGTAGCATCTCCAATGGATTCACCTCGACCAATCTACACCAAAAAAAAAAGAACAAATATTTCTCATCTATGATGTAAAATTGAAGTCATCTTAAAGAACAAATCATTACTTGAAGAACTTATTCTGATTATTTCAATCTTAAACCGTATGTACCATCATTATATCTAAGATATCTAAGAAGGAGATCAAAATAAGTTGCATATGCAAGTAAAGGAAAAAATATTATCTAAAAAAGCATTATCCCAAGATTAGAAATGGATAGAAATTATATCCTCATTATGGGCTATAATATCATAGTACCAAACAAACCTGGCAGCATTTTAGAAGGCATCAGATCATTATCCCAAACATCTACAGTTCATGTGTTATTATACACACCTGAGTGGAATCACTTCTAAAACAGTCTATGCGACAGGCATGTTCATCAACAAAGAATGATCAAGTTAACATGTATGCTTAACTTCAATTATCTTTTAATTCCAAACCATTAATTTCAAGTCCATCAAAATAATTGATGGCCTATAATTAATCTTCCTTCTAGATAGGTCCAACTATATTTTTCAAATTGCTTATAATGCACCTATTACAATTAGGTAGCCTCTAGGGTCTTAAGTCTCTGTTTCTTGGCTACGTTAAAATACACATTTTTATCATATACAAAATATTTCTTGGCCTACTAATGGGGCTCAACCTTTTTCGATTTTTATTTGGTGTTTGGTCTGCTGGTCAGTTTCCTCCCTCAAAATATTGGTCATCTTTTAATTGTCGGGTCATGTTTAGTTAGTCGGCATGTCATAGTGGTCGGGGTCGTAGGATGGACCTGGTATTCTAGTTAGTCTTGTCATAGTTTAGTTTGTTAGTTACTCTGGTTTTAATAGCGTGTTTAATTAACCGGACGGCTCCGGCCATTAGTCAGGGCCTACAACCTCGATATTTTGCTAGTCGAGGCAAATTAGGAGGGCCTACAGCCCGACCGTAACCCTTTAAAATTAACCGGGCATGTAGCCCCGATGTTTTTCCGGGTCGTGTCAAATTAGCTCATGACCAGGGACTCAACCTTTATTGAGTTTTTTAATTGTTTGGTCAACCTATCAGTATGCTCCCACGAAATTTTAGTCAACCTATAATGGTTAGGACCAAGTTTAGTTAGTCATGATATAGGCCCGAACCATTATGAATGGTCCCAATATTTAGTTTGTCGTGTCATAGTATAGTGTGTTAGTTAGTTGGGTCACAGTACCATATTTAATTAGTCGAATCATATATTGTAGTCGACTTGGGTTGTAGATTAATTATCTAATATTGTGTTCGGGAGTTGAGCCTATAGATTAGTCTGCGCGCTCCCAATATTTTGTTGATCGGTTCAAATTAGCAGTCTTTGGCGTATGCGGTCCCCAGTGTTTTGTTGGTCGATTCAAATTAGCCAGTGTTTTGTTGGTTGGTTCAAACTATCCGGGGCCTATAGCCCCGGCCATGGCTTCTAGTATCAAAGATACTTTCCATAATTTAGTGATGATTAGGTTGAAGTCTCGGGGTTAAGCCTATAATTTAGCAAAAACCTTCAACACCGGTGTTTATTAGTTGGGTGAAATTAGCCCTTAAATATTTTGAAAATTATATTTATATTTGACATTAAGGTTAACCGTTTTTAATTAGAAAGCTTAAACGTGGTATGTTGTGGTTAAAAATATTGGTTCACTCTATGTTTTAGACTGGGAAGTTAAATTTCATCTTATTGTCTTACTTAGGTCTTGGGACTATGTAATCGTTGAATGAGTGCCAATCTCAATTTCGTAATGCTTTGGGTGTTCGGAAGGGTACCCAACCATTTTGCGGAGATCACGCGCATTGAGAGGTAAAAATATGAATATACGGATTTGGACAAATTAGGCATTATGATAAGTTAGACTCATAAGAGCATCTCCAACAGAGGGTGGAGGTTTTATTTTTTCATGACACATAGGATTTTAGACCCTCATTTACATTAAATTCATCCCCAACAGTGGTCATAGAAATAGGAAGGGTGTTAAAATAAATATGAAGGTCTTGGAGAAGGTCTTATTTAGACCTTGGGAATGACCTCCACATATCATTTTAACTATATTTTAATTTTTTAATTTTTAAATAAATTGTTATGAACCAATAGGAAAGAGGGAATCAATTTTATCATTATCCGAAACAACAAATTTTTAAAAATAAGACTCATACTATTGGAGATGATGGTTCATGAGCAAAGCATTATTATTTTTGCCACATACATATGATATGACCCCATAAATAAGGATCTAAATAAAAATTCCACAATTGATTTTTAGCACCCACTGTTGGAGATGCTCTAAGTAACGAATTGTCTTTCTTGCACATGATATGATAACCCTCAATGGGATCACTGAAAAAGTTGCATTGTGTTTATTGGTTCTACTTGGCTTATCTTTGCCCGAGCTCTTCCTTTTTATTTTGCCGATCCAGACATAAAGCTCTCTCAGACAGTGTTTATGGGCTTAGCCGTCATCTGTATTTTGTTTTATATCTTCCATACAAAATGATGATGAAAATCAATAATCGCCCACACATTTTAATCTCACTGTATTTTGTTCCCTCTAAATTCACATCATTTAGCATCAACTTAAGCATTTAGTTATGAATCCTATGATGATAGGCTACTAATTAATGGACAAATATACATTCTTTTCCATTAACGTACAAAGGTATCAATTTTCAGGGTCAATCTATGATAATTCATTACCAAAACACTATGATATAATTTTCATGTTAACGATTTAAGACAAACAATACATGTTTTATTTTTTGTTGAGGTTCTGCAATAGTGTGATTACCTTCCATGACTCCAATTATCGATGACCTGTAAAAAGTGTTGAGATGGAAAAATAATATAAAAACCATTGCGGCATAACAAAAACTTTCTGGTTTGGGTTCTTGGAACTTTAACTGTCAAGGCTTCACATCTTAGTGCTCGAGCAATGCTATTGCTAACAACACGTCCATCAATAATACTCAATCTAAAGGTTGTAAGGTTAATTACCTTCGGAAATCATAGATTAGAACTCCTGAAAGTTGATTAAGCCCCCACTAAGAAACCTTGTATAGCTAGGAAAATGTCAACATTTGAACCCCTGTAAGTTCCAACTTCCAAAATCTCAGCAAAGATATTTTCTTGTTATCATTAAACCGAAACAAAAAGAGAATAATATATGGTGAACTACTATCGTTTTAGACAGCTCATTTGAGTGTTAAGACAACTATAAGATACTCACCAAAGTGACACAACACCAATTCCCTGAGGTTTGTGTCCATGATAGCCAGGGCTATCAGACGGACATCATTTAATGTAGACCCGATCCGAAGGTCGGGAAGCTCCGGATAGAGTAGTCATTGGACGGATGAAAAGGACTCCCGGTATTCAAGAGTGGGTCCCGTGAGGGTGAAAGAAAAAGATAACATATAGTCACGAAAAGAAAGAACAATCTGATTATATGTTCGCAGTCCATGAGTTCTCTCCATAAACCTAGCCATTCGCATCACCGAGAAGATTAGTTTGGAGCTGAAATTAAATCGATAAATTTCCAGAAAGAGATTTGTTATGAGATGGAATTATGATGGAGAATCACAGGTAACAAAGGAAGGTGTTACGATTTCTGAATGTATGTCAAATTGTAGAGAACCTAAAGATTGTGCTAAAGAGGTTCGTTTATTCGTTACTTTTTCTTATGGATCTGATTACTGAATTTCTAATTAACATGAAATTTTAATGAAAACCCTAGCTTTCAATTTAGAGATAACTTTTTGTTTTAAATCGAATATAGAGATTTTCTTTATGAAACAATATCTAAAATAAGAAAAGATCATATCTAATATCAGCAATTAACGATCACATCCCCAAACACCCCAAACACCATTACAATAAATAATAGACAATATATAAGAACAGATATTTAAAAAAAAAAATTAATTCTAAGAATAGTATATTAATTTTAAAAATTAATTCTAGAATAGTATATTAATTTTTGAATATACTAAAGTTTTGCCCTATACAGATCTTTGGTCCCGCTTTGGATATTCCCTCACAGAATCTCTGGTCTGAACTCTTGTACATCTTAACCCCATAGTTCAGGATGATGATGTGAATAATAAGTGTAGGTAGTATAATCTCATCCCCAGTAGGAAGGCTGAGATCTCTAATGGTGACAAAAGCTGGGATTCCAAACCAATTTTGTGTGTTGAATGAAGATCAGAATAACTTAGGTCCGTGTATATTTCAAGTTGATGCTATTTATGAGATAAAGCAAAGTAGATTATTAGATGAAGCTGTAAAAACTATCCAATAAAATTCCTTAGTAAAACCCTAGATGTGTTATAAAACTGGCTATCTACGGAAAATATAGTAAACTCGATTACATAGAAAATCGCATGCGAGATGTCTAGTTGGAGATCTTCGTTGGATATTATTAATGACACGGTCTATTAATGGAAAATTGTCTTCAACTTGTAGTGTTAGAGTGGTATTTTTGTATTTGTGTTGTTCGTTCTTGTCTTCTATTACCATCATTTTCAGTGGTTCATTGCTTGTGGCGTTTGAGATCCATTGGAAAAATCTTCCTTGTTGAAACTTGTTGTTGTCGATATATATACGTATATTGTGCAGGGCTTGCGATTTGATTTCTTCCAGGAGGCATGCATAGCAAATTTTAATTGAGAATTGCCATTCTACTGAAAATTATTTGAGATGCATCATCGGCTTTAGTAGTATGCACCTTTAATAAGTCTATTATTTTTCCAAAATGTTTTCCTGTCAGTACTTGAGCTTGAATTAATGCACTCTGTAATAAGGTCACCCAAAGTCTTGTACCTTTATGAACTTCTTCATAGTCTTCTAATAATATGATTGGTACACCAACCTTCAATCGGATCACATGACATGGGAATCCTGGGTATTCCAAATTGTTCAGAATTTCCTGGCGGCTATAATACTCTATCCTGTCGTTATTATATTTGTCCGTGCTTACATCTGAATCTTCACTTATGTGTATGTGCTCGTCTAATGGCAGAAGAGATAGTATGTGGCTATTGATTTTCTCTACGTTTTCAGATGTATGCTTCATGATAATTGTCTTTTTTAAATATTCAGGATCATTAGTAGTTTCTTGTATGTTTGGATATGTGGTGTTGACAACATCTTCTAGAAATTCTTTCTCAGATTTTAGCTGAACTTCATTATGTTCTGCTATTGCATTAACGTTGTTTAAAAACTGGTCTATATATTCGATTAGGCGGGTAACGGTATCATCTGGTTTTAGCACAGTGAAACATGATTCATTAGTTAACAAAGATAACGAATATAAGATGACTCTCTATGTAACGAATTATTAGAATTTTTAAAATTCTTCTGTATGTAAGTACTTTGAAGAATCAATTTAATCAATGTAAAAAGATATTTACATACCCCCGATTATTATCTTCGAATTGTTTTAATGACTAGGTTGTTAATCTCCATCGTTTGTAGTCCGTCTTCTCTTCACCGAAAATATTGTGTCTCAGAATTTACGTTTTTATTTATAGGACTAATAAGTGTATTTTTTTTATTATGGTATGAAATTCCATATATTGGTATTCAATTTTCCTAATATAGGTTTTTAGATTGTTTATTTATGTATCTCATTCGGAAATATTGTGATTAGGAAACTGGTTTGTTATAGGAATCTGATGCATAGGCGCGCGTAGATGTTGTTTCACAATTCTGTAATTCCTTCACATTAGGACCCTCGTGCACACGTAATTTAGGTAGTTTGAAGAGTTTATTCCTTGCAAGTAACAAAAACAAACAATTTTCAACGTTTTTTTCGGAGCCAACTTCCACAAATTATGTAAGTTGAAACGTTGAATAGTTGTTGAAACGTTATTTTCGTAATTTAGGTAGTTTCACATGCTTATACTTTATCTTAGGTTCCACAAATCAGACGACGTTATTTTTCATAGTCGATGAAAGGTTGCTTAGAGTCTATGAATTTGTTGTTGCCGTTCGACTTTATTTGACTCTTAAATCATCAATGTCATCCAAAGAAAATTCTCTAACGTATTAGTTATGCATGTTGCAATTTGAAGAGCTACAATTTATCTAACATCTTAGCTTCTAACATAAAATTCAATTTAAAATTGTGGCTGGAGCTACATGAATTAGTATTTCTTGGGTAGAGTACATGAGGCTGCCTTCATGTCAATACACCTCCACTAAGGATCAAATTGATTTCTGAATATATACTATGAACCAAGGATACCAAATAGACATTTAGTATATGTTTATCAAAATATCAACGTGCCTCCTTGACATATACAAAATACATGCTTTAACACTTTCTAGTTCAAGAGCGCCAGTCATATACTTGCTTCCCTTTTTTACCAAGATTCCAAAATACCAAAGTTTCTCCTAGTCACATTACAAAATACCAACATTTTCCTAGGCACATTTACAAAATACCAACACTCTTCCTAGTTGATCTTACACATTCTTCGAGTTCTATATGATATTGGGCCTCTTTGGATTCTTCATTTTCGTGTGCCATATGCAACTGGTGATTTTTGATCTGTAGCAGGTCGTCGAATTTGTGACTTAAGATGTGTACTGTCTTGTTGAGTTCTACATGATGCATTCGTAATCGGATGGGAAGCCATTTCTTTATAGTTTGATCGGGGAATTTTATTGTAGTCACTGCCATTGGCATTGCTGTTTTCTTTAGGTAGTCGTGGGAAGCTTTCCAGTTTTATCAAGACAGTCGAAGCAGTTGGTCGGTGCCGCGTTGCAACATTAAATCTATTATCAAAAGTGTGCACTGGTAAATAATAGTGTTCACTGTCACCACTGCTAGCACTTTCTTCGCCGCTTTTGCATTCTAAAGATGTTTTCGCCGTCATTGCTACCTGTCATGAATAAGAATGTGATAAGGGATTTGAAATACTAACATAAAAATTCAGAAAAAATTAAGTAAATCCATAATACATCTATGATCGCGGCTTTAGATGGATTATAAGAATTCTCTTATAAACTACTTATACATATAAGGTTTTATAATAACATATAGAATTTAATGTAAAATCCCTGATATGTTTGTATATAAATTTTCGCCCTTATAATGTTCCACTGCAAGAGTTTCACATATGAATTTTAGAATGTACCTTATACTAAAAAGTTGAGCAGAGAATCATACATGCGGTTACATTCTGTAACATATAAGTTAGAGGATTCTTAACAAAATGCACACTCGCGACAATTATCAAATTCCAGCACCTAACTAAGTAATTCAAAGATGATGAACCAATAAAAAAAAAACTGGAACATGCGTGTGCATAATTTATATCTAAACTAAGTAAGTGTACACTATAAGCAAGGGCTACAATATGAATACAATATACTTCATGTTGAACGGATTTGGCCGGATATGGCCGTCCAATACTTAAGAAGCTTAAAAATTCCAATACATAAGAATTGCAGATGAGAATTTCCATTCATATATATATAAACAGGTGCACGGAATACCTCAGTTAATTGCAGATGAGAATATCCTTGCATTAACGAATTTCCGTTTCTTCCTGTTACAAACAAAGTATATCCACATTCAGATTCAACCAAAAATTTTAAAACAGGGAGAAAATCACTGAACAATCACTGATGCAAATAATACTAATGAAACTATTAAGATTCATAAATGAAACATAAATATGTATTGAGAAAATAGGGTTCTATGGAGAAAAAGAGAAGAAAGAGTGTGTTTTGGAGTGTTGAAGCCTGTTATGTAATTAGTACCTCAAAACTTTAAGTAAAAATTGATGCAAACACAGAAGAGAACGATGCAGAGAGATTGGAAATAACAGGAGGAACCCTATTTGTACCAAAAAATTAGGGTCTGATACACCTCTTTGAAGCACTGCATCAATCGAACCATACTAATAGAAACTATAGAAGGATAAAATACATTTTTAACTTATTTCCTGATGTAAAAATTGTGCGTACCTTGGTGAAGAAACCTTTCGATTTTTTTGGATTTTTTTTAGCTTTGTATGTTTGGGAGGCGGTAGAAACAATGTTTATATTGTTTGGTTCGGTAATACACGTGTTCCATTCCTCTATTACACGTTTTTCATATCTTCAGAAAAAAGTGTCCACGTTTACGAATTAGGGTAAATTGTCTTCTGTGAATCCCAAATTGACGATGCAAGCCATAGGAATCAATTTTTGTAGGAAACACCATATAGTCCTAAAAATAAAATATATGTATCAGTCTAGTCCATTTGACCCAGTCAATTGTCTGTTTGGTCCTATTTGGTAATATAAATTATCATTTGGTCCTAAAAATTATCATATGGTCCTACGCTGATGTCATGGATGATGTAAATGTCACCTTGTAGTGACAAAATTACCCTTTTGGATAAGGACAATATATAAAGTCAATTGGTGAAAGAGAAAAATTATTTCTCAGATTTACTTTCTCTCTCCACAGGTTCTCTCTTTCTTCTTCTCCGCTCCGCCATTTTTCTAGGGTTTTTTTTTTCTGCTACTGCAATTGTTTACAGAGATGAAGATGAAGACGATGATGTTCAATCATCGTCTTGTTTTGATTGCAGAGATGAAATCATCTTCGCGTTGATGATCGCTTAAGATATAAACGTGTTTTTTCTTGATTTCATTCTCATTTCTTGCATCTGTTTTTGATAAAGACGACGATGAAACAGATCCGTTTTTGATAAAGACGCACGATGATTGAACTCGTGTTGTTTCCGAAATCTGTCTTGAAGAAGATCTTGATTTTTTTGAGAATCTTGAATCGATTTATGTTCTTTTTTTGGAGGCGATGAAGACGACGAACAACAACGATATTCGTTGTTGAACGATGTTCTTTGTTGAAGATGAAGATGTTGCTCCCGGTGTTGAAGACTGATGTTGTTGCTGCTTTGTTGAAGACGTCGAAGAAGATGAAGATGATGTTCTTTGATGTTTATATAGACTTCATTCCGTAAATGAAGTCTATTTTTATATGGACTTCATTCCCGGAATGAAGTCCTGCTTTTTCTTAGGTTTTATATGGACTTCATTCCAGGAATGAAGTCATTTTTTCTTAGGTTTTATATGGACTTCATTCTCGGGGAATGAAGTCCGGTTTGTATATGTTTTATATGGACTTCATTCCGGGAATGAAGTCTGTTTTTCTTAGGTTTTATATGGACTTCATTCCGGAATGAAGTCTGTTTTTCTTAGGTTTTATATGGACTTCATTCCCGGGAATGAAGTCTGTTTTTCTTAGGTTTTATATGGACTTCATTCTTGGAATGAAGTCCGGTTTTTGTATATATGTTTTATATGGACTTCATTTACTTTAATGAAGTCCGGTTTGTATAGGTTTTTATATGGACTTCATTTCCTAATGAAGTCCGGTTTGTATAGGTTTTGATATGAAGGAAAAAAAAGGTTTTATATGGACTTCATTTCGGAATGAAGTCCGGTTTGTATATGTTGTTATATGAAATTTCATTTGGAATGAATCGATACAAAAAATGAGTAAAAATTAACATGGAAGGGTACTTTTGTCCATTCTCGTATTTTTAAATAATTATGGACCAAACAAGAAAAGGCGTTTGACCAAAGGACTAAACGGACATGGGCCCACCTATAAAAGGACCAAACGATATTTTTCCTTTTTTTTTTTAGTTAAGCCAATAGGTGTCCCTATCTTATTGGGATATCTACTGCCAAGTAAATTATCATGCTAATGAATTCTTTAAGCAAAGTAGACAAATTTAAGAGATGTAGGGAAACCAATATTATCAGGACTAATCAATTGTGTTTATTTGTTGCACCCAACTCAATTTTGCTACAATATAACAATTTAGGATGATTGAGTTCAAAATATGCAAACCATGTTTTAAATTTGATGACACGGACTGCTCTTAAGATTTCTTGAATGGTGATTTTTCTGACCATTCACTGAAACACAACATCATGTATTGTAGTTTTAGTAACGTGGCTTGGTGTGATAAAATTTAAGCAGTGATAGTACACGCAGACGATTATGGCTGGACCGTATTTATTTGCTAAGACTATGGCCAAGCATACTTGTTTATCCTTTACTATACTTTCACTAACTTCGCTTGGTGGTCATAATATTCAAGTAGTGATCGCACAACTATACTGAAATTGAACATTAACTGAAATTCATCTTATCGTTTTTGAAATTGAATATTAACTGTAAATACAAAGAACTTGAATTAGTAAAAATTTTCTTCTTAAATATCATATAAGAATAGCTGTGCATAACTTGTTTCCTATCTTTAATGTATCATAAAACTGGGACTCAGCTTGGCCATCAGTCTACGCGCGCTTCTCTTGCGTTTATTTATTAGTTTGCGCTGTTTCTCCCATTGTTCATCGACTTTGATAGGAAACTGCTTTCTGTGCATTAAGAACTGCAACGGTTCGCAATATGTGTAGAATGTTTGTCTTTTTATGTAAACAATTTCACCAGCTCCACGTAATTTCTTTCCTCCG
The DNA here is from genome assembly GCA_023531295.1 of Papaver armeniacum. NCBI lineage: Eukaryota > Viridiplantae > Streptophyta > Magnoliopsida > Ranunculales > Papaveraceae > Papaver > Papaver armeniacum. The sequence goes on from JAJJWW010010053.1 coordinate 468,452, forward strand.
ATGTGGTTATCGGTCAGTTCAACAACAGTAAGGATGTCACCTATCTTTGCAAATAGGTCATCTTCTTCAGCTATATGATTGATGATGATTATTCTGGACCCAATATGTAGTTTGATTTCGCGCTGTGGTAAGCCTTCAAATTGTTGGACATCTAAGAATTCAGTTGGAAATCCTACAGCAGGTAATTTGTGAGGTTGTTTTAGATTCAGTAAATCTTCGTTAAAGTATGTTAGTTCCTTTAATTTGTAGAGATCATCCCTTGTAAACATGTATTTCCACTCAAATATTGAATCCTCCCAAGTGTTCATAAGATCCTTTATGGTTGGTGGCAAGTTTTGCTGGCAAGGAATATACATACACATTAAATACAATAGTAAAGTTAGTTTCAAACATAAAAACACTTTGTAAAAGCTGCATGAGAATTTTAAAATTATGAAAATCAGTACCTCATTGTAAGCAAGGTTGTCTTCTTGATTGACCCCGAAAGTATATTCGTATGTATTCATTTGATAATTAATAAGCCGCCGACTTTCTTTGGTTGGTCTTCTCGAATTTACTTTTGTATAATTCTATCCCGGTTCCCAGATTTTGTAAATGTTGGTTTTATATTTGGTTTTATAATAGTCTCGCATTGGACCCTAATTATGCTTATGGTTTCACTTGGATTGTGTAAAAATAAAAAATTAATTTAAAACGGTGGCTAGAGCAGTTAGTATTTCCTGGATAGCATACATGACACATGCCTTCATGCCAATACACCTCAAATAAGGTTGAAATTCATATTTTGAATGGTCTCCACTTCTTTCTCACTTATAAACCAATGACACAGACAATATTAAGAACAATAATTTGAAGATATTGTATGACAGTTATAACTGTAAAAAGGCAGTACCCAAAACACTAACAAAATCATGTAAATTCATATTATTAAAAGAAATATAACTATAGCTAAATTAATCCACCGAATAGTTTTTATGAAACCACTTTGTTCTCCTACTCTTGTTTTTCAAACTTGTGTCGAGTCTTCTTGGCGGTGTTCTGGCCGCTTTGCCCCGATGTCGCGGTTAATCTATAACATATGGAGTTACACTTTGGATTAAAAACTTCTAAGGAGGCTGCATCCGTCATCGTTGCTCGCGATGTATGTCACTTTCAATGAATCACTGTCTTGTCTTTTTTTCTCCCAAGCGTTTTAGCTAGGCCAAGTACCTTTTACTACAAAGCTTAAGATAGCCATGCGCCTGCGTCACTTTAGCTAGACTGTGGGAAGTACATACTTGTGAAACCATATAACTATCAAAACTCCGTGCGAGATCAGACAAACAATATTAAATCTAGATAATAAACATTAAATTACTTTAGTTTGAAGAGAAGAACCATGTAAATTTAGCTGATTTTGTTCCGCATTGAGCTGGCGTTTCCTACCCCTCTTAGAGGTATCCTCTTTCTCATCCATTGCTGTATTTGGATCATTCAGAGAAGAATCATATAAATTTAGCTGATCTTCGAGGTTTGCATCCTGCAGAGAAAGGGATTTTTACATGTAAGAACGACTCATATTAAATAGTAGTGCTCCATTAACAACTGATTGCACAGTTACCTTGTCTTCTGTATCAGCATCTGAATCGTCCGTGTCGTCTTCAAGCTTGAATACTTTTGGATCAGTAAAATTGTCTCGATTGATTATTTATATTATATTCCTGGATTACCAACTTGAAAACAAAGGTGCCGTGTTTGATTCGGTTGAACCATCCGCGTGCTTTTTCTCCCTTGTTTATCTGGAATTGAAAATAAATGTTATGGTTAGCATGGTTTAGAATACACTTATTAATCACCTTATCTACAAGTGAGTTGTCTACACTAATATTAATCACCTTATTGCATTGTTCCAGGTAATCTACATGTTCCTTTGTGCATCTCATTATTTTTTGAGCAGTCTCTCCCATTACTGTGAATACTGCAGTTCCTGTCTCATCTTTTACAGCTAAATTTAATATGTACCTGTGTATATAACTGATGTGTTAGTAAGTATCGATGTATTCTCCATCCATTTATTAAAAAGTCTTGTTCTTACCATGGTATGTCTTTTTCAAAATCTCCTTTGAATTTTTCACACCAAGGTTTTCTGTCGTCGTCATAATCTACCTTCTCCTTGCATATGCTGCATGCCATGTAGTACCATTCTTGGTTGCATAAGCCCAGTACGCTTGCCTCGCAGGTGAATGTGTTACCCTGATATTATTTGAAGCAGTACATATATTATGTTTTATTTATTAATAATCAGGATAAAAATATAACCAAAAACACGCATACCATAGTTTCGGTGTATTTTATCATGTCAGTTGCTTCCCGAATAGTCTTCTTATGTTCATTGGCATCATCCAATTTTGTGGATTGTTGGTCATTGTCACTCCCTTGTCTAGGATCTAAGCCTGTGTAAAATTTTGTCGTTTTTTTAGCAGTTAAAAGAAGACATATAATACTTTTATTTCTTATTGACACTTACTTTGTCCCCAATTCATCGTCCTCCCAAGACTTTTAGATTTATTAATACCTTAGAGGCACTGGTAGTAGCCAATGCAAGTGTACCTGTTGCAAGGTATTAAATAAAATAAAAATTTAACAAATTTGAAATATATGTGTTGTTTTATTTCAAACGGATTACAAACCTTGAAATTCGCTTACAAACGTTCCAGTAATGATAACAATTATTGGAGTATTTGTGTGTTCATGTACATCATAATCATCTACAGATTCGGAACATTCACCCCACATGATGACTTTCATATCAGCCCCTCTGTTTCAAGAACAGAAATTAGTCATATACTTGAAATTAGTTACATTCGATAATTGTTAGTTTATGGTTGCATACTGTTAGTTTGTTTGTGTTCCATGTATGATGTTTTAACTCGCAGCTTATTAGGAAGTTAAAACCCCTTATTTAATTTGGTAATAATTTTTGTGTGACCTTTCAAGTAAGGGTTACCTACCTTGAATCTTCGATGATTATATCTCTTCTCTGAGCCTCTTCGGTTCCCTGTTGTCCATTGAAATTAATTTTAGTAATACCAAAAGATTTCAAGTATTCCAATGGCATCTGCAAGTAGCAATTATGAGTATCTTATATTAGTCAGACGTAAATCACAAACGGTGTTCGGATCTTACTTAGATAGAACGTTTTGTCATCAGGTTTTTAGATATACTTTTGAAATCCTCGAAATCATATTTGGGTTCGTGGAAATCCAGGTTCCATGTATAGTTGCTTTACTCTGGTGAACTTGTTAAACCACGTAACGTGCTTATAGTCAATAATTCGGAAGCTTCCACTTGCTTCAGAGAGATTAAACCTTTCGATTGCATATAAATTTCCTTCCACCAGCTGGGTTTCGAATTCCTCTATTAGTTCCTTTGACACCTTTGCATGCATCTGGGATCTGTGATTCGTAATATACATAGCAGCTGAATACAGTATATATATAATTCAAAAGATAAGTACATGGCCATCATTTTTTTGTTACCTTTTCATCCATTAAGTGCATATCCAGTCCGTAAACTTCTTTGGTCCTGCGGTTATCTAATTTCCAGATCTTTAAAACCTTTGCCTTGACAACCTTCTGACGAACTTGAGAAGGATGTAGGTCATTAAACATAGTATAATCCATTATTCCTGCTGTTCTTCCTGTAGATGATATTGCAGGCAAAAAAACGTAATTAATAAGTATCACTGAATTACATGCATTATTTATATGTAGAATAAGATTAGTCTAGCAGCAGTGTCATACCTTCGTTATTCCTCTATGTATTTTCTCCAGACATGGTTACCTGTTTCAGCGTCCGCTAAAAATTCTAGAAAGAGTAAGGCCATTATGCGTGCTATATATATATTTTTTCAAATAATCCTTTTAAGGAAATCAGTGTTTCTATAGATCTAAAAGTCTATTAACTTTCTGAAAAAGCAATAAGTATCCTGAAATAACTCGATGGTTAGTTTTGTATTTTTTTTTTTTTTTTTGGTAGTCATTTGAACATACAAAAAAAAAAAAAAACAATATGTAGTTCAAGCGATTTTTCACTTGTTTTTATTACCTTGTAAGGTCAGTGCATTGTGTACAATTCATGTTAGCGAAATTGGTTTAATTATTGAAACATGTTGTTTGGACATCGACTGATTTGAGTTACAGTTTGATATCCAAGGAATCAAGTAATGAACGAATCTGAACTATGGATATTCTATTTTTTATTGTGTTAAAAAAATTTGAAGTATAAAACACTTTGGTAAAGCAATGAGTATAGTATGAAGGAAAAAGACTTTAGACTGGAATTATTTGTATAAATTTACATTTTCTTTATAAAATAATTGAAATTAATATCATATAACAGGTGTGCTATGCACTATACGATCTCAGTCCTCGCTGGATTAGTAAAACGTACACAACCGCCCCACCATGCTAAGATTTGTTGAATATTGCAGTCTTAACCATATATGGAAACACCACGTGGTATAAGTTTCATGTCGTTATAAACACCCATGTCTACGAATTTTTTTTTGATTCTTTGTTGCATTCTTTGATCAAGACATCAAAAATAAACGTTCTTCCCATCATTGAATCAAATAGCGACAATGCTTCATCCACTTTGTTGGCTCTAATCATATCATAATGTTTTTCGATGTCATAATTCATGAAAGTTTGCGCCACTCTTCCTTCGATAAAAAATATCGCAGCGGACTTGTCGTCCACCACTCTCAAATGCATCTTGTACCTACAATATACAACAGTATATGATGATCTAGATTGCATTGGAGTATTGACAATAAGCACAAAGATTAATGCATACATACACTGGTAGCTCCATCGTAGATGTAGTGTCGCATCCAATGCAGTATGAATGATTGATTCCGGAATTGCTTGGTGTCTCCTTTTGCACAGTTTTCTTGTGGCATCTTCTGCAAGTCAGATAGTACCATTCTTTGCCTTGGACTAACCCAATTACTGTTGGCACATGAGTGTCTTTCCTCGCTCGTTTTGAAGTTCAATATTGTTAAACATATTAGAATTTGTACAGGATTAATGGAGTAAGAATCATGTTATTAGATAAAATCAAAACTACCTTGTTATTGAAATTTTTTAGCATATTGTTAGCATCCAATATAGATGCCATGTCTTCGATGTGGTTGATTGACTGCGATTGATTGTATTGTATTGATTATTGATTTTTCTCTTATATAAACGACTAAAGTTTGATTTTCGAATTACTTTGGGATTCCTTTCCGATATATTTCCTTTTTTTTGTTAGTTTGCTTTAATACCGGTTTTTGAAATCCTTTTGGTATTCGTATCTTCATTAGAATATATATAAGTCCCCTGTGAATCCCAAGCCCAGACGTTGACGTTTCCTTATGGCCCGGCCCAACTTCTGCTCTTTTGGTATTCGTATTTTTAACGATGAAAAGATAAGATAGATACGTATAGAGGTTTATGAGTTTATGAGTATAGAGGTATTTGGGAGCTGGTTTTCTCTCACAAATAAGTATAGAGGTTTATGAGTTTGTAGAACCATACTTTATGAGTTTGTAGAACATTAAGTATAGACGTTTTCAATTCCAGTTACTTTTCTTAAGCCTCGGTATCTACATCGAATGGTAGAAAGCAGAGACTGCAACATGCGAACTTCGTGAATGGAATTGAGTTTAAATTCTTGAACCGGGACATGGCTGCCGATGACAACGATAGGAAGTTTGGAGACGACTATCGGGCATGGAAAGAGTTATCTTATGATTCTAGATTTTGTGCCCGGTGTTTTAACCATATTTTTGATTTGGTATAGCTCGGCTTCGCCTCGTCCCGTTCCGATTTAATTTGGTGTGGCTCGGCTTTGCCTCGCCCCAATTTGAGAAGAACAAATGAATATCACTCTAACTATATTCCACGGAGGACGGTCTTTCAATTTCTTTTTATTTAATTTCCCATCTTACACTTTACCAAAGAAAGGATATGATAAAATGCGAATGATAATAAGCAAGATCAACATAAATGTTTTTAACAAACACCTCCAATCCTTGCATAAATGGAGTGTTTCTTCTTCAAGCATATAACGGCACCCCGTCAACGTAACCTCCTACCTGGTCCAAAGACGATTTGCTCCTCATGATTCAAAATTGTTACCTGTGTAATAGATAACATATTTAATTTAGAATCTACATGAGATGCTTTCATTCCATAATTTTTTGTAAAGAAGAATTAACGCTTTCACATTGACCAAGAGAAAATATTATTAGAAGTCTTAGGTGTGAACCTGCAAGTTAAGTAAACACCTTGACATTAACCTACCAGAGGTATATTAGATTCGGAGTTGTCAACATGGAATCAAGAACCCTGTCTCTCGTTGCTTTTAACTTGTTACCTTGATTCTTGTTTGTTGACACTAAGACACAATTTCAAAGACACGGACATGTAAGATTTTTGGCAAAACAGCGTATGAGGATCGAAACAGCGTGTATAAATTTTTGGCAAGAGACGTTTTTATGGTATAAACTTTGGAGTGAATTCCGTTTTTATGGTAGTCTTTCCTGAATTCCGTTTTTATGGTAGTCTTTCCTGGCCGTCCAAGGGGAAACCCAATCCGGAGATTCCCGACCTTCGGATCGGGGTCCCCATTCAATGTCGTCCGTCTGATAGCCTAGGCTATCATGGACACAAACCTCATAGGTTTTTATAACAATGATAAGTTTTATTTTGTTAATCTAATGTAAATCCTACTAGAAATAACCCATGCGAAGTAATGGCACGGCATGAGACAAGGATAATTTTTTATGATAATGATTTTAATAATTACAAAATACTATTATGAGACTTTATTTGACTCATGAGAACTTGTAGCTACAAATATTTTAGATATCTTTCATCCAAATAATTATAAATTCGGTTACACTTCCAACTAATTAAAATAATAGTTTTTGATAAAAATTCATGTAAATTGTCTTATTTTGACCTTAAATATGTTTTTTTTCTGGATCCCCAAAGATTGCAAATTTGGTTTTAATGAGACCATTAAGCGGAATCTTAATCTGATGAGCAATAAACGCAATTACATCATCCTAAAAATTCTTCCTGGATCATAAGGACTATCATCTTGTGTTAATTATCCACATATGCTCTGGATTCCATTCCCGTATTTTTGATCTAATTAAAATAAGAAAAAAGATAGATGTATACCTCAATCACACAGTGCATGTTGCAATTTTCTCCTCAATTAACATAGCCCTTTTTTTAAAGATTCTTGGTGTAGAAATAGACCACCTGGAGAACACAAAATCAAAACCAATTGTGAATTGGGTGAGCTTGGTAATTTTACCTTAGCAGAAAGATACCCGATGAAGATTTGTAACTCGTCGTGCTTACATTAAAGATTAAACACGATCAAGAACGCTACTTTATGTGCTTACAATTCTAAGGATAAAATGTTTATCCGGCCATTCATATCTCACCTTCCATGGAAAAGAGTCTCAATTTAAAGAGGAAGCAAAGTTCGAGTAACTATTCATGGCATGTGAATGAATAAGATCTAATGTTCAGTAAGTAAAAATCCAAGCCACCACAATTGAAATAATGTTTATATGGATAAATAGTCATGATCAAATGTTCCCAAAAATGCTTAAATTGTTATGGACGAAAACATGGTTCATTTTTCAGGGAACATGAAGGCATGGCTATTAAGATAATAAAAATTACGGGAATTATTCTTTGTATTTAAAAAAAAAGTAACTTAAGTTGTTTGTTCTTTTTGGTTTTACACATTGCAACCTTAAATGATTTAATTTTACTTGCGTTTTGCAGGTTGATGAAGGTTGACTTATTTGAAATAAGGTCTATGATTAAAATAAGGTCCATGATTTAAGAGTAAATTTTCGGTGAGTCTTTTTCTGGATATGTTTTATTCATTTTTCGATTGTTCCCTTTACAATGAGTATAACGAAAATTATTCTTTGTATTTTTAAAAATTATATGATATAGAATTCTTTGTTGTTTGGATTTTACACACCGTAACCACCAATGTTCAACGTTATCTGTGTTTTGCAGGTTGATGAAGGTTGGAAAATCTGATTTTCTTAAACATACGGTGCAAGAAATTTTCTTTATTTTTCTATAATAAAAGGGTGTTCTTGTATATACCCCCAAAACTACTAGAGGTACCCCTTTATCTACGTACCCTTTGATTTTATCTTCCTACCCCATCAAGAGTATATATTTTTGTACCCTACGCATCAAGAAAAAGAAAACCTGCATAACTAATCCTTAATCTTTTATTGTCAACAATCCCTGATCTCTCCAGGGCGTGGTAAAGAATAAATCTGTTTTTTGGCAATTATTATTAAAAGCGAAGAAATCTTAATCCGTATATCATTATAAAAAAAAATTTAATGAAAGATTGTCTTATCTATTTTTTGATCGGTTTGATAAACCATGTAGGCAAGGGTTCTCCCCTTTGCTATCTCTCTTAATCAATCTCTTGTAATAACTCAATGTTTTAGAAACTTAACATTCAAAAAGCCGGAGCTCTTTGGATTTGGTTCTTTATGTAATGATGGATTAACAAGAAAAAGAAATTGAAGATTGTTTCATCGATGTTTGTTGCCCATGAACGGTTTTTTTTGTTGGAGTTTTTTTTGTTTTGAAACACTTATTGAAGTTTTTATTAACAAGAGTACAAGTTATTAGGTCATGAGATTGTAATACTAACCTTTACTCGTGAGAGATTCTTTTCAATCGATTTATTCCATTTACTGGGGGAGTCGTCTTTGTCCACGCGGATGCGCGTGTGACAACTAATATAAACTTGCGGCTTACAGCCGTAGGATTTGCATCATCTGTTAAAATCTAAGTAGTATGAAATTTCATCAGGATTTTATTTGTTAAAGGCCCATGCACTTTATATTCATTTTAAAATAAACCCTTCGCATTATTTTCAGGTTATCACCTCTTCTTTCTCTTCTATTTTTAATCGGGATTCGGGAATCAACTCTATCTTTCTTCTAACTTGATTACTGATGAAAGAAAAATCATTTCTTTTCCTCTCTAATTTCAATTCTTCTCAACACCGACCACAACAAAAATTCCGAGTCTAGTAGGATTTTCCTAATATTTTGTTTTGTTCTTGAAAACTATAGAAGTCCCTAATAAAGTGATGGGATTGAATTTAACAATTTTTTTTATGAAAGATTATCAACAATAGCGAAGAGTCGAAGATGTTTCTGAAAATGTTATCCGTCCGTGAGTGACTCAAAAACGAGGGGCGAATCCACACTGGGGCCAGTGGGGTCACTGGCCCCCATGCGTTTTTTGAGAAAAACGAAATCCTATATAGTTTTTTAGAGGTGTAAATTGGTAGCAAGACGAGCACAAATTTTGACCCAAAGACGCTAAAAATTTGAGCACACTTGACCCAAAGACGTGACTTAGCCCAGAAGACGGACAACACGTTAGTTAAATGGGACGTCTTTGGGTTTGACTAATTGGCACAATAGCACAAAGACAAAGACGCGGCACGGATAAGCACGTGGCCCGGCCCAAAGACAAAGACGTTAAGAGAGCACGTTATAACATGTACAAATACACCATATAACAAGGCATAATACATCACATTTTTTGTATATTTTACAAAAGAGTCATTATTCTAGCTAGTTTTTAATATTTTATGTTGGCTTATTTATAACAACACATATAATACCTTAATATTTGGAAAATATATTTCAATATGGTTTTTATAATGTCGTCACCTATATTTAACTAGAACATTAATTTACATGACAATAATCCAATTTTATATTTGATGGGCTATTTCTTTTTATTGAATAAACTTGTTAATTTTACTTGAAATAATTTCAAATGATATGTTGTCTGATTAAATTCTTGTGATAATGTCCGACTTAATGTATACATTAAGTGATTCAAATTGTTTGTAGCACGTGTGCCAGCACGGCACAACACGACACGTTTATTCGTGTGTTTGTGCCGTGGGTGTGTTGTGCCTAGCTTTTGACTAGTAAAGCACAACACGACACAACACGTTTAAATCGTTGGCACAAAGACAAAGACGGCACATGGCACGTGAAGCACGCGACTTCGTGTCGGGTCATCTTGCCCAGACGTTTTTACACCTCTATAGTTTTTCATCGCAAATAAACTGTGCCCCCGCTATATTTACAACAAATTTCCGGTATACAAGGAAAGGATTCTTCAAAAATTACCTCAACATTATTCCCATGCGGCCACCCAATTTTGCGAACTACAATTTTTCCAAATCTAGCTAGCTACTAAATTGCGTAAAATAAAGGATTAGTACAAACAATTCTTTTTTTACAGGAAAAAAAAATTGCAATAGACTCATTGTATTGTTGTAGGCTTACTAGTAAAAGGAACGAATGCCAAGGAAGAACTAGGTGAAGTTCATAGAAATTTATCTAATACAAGTAGAAAATTCGTCAATTCAATTCGTCGAATGAGTTCATGCATAGAAAAATCAAACATAACAAATGATGTAGGAGCTAGTGAAGTTCTAGATCCTAAAATCTCAAATTCATTCATTCAAAAATGTTGCAGGGCAGTTCTTTTGCGATTTTAATTCATATTTCATACTAAATTCTGAATTTCCCTATTTGCAACATGTTGGTAGTAACAGTCATTCTTAAAATCGCAACATGTTGGTAGTAACAGTTGGTAGTAAAACCATTTTATATCAACATGTTGGTAGTAACCATTCTTAAGACTTCAGAATCGCAACATGTTGGTAGGTTTTAAAATCGCAACAAGTTAGTTTTAAAATCATACTTCTTAAGACTTTAAAGAAATAAAATCATACTTCTTAAGACTTTAAAGAAAGAAAAATAAAGCAAGGGGGTAAGAAAGACGTTTGGCGGCAATTCATATTTGCTTAAGAAGATAGACCGAATAAAACATTTGTGTAGCATAGTTGTCATCTTAATAACTTTGCGTCTACGGCGATTCCATTTTCACGCAGGGGTTTTACTTGTAAGTACTTAATTTTTCATTTTTTCTTCTTTAATTACTTAATTTCTGTGTGGTTTTGATTTATAAATATATATATTTGAACGAACTTGCACTTAGTTTGATCAAACTTTGACATTTATGGTGTTTAATTTAGTTCTTTATCAGGATTTTTCGATAATACAAATAGTCACAACCCTCAAGCATATATTGTGCCCGTTGAACTTTTGTTATGGATTATTTGTCAAAAACCCTTCTATTTTGTATTATAGACTTCATCTTAAGAATAAGTCTTATGGAGGAGAAAACTATTTACTTGAACAATGTTGCCACAATAATGTCTAAGTATTTTGATGATTTTGGAAAATGGACCTAAGCGAGTGATGAAATCTCGCTTTAAAATAAAAAGATCTCATTATAAGGGATTGATTATACTAGAGACAAATACTAGATCGATCTTTTGAATTTACGTTATACTCCCTTTGTTCTTTTTTAATAGGCTGGTTTTGTTTTTAGGGAAAATTAAGGAAATTAAGAGAACTGATCATTGAAAGTGGTTCTCATGATACTTATCAATAAAAGAAGTGAAGTGAAATGGTCCCCATGACACTTGTCAGCAAAAGAAGTAAAATGAAATGGTCCACATGACACTTGTCATCAAAAGAAGTTAAGAGAAAAGTGGTCACAGAAAACTAAATTAACATTTGACTTTCCCAATTAAGAAACCAGCCTATTTTTTTGAAACATTTATTTATAGAAACCAGCCTAATATTTAGGAACGGAGGGAGTATTAAATAAGAAAGATTAGAAAAAGACAAAACATTATAGGTTGCTTAAGTGATTTTTCAGGCGAAATATGAAATCTTGCCAAAATGTTCCCTATCCCTTCTTAAGAAATGTCGCCAAAATTTTGTTTTTCTTCTTCTCACTTCGGAGAAAAGAGAAGGAGAAAAGTAGCTTTACAAGACATTCTTCAACCAATTCAATTTTTTGTTTTCTTTTCTCCATCAGACTTGGCCTAAATAGTGGTCCAAAGCGGTAAAAGGTTTGCACGGCACGACAGTTCTGCACTTCTGCTACATATCTGGATGGAACCTCAACCGCCCACTTACTTCCGAAAGCTTTTTCACCAAACGGCACAACCCCGATGTCCGTGTTTTTACTTCACTATTTCCGGTGGTGGGGAAATGCTACATCAGTACTTCCGATGGAGAGAGGTTATGTTTCAACATCCTTAAACTGGTTCGTCTACACAGTTGCTCCCCAAGTGTTTGTTGAAATGTCCTGTCTTGGTATGCATTGCTGGTGTTGTCTAAATCATAATACTATAGTTTAGACACCACCACTCAAGGTCCCATGTGATGGTAAATTTATCTTACTGATCAGTTTTACCATGTCTACTGCAAATGACGACACATCTCCAATAATTCTTCCTTCTTATTACTGCTTGAGTAGTATTTCAAGACTTATATTTCCAAAGTCAATGCTAGTGGATGACTTTCATTCTTATATAATGAAAGATAATCTCTCCATTTCTATGCAACTTCCACCAAGATTTTTATAAGGTAATGGATGCTTTCTTTGAAGGTTCATAGCATTTGACTTTTTAAGATTAGAAATCAACTGAATCTAACTTCTTTCCGTTTCTTGGAAATAATTTCAGGCAAATTTTCTCAGGCGGCAAAAAGGGAAGAAGATAACAAACTGCCCATGGAGGAGATAGATACCGAGATCAGAGGTAGCATTGCTTTCTTTTCAACGTATCGACCACCGGTGCCGCTTGATATATTCTCTTGCCCGATTCCACCCACATCGAGTCGAGATGAAGTTAGCATGACTGATGGGAACTCCTACAATTACAGCGGCGCCCAGATCCCACCTGAAGCCCTTATGAAAATTTTCACCTACACGAGTTTGACTGGCTATGGCACCCAGGATGATGTAGATTCAGGTCGTATCACGGGCATGATTTTTGTATCTGAACGAGACAACCTTGAATTGCTTTACATATCTATCCGTCAGAACGACGTCAACCCACCCAGGGAAATAGTCGACAGCTTGGCCGATATTTTCCGTCAATCCCCTTTTGATGGCGTTCGAATGGAAGACACTGGTTGCTTTGCCGATAATCATCTTATCTATGTCAGCACCAAGGAAAAAGCTACTCAACGTCGTCAGCCTTGGACGGCTGTTTATAAAACCAATCTTATGACAGGAGAAACTGGCCGTCTCACACCACGAGGTTGCTAATCCTACTCACCTTCTATAACTATTACACAAATCGGTCATGCCTCTGTTGATTCAAATTCTGATTCTCTTCTTATTAACTATGCATCAAATTAGATCAAGCGGATTTGAGCCCCTCAGTATCCCCGTCTGGAAAGAAGATAGCGGTGGCGTCGTTTGAGCGAACGGGAGGTTGGGATGGTGCAATCGAAGACCAGAAGACTGACATTTATGTCATGAATGTAGAGGAGCCCTACGGTCGCAGGTTGGTTGTAGAAAATGGGGGGTGGCCGACATGGGGAAGTGACGATGTCATATTCTTCCACCGTAAGGATGATAAAAATCTTCTCGAGAATACAACAGAAAGGAATTACTGGGGTGTATACCGAGCCGACATAAGCAGCGATGGTGTTATGCCCGTTCGTGTGACCCCGGTTAACATTGATGCATTCACACCGGCAGCGATCGACTCCACTACAGTAGCTGTCGCTACTATTCGGCAGAAATCAGAGTTCAGTGATACCCGTGTTGAAGCACAATATCGACATATTGAGATATTTTATTCAACAGGAGGACGAGAACCCACCCCAATCACTCGAATAACCAGATCAAAGGGTGACCATTTCAACCCCTTTGTGATAGGTGATGGGAAGCGTATCGGCTACCATTGTTGCACCAGTGACCCTCTCAACGTAATAGAAACCAGTTTGGATATACATATTTAATGCATATTGTCTAACCTAAGCTTTCTCGACTCATACAAATGGTTTTTACTCGTGCCAGGATGAAGAGGAGATCAAAAGACAGTTTCAAATCATTACTTCTCCGGATCCAGAAATAGGACTATTCAGGGTGGGTGGAGGATTTCCAACCTTCTCCAAAAGTGGATCCAGACTTGCATTTGTTGACAATGATTTCCAGATCGTGTGGGTACTTGACAATGAAAACTTATATGAAGCTAACGAGGTACCAGAAATGTGATTGCTGAATTCAATTTAGATTATTGTTTGCTGATATATAAGTTCTCTTTTCAGCTAACTCCAAACAGCATCTTCTCGCCCGTATGGAACCAAAATGATAGATTGGACACATTATACGTATGCATAGGACCTTCTTTTAGCGCCGATGCAACTGTGGAGATCCATGCCATCAGGAGAGTGTCTGCTGGTAGAAGGCAACTCCAACCACTCACAGATGACGGGTTCAATAATGCCTTTCCATCCAGCAGCCCAGACGGTAATTGTAAAAATAATGAATAGAAGCATCTTAATTTTTTACTGCCAATATGTGTATTGAAGGGTAGAAAATTGCAACAGGAAAAAGAATAGTTTATAGATCGACAAGAGACGGATGCAAGAATCTATACATAATGAACGATGCTAAAGGGGCGGTTAGAGGAGTTAAACCCGAAAGGCTCACGAATGGGGAATGGACTGACACACAATGCCAGTGGTCTCCCAAAGGAAATTGGATAGCATTTTCGTCAAACCGTCACAAGCCTCCAGGTACACCAGAAAAGGACCATGGTCTTGACTCAGGATACTTTGCTGTGTATCTAGTGAATCCGGATGATCCGACCGTGGTTGTAAGAGTGATAGCAAGTGGAAATGATTTAGGGGGGCATGTAAACCATCCATTCTTCAGTCCGGATGGACTTAGCATTGTTGTGACTTCAGATCTTGCTGCAGTGTCTGTTGATCCCATATCTTTGCCTATTTTTGTCCACTCAGCCAGGCCTTACGGAGACATATTCACAGTCGACATTGACCCGCATGACATAGAGAAGAACAAAGATTTGAAGCTGTTCAACCGCCTCACACACAGTAGATATGAGAATTCTACAGGTACTTGGACCGGTTCCTCACCTGGGGCTACAAGAGCAGCACGAAACCTTCTAAAAAAGAGAGATTTCACAATGGCAGTCCCTTGTCCATATGCTGGTGGAGACGAAAGTTGGCAAATGACTGGCCACCTCGTCGTTCCAAATGGATGCAACTGATTGCCGTTGTGTTCTTTATCTTCTTTCTTTTACAATCTTTTTTTGCATCTGCTACGTTTTCCTTGCATCCCATCATGTTATGATTGTTATCATTTTATTGTGGCCTAACGTGTGCATTCCCTCTATTTTAAAGCGAATAGAACCTTGTATTTATGTTTCAGTCTACCTTGGAGTTGAATAATAAATCTAAGTTTTGAACTTGTATTGTGGAGTGGACTCTCATGTGCCACCTTTTTTCGAACCGTTTTTTTTTGGGTACGATGGTTTTTTTTGGGACCATGGTTTTATTTTATGTAAGACATTAAAAGTAAATCTAGGTCACCCCTTATCTAGATATTTATATTAATGTCTACCTTGGAGTTGAATAATAAATCTAAGTTTTGAACTTGTATTGTGGAGTGGACTATGTGCCACCTTTTTTCGAACCGTTTTTTTTGGGACCATGGTTTTTTTTGGTACCATGGTTTTATTTTGGGTAAGACATTAGAAGTAAATCTAGGTCACCCCTTATCTAGATATTTATATTAATGCCTAAATTACGCTCCTGATTAATTTTGGGTAATGATTAGTTACTGTTAATAATAGGTAGTGTAATGATTAGTGAAATGATTAAGTTAAAGATAATTAGTGAGATTAAAAAATTAGATGGGTTTTTTTTAAAAGAAGTAGAATTATTGAGAGAGTAAAGTTAGAGAAGATGAAGAAGGAAAACATGGATTTTACCAATTACAACCGGAGGAAGAGTATTTGTGTACCCAGGTATGCTTCAAACTTAGATAATGTTGGTTAAATTTCTTCAAATTTTCAAAAAAATTGTAAGTTTTTAGAGTAGATTTGGGCTTGTTCGGTTACCTTATGTGAAGAACAGGTTACCGAACTCATCTGAAAGTGTAGTTCGGTTACTTTTTCCAAACACGCAGGTTACCGAACTCGCTCTTTGATGGAGGTTTTTAGACGTTCGGTTAACAGACATGTTACCAAACTTTGTTTATATGATTTACAGAGTAATGTTCAGTTGGTTGACAAACTTTAACCCAACAGCATATCTAACCGAACTCCACATGTATGCAACTGGTGAAGAGTTCGGTTTGTCAAGATTTTTTGCGAACAAACCGAACATAGTGGGACAAATTCGGTTAATTGAAACTCAACATAGTAGGAAAAATAGCACAGTTCGGTTACATTGGAAAAAAAAATTTCTTTTTGTAATATGGGTAGAGTTCGGTTAGTAGATAGTTTAAAAAAAATTTACAAACGAACCGAAGAGTGTAGGAAAAGTTCGGTTAAATCATAACTCAACATAGTGGGAAAAATAACGCAGTTCGGTTACATTGGATTTTTTTATTTTTTTATTATGGGTAGAGTTCGGTTACTAACTAGTTTTAGAATTTTTTGTGAACCAACCGAACAAAGTGGGAAAAGTTCGGTTGAATGAGAACTCAATATAGTGGGACAAATAGCATAGTTCGGTTACATTGGAATTTTTTTTCTTTTTGTAATATGGGTAGAGTTCGGTTACTAGATAGTTTTAGAAATTTTTGCGAACCAACCGAACTCGCAGTTCGGTAACCTAATTTTAAATCCTATTGAACCACATTGTTCTTCGTGTTCTTCCTTTTAGGAGTTTCGGTTAAGAAACTAGGGTTTTTGTGAAACGCGTCATAACCGAACAAGGCACTGTAACTTCCATATGAACCCTATTTTGATGATTTCTATTCAATCAAAAGTAATGAGGTTTTGATGATTTCTGATTTGCTAGATGTGCTAAATCGGGACCTTTTCCAGGGAGTCTTGGGGTTTTCTTTCAAAGAACCATTCTTATACTCGATTTGGGGAAGAAGAGAAGAACAACAATTTTCTCCTCGATTCAAACAACATTATTTCTTCTTATCTTCCCTTGGATTGAAACAAACAACAATAATTATATTGCCATTGTGTTTGTGTCTTTATCTTTATCTTTTATTTTACAAACGTTTTCGTGCTCACCTGCTATGTTTTTATTTCATTGCATCATGTTACAATTGTTAACATTTGATATTCCATTTGCGTTATGGGAAATTTTGAGTTTGGTTCCTACAAAATGGTATACCTTTTTATTTGATGGCCAACTTTGTCCAAATTTGAGTTTGGTGCCCGGTCGGTCTCAATCAAACCCTTAACCTAACAGACAAGCGCTTGACCGTTATAATTTAAATTTTATATTTTTATTAATAATTAACTAACGAATGGTGGTTAGGCCTTTTATCGAACATGTTGTATGCATGCACGTTGCAGCTGGTATTGGATACCCCATTATATTTTCTTCTTCTCTGCGAATTCAAATTGGATTAGCATCTGTTAGAAAATTAAATAGAATTTTCATATGAAAGGAAAATCCCTTGCCTAATACATAATGGAGTTGGGTTTTGGAGTTAATTGGATTTGGTCCAATTAAGTTTGTGGTCTAGTTAATTAGGATAGTTTCAATTTGGAAACTACATAAACATGAAAGGACATTACCTTACGTACAAAACCCTTGGGAAAGAAAACAACTCCATGAAGCATCCTGATGTTTCAGTGAGAGGTATTAGTATGTTCAATAAGTACCCACACATATAGGCTAGAAAACAGAATTAGAAACCTAATTATCATCTTAGTGCATTCTAAAATCATCAATTTAGTTTGTGTTAAAGAAAGAGTTCATCACTTTAAGTTTGGTTCGCCGTTTCTCGAAGATTGGAGTGCTACTACATCGAGAAGAAAATCGTTGTATCCTGGGAGACAGACATCGATAATCCGTAAGCACCAGTAAATATGTCTTAAGGCTAGAGGGTATAATCCTTGCCTCGACTTCGGTTTTTCTAATTGGGTTTGCATTTTTATTCTTCTCTGTAAGTAGGATTTAAAATCTGTTTTAAGGCTAGAGGATATTATGCCTACCTGCAATTGCAGCTTTAAGCAACATCTAGAGGATATTATGCCTACTCGCATTGCAGACTTTAAGCAACATCTAGATCATCTCAACTCACGCCTATCAGTTGTAACCAAAACAAAGTCTACTTCAACTGAACTCAGTTTGACACTATCAATTCTCTTCACATCACTGCCAGATCCAACTCTCCCACAACATCAACATCAATTCATCTCACTTACCACCATGACCTCTTTCGTATCCTCTAACTACACTCTGAACAGTAACACCAATATCAATTCAAACAACCATTACCATTCAGTAAACCAAACCACTTGAAATATCGACTTAAGCTATTAGTTTATACACTGCAGTCCCATCACACTTCACCTGCAAGAGTTCATATATCCTCTAAACATCACCAATAGCGATAGAACCCCCAAACATACCTCAACTCCATCTGCAACAACAATTCAACTCATTTTCTAAACACAATCTTCTGCATTCACCCCTTGAAAACATAACACCAATAGTAATTCTAGTAGACATCACTTGAGGGTCTCATTCACACCTTCATAACCCAGCTTAAGTAGTTCGGAACCACTATCTTCTCATCTCAGATTCATGTCCACCACAACAATATCATTTCCCTCTCGCAACACTTTAATTCAGTTTAGTCCAACACCCCCAATTACAGATCAATCCAAAACTGCAACTCAGTTCAACAACAACGTCCATTTTCATTTCATACTAACACATACTCATATCTTGTAACTCATTACAAATTAAACTACAACCAAACTCCAATTCCACAACCACGCCCATCTCCAGCCTAAATTTGATTATCAACCACATAACCTCAAACAATAAGAATTGAATAACTGAGTTAGATTATCTCAGAAAGTAATTACCTCAAACGGTTCCATTTAAGCAATTGACTCTTCTTCTTTCTTTAGCTTGATTCAATACTCATCTCACACATCAACAACCCACCAGTTCAGTCCATCCAACACCCAAACGTTCTCATCATAAATATCGGTTCACAGACCATCACTTGCATATCCATATATCAATTAACCCAACAATTCACCTATAACTCGAATTCATTCTCAAAACCCTAATTTCACGATTTAGGGAAGAACAAGACAAACCCTAATTCAAATTTCTTAATCAATCTTCTTCCCTGTAACCAAATCCCCACATTAAAACCATAACAATCTTCCTTACATCATGTTCTTCAACACCAATCCTCTAATTTCATCTTAATCATCACCAACTTTCAAAACCCCAATTCATAATCACAGAAAACCCAAACCTGGTTCTATGAATCATCTTTTCTTCTTCATCAAAAACAACCTCGAATCCTACATCATCAGAATAGTTTCATCAATCCAGAACTCTCAGACGTGCTCTCAAATTCATCACTCGAACTCGCAGAAGAAGAGGAACAGGAAAAGAATGAAAGAGAAGAAGAAAAAGAAGAACGAAGAATACAGAAGAAGAAAAGAGAAAGAAAGCGAGTTTATCCTCTCGGTTTGGTATTGACACGACCACACTAAATTCCACAACACTCGTTGAAGATAAGGGCAACCACATAGCTAAGCTACGAAGTTCCTATTTTTTCCTTCATACTTATCGGTTGATATCTTCTTCGTCCGGTATTCGATTTTTGAGTAGTCCATTTTGCGTAACTTTTCGAAACCTATTTCGTATTTAGATCGGTGTTAGATTAATTTCTATTTATTAACGTCCGTGTTAAACTAATCGAGTTATTGTCGTCTAATTCATCACTTGACCGGTCTAATAGCGTTGACGAGCTTGAGGGTCCTTACATTTTGCCCACCTTGTATCATTTTTGTCCTCGAAAAACAAACCATTCTTCTGGTTTTCAAAAACTCCCACCTTATAAAATAATCCCATCTCTTGTCTAAGCGCAAACAGCATAAAACAAACCACAAACCTATATGGCTCTAAAATCTAAAATTTGTAGCTCTAGGTTCAACTACACTGATTTAGATTCTATCAAATAAGGAAGTCTAAGTTTCTTAAACTAATTTCTATTTTATAAGGTATCTCTGTCTCTAACTTCAAGGAAGAATCCTACAAATCTTTCTACTAGAATTCTTGTTGGTGTTACTCTAAAAAAAGAAAAATATCACGAGTCAGAAAGACTTACAAGTTCATTATTAAGACCTTGTTTGTTTGTTTGCAACTTACTCGGTGTCTAGGTCTGAGTCAACCTTTGGCTCACGCTGAGTCAGTAGTCAGACCGTTTGTTTTCTATTTTGAGTCAGATCTGACTCAACCTTTGACTCAGACCTTACCCCTGATTCGGACGCGTTTAATTCAGGTAACAAAATACTCTGACTTATGGAACCAAACCAGACTCACATATTTTTGAGTCATTTGAGTCAGATCTGACTCAAAACAATCATACTGAGTTGGATCTAACTCAAATCAGATGATTTTAGTCAGATTCAGATGACTCAGATCCAGACAACTCAGGTGAGTTAGGACTAAACAAACATGGTGTAAGTCCTTTTTTTGGCGAACTCATGATTGTATTAAAGTCTTAACTCGTAATGGGCCATTGGATACTAGGGCCAGGAGAAGGAAGTCCAATTTTGTGCGCACTCCTTTAAAGAGTGTGCACATAACAAACCTATCATATTTTTTCTCTTAAACAGAACCGTCAATGTTGTTTTTAAAAATAGTTTGTTATAATTGGATAAAGAATATTACATTAACTAGTTGGAACCCTAACAAGCTAAGCTCTAACAACGCACTACTACATGAATTGATCAGGTTGCCGTGCTAACCTACCAGCGAGCCTCATGGGTACCTAGCCAAGGGAGCCGAAGCGGGAGGGGGCTGAGATTGTGTCACAAGGGGGGCAAGCTAACTCTATCGTCCATGTTTATTCCTGCAATATTACGTCATTGGAGACTCGAACCTGGGACCTCCTGGAGCGCATGAAACTTTGGGGAACGGGGATGACCAGCTGAGCTAGGAGCCCGTTCTTAACAAATCTAAAAATGGAAATTATATTATTCTACCCTAATTTATGGTGATCTAAACAAATATGGAATGTTCATGCTCTGATTCTGATTCTGACGACTGTGAAGCTTCTTTTGCTGAACATGGAATTGTTATGCAAATTCCTATTTTGTCTCATCAAACGTTTAGAGATTAATCTTCTCAGAACAAATAAGACAATGCATTTTCTGATGATGGTGATGATCTGTTTACGGTAGATTAATTTTTACTTCATCTGGATTTATTACTCTTGCATGGATTAGAGATGATGGACTTGTGCTTACATTCCATGGATTAATTGTTTAGTAACTACTCATAAGCACTAAAGAGATCAGCTTTATATGCATTTCGAATCAAACCATTTCGTAGGATGACTACCGGTCGGTTAGGTAAAGCAAGAACCTGGAGGAACCATCCAAGGATGCACCATACCACCATATTAATTGATGTACTTGTAACGCCACAGCACATGGTTAATTGCATATTTTTTCTTTTGAAGACGCTACAAATTGGGATAAGGATAAAGATAACAGTAGTTATGAATATACGATTTCCTATTTTAGATTTTAAATTAAATTAAATTAAATGAATTCTAATTTATTAACTTAAAGATTACCATATATTTCTTGAAAACCAATCATATTGGATTGTTTCGTGCACACTCTTTAAAGGAGTGTGCACAAAATTGGACTCAGGAGAAGGCGTGACATAGTGAGATGATGTTGGGTGTAGCTCCGTTGTCGTTGGATGATACGATTTTACTATTCAAAGGGTTTCCAGAATCTCATGACCATGTACATGTCCTAGTTTCAGCTGAGTAAGTTATGAATTAGCACCACTATGGCCAAGTTATGATACTGGAAGACACTTTATTCTCTGGACCGTCTCATTGAAAGTGTTAACTTTCTTGTTCTGTACAACTTGAATGCGCTAGAAGGCATAATTAATGAATCTGCTTTCACAAATCTCATGAGCCTGAAAGACTTTAGAAGTGCATTCGCTAGTATGTGGAACTCCACTCGGTAAATACCTTGAAGACAATTTCCCTAGCCACACAGTAACAAACGGCTTTGGTTTGATTGCATGAACTACTACGACAATCGTTCTTATTAGGCATTGTCATCACTAACACAAAAACAATGAAAAATGTAATAATGCTTGCACCCTAACAAAGCCCTAATACAAACTCTTTCAACTAAACCAGGAGGACCCTAGTAAAAAGTACTTGTAATAGGTAGAGAAAGGTTAGTAAAAAAGTTGTCTCTCGTATTTATGAGTAGTAAAATCACGAGCATATGGGAAAAGAACTTCGAACTTCTGTTACAAAACGACGTCTGTGTTTGGGATATCGGACAGAGTAAAAAAAAAAACCAATTGGCAAGGTTGGTGCCACCCGACGATTACTGGATAGTAAGGCACCCTGAGCCTGGCCACATTTAGGTAAGCATTGGAGTCTCATAGAGTACCCCAGGACAGAATGCTACCCGTAACTCACCTCATATACATGCATATACGAGTTGAATGGCCGAGACCCAGACCTAGGGAAGTATTTCCAAGGGTAATCAAGGTTTCCATGCCTTGCCAATTGGCGATAGTAGGCCTCCAAGTCTTTCCTTATAAACTATATTATAAGTCTTGAAATAATCGATGTGGGATTATTAATTTGCAAATTGTACCTAAAAAAGGAAAGGAAATAGGGGCCAAGAAGATTATCCGGCAGGCTGAAAAGACGGGCCGTAACTAAATCTGTATGACCCGTAACTAAGACCCCCACTAAAAAAGCCCAGGCCTTATAAAGACCCACTTCCATGGTTAACTTGGTCTATACCAAACAAAGCAAACCCACAAAAATTCATTCCAAAATTTCAATATCAATCAGGTTGGAGTTTCTATGCAGGCGTGTTCTCATATCCATATGAGATGTCATAGCTGTCTTGAACATTAACCATGAAAGTGGGTCTGCTCTTTGAAACGAAACAACACCTTTTCTTTGAGTGCACTTTCGCGTCTGCTCTTTGGAACTGGATTGATAGCATTTTTGATGTCTCCTTGAACGCCACTTCGATTCGTGGTATGTTTGCTATCATTCACAACTACAATAGAAGCTCGCAGATCAAAAATTTACTTTGGGTGGCTGTAATCAACTCTATTTGGCTTATATGGTCAATAAGAAACAAGATTCGCTTCGACTTTCTGCTTACTCCAATTCATGAAGCTGCTGCAAAATTGAAATTACTAATTAGTGAATCAGGTAGGCTGGGAAAGGGTCATATATATAATCAAATATCCGAGTTGTGCATTCTTAGGTTTTTTAGGATCGATGGTAAGGCAGTTAAGGCACCAAAGCTCATTGAGGTAAACTGGTCTCCCCCTCTCTATGGATGGTTGAAGGTCAATGCAGATGGATGTTCTCTTGGTAATCCGGTCCTTGCTGGCTGTCGAATTGTATTTCGAAATCATAACAGTTTGGTTGTTGGGTGTCTAGCGCAATCTATTGGAATTGATAACTCGGTTTATGCAGAATATTGGGGAACAATTTATGCATTCAGAATTGCTAGCACTAGGAGAATGTCTCGCTTATGGTTTGAGTGCGACTCGATGCATGTCATTGGGGCGCTTTCAGACCCTTCGTTGGTGCCGTGGTAACTAGCAGTTCATTGGGCAAATTGTTTAATATTTTTATCTTCGATTCAATTCAGATACTCCCACATTTATAGAGAGGGTAATTGTGTGGCAGATTTGTTGGCGAAATGAGGAGCGTTTGCACCCAGAAATATTTTCGGGCACTAGACACGATGATTTTGGTGTTGTTGATGGAAATAGGGTTAAAAACATGAAACCGGAATAAAGAAATGAGACGCAAATTTTACATGGTTCGGCATGGTTTGCCTACATCCACGGACGAATCCCCTTGGGGAGTAGTGTTTTATTGATTATGGAATTATAATAGATTTTTTTTCTATGTCCCCGCTCCCTCTTTTTTCTATCAGGGCGTCCCTATTTATACAATTGCGAATTCTTCCCTCCCTTAATTGTGAAATAACATAAATTGAATTAAATTTCCCTACATGCCTGCTGGCCATAAACTGTATTAATTCTGCATGGCCATAAACTGTATTAATTCTGCATGTTGTTTTAATTCTGCACTTGCTGGCTTTTGCATGCCTCCCGGCATTAATTCGCATGAAACTGCTCATTCATGCCTCCATGTTAAATTCTGCATGAAACTGCTCATTCATGCCTCCATATTAAATTATGCATGAAACTGCTCATTCATGTCTCCCTGTTTAATTCTACATGATGGACTGACTAGCTGGCAGTATGGATGGATGTTGGCTGGCAACATGGTATGATTATGGGATTTTTAATAAAATGCCCATGTGGGGAAATGCATTTAAGAAAATGCTCACGTTTTTTTCATATTTAAATTTATGCCCATGCCGTTACGATTTCCGTCCGCCCACCATTTCGGTAAAATCTCGTTTACTAAGTCAATATCTCACCAGAGGAGAAGATATTGCAAATTACAAAGTGGGAATTGAATAAATACCCCTTGTTTTGACGGGTTTCATAACTACCCTTAGGCCTCTTCCTATGCACATGCCAAAAAAATGGTGTTTGGCATGCCAGGTGGCATGCCAAACCATTTGCGCCACTATGGGGAAACCGAGCGATCGAATCCCTAGCGAAGCGATATTGACAATATCGCCGCGATAAAGACTTTATCGCTGGCGATATTGACAATACCGCTCGATAAAAACAATACATTTGGCGGTACAATGATTATCGCCAAGTAGTTATTCCTCGCAACGGCTAGTTCCCCTATGGTTCCTATATATACGCGTCATTTTACCTCGACAGGAAAACTCACACCGCTTCTAAAGATATTACTCCTTTATTCTCAATTTTAAGCTTCACAATGTCGAGATCCAATGAAGAAAGGGATATTATTATGAATATGTTCGAGTTCTGACAAAGAAAGTTATCGTATGAGGTTGCAAGAAATTGACGAAGAGGAAGTCAAGATGAGAATCTAATCGAAACTATGATGCTTGTACATACGGGTCAAATACCAAGAGTTCAGAGCCCAAAGAAGTATTATCAAGAAGATATACGTATCGAGGGAGGGAATTTTACCATGAAGCTCATGCACGATTATTTTCTTCCCAATTGTGTGTACTACGATCGAGATTTTCAAGGTCGATTCCGCATGCCTCGTCATCCGGTGAAAAAGATTATTGAAGAACTTTGTCGAGTGGAACCTCAATTCAATTATCGGTTTGATGCTTCGAATATTAGAGGTCATAGTCCTAGAACAAAAAGTTACTTCGGCTTTAAGGATTCTAGGTTATGGCACTCCAGCGGATGCGAATGATGAGTACCTTCGTATGGGTAAAACAACTTCTTACACTTACCTTTCATTGTTGTGAAGTAATGATTAATCATTTTGGTCCAACATATTTACGAAAACCAACCGACGAAGATGTTAGACAAATATTAAGGAGAATGAGGAAAGGGGATTCCCAGGGAATGCTAGGTAGTCTCGATTGTATGCATTGGGTATGGCATGGATGCCCTGTTTATTGGGCTGGTCAATATAAAGGTCATTATCCAAAACCAACAGTTATCTTAGAAGCTCTTTGCTTCTTACGATTGTTGGATATGGCACGCTTTTTTGGTCTTAGGGTTCACAAAATGATATTAATGTTTTGCACAAGTCGCCTCTCGTTTGAAGATTTGAAGTATGGAATTTCTCCATCCGTAGTTTCATGATCAACGGCCATCTGTACACTCATGGCTATTATCTTGCGGATGGTATCTACCCAAAATGGTCCACCTTGGTTCAATGCTACCGTCGACCCTCTGTTGGTGCATTGGGCCATTCATACCGATATTTTAACGATGCCCAAATGGCACTGAGGAAGGATGTGGAACGCGCTTTTGGAATTTTGAAGAGGAAGTTCGCTATCATTTGTGGCCCATATCGTGGGTTGAGTCCTCGTGAAATGCACAAGACTATGCTCACTTGCATAATTCTTCATAACATGGTAATTCAGGAAACCAGACGTGATTCGGATTGGATTAACTATGATGATGAAGATTTGAGGTCGGAGATTCGACCTGAAAGAGGCCTCCCTGCAAGGAATTATGGTCAAATGACTAACTACATTGAACCGTAATTTGTATGACCGGTTAAGAGATGATCCGAGATTGAATCTTTGGGCGAGCATGGAAGATGATTTTATGTATTTTTCTTAATGTTTTAGCTTCAGTTTAAGTTATGTTATGTATTGTTATTTTTCTAATTAATAAGCTTCAACATTTCATTTCAAACTAATATTAATTGGAATGCATAACAACATATCAAATTAAAACTTAAACTAGAACATTAAAACTTAAACTGCTACATTAAACTAGTTATAAACTAGTACATTAATCATTTAGAGGAATTATTTCATCAAACTCATCATCAGTTCCATCATCATCATCTTCTTCATCACGGTTGTTAGTAAATCCGGCTTGCTTTTCAACGTGTGCTTGAATCTCGTCAAATTCGATTTGCCATACATGTTTTTGTTGGGCGTTCATAATTGAGGTGTTAGCTTGAAGAATGTTATGCTTGTCATAGTCAAACTGGAATTTTCTTGAGAAAGACGACTTTTCTTACTCTCCGGTTTTGAATTTTCCTTTGAATGGATCTTTCCTTCGCGATGGTCTTTTGATAATCCATAAACTCCGCCATGTTAAATCCTACGGAACTCCCTCCTTCTTGAGCTAATTTTCTAGCCATTTTGCCTTATTCCTCCCTGGAAGTTTTCCCTTAGTATTACCATCAATATAATTATTGAAAACTACGTTGGAATTTGAGCTTGTAGGGGTATCTGGTGAAGAATTTGATGGACCTTGTGAAAATGGTGAAGAATTTGGTGTTGAGGAGAAGAATTATATGGTGAATTTTCGGGTACTATTTGATTATTTGTTAAGTAATCGGGATTATATTTGTTCAAACCCTTCAAAATATGATAACAACTTTCGAAAGCAAACTGTTTACCATGTTTCGTTGCCAATCTGTCGAACCTCTCTTTCAAAATCAACATGGTCGACCACCGTCCTTTCCTTTTCTCTTGGCTTGCATTATCAATGCAACATAAGCGCTACTTCTAGGTTGATTACAATGAAGTGTTGACAATCCTTTTGCATCACGACCATTGATGTTCATGGTTTGTTCTTCATATTTTTGAAATATATTATCCACATGGTGTTACCATGTTGGTGCACCACCGATACAATCTTGGGTAAAAAAAACATAATTACGACAAATACATTCATCTTCTATCATGGTGTATTTTGCACCACGGACTCGATTCTTCTTACCTTTGCCTTGAGTTTTTGCTTGTGAATCCATTTTACAAGATAATATATTGTAGATGAGTTGTGATAGTTTTAGATTTGAAAAAAGATTGAGAAATTAAGAAATTCTAGAGAGATTTAGAATTTTTGGTGTGAGTTGATATGAGTTTGAAATCGGTATTTATAGAGGGGGAAATTGTAGCCGTTAGATGAAGATCGATGAGCGATTATCATAGTATCGAGCGATAGCTTGACTTGACTGTCATTGTCGATTGAATGACCATCGAACGATTCTTTGACCATCGAGCGACCGAGACTCTATCGCTCGCTGGAAACTCGTCGCGTATGCCTATATGCCAGAAATAACATATTGGCATATGAGTTTGACAGTTTGGCATACCCATAGTGGGTGCATATATGCCAAATACCATGTTTTGGCATGTGCATAGGAAGAGGCCTTATCACACAATAAATATACCCCTCTCCATCGGTTGGCCCATCTGGGTCCATTAATATTTTTTGTTCTTTCCTTTTTTAACCTTCGGTTCTTATCTCTATCTATGAAAACATCGAGAGAAAACTAAATCGAAATCCACCACCACCATCTCCATCTCTGCCACCACCATTTTCGTCGCCACCATAACCATCACCACCATCTCCAATCAACAATAAACGTAATATGAAAATATATATTAGGTTTAACTTGACCTTTACATCGTAATGAAAGATCTCCGTTTGATTTTTGGGAGAGAGACCTATGTTGAAAATGATATCCAGATTTGGAAGTCGGGTTCGTCATCTTATTGTCCTTCTTTTCTATTAGTTTTTATAGTGATTTCAATTTTAGTGGAAGATTCAAGAGATCGAGAGAGAGAGAAAGATTAGGTTTCACATTTTTGGTAATTATCGAGGTGAATTTGTTGCATTTTTGATTTAGCTTGAATTTATATTCACGAGAGATTCGTAGATTTGATTATTTGAAAAGTTAGAGTTTTGAAGTTGAAGATTTGAGATAACGAGATGAAAGATCAGGTATGATTTTGTTTCACTTTTAGGTTTTGACTTCGATGTTGGTGTATGTTATTGATGCTAACAACATTTTGGTTCCGCTTTTTGATTTTCTATCTTTACTTTGCATTCATATTGCGGCTATGCTATTCTTCATTCATTTTAAAGGTATGCTTCCTATTATCTTGTATTAATTTTGTATACTAGTTTTGATTTTGTGTCTATGCAGATTGTTTAATTCAATTCAATTGATGTGTTTTTGTGTTTGTTGATGTTTGTTTGGAGTTAGGTTTTAGGTTTTAACATCCGATACTACTAGTAGTCTTTTGGGTACACAATTTTTGAAATAACAACAAGCATTAATGTTGATTTTGTTAGTCTTGGTTGAAAGTTTGTTAGTGGTTGCAATACAAGACACTCATTTTGGTGGGTGAGCAGTCATTTTTATGAGCTGAAATATAGATATAGAATCAATGCTTTTGTATGATATGCTTTACAAAACTGGATTTTTTTATCGTGAACATGTATATTACCAGCTTGCGAACTCGCATTATCTCTTGTTGGTTGGGGGTGGGCTACGATGATTATAAATTAAAGTTTTAGTATACTTTGCAACCGCAGGTGATCTTGGATAAATAGCAGTGAGTGGTAATGGATGTGGGAGTAGTGTAGTTGGTGGGTGGTGGTGGATGGTAGCAGGGGAAGTGTGGTGGAGTTTGGGGATGATGGATGTAAGACCTCTCA
Organism: Papaver armeniacum; assembly: GCA_023531295.1. Classification (NCBI taxonomy): domain Eukaryota; kingdom Viridiplantae; phylum Streptophyta; class Magnoliopsida; order Ranunculales; family Papaveraceae; genus Papaver; species Papaver armeniacum. The sequence goes on from JAJJWW010010053.1 coordinate 497,709, forward strand.
AGTTATTGGTTATGTACGTGGTTAGCTCAAACTTCGGTGATTCTAATTGAAGTGTACACTAACAAAGCCAATAATTGACCAAGATATGTTGATTATCTTCATTTCATTTATAGCTACTATTGTTCCAAATCCATTTTATGAGATACGGTTCTTAAGTATTTGTGTATTAACAATGGAAAAATGGAATCAACAACCAAATTTGTGTATCAACAATAGAAATTGATCTTAGTGTAAGGAGTCAACAACAAATATTTGTGTATCAACAATAGAAATTGACCTTAGTTTAGGGAGTCAACAACCAATGTTTGTGTATCAACAATGGAAAAATGGAATCAACAACCAATATTTGTGTATCAACAATAGAAATTGACCTTAGTTTAGGAAGTCAACAACCAATGTTTGTGTATCAACAATAGAAAAATGGAATCAACAACCAAATTTGACAAATATTTTTGAACTTTTGATTTTTTGGATCAACTTCGATTGTTGACACCTAATATTGACGCGACGGCGCGCGCGACAAGTGCAGGGCTGCGGTGGTGGTTGTATTTAGTAAGTGGTGGTGGTGGTGGTGGTGGTGGAGTGGTGGTGGCGGTGGTGGAATGTTATATGTGGTGGTGGTGGTGGTGGTGTGGTGGTGGTGGCGGATTGGTGGCGGCGGTGTTGTTGGTGGTGGTGAAATGAAAAAATAGAAAAATCTATTTTTTAATGGATAAAATTTTTAAATGGAAAATAATATTGTAAGTGAGGGTATTAAGGTAATCTATTTTTTAATGGATAAGGTATTTAAATGATAGGGGTATTTATATTGTTGTATAAGGGTATATTTATTGAGTGGCAAAACTAAGGGTATTTAATAAATTTACCCAATTACAAAACTGTCCATAACTATTGAACGGCTGAAGATGGGTCTCATGAAAAGTGACCATTTGATTCTTGAGAAACCCTACCTTCCCCTTTATCACTTTTCTTCTCCCCACCGCACTCCTTCATCACTGTTCTCGGGTCTCATAAAGCGGCCTATTATGATGGTTCTCCTAATGATCCCTCTAATTATCAAACTCCTGCCTATTATGATCCCTCTAATTATCATGATGGGTGGTATGATGGTTCTCCCTTTTATTATATATCCCTCCAACATGCCTCAACCAAGCCCCGTCGTTTACCCTCCTGCTTTCATTATCCCTTCGGCATGCCTTAGCAAACCCCTGTCTCTTACAACGCGTCCGATTATAACTCCAGTTATGCTCCTAGCTTTCGATATGGGTTAAGTGGTAAAATGTCCCAAAATAGACCCTAAGGTTGTGAAAATCCCAGGAAAAGATTAAAAATGCCCAATTCCGTTACTTTTACCTATAATATTTAAAATGGGGTAGAACTTTGAGTTATCTATCGTATTTATGAGTAGTAAAATCACGAGCATATGGGAAAAGAACTTTGAACTTCTGTTACAAAACGACGTCTGTGTTTGGGACATCGGACAGAGAAAAAACAAAAACCAATTGGTAAGGTTGGTGCCACCCGACGATTACTGGATAGTAAGGCACCCTGAGCCTGGCCACATTTAGGCAAGCATTGGAGTCTCATAGAGTACCCCAGGACAGAATGCTACCCGTAACTCACCTCGAATACATGCATATACGAGTTGAATGGCCGAGACCCAGACCTAGGGAAGTATTTCCAAGGGTAATCAAGGTTTCCATGCCTTGCCAATTGGCGATAGTAGGCCTCCAAGTCTTTCCTTATAAACTATATTATAAGTCTTGAAATAACCGATGTGGGATTATTAATTTGCAAATTGTACCTAAAAAGGAAAGGAAATAGGGGCCAAGAAGATTATCAAGAGGAGCTGAAAGACGGGCAGTAACTAAACTGTATGACCCGTAACTAAGACCCCCACCAAAAAAGCCCAGGCCTTATAAAGACCCACTTCCATGGTTAACTTGGTCTATACCCAACAAAGCAAACCCACAAAAATTCATTCCAAAATTTCAATATCAATCATGTTGGAGTAACACTCATTACAATAACAAATGGTAATATTTAAGAGTAGTTAAAGAAATCTAAAAAAAAAAACTAATGAAGTAACAAACTAACACTAATACCGCTCAGATCCACTTCAAACCGGAATAGATCTAAGCGGTTGAACTGGCTGCAGAGATGGAATTCAAATCAATTAGGTCCATATCATCGGAACCATCATGGAAGACTTCCAAGTTTCAAGTAGTGTGAATTTGGCTTGCGTGCTACCATTTTCCTAATATTTTCCCCAACAAAGGCCAATGAAAGCTAAAGTCAACTTCCACATCAATTCCATCCTCTAAAGAATCTGAAATCTAAAGAGAAAATGGGTCATTTGTCCAAAAAAATTTAAAACACGGTTCAAATGGACGAGTAAAAAAAAAGTACGGGTGAAATAGCCAAAAAAAAAATAGCAAGGATGAAACTTGGATTCATCCCGGCTTATACTTAAAAAATAGCAAGGATGAAACTGGATGCATCCTGTATAAAATAAAAATAAGAAAAAAATATTTGAAAATGGACAGGATGAAAGTGGTTACATCCTGCCTATTTTTAAAATTTTGTCCATTTAAACAGTATTTTTTTAATTTTTGGCCATTTAAACACTATCAAAACCTAAGTGTCTTTTTCACCCAGGAATTATTGATTTTGGTCTTTTCGACCAATTTTGTGAAATCTAAACTCTTTAATTCCTCGGATTGAAGACTATTTCCGTTTCTGATGGTTATGTTAATCTTTTGCTGACAACATGTGGTGATGTTTTCAAATTACATGATGTAATCTGACTACAAGGTCTTATCTCTTTCCCGGATGGAAACATCAGAAGAAGACCTTGACTCTCAAAGTCCACTAAATTACTAATGTCTTAACTATTTTAGATGAGATGGTTACAGGCAACATATTTTAATTACGGATAATCAAAATCAACTGTGTTAACCAATTAAGTAATCATTATTTTATTACTAGTGATCTCTCGTGGCCGGTGGATTGCGATATTGTCGCTAGGGTATTTCGTGCCCCTGGTGAGCTGTGAAGTTTACTGCCACGTATATGGCCCGGCCCGGCATGAATGGCTTGTTTGTTAGTGCCTGACACGTGTCACAAGTCTTCCCTAGTGTTTGCAACGCGTTTAGACATAAAAGATTGTACATCAAAAATTAAGGATCACAGTAAATATTTCGGATACCGGGTGATTAACAGAATTCGGGTCACAATGACAGGTTAGGAAAAAATAGGCTTCGGGTCCTCATAACTATTCTATGAGTCCTCATACTAATGCTAGGCAACAATTCTACATTCTCATCCGGGCACCGGTAACGGCTAGTTGCAGTCAAATAACAAGAACGAGGCACAATTACTTACTGATTGCATCAGCGAATTCGACGGTTATATTCCAGCTCCAGCCTCCTTGAAATGGTAATTGTCTTTTCAGTTACAAACTCACACCCCATATGTGTTTGTTGAAATGTCCGTTCCTCCTTTAGGGGTATTTTCTACTTCAAGCATTTCTCTTTTTCTCTTGGTTGCTGTCTCATGATCTTTTTGAGTCCATCTTGTATATACTTCGAAGTTTCATGTATATTACTCTTTTTCTACTCAGTTTTTCTGGGATCATGCGAACATGTTTTGCCATGTGCACTGCAAATGACGACTAAGGCACGTCTCAAGTAATGCTCCCTTCTTATTACCACTAGACTAGTTTTTTTAAGACTTATCTTTCGAAAGTCAATGATTTGATTAAACAAATTTATACCAGTGGATGACTTATTTATTCATTCATTCATACACGGTATATTGAAAGATAATCTCTATTTCATATACAAATCATCAACTGCGTTTCTCTGCAACTTCTGCGACGATTTTTAGAAGGTAAGATTGATTGTTTTTCTTGGATTGTTCATGGATTTTAAGATTAGGAACCAACTGAATATAACTTCTTTTCTTGAAAAATTTTCAGCTGACTTTTTGAAATGGAGAAAAAGGAAGAAAATAACAAATTGGAAAAGGTAGAGAAGAGAGGTAACATTGCCTTCTTTTCAACTTACCGATCACCGGTGCCGCTTGACATTTTCTCTTGCCCAATTTCACCTACATCGATCCAAGATGAATTTCGCATGACTGATGGGAAGTCTTACAATTACAACGGCACTGTAATTCCATCTGAAGCACTTATGAAAATCTTCACCTACACAAGTTTGACCGGCTATGGCACCCAGGATGATGTAGATTCCGGTCGTATCACAGGCATGATTTTTGCATCTGAACGAGAAAACCTTGAACTGCTTCACATAGCTCTCCGTCACAATAACGTTAACCCACCAAGGGTAATAGTCCACAGCTTGGGCGACGTTTTGAGTAGATTCCACGCTGAACATCCATTTGAAGATGGTGTTCGCCTGGAAGACAGTGTTTTAACCATATTTTTGATTTGGTATAGCTCGGCTTCGCCTCGTCCCGTTCCGATTTAATTTGGTGTGGCTCGGCTTTGCCTCGCCCCAATTTGAGAAGAACAAATGAATATCACTCTAACTATATTCCACGGAGGACGGTCTTTCAATTTCTTTTTATTTAATTTCCCATCTTACACTTTACCAAAGAAAGGATATGATAAAATGCGAATGATAATAAGCAAGATCAACATAAATGTTTTTAACAAACACCTCCAATCCTTGCATAAATGGAGTGTTTCTTCTTCAAGCATATAACTGGCACCCCGTCAACAGAACCTCCTACCTGGTCCAGCACGATTTGCTCCTCATGATTCAAAATTGTTACCTGTGTAATAGATAACAGATTTAATTTAGAATCTACATGAGATGCTTTCATTCCATAATTTTTTGTAAAGAAGAATTAACGCTTTCACATTGACCGAAGAGAAAATATTATTAGAAGTCTTAGGTGTGAACCTCGCAAGTTAAGTAAACACCTTGACATTAACCTACTGAGAGGTATATTAGATTCGGAGTTGTCAACATGGAATCAAGAACCCTGTCTCTGTTGCTTTTACTGTTACCTTCAGTTGCTGTTTGTTGACACTAAGACACAATTTCAAAGACACGGACATGTAAGATTTTTGGCAAAACAACGTATGAGGATCGAAACAGCGTGTATAAATTTTTGGCAAGAGACGTTTTATGGTATAAACTTTGGAGTGAATTCCGTTTTTATGGTAGTCTTTCCTGAATTCCGTTTTTATGGTAGTCTTTCCTGGCCGTCCAAGGGGAAACCCAATCCGGAGATTCCCGACCTTCGGATCGGGGTCCCCATTCAATGTCGTCCGTCTGATAGCCTAGGCTATCATGGACACAAACCTCATAGGTTTTTATAACAATGATAAGTTTTATTTTGTTAATCTAATGTAAATCCTACTAGAAATAACCCATGCCGTAATGGCACGGCATGAGACAGGATAATTTTTTATGATAATGATTTTAATAATTACAAAATACTATTATGAGACTTTATTTGACTCATGAGAACTTGTAGCTACAAATATTTTAGATATCTTTCATCCAAATAATTATAAATTCGGTTACACTTCCAACTAATTAAAATAATAGTTTTTGATAAAAATTCATGTAAATTGTCTTATTTTGACCTTAAATATGTTTTTTTCTGGATCCCCAAAGATTGCAGTGGTTTTAATGAGACCATTGCGGAATCTTAATCGATGAGCAATAAACGCAATTACATCATCCTAAAATTCTTCCTGGATCATAAGGACTATCATCTTGTGTTAATTATCCACATATGCTCTGGATTCCATTCCGTATTTTTGATCTAATTAAAATAAGAAAAAGATAGATGTATACCTCAATCACACGGTGCATGTTGCAATTTTCTCCTCAATTAACATAGCCCTTTTTTTAAAGATTCTTGGTGTAGAAATAGACCACCGGAGAACACAAAATCAAAACCAATTGTGAATTGGGTGAGCTTGGTAATTTTACCTTAGCGAGAAAGATACCCGATGAAGATTTGTAACTCGTCGTGCTTACATTAAAGATTAAACACGATCAAGAACGCTACTTTATGTGCTTACAATTCTAAGGATAAAATGTTTATCCGGCCATTCATATCTCACCTTCCATGGAAAAGAGTCTCAATTTAAAGAGGAAGCAAAGTTCGAGTAACTATTCATGGCATGTGAATGAATAAGATCTAATGTTCCCGTAAAAATCCAAGCCACCACAATTGAAATAATGTTTATATGGATAAATAGTCATGATCAAATGTTCCCAAAAATGCTTAAATTGTTATGGACGAAAACATGGTTCATTTTTCAGGGAACATGAAGGCATGGCTATTAAGATAATAAAATTACGGAATTATTCTTTGTATTTAAAAAAAGTAACTTAAGTTGTTTGTTCTTTTGGTTTTACACATTGCAACCTTAAATGATTTAATTTTACTTGCGTTTTGCAGGTTGATGAAGGTTGACTTATTTGAAATAAGGTCTATGATTAAAATAAGGTCCATGATTTAAGAGTAAATTTTCGGTGAGTCTTTTTCTGGATATGTTTTATTCATTTTTCGATTGTTCCCTTTACAATGAGTATAACGAAAATTATTCTTTGTATTTTTAAAAATTATATGATATAGAATTCTTTGTTGTTTGATTTTTACACCGTAACCACCAATGTTCAACGTTATCTGTGTTTTGCAGGTTGATGAAGGTTGGAAAATCTGATTTTCTTAAACATACGGTGCAAGAAATTTTCTTTATTTTTCTATAATAAAAGGGTGTTCTTGTATATACCCCCAAAACTACTAGAGGTACCCCTTTATCTACGTACCCTTTGATTTTATCTTCCTACCCCATCAAGAGTATATATTTTTGTACCCTACGCATCAAGAAAAAGAAAACCTGCATAACTAATCCTTAATCTTTTATTGTCAACAATCCCTGATCTCTCCAGGGCGTGGTAAAGAATAAATCTGTTTTTTGGCAATTATTATTAAAAGCGAAGAAATCTTAATCCGTATATCATTATAAAAAAATTTAATGAAAGATTGTCTTATCTATTTTTTGATCGGTTTGATAAACCATGTAGGCAAGGGGTTCTCCCCTTTGCTATCTCTCTTAATCAATCTCTTGTAATAACTCAATGTTTTAGAAACTTAACATTCAAAAAGCCGGAGCTCTTTGGATTTGGTTCTTTATGTAATGATGGATTAACAAGAAAAAGAAATTGAAGATTGTTTCATCGATCATTGTTGCCCATGAACGTTTTTTTTTTTTTGTTGGAGTTTTTTTGTTTTGAAACACTTATTGAAGTTTTTTATTAACAAGAGTACAAGTTATTAGGTCATGAGATTGTAATACTAACCTTTACTCGTGAGAGATTCTTTTCAATCGATTTATTCCATTTACTGGGGGAGTCGTGCTGTCACGCGGATGCGCGTGTGACAACTAATATAAACTTGCGGCTTACAGCCGTAGGATTTGCATCATCTGTTAAAATCTAAGTAGTATGAAATTTCATCAGGATTTTATTTGTTAAAGGCCCATGCACTTTATATTCATTTTAAAATAAACCCTTCGCATTATTTTCAGGTTATCACCTCTTCTTTCTCTTCTATTTTTAATCGGGATTCGGGAATCAACTCTATCTTTCTTCTAACTTGATTACTGATGAAAGAAAAATCATTTCTTTTCCTCTCTAATTTCAATTCTTCTCAACACCGACCACAACAAAAATTCCGAGTCTAGTAGGATTTTCCTAATATTTTCTGTTTTGTTCTTGAAAACTATAGAAGTCCCTAATAAAGTGATGGGATTGAATTTCAGAACAATTTTTTTTATGAAAGATTATCAACAATAGCGAAGAGTCGAAGATGTTTCTGAAAATGTTATCCGTCCGTGAGTGACTCAAAAACGAGGGGCGAATCCACACTGGGGCCAGTGGGGTCACTGGCCCCCATGCGTTTTTTGAGAAAAACGAAATCCTATATAGTTTTTTAGAGGTGTAAATTGGGTTTGTACCCAAGACGAGCACAACCCGACCAAGACGCTAAAATTTGAGCACATTGCCCAAAGACGTGACTTAGCCCAAGACGGCACAACACGTTAGTTAAATGGGACGTCTTTGGGTTTGACTAATTGGCACAATAGCACAAAGACAAAGACGCGGCACGGATAAGCACGTGGCCCCAGCCAAAGACAAAGACGTTAAGAGAGCACGTTATAACATGTACAAATACACCATATAACAAGGCATAATACATCACATTTTTTGTATATTTTACAAAAGAGTCATTATTCTAGCTAGTTTTTAATATTTTATGTTGGCTTATTTATAACAACACATATAATACCTTAATATTTGGAAAATATATTTCAATATGGTTTTTATAATGTCGTCACCTATATTTAACTAGAACATTAATTTACATGACAATAATCCAATTTTATATTTGATGGGCTATTTCTTTTTATTGAATAAACTTGTTAATTTTACTTGAAATAATTTCAAATGATATGTTGTCTGATTAAATTCTTGTGATAATGTCCGACTTAATGTATACATTAAGTGATTCAAATTGTTTGTAGCACGTGTGCCAGCACGGCACAACACGACACGTTTATTCGTGTGCTGTGCCCGTGGGCTGTGTTGTGCCTAGCTTTTGACTAGTAAAGCACAACACGACACAACACGTTTAAATCGTTGGCACAAAGACAAAGACGGCACATGGCACGTGAAGCACGCGACTTCGTGTGCCGGGCTGTGCCGGGCCGGCACGTTTTACACCTCTATAGTTTTTCATCGCAAATAAACTGTGCCCCCGCTATATTTACAACAAATTTCCGGTATACAAGGAAAGGATTCTTCAAAAATTACCTCAACATTATTCCCATGCGGCCACCCAATTTTGCGAACTACAATTTTTCCAAATCTAGCTAGCTACTAAATTGCGTAAAATAAAGGATTAGTACAAACAATTCTTTTTTTACAGGAAAAAAAAATTGCAATAGACTCATTGTATTGTTGTAGGCTTACTAGTAAAAGGAACGAATGCCAAGGAAGAACTAGGTGAAGTTCATAGAAATTTATCTAATACAAGTAGAAAATTCGTCAATTCAATTCGTCGAATGAGTTCATGCATAGAAAAATCAAACATAACAAATGATGTAGGAGCTAGTGAAGTTCTAGATCCTAAAATCTCAAATTCATTCATTCAAAATGTTGCAGGGCAGTTCTTTTGCGATTTTAATTCATATTTCATACTAAATTCTGAATTTCCTATTTGCAACATGTTGGTAGTAACAGTCATTCTTAAAATCGCAACATGTTGGTAGTAACAGTTGGTAGTAAAACCATTTTATATCAACATGTTGGTAGTAACCATTCTTAAGACTTCAGAATCGCAACATGTTGGTAGGTTTTAAAATCGCAACAAGTTAGTTTTAAAATCATACTTCTTAAGACTTTAAAGAAATAAAATCATACTTCTTAAGACTTTAAAGAAAGAAAAATAAAGCAAGGGGTAAGAAAGACGTTTGCGGCAATTCATATTTGCTTAAGAAGATAGACCGAATAAAACATTTGTGTAGCATAGTTGTCATCTTAATAACTTTGCGTCTACGGCGCATTCCATTTTCACGCAGGGTTTTACTTGTAAGTACTTAATTTTTCATTTTTTCTTCTTTAATTACTTAATTTCTGTGTGGTTTTGATTTATAAATATATATATTTGAACGAACTTGCACTTAGTTTGATCAAACTTTGACATTTATGGTGTTTAATTTAGTTCTTTATCAGGATTTTTCGATAATACAAATAGTCACAACCCTCAAGCATATATTGTGCCCGTTGAACTTTTGTTATGGATTAGCCACTGTCAAAAACCCCTTCTATTTTGTATTATAGACTTCATCTTAAGAATAAGTCTTATGGAGGAGAAAACTATTTACTTGAACAATGTTGCCACAATAATGTCTAAGTATTTTGATGATTTTGGAAAATGGACCTAAGCGAGTGATGAAATCTCGCTTTAAAATAAAAAGATCTCATTATAAGGGATTGATTATACTAGAGACAAATACTAGATCGATCTTTTGAATTTACGTTATACTCCCTTTGTTCTTTTTTAATAGGCTGGTTTTGTTTTTAGGGAAAATTAAGGAAATTAAGAGAACTGATCATTGAAAGTGGTTCTCATGATACTTATCAATAAAAGAAGTGAAGTGAAATGGTCCCAGACGACACATCAAAAAAGAAGTAAAATGAAATGGTCCACATGACACTTGTCATCAAAAGAAGTTAAGAGAAAAGTGATGCATGCAAAAACTAAATTAACATTTGACTTCCCAATTAAGAAACCAGCCCATTTTTTTGAAACATTTATTTATAGAAACCAGCCTAATATTTAGGAACGGAGGGAGTATTAAATAAGAAAGATTAGAAAAAGACAAAACATTATAGGTTGCTTAAGTGATTTTTCAGGCGAAATATGAAATCTTGCCAAAATGTTCCCTATCCCTTCTTAAGAAATGTCGCCAAAATTTTGTTTTTCTTCTTCTCACTTCGGAGAAAAGAGAAGGAGAAAAGTAGCTTTACAAGACATTCTTCAACCAATTCAATTTTTGTTTTTTTTCTCCATCAGACTTGGCCTAAATAGTGGTCCAAAGCGGTAAAAGGTTTGCACGGCACGACAGTTCTGCACTTCTGCTACATATCTGGATGGAACCTCAACCGCCCACTTACTTCCGAAAGCTTTTCACCAAACGGCACAACCCCGATGTCCGTGTTTTTACTTCACTATTTCCGGTGGTGGGAAATGCTACATCAGTACTTCCGATGGAGAGAGGTTATGTTTCAACATCCTTAAACTGGTTCGTCTACACAGTTGCTCCCCAAGTGTTTGTTGAAATGTCCTGTCTTGGTATGCATTGCTGGTGTTGTCTAAATCATAATACTATAGTTTAGACACCACCACTCAAGGTCCCATGTGATGGTAAATTTATCTTACTGATCAGTTTTACCATGTCTACTGCAAATGACGACACATCTCCAATAATTCTTCCTTCTTATTACTGCTTGAGTAGTATTTCAAGACTTATATTTCCAAAGTCAATGCTAGTGGATGACTTTCATTCTTATATAATGAAAGATAATCTCTCCATTTCTATGCAACTTCCACCAAGATTTTTATAAGGTAATGGATGCTTTCTTTGAAGGTTCATAGCATTTGACTTTTTAAGATTAGAAATCAACTGAATCTAACTTCTTTCCGTTTCTTGGAAATAATTTCAGGCAAATTTTCTCAGGCGGCAAAAAGGGAAGAAGATAACAAACTGCCCATGGAGGAGATAGATACCGAGATCAGAGGTAGCATTGCTTTCTTTTCAACGTATCGACCACCGGTGCCGCTTGACATATTCTCTTGCCCGATTCCACCAACATCGAGGGAAGATGAAGTTAGCATGACTGATGGGAACTCGTACAATTACAGCGGCGCCCAGATCCCACCTGAAGCCCTTATGAAAATTTTCACCTACACGAGTTTGACTGGCTATGGCACAAAGGATGATGTTGATTCAGGTCGTATCACAGGCATGATTTTTGTATCTGAACGAGAAAACCTTGAATTGCTTTACATATCTATCCGTCAGAACGACGTCAACCCACCCAGGGAAATAGTCCACAGCTTAGCTGATATTTTCCGTAAATCCCCTTTTGATGGAGTTCGAATGGAAGACAGTGGTTGCTTTGCCGATAATCATCTGATCTATGTCAGCACCAAGGAACGAGCTACTGAACGTCGTCAGCCTTGGACTGCTGTTTATAAAACCAATCTAATGACAGGAGAAACTGTCCGTCTCACACCACGAGGTTTCAAATCCTACTTTCCTTCTATAACAATTACATAAATCATGCCTCTGTTGATTTAATTTTAAATGTTAATTTTCTTCTTATTGATTATGCATCAAACTAGACCATGCTGATTTGAGCCCCTCAGTATCCCCGTGTGGGAAGAAGATAGCTGTGGCGACGTTTGAGGGAAATGGAGGTTGGGATGGAGCAATTGAAGACCAGAAGACTGACATTTATGTCATGAATGTAGAGGAGCCCTATAATCGCAGGCTGGTTGTAAAGAATGGGGGGCTGGCCGACTTGGGGAAGTGATAACATCATATTTTTCCACCGTAAGGGTGAAAGCCGTTGGGGTGTGCACCGAGCTGACATTGCCAATGGTGGTGTTATTCCAGTAACCCCAGCCAACATTGATGCATTCACACCAGCAGCCATTGACACAACCACTGTAGCTGTCGTAACTATTCGCAAGAATTCGGAGTCTAGTGATGTCAATGAGGAAGCACAATATCGGCATATCGAGATATTTTGCTCAACAGGAGAACAAGAGCCAATCCGAATCACCCAAATAACTTGTCCAACCACTGACCATTTCAATCCCTTTGTGATAGTGGATCCAAAGATAGGTGATGGGAAGCGGATCGGCTACCATCGTTCCACGAGTGAAGCTCTCGACATTGTACTGAATACTCTTGTCTTAAGCCATCTGATGTAATTGCTTAAGATCATGCCACTGATATGAATCTCTGTTGTTACTGCAGGACGAAGGAGAGATAAAAAGGCAGTTTCAAATTGTCACTTCTCCGGATCCGGAAATAGGACTATTCAGGGTGGGCGGAGGATTTCCCACATTTTCCAAGAACGGATCCAGGCTTGCATTTGTTGACAATGATTTCAGGATTGTCTGGGTACTTGACAACGGAAGGCTAAATATAGCTTGCGAGGTACTAGAGCCAGTATGGCATATATTGATGATTAATTCTATTTACATCGTTGTTTGCTGATATAGAGGTTTTCCTTTCAGCTATTTGAAAACAGTGTCTTTTCGCCAGTTTGGGACCAAAATGATAGGAGCGACAAACTGTATGTTTGCATCGGACCTTCTTTCAGCGCTGTTGAAACTGTAAACATCCACGTTATCCGGAATGTGTCCCGTTATAGACGGCAGCTCGAGCAGCTCACAGATGGGTTCAACAATGCCTTCCCATCCAGCAGTCCAGACGGTAATAAGATCAAAAACCTTCTACTTATATACTTGACTTAACTTTATACTCCCAATATGTGTGTGCAACAGGGAAACAAATAGTCTATCGATCAACAAGAGACGGATACAAGAACCTATACATAATGGACGCAGTAAGAGGGGTGATGAAGGGAAGGGAGCCGAAAAGGCTGACAAATGGGGATTGGACTGACACACAATGCCAATGGTCTCCCAAAGGAAATTGGATAGTATTTTCGTCAAACCGTCACAAGCCTCCAGGTACACCAGAAAAGGACCATGGTCTTGACTCAGGATACTTTGCTGTTTATCTAGTGAATCCGGATAAGATAGACGTGGTTGTAAGGGTGATAGCAAGTGGAAGTGATTTAGCGGGGCATGTAAACCATCCATTCTTCAGTCCAGATGGACGCAGCATTGTTGTGACTTCAGATCTTGCTGCAGTGTCTGTTGATCCTATATCTTTGCCGATCATTACCCACTCAGCCAGGCCATATGGAGACATCTTCACGTTCGACATTGACCCAGTTAACATAACTGAGAACGACGACAGTGTGAAACCGAAGGTGTTCAACCGCATTACACACAGTAGATTTGAAAATTCGACAGGTACTTGGACAAATTCACCTGCAAAGAAAGTAAAAGCATCGCGGGATCTTCTTAATGATGAAGAACTCAAGGAGAAAGATTTCACAAAGGTCGCTTGTCCATATCGCGGTGGATGTAACTGACATCAAATGCGTGCCTGTGGAGCATTTTCCCCTTGGTTTCAAACAAACAACAACCGCATTCTACCTCATTTTATTGTCATTCTGTTCTTCATCTGTTTCTTTTATTTTACAAAGTTTTTTGTGCTCGTATGCTATGTTTTCTTTTCATTCATTCATGTTACGATTGCTAACATTTGAAACCGAGTTTTATTTGGAAACTAGAGATGTGTTCTATAAAAAAAAATTCTCCTTTAAAGGGCAACCTTTTTCCACAATTCTTCTTTTCCATGTATTGAGATCTGAAACTAGTTTCAAGATGTAGCCAAATTTCTCTAGCAGTTGTTAGACCTAAAACATTACCAGAAATTGATGTTGTAAAAGTAGCTTTGAGACAGCTAACAACAAACCTATCCATCTTTCTCCATTGAACCCATCTAGGATTCAACTTAAGAACTCCATCAATCATAACTCTTTCTTCTGGTTCTTGAATCTCACCAGTAAAATGACCATAAAGATTAGTAGTAATCAAAATAGACTCGAATTGATCTTGCCAGAGAAGAAAGTTTGTTGAATCTAATTTGAGTGATACAAAATTAGCAATATTTGTGAAAGGTAACGAAAAATTACCATCAGAAGTTGTTGTTGGTGTTGTAACAGCGGAAGACATTGTTGTAGCGTGTTCTTCAATAGTTGGATTGATTCATTTGCTTTTTCGAACCATAAATAGCACTCCCAAGAAGTAATTACCAGAATCAAGATGCAGAAAATCTTGATCGAAAAATTTGATTTGAAAAAGAAAATTGTTGAAGTAAAGAACAATTCAACCTAAATCAAAATTTAGATCGAAGTAGCAGTGGTAAAGCTTATTGTAAAATGGTATTGAACTGTTGTTGAAATTTTTTTTTCTAGGGTTTGGATCTGTACCTATCAGAGTGAAGAAAGTATTGTATTATTCAGAGAAGACAATATTTTTCCTTACAGGACCAACATTGTTAAGATAGTATTTAAAGGTTTTATTACAAGGACTTAAGTCAATCATTGACTTTGACAATCTTGACTGACTTGACTATTTGACTTACTAATAATTTGGTTATATCGATGTCTTAATTTCATTTAAATTACGTTTTCAGAGTGATCATATGTGTCCATGAATTGAAACCATGGAATAAATTCTGTGTTTTAATTCTTCTTCTTGCTCTGTTCCCTTTTTCCGATGGTGGACGTGACAGCACGGAGAAGTCGGTGGCATCACTAGGCATTGATCCTTTCGTTATGAATGACCAAAAATTCGTGAACATGTTTGTATCACCTGGTTCTGTTGACGCCATTTAGGATGAACGTCAGTCACTCTACAAGCACCAATAGGCACTGCAGTCTTGTTTACATGAGTTCAAAATCGTTCCTCGATTGATTTGACTACTCTTCTTTGAAGGACACCATTAGGTGATCTCCACTGGTAATTCCTTCTTGCTATTTTACAAAGATCAGTTCAAATTTTAAGAGCGATTCACCTTTATGATTATGCTAACATTTGTTTTTTTCTTGATTTCAAATCAATATTATCCAGGCTTCTATTTTATGTAAACAAAATCCATCTAAATTGATACCCAATGTATTCTTTACAAGTGTGTATTGAAATTGAAAATTCGTATGAAGCAGAAAGTACATGGGTTAGTTTTTATGTTTCTGGGGTATACTAATTTAATACATCTGCTGGGGTAGGTTGATACTTGTGGGGTAGGTAGATAAAAGGATACCATTAGTATTTTTAGGGGTATATAAAAGAAGACCCTTTATTTATTTGGGGTAATTTGAATTATTTCCCGTGACGAAGATTATAATTTGAGTTACCTCCCCTACAAAAATAAAATTTGTAAAACCTCCCCTCCGTCCAAAGTTCTGTTAGCTGACTCACCGGATATGTACAGGTGGACAAAAAGAAAAACGTGTCCCCTTATTCGCGACCGTAGTGGGAGACTAAACCCATTTATTTGGTAAAAGAACCAGACGTAGGGGGACGGACCATCGACCAAATCCCAGACTAAACCCAAATTCGCGACTATATTTGGTCTGAGACCAAAGACCATACTCAAATTTAGTCGAGCGGTGATATAGTGTTCGCCCCACAACAGGCGTTGATATACTCCACACCCCACACCAGGCGAACGTAAAGTCTACGCCCCACGCCAGGCGTGTTTTATACCTCCGCCCCAATTTTTTTTTCTTTAATGTGGGGCGTGGTTTATACCTCCGCCCACTCATTTTTTTAGGCTGTTTACATGGGGCGTGGATTATACCAACGCCCCATTGTTAAGTTTTTTTTTTTTTTTTTTTTTTTTTACATTTTCTTATTCAGGCGAACATATACTTCACGCGCACACCAAAGCTAACGTATAGTTTACGCTCCGCCAAAATTTAGTCTTGCATCCGTAGCGTCACACACCAGACTAAACCCAAAATTTGGTCTTTTTTTTCCCTCTTTGGTCTTTGGTTTTACTCGCACCACTGCAGTTGCTCTTATCTACCAAAAAGACCCTCATCTTCTTCGTAAGATTTACTTAGTTTCTGTCCATATCGGCCTCTTCCTCCACAGGTGGAACATCCTGAACCAATTTCCATATGTCCTTCTAAAGCTCGTCATTACTGGGATGCACAAGCTTAGTCAATTACCATCAAAATACACTCAGATCAATATGAGATTAGAACAATTATTTCTCTAACACCAGCAAACCCCGATGTGAAACTTTCTCAAATCTCTACTTTATTTTCTTGTTGTCAAACTCTACTATAGCTTCTACCAATATCAAAAGATGTTATTCGGGAGCTTGCGGATCTTCTAATAACTTGCTTGTACAACTTATGCAAGCGGTCTAGTTTGGTGGTGTAATCTTAACAACTCAACTCAAACGAAAACAAGAAAAAACAATCTTACGCTAGCAGCATAACAAGATTTTGTTAAGAGAATTAATTTTATGAAAAACAAAAAGCCCTTTTCAAGCTTTGACTATCAACACCTTTAACCAAAAGAGTTTCTCCTCTATCTTCAACTAACACTCAAGGTGATTTAGGAGCTTGGATTCCTCTCTTTTGGTAACCGATTTCAAGGTATCCGGAGATGTTACATGGTCCCCTTAGTCGGCGCCAGAATGTAGATGTGGAAAATCCTACTACTACACCCAAAGAACTCTAACATACACAAAGAAGTAAAATCAACATGAGAAATAAAAGAACACAAGATATACGTGGTTCTGTATGATTACCTACGTCCACGGGGTAAAAGGATGATCTTATTGCTTGGCTCTCAATACTCTAGGTGTACTCTCACTCCTTTTCTTCTTACTTGCCTCCCTAGCTCTCTACACGATCTCTATTTATAGTTACAAATGATGATACATCAATATTACAGTGTTGGGCCTGACGTAGCTTCCTTGATGTTCCTCTCGGGCGACTAGCTGATGTTTTACCCGATCTTCCCTTTTGCTCGAGTCAAGGCATCTAGCCGAGTGGTATCATCATCCGATATCGCTTGTTAGGTAGAGGTGATCGACGTCGCCCCCTTGGATTCCTGGCCTAGTCCAACCTTGACCAAGTTTTCCTTATCTCTTCACCAACTCTGTCAGTGTATTAATTGCCCTCGAACCCGATGAATATCACATCAGAACTTTTCTCCTCCTTTATGTCGACATCTCGTGCTGCCTTCATTCCTCTTTTCTTGCGCCCAAGTTTGATGAGATGACTCGGTGTTTCTGGTACTTGCTTTTCTTGGTGCGCCCTTGACAAGGATGGCTCCACCTGTCCCTGTGAATTATTTACACCTACAATCACCAAGAGACCCATATGATCATAAACTAAGCTTTATTCAGTTTTTCCCGGAACATGCTAACATGTTTAACCATGTCCGCTGCAAATGACGACACATCTCCAATAATGCTTCCTTATTATTACTGCTTGAGTAGTATTTTAAGACGTATCTTTCCAAAGTCAATGCTAGTGGATGACCTTCATTCTTATATAATGAAAGATAATCTCTCTTTCATGTTCAAATCATCAACACCATTTCTCTGCAACTTCTACCAAGATTTTTATAAGGTAATCTATGTTTTGTTGGATGGTTGGTACTTGTAGCGTTTCACTTTTAAAATTAGTAACCAACTGAATCTAATTTCGTTCTTTTTCTTGAAAAAATTAATCAGGTAACTTTTCTGAGGCAAAAGGGGAAGAAATAAACAAATTGCCCATGGGAGAAGATGAACAGAGGAGAGGTAGCATTGCCTTCTTTTCAACGTATCGACCACCGGTGCCGCTTGACATACTCTCTTGCCCGATTCCACCAACATCGAGGGAAGATGAAATTCGCATGACTGATGGGAAGTCCTACAATTACAGTGGCACCCAGATCCCACCTGAAGCCCTTATGAAAATTTTCACCTACACGAGTTTGGCTGGCTATGGCACAAAGGATGATGTAGATTCAGATCGTATCACAGGCATGATTTTTGTATCTGAACGAGAAAACCTTGAATTGCTTTACATATCAATCCGTCAGAACGACGTCAACCCACCCAGGGAAATAGTCCACAGCTTAGCCGATATTTTCCGTCAATCCCCTTTTGATGGTGTTCGAATGGAAGACAGTGGTTGCTTTGCCGATAATCATCTTATCTATGTCAGCACCAAGGAAAAAGCTACTCAACGTCGTCAGCCTTGGACTGCTGTTTATAAAACCAATCTTATGACAGGAGAAACTGGCCGTCTCACACCACGAGGTTGCTAATCCTACTCACCTACTATAACTATTACACAAATCGGTCATGCCTCTGTTGATTCAAATTATGATTCTCTTCTTATTAACTATGCATCAAATTAGATCAAGCGGATTTGAGCCCCTCAGTATCCCCGTCTGGAAAGAAGATAGCGGTGGCGTCGTTTGAGCGAACGGGAGGTTGGGATGGTGCAATCGAAGACCAGAAGACTGACATTTATGTCATGAATGTAGAGGAGCCCTATAATCGCAGGTTGGTTGTAAAGAATGGGGGCTGGCCGACTTGGGGAAGTGACGATATCATATTCTTCCACCGTAAGGATGATAAAAATCTTCTCGAGAATACAACAGAAAGGAATTACTGGGGTGTATACCGAGCCGACATAAGCAGCGATGGTGTTATGCCCGTTCGTGTGACCCCGGTTAACATTGATTCATTCACGCCGGCAGCGATCGACTCCACTACAGTAGCTGTCGCTACTATTCGGCAGAAATCAGAGTTCAGTGATACCCGTGTTGAAGCACAATATCGACATATTGAGATATTTTATTCAACAGGAGGACGAGAACCCACCCCAATCACTCGAATAACCAGATCAAAGGGTGACCATTTCAACCCCTTTGTGATAGGTGATGGGAAGCGTATCGGCTACCATTGTTGCACCAGTGACCCTCTCAACGTAATAGAAACCAGTTTGGATACATATTTAATGCATATTGTCTAACTCTAAGCTTTCTCGACTCATGCAAATGGTTTTTACTCGTGCCAGGATGAAGAGGAGATCAAAAGACAGTTTCAAATCATTACTTCTCCGGATCCAGAAATAGGACTATTCAGGGTGGGTGGAGGATTTCCAACATTCTCCAAAAGTGGATCCAGACTTGCATTTGTTGACAATGATTTCCAGATCGTGTGGGTACTTGACAATGAAAACTTATATGAAGCTAACGAGGTACCAGAAAGTGTATGAAATGTGATTTGCTGAATTCAATTTAGATTATTGTTTGCTGATATATAAGTTCTTTTTTCAGCTAACTCCAAACAGCATCTTCTCGCCCGTATGGAACCAAAATGATAGATTGGACACATTATACGTATGCATAGGACCTTCTTTTAGCGCCGATGCAACTGTGGAGATCCATGCCATCAGGAGAGTGTCTGCTGGTAGAAGGCAACTCCAACCACTCACAGATGACGGGTTCAATAATGCCTTTCCATCCAGCAGTCCAGACGGTAATTGTAAAAATAATTGATTATACTGTATGAAATGGTTGATCATCTTAATTTTGTACTGCCAATATGTGTATTGAAGGGTAGAAAATTGCAACAGGGAAAGAATAGTTTATAGATCGACAAGAGACGGATGCAAGAATCTATACATAATGAACGATGCTAAAGGGGCGGTTAGAGGAGTTAAACCCGAAAGGCTCACGAATGGGAAATGGACTGACACACAATGCCAGTGGTCTCCCAAAGGAAATTGGATAGCATTTTCGTCAAACCGTGACAAGCCTCCAGGTACACCAGAAAAGGACCATGGTCTTGACTCAGGATACTTTGCTGTGTATCTAGTGAATCCGGATGATGCGAATGTGGTTGTAAGAGTGATAGCAAGTGGAAATGATTTAGGGGGGCATGTAAACCATCCATTCTTCAGTCCGGATGGACTTAGCATTGTTGTGACTTCAGATCTTGCTGCAGTGTCTGTTGATCCCATATCGTTGCCTATTTTTGTCCACTCAGCCAGGCCTTATGGAGACATATTCACAGTTGACATTGACCCGCATGACATAGAGAAGAACAAAGATTTGAAGCTGTTCAACCGCCTCACACACAGTAGATATGAGAATTCTACAGGTACTTGGACCGGTTCCTCACCTGGGGCTACAAGAGCAGCACGAAACCTTCTAAAAAAGAAAGATTTCACAATGGCAGTCCCTTGTCCATATGCTGGTGGAGACGAAAGTTGGCAAATGACTGGCCACCTCGTCGTTCCAAATGGATGCAACTGATTGCCGTTGTGTTCTTTATCTTCTTTCTTTTACAATTTTTTTTTTTTTTTTTTGCATCTGCTACGTTTTCCTTGCATCCCATCATGTTATGATTGTTATCATTTTATTGTGGCCTAACGTGTGCCTTTGGTGTGCATTCCCTCTATTTTAAAGCGAATAGAACCTTGTATTTATGTTTCAGTCTACCTTGGAGTTGAATAATAAATCTAAGTTTTGAACTTGTATTGTGGAGTGGACTCTCATGTGCCACCTTTTTTCGAACCGTTTTTTTTGGGTACGATGGTTTTTTTTGGGATCATGGTTTTATTTTATGTAAGACATTAGAAGTAAATCTAGGTCACCCCTTATCTAGATATTTATATTAATGTCTACCTTGGAGTTGAATAATAAATCTAAGTTTTGAACTTGTATTGTGGAGTGGACTATGTGCCACCTTTTTTCAACTGTTTTTTTGGGACCATGGTTTTTTTGGTACCATGGTTTTATTTTGGGTAAGACATTAGAAGTAAATCTAGGTCACCTTATCTAGATATTTATATTAATGCCTAAATTACGCTCCTGATTAATTTTGGGTAATGATTAGTTACTGTTAATAATAGGTAGTGTAATGATTAGTGAAATGATTAAGTTAAAGATAATTAGTGAGATTAAAAAATTAGATGGGTTTTTTTTAAAAGAAGTAGAATTATTGAGAGAGTAAAGTTAGAGAAGATGAAGAAGGAAAACATGGATTTTACCAATTACAACCGGAGGAAGAGTATTTGTGTACCCAGGTATGCTTCAAACTTAGGTAATGTTGGTTAAATTTCTTCAAATTTTCAAAAAAATTGTAAGTTTTTAGAGTAGATTTGGGCTTGTTCGGTTACCTTATGTGAAGAACAGGTTACCGAACTCATCTGAAAGTGTAGTTCGGTTACTTTTTCCAAACACGCAGGTTACCGAACTCGCTCTTTGATGGAGGTTTTTAGACGTTCGGTTAACAGACATGTTACCAAACTTTGTTTATATGATTTACAGAGTAATGTTCGGTTGGTTGACAAACTTTAACCCAACAACATATCTAACCGAACTCCACATGTATGCAACTGGTGAAGAGTTCGGTTTGTCAAGATTTTTTGCGAACAAACCGAACATAGTGGGACAAATTCGGTTAATTGAAACTCAACATAGTAGGAAAAATAGCACAGTTCGGTTACATTGGAAAAAAAATTTCTTTTTGTAATATGGGTAGAGTTCGGTTAGTAGATAGTTTAAAAAAAATTTACAAACGAACCGAAGAGTGTAGGAAAAGTTCGGTTAAATCATAACTCAACATAGTGGGAAAAATAACGCAGTTCGGTTACATTGGATTTTTTTTATTTTTTTTTATTATGGGTAGAGTTCGGTTACTAACTAGTTTTAGAATTTTTTGTGAACCAACCGAACAAAGTGGGAAAAGTTCGGTTGAATGAGAACTCAATATAGTGGGACAAATAGCATAGTTCGATTTACATTGGAATTTTTTTCTTTTTGTAATATGGGTAGAGTTCGGTTACTAGATAGTTTTAGAAATTTTTGCGAACCAACCGAACTCGCAGTTCGGTAACCTAATTTTAAATCCTATTGAACCACATTGTTCTTCGTGTTCTTCCTTTTAGGAGTTTCGGTTAAGAAACTAGGGTTTTTGTGAAACGCGTCATAACCGAACAAGGCATTTGAATCTTCCATATGAACCCTATTTTGATGATTTCTATTCAATCAAAAGTAATGAGGTTTTGATGATTTCGATTTGCTAGATGTGCTAAATCGGGACCTTTTCCAGGAGTCTTGGGGTTTTCTTTCAAAGAACCATTCTTATACTCGATTTGGGGAAGAAGAGAAGAACAACAATTTTCTCCTCGATTCAAACGACATTATTTCTTCTTATCTTCCTTGGATTGAAACAAACAACAATAATTATATTGCCATTGTGTTTGTGTCTTTATCTTTATCTTTTATTTTACAAACGTTTTCGTGCTCACCCGCTATGTTTTTATTTCATTGCATCATGTTACAATTGTTAACATTTGATATTCCATTTGCGTTATGGGAAATTTTGAGTTTGGTTCCTACAAAATGGTATACCTTTTTATTTGATGGCCAACTTTGTCCAAATTTGAGTTTGGTGCTTGGTCGGTCTCAATCAAACCCTTAACCTAAGACAAGCGCTTGACCGTTATAATTTAAATTTTATATTTTTATTAATAATTAACTAACGAATGGTGGTTAGGCCTTTTATCGAACATGTTGTATGCATGCACGTTGCAGCTGGTATTGGATACCCCATTATATTTTCTTCTTCTCTCATGAATTCAAATTGGATTAGCATCCATTTAGAAAATTAAATAGAATTTTCATATGAAAGGAAAATCCCTTGCCTAATACATAATGGAGTTGGGTTTTGGAGTTAATTGGATTTGGTCCAATTAAGTTTGTGGTCTAGTTAATTAGGATAGTTTCAATTTGGAAACTACATAAACATGAAAGGACATTACCTTACGTACAAAACCCTTGGGAAAGAAAACAACTCCATGAAGCATCCTGATGTTTCGAGAGAGAGGTATTAGTATGTTCAATAAGTACCCACACATATAGGCTAGAAAAGCAGAATTAGAAACCTAATTATCATCTTAGTGCATTCTAAAATCATCAATTTAGTTTGTGTTAAAGAAAGAGTTCATCACTTTAAGTTTGGTTCGTAGTTTCTCGAAGATTGGAGTGCTACTACATCGAGAAGAAAATCGTGTATCTTGGGAGACAGACATCGATAATCCGTAAGCACCAGTAAATATGTCTTAAGGCTAGAGGGTATAATCCTGCCTCGACTTCGGTTTTTCTAATTGGGTTTGCATTTTTATTCTTCTCTGTAAGTAGGATTTAAAATCTGTTTTAAGGCTAGAGGATATTATGCCTACCTGCAATTGCAGCTTTAAGCAACATCTAAAGGATATTATGCCTACCTGCAATTGCAGCTTTAAGCAACATCTAGATCATCTCAACTCACGCCTATCAGTTGTAACCAAAACAAAGTCTACTTCAACTGAACTCAGTTTGACACTATCAATTCTCTTCAACATCACTGCCAGATCCAACTCTCCCACAACATCAACATCAATTCATCTCACTTACCACCATGACCTCTTTCGTATCCTCTAACTACACTCTGAACAGTAACACCAATATCAATTCAAACAACCATTACCATTCAGTAAACCAAACCACTTGAAATATCGACTTAAGCTATTAGTTTATACACTGCAGTCCCATCACACTTCACCTGCAAGAGTTCATATATCCTCTAAACATCACCAATAGCGATAGAACCCCCAAACATACCTCAACTCCATCTGCAACAACAATTCAACTCATTTTCTAAACACAATCTTCTGCATTCACCCCTTGAAAACATAACACCAATAGTAATTCTAGTAGACATCACTTGAGGGTCTCATTCACACCTTCATAACCCAGCTTAAGTAGTTCAGAACCACTATCTTCTCATCTGCAGATTCATGTCCACCACAACAATATCATTTCCCTCTGCAACACTTTAATTCAGTTTAGTCCAACACCCCCAATTACAGATCAATCCAAAACTGCAACTCAGTTCAACAACAACCTCCATTTTCATTTCATACTAACACATACTCATATCTTGTAACTCATTACAAATTAAACTACAACGAAACTCCAATTCCACAACCACGCCCATCTCCAGCCTAAATTTGATTATCAACCACATAACCTCAAACAATAAGAATTGAATAACTGAGTTAGATTATCTCAGAAAGTAATTACCTCAAACGGTTCCATTTAAGCAATTGACTCTTCTTCTTTCTTTAGCTTGATTCAATACTCATCTCACACATCAACAACCCACCAGTTCAGTCCATCCAACACCCAAACGTTCTCATCATAAATATCAGTTCACAGACCATCACTTGCATATCCATATATCAATTAACCCAACAATTCACCTATAACTCGAATTCATTCTCAAAACCCTAATTTCACGATTTAGGGAAGAACAAGACAAACCCTAATTCAAATTTCTTAATCAATCTTCTTCCCTGTAACCAAATCCCCACATTAAAACCATAACAATCTTCCTTACATCATGTTCTTCAACACCAATCCTCTAATTTCATCTTAATCATCACCAACTCGAAACCCCAATTCATAATCACAGAAAACCCAAACCTGGTTCTATGAATCATCTTTTCTTCTTCATCAAAAACAACCTCGAATCCTACATCATCGAGAATAGTTTCATCAATCCAGAACTCTCAGACGTGCTCTCAAATTCATCACTCGAACTCGCAGAAGAAGAGGAACAGGAAAAGAATGAAAGAGAAGAAGAAAAAGAAGAACGAAGAATACAGAAGAAGAAAAGAGAAAGAAAGCGAGTTTATCCTCTCGGTTTGGTATTGACACGACCACACTAAATTCCACGACACTCGTTGAAGATAAGGGCAACCACATAGCTAAGCTACGAAGTTCCTATTTTTTCCTTCATACTTATCGGTTGATATCTTCTTCGTCCGGTATTCGATTTTTGAGTAGTCCATTTTGCGTAACTTTTCGAAACCTATTGAGTGGTAATAATTTCGTATTTAGATCGGTGTTAGATTAATTTCTATTTATTAACGTCCGTGTTAAACTAATCGAGTTATTGTCGTCTAATTCATCACTTGACCGGTCTAATAGCGTTGACGAGCTTGAGGGTCCTTACATTTTGCCCACCTTGTATCATTTTTGTCCTCGAAAAACAAACCATTCTTCTGGTTTTCAAAAACTCCCACCTTATAAAATAATCCCATCTCTTGTCTAAGCGCAAACAGCATAAAACAAACCACAAACCTATATGGCTCTAAAATCTAAAATTTGTAGCTCTAGGTTCAACTACACTGATTTAGATTCTATCAAATAAGGAAGTCTAAGTTTCTTAAACTAATTTCTATTTTATAAGGTATCTGTCTCTAACTTCAAGGAAGAATCCTACAAATCTTTCTACTAGAATTACTATTGGTGTTACTCTACAAAGAAAAAATATCACGAGTCAGAAAGACTTACAAGTTCATTATTAAGACCTTGTTTGTTTGTTTGCAACTTACTCGGTGTCTAGGTCTGAGTCAACCTTTGGCTCACGCTGAGTCAGAAGTCAGACCGTTTGTTTTCTATTTTGAGTCAGATCTGACTCAACCTCTGACTCAGACCTTACCCCTGATTCGGACGCGTTTAATTCAGGTAACAAAATACTCTGACTTATGGAACCAAACCAGACTCACATATTTTTGAGTCATTTAAGTCAGATCTGACTCAAAACAATCATACTGAGTTGGATCTAACTCAAATCAGATGATTTTAGTCAGATTCAGATGACTCAGATCCAGACAACTCAGGTGAGTTAGGACTAAACAAACATGGTGTAAGTCCTTTGTTTGGCGAACTCATGATTGTATTAAAATCTTAACTCATAATGGGCCATTGGATACTAGGGCCAGGAGAAGGAAGTCCAATTTTGTGCGCACTCCTTTAAAGAGTGTGCACATAACAAACCTATCATATTTTTTCTCTTAAACAGAACCGTCAATGTTGTTTTTAAAAATAGTTTGTTATAATTGGATAAAGAATATTACATTAACTAGTTGGAAGCCTAACAAGCTAAGCTCTAACAACGCACTACTACATGAATTGATCAGGTTGCCGTGCTAACCTACCAGCGAGCCTCATGGGTACCTAGCCAAGGGAGCCGAAGCGGGAGGGGCTGAGATTGTGTCACAAGGGGGGCAAGCTAACTCTATCGTCCATGTTTATTCCTGCAATATTACGTCATTGGAGACTCGAACACAGGACCTCCTGGAGCGCATGAAATTTTGGGGAACGGGGATGACCAAATTGAGCTAGGAGCCCGTTCTTAACAAATCTAAAAATGGAAATTATATTATTCTACCCTAATTTATGGTGATCTAAACAAATATGGAATGTTCATGCTCTGATTCTGATTCTGACGACTGTGAAGCTTCTTTTGCTGAACATGGAATTGTTATGCAAATTCCTATTTTGTCTCATCAAACGTTTAGAGATTAATCTTCTCAGAACAAATAAGACAATGCATTTTCTGATGATGGTGATGATCTGTTTACGGTAGATTAATTTTTACTTCATCTGGATTTATTACTCTTGCATGGATTAGAGATGATGGACTTGTGCTTACATTCCATGGATTAATTGTTTAGTAACTACTCATAAGCACTAAAGAGATCAGCTTTATATGCATTTCGAATCAAACCATTTCGTAGGATGACTACCGGTCGGTTAGGTAAAGCAAGAACCTGGAGGAACCATCCAAGGATGCACCATGCCACCATATTTTTTTTTTTTTTTTTTTGATCGGTCAAGAGGAAATGATTCATTGAAAAAGAGGTACTTAAGGGGTACCTCAACCCAAAAAAAACAACCGACACAAAAAGGAGACGGAAATTAGATCCATCACCCAAAAGGACAAAGAACAAATATCCAAGTGAGAATACAAAGAAACAAACAAACACCAAACGCCTCACATCCACCTCAAAGCGGCCGATAGAAATACGAGTCCCATAGAGTACTACCATGTTCGCCGTCAAACCCAACATTCTAGTGTTTGCCTCCGCCCAAAAATAGGCTTGGATTTTAATATCTCGAATTAAACTTTCCAAATTTCTCTTTTTGTTGTTGAATATTCTAGAATTCCTTTCTTTCCAAATGCACCACCATATTGCAACCGGTAAGTTGTTCCATATACGGTCAAGTCTTTCATCACCCCAATCATAACTCCAATCTTTTATAGTTGTGGAAATATTAGTATCATAATTCCAATTGAAGTTGCATCCTTCGGCAAAATAATCCCAAATTCTTTTTGTTCGCCAACATTCATAGAATAAATGGGCACTTGTTTCATCTTCAACTTCACAAAACCGGCACACCTATCCACATCCATACCCCCTTCTAAAAAGCTTATCCGTCGTCATCAACCTTTCAAGGTACAAAAGCCATAGAAAGAAGTTTACTTTGTACGGATAATATCGACTCCAAATAATCTCATTTGGGAAGTTACTATCACCTTGGTCACAAAGAGAATCAAACCCACACTTAACCGTATAAGCATCAACCATATTGTTTCTATCCACCATCCACAATCTAGAGTCAATGACCCCTTCTTGAATATTCACCACTTCTAGTAATGAGTTTATGGAAGCAATCTCCCTCGTTATGGCTTGAGAATATCTACTTCGAGACATGAACTTCCACTTGATTCCGTTCCTCGTGATCTCATATAAACTAGCCACCACCATGCCACCATATTGATATACTTGTAATGCCACAGCACATGGTTAATTGCATATTTTTTCTTTTGACGACGCTACAAATTGGGATAAGGATAAAGATAACAGTAGTTATGAATATACGATTTCCTGTTTTAGATTTTAAATTAAATTAAATTAAATGAATTCTATTTTATTAACCTAAAGATTACCATATATTTGTTCTTGAAAACCAATCATATTGGATTGTCTCGTGCACACTCTTTAAAGGAGTGTGCACAAAATTGGACTCAGGAGAAGGCGTGACATAGTGAGATGATGTTGGGTGTAGCTCCGTTGTCGTTGTATGATACGATTTTACACAATCGTTATCATGATGGGTGGTACGTTTGGGATATCCGACAGAGAAAAAAACAAAAACCAATTGGTAAGGTTGGTGCCACCCGACGACATCGGATAGTAAGGCACCCTGAGCCTGGCCACATTTAGGTATGCATTGGAGTCTCATAGAGTACCCCAGGACAGAATGCTACCCGTAACTCACCTCATATACATGCATATACGAGTTGAATGGCCGAGACCCAGACCTAGGGAAGTATTTCCAAGGGTAATCAAGGTTTCCATGCCTTGCCAATTGGCGATAGTAAGTCTCCAAGTCTTTCCTTATAAACTATATTATAAGTCTTGAAATAACCGATGTGGGATTATTAATTTGCAAATTGTACCTAAAAAAGGAAAGGAAATAGGGGCCAAGAAGATTATCCGGCAGGCTGAAAAGACGGGCCGTAACTAAACCTGTATGACCCGTAACTAAGACCCCCACTAAAAAGCCCAGGCCTTATAAAGACCCACTTCCATGGTTAACTTGGTCTATACCAAACAAAGCAAACCCACAAAAATTCATTCCAAAATTTCAATATCAATCAGGTTGGAGTTTCTATGCAGGCGTGTTCTCATATCCATATGAGATGTCATAGCTGTCTTGAACATTATGCGGAACATAATATTTAACTAATCCGAAATGTTATCATATTTATTTAGGTAAGCAATAGGATCGGGACAATATGTAATTGGTTTCAGATGTAAAAATTTCAGGGTGTATTCATATTTTTGATTCCGATAGTGGATCTACTTGTAACATTTGCTTATCTGAACATGAGTTTGGAGTATACGGAGGAGAGAGGGGAACTGGCATTTGTTGAAGTAAAGGGGGATTTAGGCCGGTTCCTATGGGGATGGCTATATCCTCCATATGCCATGCCAGCTAGCCTGGCAAACTAGCCGCGCCACTATGGGAGAAAAGGTAAGCGGTCGAGTCTCTACCGAACGGTTGAGACTACACCGCTACCTGTGTAGTCTCAGCCGTTCGGTGGATTTGAAACCTCAAATGGCTCTTTCTCCACCGCTATAAAAGGGCAAAAAATCACACCAAAATTACACCAAATTTTTTACACAAATTTTTTTTTATCTTTCTATCTTATTATCTTTCAAAATGGTAAAGTTTGAATCCCAACTTGACTTGGCCACCCAACTTGATTTTTCTAGAGTGGTGCTTGAATCCCCTTAATAAGATATGTGAAGGTTATAAAGAAATAGCTAAAAATCAAAGAAATATACAAGTTTTGGATATTAACCAAATCAAACCTCCACCTAAGAGAAGACCTAGAAAAGTTCAAGAGAAGAAAATGTTCAAGGGAAGGATACTTTGAAGGGAAAGAAGAACATAAACAAAGGAGACTTCGTTCATGAGCGCATTGATTGGAAGTTTGGTGAAATGAAGAAGACAAACAAGATGGAGAACATTGTCCCAAATATTTACTTTTAAAGTCTTTATTGTAAGTTATGTCATTATCTGGATGAATGAAAGAGGCACTAATGTAAATTAAAATTCTAAACTTTTAATGCCAGATGCACTAGTTTTATATTAATATCTTAAAATTAAAATTTGATACAAATGATAGATGCATCATACAAACGAAAGATAAATCATATTTGGGAAACTCTAAACTGATCATATTTTGGCAACACCCTCAAGATAAGATAACAACCCTCAAAGTGAAAATTTGTTCCAACTCTATTGCGCCATTCGAGCCGACACATTTGCTCCATATCATTTGTGTTTTGGCCATTTTGTCGGTTTCGATAGCCTTCAGCAAGTGCAGCATCCCACAAATTCACATCCTTGCTGATTATTCCCAAGCGATGACACAATCATAGCGCGACATCATATTTGGGCAAACAACCTCTTGATGTTGATTTTGTCCACCATCGGTCATATCTTGCGTAGCAAAAACAATGCCTGCAAATGGATTCATCTTCAGATATGCAAAATTTGCGAGGTCGAACTCGAACTGACATACTGGATTTGTGGAGTGAAAGAATGAAGATTGAAGAAATGGTTTGAGTTGAAATGAAATTTGATATTGTATTTATAGGCAGATGAAATGATGATCGTTGGATGAGATGATACGAACGGTCTAGTCTAGACCGCTGGCAGTGGACACTACACCTAACGGCGTAAACTACACCGAGCGATAGAAACTTGACATGGCCTGGCTAAGTGGCAAATTTGCCACTCAGCCAGGCCAGTTTTGTAAGGACCCTCAAGCTCGTCAACGCTATTAGACCGGTCAAGTGTCGAATTAGCGGATAATAACTCGATTAGTTTAACACGAACGTTAATTAATAGGAATTAATCTAACAACGGACTAGATACGTAATTAGTACCGTTAGATAAAACTCGAAAAGTAACGCGGAACGGACTACTCGAACGTGTCAATCGGATACCGGACGAGGAAGACTTCATTGGATAAGTATGATAAACCGACCTGGCTGCCCTTATCAATTCAAGGGGTTCCTTTATAAGTTTTGTTGCCTTATCATCGCACCACGTGTCGAAGAGAAATATTTTCTCTTATTCTCTTTCTTTCTTCTTCTTTCTTTCTTCTTCTATTTTCCTTCTTCCTCCCCTGTTCTTTATCTTCTTTTTCTGTCGACCTCAAATCCTTAGATTTGAGCTTAGATTTTGTGTAGATTATTCATAGATAGTTTATTGTTGTTGAATCGGAAGGGAAGGTGGTGGTGCTGTGGTTGTTTGAGTTCGAGAAAGGAAGAAGTTTGATTCTTTGTGAATCAAATTAGGGTTTGTAAGTGTAATTTTGAGTTATGGAATTGAGAAGCTATTCGAGTTGCTAATCGATGAAGGATGAAGGGTTTATTGTTGATTGGATATTAGGGAATTGTTGTGAAGAAGAATTTTAGAAACTAGGGTTTCTGAGATATGAAGTCTATTAAGGATTTAGGGGGTACTGAGAATAATTCCGGGAGACTGTAGATAATGAAATTGATGTTCTAAGATGTTGTTATGAGATGTGTTTGAAATTAATTAGAATTTAAAGTTGAAGAACAATTCGGTTTGTGATTAGGGCAAGAAGTTGTGAATCTAAAGTTCAATTGAAGTTGAAGATGTGAAGAAATTGATGGAGCTAGGACTTGGGTGCATTAATGTATAAGAAGGCGATGGAGTAATTGTTGGTGCTAATTTGTGTATTGAGACAAACTCGGTTAAGAGGGTAAGATGCATTTAAGATTTGAGAATTTGTTATTCTTAAGCTGTGTGTACTTGAGTTTTAGTTTGAGTTCATTGAATTGATATGCTTTAGATGGATGTGGTGGTGGTGGTGGATGTGTATGATTTTATTACAACTTGTAGTGCAAGTAGTATATACAGGATATATAAGAGATTATAGGAGTGGTTATATGTCTTTGGGAAGAATGGGAGTTAGATTGAGTTAGAGATGAAGAAGATGAATATTGTGCAAGTTGTGTTGATGATGATATATGTAATTGGTAGTGCTTGAATTATAGTTTAGAATGAACCCGATGGCAAGGATGTAATGGTATTAAGATTGAAGTTCAATAGGTATTAGAGGTGGTTATGAAAATCGAATCGCGGTGTTAATGAGAGAAATGAAATGGAGGAAAAGTCATGGCATTTCGGTTAGTGAATGAAGGTCATGAGTTACCCGAAGTGGAAACGGTGGTATTGTTAAGATTCGGTGGGGTGTGCAGAGTGTTCATGTTTTGGTAGTGGTGAATCGGTGGAGTTAGCGGTGTCACTTTGGAATGGGTGCATGTAGTTTGGATTGTAAATGTTTTGGTAATATTGAATGGGGTGTGGTGATTTGAAGTTTTAAAAAGAGAATTAGAAAAATGTGTTGAGTTGAATCTCTATAGGAAAGCTTGCATCTCTTTTAATTGCAGTAACAAGAGTTTGTAATTGTAATTGAGTTTTATGAAGTTTACTTTGAATGAATGTATGTAGAGTTGAAATGTTAAAGAAGTAGAATTAGAAATGAAGTTATGGCGGGGAGGAAGGTTGCTCAATTTGAGCTTAATTTAGTGTCTTTGGTCCGGTGATGCACCATTATGGTGCGATTCACCTTTGGCCTTTGCAAAGGCTTTGGCCTTAAGTTAGTTTAGCCGACTCGGTTTTCGACCGAGTGGATCAGTTTAACTCGATTGACCGAGACTTGACTCGGTATATTTGACTCGTTGACCGTTTGACCACGGACTTGACCTTGGACGGACATGGACCGTTAGTTAACCCTTTGACCGTCAGTGACAGTTAGTTGACCCAGTTGGGTCAGACCTTGTGTAGTGGGCTTGTTTAATGGGCTTGGGCTTAGGTTCAGTTTTCATACTTTGATGTGTTGGACCCTTATGGTCTGATTTAGAATCGTTTTTTGGGGACCGAGGTTTTTTTTGGGGGACCATGGTTTTTTTGGGGAAAAGTTCGGTTAGTTGCAAAAAACCTTAAAAAAAATTCCCAACCGAACATAAGTTCGGTTAGTTGCAAAAAAAAATTCCCAACCGAACATAAGTTCGGTTAGTTGCAAAAAATAATTACCAACTGAACTGGTAAGTTCCGTTAGTTGCAAAAAAACATTTCCCAACCGAACTGGTCAGTTCGGTTAGTTGCAAAAATTAGTTGCAAAAATATTTCCCAACCGAACATAAGTTCGGTTAGTTGCAAAAACATTTCCCAACCGAACATAAGTTCGGTTAGTTGCAAAAAACATTTCCCAACCGAACAATAGTTCGGTTTAGTTGCAAAAAACATTTTCCAACCGAACAATAATTCGGTTACGTCGCAAAAAATATTTCTCAACCGAACCTAAGTTCGGTTACGTCGCAAAAAATATTTTCTAACCGAACACATTAGGTTCCAAAAAAACCATGGTCCCCCAAAAAAAAACATGGTCCCCAAAAAACGATTCCTGATTTAGCCATTGACTTCTTCTGCAAAGTTGTAGTTGTTTGCTAGACTTATTTAGCGTACTAGAGAAACAACCTAACTGAATAACTAAACCTTAGATGGGCTAAAGATAGATAATAAAAGGGTATAGAAACGTACGTAAATGGGCTTAGGACTATTAGTTAGATTTGTATAATTCTTGTGTGAGCCTTTCGGCTAGATTCTTAGACTTCTTGTGTGATTAACAGTTAGTCCATATTAACAACGATCGATTCAAAGGATGCACCAGTGGATCGTGGATCTCGAGGTAGGCGTGGCTTGTCATCAAAAGAGGTGGGAATCGATAACGAACTCTCTTGTATTCATTATTGTTTTACAAATCAATCTTGATGTTGTAAAATTCATGCATATCTTTGTGTGCTTTGTGTGGTATGAGATGTGTGCCGACACAATATCCAATATTCTATGGCTAGGGCGATACACCGCAATATTATTCTTCCTTTATATATATCCGTATTCTATGGCTAGGGTGATACACCGCAGTATTACCTATTCGGTGTGGAATTGGCATCAATATTACTCTTCCCATATGTACGGCAACACACATCTCATACATGGATGTTTACTGTTATTTATGAATGTCTATGAAGAAGTTTCTACTTTATGTTTCATTGTCTTTCCTTGTATTACCGACTTTCGATAAAACTTGCATTGTCTTTAAATCATGTTAATGTTTACTTGAAAGCTAGTTGTTATTCCTACGGGGCACCCCTTTTAGGGATGATGTGCTCACCCATTCCCACTTTCAGTATCAGAGACAGATCAGAGTTGCGCCGCAAAAGCTTCAAAGATTGAGTTCGTTAGTTGGATAGCTTCTGCTATATTTATTTGTGTTTATAATTTATTTGCAAACCAAATGACTATTGTATATGTATCATTTGATAGGAATCCTTGTATATATATATTTCTGAGCGGGGCTAGTTTTGGGTTAAGTTTTTGTAGCAGATTTCTAAATTGAATGTTTAAGTAAATCATTTAGATTCTTAGTGCCTTTTTATTTAGTTAATCTCTTGGATTAGTCAGCTACTAGCTTAGGGGGCGCTACAAGTTTGCCAGTTTGCCACCTCCATAGTGGGTGCTTAAATGGAAAACATGAATGTTTTCCACACCCATAAGAAGTGGCCTTATATGAGACAAACAACACAAAATCCTAACATTGAGGTATTTCGGTCCTGTTGTTCAGGGCCTCTTCCCTTTGGGCCACTTGAGGAAAATAATCGTTTTGGAATATCCAAGGCATGTTTCTATGCACCGTGCCAAACAGAACTATTTGCCGTGCCATGACACATGCCGAGCCATTAAGAGAAAACGGCAGAGTGTTAGAGCTCTTAGCGAAAGATAATAACTGTAGCCCCATCGATATAATCTTTTTCTCTGGTGATTTTCTGAATAATGCTCGTTCGAATATGTAGCGCCAATTGCTGGTTCTTTGTCACCTGTAAACATGTAAATTTCAAAAAAAAATATTTACATCGAAATTTTTACACAAAAAAATTCTTTATTTCTTTCTTACTCTATCTAAATTTCTTTCAAATTTTTCAAATGACAGAATTTCTAACCCAAATTGATTTGGCAATACAGTTTGATTTTGCTTGAGTAGTATTATGAAGGTGATGTTAAGAAGAGTGGTGGTTATAAAGAAATAGATAAAAGGCAAAGAAGCCTTCAAAATTTGGCTATTGACCAAATAAAACGGTTTTCCTCAGATTTTTAGGACTAGGGGTTCTTCTAAGATTTATACGATTAGGGTTCGCTTAATGGGTGATTTTAATATCTATAGAAGAAGAAAAACAATCTAAATCATTTTTTTTTTCATTTATTAAATCTAAACATATAATACTCTCCTCTTTCTTTCTCTTCCCCTTATTAAAAAAATAAATTAAAAAAAAAATAAAATAAATAACCTTAGAGCCGTCTTGTTAAGATTTGGTTCTTTTGGGCCAGATTCGAGCAAGGATTATTTTTCTTTTAAAGTTTTTGGTAGTAGGTGATTGAATAATATGTTTGTACGTCGTTTTTGGTATCGTTTGACATATTTCTTCGTCGTTTTGGGGCGATTTTCCTTCGTCGTTGTGGGGTGACTTCTTCAAATTTTAATGGCTGGTTCGCTTGTTATTCTCGATTCAAAAACACTGAAAATTCATCACGACATCGCTTTGAATCTGCATCTGTGTTGGTGTGGATCGGCAAGTTTATGGGAAAAGTACTCCTTTGTTTTAGGAGCATCTCTTATCGAATAAGAATACAATCAGTTTAAATGGTCGAATTTTTTTTCTGGATATACCATCATATCCCCCTTATACAT
Source organism: Papaver armeniacum (assembly GCA_023531295.1). Lineage (NCBI taxonomy): Eukaryota > Viridiplantae > Streptophyta > Magnoliopsida > Ranunculales > Papaveraceae > Papaver > Papaver armeniacum. The sequence continues at coordinate 533,200 of JAJJWW010010053.1, forward strand.
AAAAAAAATGGATATCTTTGCGGTTTATTTATCTTTGTCTTGGCGATCTACTTGTAATTAATGACCTTATTTTTGTTAAGGTTTTGAATATCTTGTATTTGGTGTTTTTATTATTCATGTAAGCGAAAATGGAGTCAGTATTTTGATTCGAATGAATTGAAATATGTTGATTTTCCATTAAAAAACCTAAACATATAAAAAAAAAAAAAAAAAACATCCTAACTCTATTTCAATTCGTCACCCTTTTCGTCCTCTTTAAATGTTAATCGTTTTGAAAATGCGGGGGTCTAACAACCACACCCAATATTTCGATTAGCAATCTCTAAGGACTAACTCCAACATACTTTCAAGAGAATCAACTAGACAATTAGAATCAATCTTAAGAAAGATATATCAAGGAGTTAAAATATCTCAATCTCTAATTCAATTTGTAACCAACAAATAGAAATCTGCGAGCCCGATTGAATATAAGAGATATAAACTTGGATGGTACCAAAGACCAATATCCAAGGATCAATCAATTTCAATCAAAAACCAAAGGTTGGATCTCACAATTGATCGATACAACACACATCGCATAACAAAATATAATGCGGAAAAGAAATAACACAGACACCAGAAGTTTTGTTAACAACGAAACCGAAAATGCATAAAAACCCCGGGACCTAGTCCAAATTGAACACCACATTGTATTAACCCGCTACAGATACTAGCCTACTACAAACTAACTTCGGTCTGGACTGTAGTTGAACCCCAATCGATCTCACATTGATTTAAGGTACAGTTGCGCTCCTTACGTCTCTGACCCCAGCAGGATGCTACGCACTTGATTCCCTTATATTAACTGATCTTACCCACAACCAAGAGTTGCTACTGTTAGACTTTATGTTGGTTTAGCAACAAATTAGGCTTAGGTTAAGCTAATCTATGTTTAGTTCTAATCTAAGATGGATTAAGTATATGCCATATTAAGGACGGATTAGAGTTAAATCAAGGAATTAAGATTAGCCTAAGGACATCTTAGGTGTCATGTTGACTAAGCATGATTCACCTGGTGAGCTGTCATCCAACTAATGATGGACAGGTTGAATGACACGTTGCTACTTAAGTGATGACTAAGCCCTCTTCTAACCTCTTGTATATATCCAGAATTTTGTGATTTGCCATCGATCAAGCAAGAGGAAATAGAAGTAGAATGTTGGCATTTCGGCTTCATAATCAATGTACTTAATCCGTAAACATGATTATATAGAACTCATAGGCTGAAATCATGATACACCCTAGTATTTACATGCTCTACAACATTCTACTTCTATTTCCCCTAGTTACTTCATGTTCTTCAACTAGGGTATATACAAAATACAATTTTGGTTTAGTTACCTATTGGAAGTGTTCTTGTGTGTGTTCTCCATTGACCTCTGTCGATGTGCTTGAATCAAGCACCAAACTTCAGAATGGGGCATAATGGATCCAGAAATACACAGAATGTGCAGCAGTCATTTAGGAATATAAAGGTTGCACATCAGTGGCAGCGAGTTGGTTAAAGTATTGCTTGCTGCTCGAAACGAATGTAACTGCTCTGCATATGGCAACTGTGGTTAATGATATGGAATGTGTGTATCTTTCGGTTGTGCAGGCTTTAGAAAACTGTGAGGACAGCCCTAAATGCTACACACAACTTGGTGAAGTTTATCTTGTAGGAATGGGCCATATCGTGATGGTTGTCTCGCCTACTCCAGCTGTTTCAAGACCATCAATTACAGGGCCTCATATGGACAAGTAATGGTTCTAGGTGGGCAATGTTTTCCGTTGGTTATTGGGGATATGCTGGAAGAAGCCACCAGCTGATGTTTAGGCTCTAGATGTAGCTGCAAAGTCTCATGAATGGCGAAAAATTGGAGTCTGAAGAAGGAAGTTAATTTGTATTCGTGCATGTAACTGCAAATGCACCATTGAGGACTCACTTGTGCTGCCAAAGATTCAACCTTCCAGGGGATATTGTTCAAAATGGTTATTGCCGGCGCTGAACACACAACTGCAGTTACAAGTGATGGTAAACTCTTTGATTTAGGCTCGGATACGTTTAGTTAGGGAATTAATATGGTCCTAACAAAAAAATATGGAAGACTTTCAAGTTTCAAGTACTGTGAATTTGGCTTGCGTTCTATCATTTTCCTAAATTTTTTCCCAAAGGCCAATGAAAGCTAAGCTCTTTAATTTTTCGGATTCAAGACTATTTCCGTCTCCGACGGTTATGTTAATCTTTTGCTGACAATTATGCATCAACATGTGGTGATGTTCTCAAATTATATGATGTAATCTGACTACAACATCTTATCTCTTTCCGGATGGAAACATCAGAAGAAGACCTTGACTCTCAAAGTCCACTAAATTATTGATGTCTAGATGGAGTGCGAATTCGTGCACACTCCTTAAAGATTGTATATTTCACATTTTAATCTCTACCCTTGATTTCATTTAGGGAGTTATGTAACGAGGGTCGTGATTTTAAACATGGAGGGTAATGGGGCCATCCGTTAAATAATCAACCAATCAGAAGAATATGTGAAATATACATTCATTAGAGGAGTGTGTGAACAGATTTGCACTCGTCTAGATGGTTTACAAGCAACATATTTTAATCACCGATTATCAAAATGAACTGTGTTAATCAATTAAGTAATCATTACTATTTTATTACTAGTGATCCCCGTGGCCGGTGGATTGTGATGTTGTAGCTAGGTGTTTCATAATACCACAGTATTTCGCGTCCACGCATAAGGAACGGACCGGCCCGGCCCGAAATGAATGGCCTGTTTGTTTGTCCCTGAGGTGCTGACACGTGTCATAGGTCTTCCGTAGCGTTTGCAAGACATCAAATGGGGAAATTATTTTACTTTTCCAGAATTAAGGGTGGGGTGTCAGTTACCCCCTCTCTGGAACTATCTTAAGATGCTGGCCAACAATCCTCATCCGCCCACCGGTGACGGCTAGTTGCAGTCAGAGAAGAAGAAACGAGGCACAATTACTTACTGATTGCATCAGCGAATTCGATAGTTATATTCCAGCGCCAGCCTCCTTGAAATGGTAATTGTGTTTTCAGTTACACACTTACACTCCATAGGTGTTTGTTGAAATGCCTACATGATTTTTCTGCTTAAGCATTTATCTGTTTTTTTCTTGGTTGTTGTCTCATGAGCCTTTTTAGTCCACCTTGTATATCCTATGAAGTTTATTGTTCCAACGGAAGATGCCTGGAAGGCTGGAAAGTATATTATAGTTCAGACACCGACACCTTGTATAAATTACTCTTTTTTTTACTCGGTTTATCAGGGATCATGCTAACATGTTTTACCATTTCCACTGCAAATGACGACACTGACACGTCTCAAGTAATGCTCCTTCTTATCACCACTGGACTACTTTTTTAAGACTTATCTTTCGAAAGTCAATGATGTGCACTAGACAAATTAATGCCAGTGGATGACTTATTTATTCATACACGGTATATTGAAAGATAATCTCTTTCATATTCAAATCATCAACTGCGTTTCTCTGCAACTTCTGCGACGATTTTTAGAAGGTAAGATCGAATGTTTTTCTTGGATTGTTCATGGATTTTATGATAAGTAACCAACCGAATTAACTTCTTATCTTTAAAAAAATTGCAGCTGACTGTTTTTCAATGGCAAAAAGGGAAGAAAATAACAAATTGGAGAAGGTAGAGAAGAGAGGTAACATTGCCTTCTTTTCAACGTCCCGATCACCGGTTCCGCTTGACATATTTTCTTGCCCGATTTCATCAACATCGAGCCAGGATGAACTTCGCATGACCGATGGGAAGTCTTACAATTACAACGGCACTGTGATTCCACCTGAAGCCCTTATGAAGATTTTCACCTACACAAGTTTGACCGGCTATGGCAACCAGGATGATGTAGATTCCGGTCGTATCACAGGCATGATTTTTGTCTCTGAACGAGAAAACCTTGAATTGCTTCACATAGCTCTCCGTCACAATGATGTTAAGCCAACAAGGGTAACAGTTCACAGGTTGGGCGACGTTCTGAGTAGATTCCACGCCGAACATCCATTTGAAGATGGTGTTCGCCTGGAAGACAGAGGTTGCTTCGCAGGTGATTATCTCATCTATGTCAGCACCAAGGAACAAGCGATTGAACGTCGCCAGCCTTGGACTGCTGTTTACAGAACCAATATTATGACCGGAAGAACTGACCGTCTCACGCCAAGAGGTACCTATGCTCCTTTATAATTATGACATAAATCATGCCTTGTGTAATTAGATGCTGAATTTCTTCTTATTGATTATATGCTTCATATCAGAGCATGCTGATTTTAGCCCCTCGGTATCCCCGTCTGGAAAGAAGATAGCTGTGGCGTCATTTGAGGGAACGGGAGGTTGGGATGGTGCAATCGAAGACCAAAAGACTAACATTTACATCATGAATGTAGAAGAGCCTTACGATCGTATGTTGGTTGTGGAAAATGGGGATGACCAGCTGAGCTAGGAGCCCGTTCTTAACAAATCTAAAAATGGAAATTATATTATTCTACCCTAATTTATGGTGATCTAAACAAATATGGAATGTTCATGCTCTGATTCTGATTCTGACAACTGTGAAGCTTCTTTTGCTGAACATGGAATTGTTATGCAAATTCCTATTTTGTCTCATCAAACGTTTAGAGATTAATCTTCTCAGAACAAATAAGACAATGCATTTTCTGATGATGGTGATGATCTGTTTACGGTAGATTAATTTTTACTTCATCTGGATTTATTACTCTTGCATGGATTAGAGATGATGGACTTGTGCTTACATTCCATGGATTAATTGTTTAGTAACTACTCATAAGCACTAAAGAGATCAGCTTTATATGCATTTCGAATCAAACCATTTCGTAGGATGACTACCGGTCGGTTAGGTAAAGCAAGAACCTGGAGGAACCATCCAAGGATGCACCATGCCACCATATTGATGTACTTGTAATGCCACAGCACATGGTTAATTGCATATTTTTTCTTTTGACGACGCTACAAATTGGGATAAGGATAAAGATAACAGTAGTTATGAATATACGATTTCCTGTTTTAGATTTTAAATTAAATTAAATTAAATGAATTCTATTTTATTAACCTAAAGATTACCATATATTTGTTCTTGAAAACCAATCATATTGGATTGTCTCGTGCACACTCTTTAAAGGAGTGTGCACAAAATTGGACTCAGGAGAAGGCGTGACATAGTGAGATGATGTTGGGTGTAGCTCCGTTGTCGTTGTATGATACGATTTTACACAATCGTTATCATGATGGGTGGTACGTTTGGGATATCCGACAGAGAAAAAACAAAAACCAATTGGTAAGGTTGGTGCCACCCGACGATTACTGGATAGTAAGGCACCCTGAGCCTGGCCACATTTAGGTATGCATTGGAGTCTCATAGAGTACCCCAGGACAGAATGCTACCCGTAACTCACCTCATATACATGCATATACGAGTTGAATGGCCGAGACCCAGACCTAGGGAAGTATTTCCAAGGGTAATCAAGGTTTCCATGCCTTGCCAATTGGCGATAGTAAGTCTCCAAGTCTTTCCTTATAAACTATATTATAAGTCTTGAAATAACCGATGTGGGATTATTAATTTGCAAATTGTACCTAAAAAAGGAAAGGAAATAGGGGCCAAGAAGATTATCCGGCAGGCTGAAAAGACGGGCCGTAACTAAACCTGTATGACCCGTAACTAAGACCCCCACCAAAAAAGCCCAGGCCTTATAAAGACCCACTTCCATGGTTAACTTGGTCTATACCCAACAAAGCAAACCCACAAAAATTCATTCCAAAATTTCAATATCAATCATGTTGGAGTAACACTCATTACAATAACAAATGGTAATATTTAAGAGTAGTTAAAGAAATCTAAAAAAAAAAAACTAATGAAGTAACAAACTAACACTAATACCGCTCAGATCCACTTCAAACCGGAATAGATCTAAGCGGTTGAACGCTCAGATCCACTTCAAACCGGAATAGATCTAAGCGGTTGAACTGGCTGCAGAGATGGAATTCAAATCAATTAGGTCCATATCATCGGAACCATCATGGAAGACTTCCAAGTTTCAAGTAGTGTGAATTTGGCTTGCGTGCTACCATTTTCCTAATATTTTCCCCAACAAAGGCCAATGAAAGCTAAAGTCAACTTCCACATCAATTCCATCCTCTAAAGAATCTGAAATCTAAAGAGAAAATGGGTCATTTGTCCAAAAAAATTTAAAACACGGTTCAAATGGACGAGTAAAAAAAAAGTACGGGTGAAATAGCCAAAAAAAAAAATAAGCAAGGATGAAACTCGGATTCATCCCGGCTTATACTTAAAAAAATAGCAAGGATGAAACTGGATGCATCCTGTATAAAATAAAAATAAGAAAAAAATATTTGAAAATGGACAGGATGAAACTGGTTACATCATGCCTATTTTTAAATTTTTGTCCATTTAAACAGTATTTTTTTAATTTTTGGCCATTTAAACACTATCAAAACCTAAGTGTCTTTTTCACCCAGGAATTATTGATTTTGGTCTTTTCGACCAATTTTGTGAAATCTAAACTCTTTAATTTCTCGGATTGAAGACTATTTCCGTTTCTGATGGTTATGTTAATCTTTTGCTGACAACATGTGGTGATGTTTTCAAATTACATGATGTAATCTGACTACAAGGTCTTATCTCTTTCCCGGATGGAAACATCAGAAGAAGACCTTGACTCTCAAAGTCCACTAAATTACTAATGTCTTAACTATTTTAGATGAGATGGTTACAGGCAACATATTTTAATTACGGATTATCAAAATCAACTGTGTTAACCAATTAAGTAATCATTATTTTATTACTAGTGATCTCTCGTGGCCGGTGGATTGCGATATTGTCGCTAGGGTATTTCGTGCCCCTGGTGAGCTGTGAAGTTTACTGCCACGTATATGGCCCGGCCCGGCATGAATGGCTTGTTTGTTAGTGCCTGACACGTGTCACAAGTCTTCCCTAGTGTTTGCAACGCGTTTAGACTAAGTCTTATGGGGTGCTAGTCTAGCACCTAGATTAGCAGTCAGAATTACTTCCTAAGTCTTATGGGGTGCTAGTCTAGCATGCTAGATTAGCAAATCCCACATCACCTAGCGCCAACCATTTTCGCCTAAATAATGAACCATTCAGTGCTAGCCGCTTAAACCATTCTGCGCTTCAAATCTCAAATACGATCAAAATAAACCCTCGCGCCGAACCATTCCGCGAAAAGGTAAATTTTGAAGCTACCGAACCATTCAAAGAACTATCTAAAGCATGCTAGTTCACATGCTAGCACTCGCTAGGAGAGAGAACTAGTGTTAACTTTTTTGCTACGCTTTTTTCTTGAGTTGCAACACTTAAGTGCTAATCTAGCACCTCCAATCTAGCCCATAAGACTTAGTCTTAGACATAAAAGATTGTACATGAAAATTAAGGATCACAGTAAATATTTCGGATACCGGGTGATTAACAGAATTCGGGTCACAATGACAGGTTAGGAAAAAATAGGCTTCGGGTCCTCATAACTATTCTATGAGTCCTCATACTAATGCTAGGCAACAATTCTACATTCTCATCCGGGCACCGGTAACGGCTAGTTGCAGTCAAATAACAAGAACGAGGCACAATTACTTACTGATTGCATCAGCGAATTCGACGGTTATATTCCAGCTCCAGCCTCCTTGAAATGGTAATTGTCTTTTCAGTTACAAACTCACACCCCATATGTGTTTGTTGAAATGTCCGTTCCTCCTTTAAGGGTATTTTCTACTTCAAGCATTTCTCTTTTTCTCTTGGTTGCTGTCTCATGATCTTTTTGAGTCCATCTTGTATATACTTCGAAGTTTCATGTATATTACTCTTTTTCTACTCAGTTTTTCTGGGATCATGCGAACATGTTTTGCCATGTGCACTGCAAATGACGACTAAGGCACGTCTCAAGTAATGCTCCCTTCTTATTACCACTAGACTAGTTTTTTTAAGACTTATCTTTCGAAAGTCAATGATTTGATTAAACAAATTTATACCAGTGGATGACTTATTTATTCATTCATTCATACACGGTATATTGAAAGATAATCTCTATTTCATATACAAATCATCAACTGCGTTTCTCTGCAACTTCTGCGACGATTTTCAGAAGGTAAGATTGATTGTTTTTCTTGGATTGTTCATGGATTTTAAGATTAGTAACCAACTGAATATATAACTTCATTTCTTGTAAAAAATTTCAGCTGACTTTTTGAGATGGAGAAAAGGGAAGAAGTTAAGAAATTGGAAAAGGTAGAGAAGAGAGGTAACATTGCCTTCTTTTCAACGTACCGATCACCGGTGCCGCTTGACATATTCTCTTGCCCAATTTCACCTACATCGATCCAAGATGAATTTCGCATGACTGATGGGAAGTCTTACAATTACAACGGCACTGTGATTCCACCTGAAGCGCTTATGAAGATTTTCACCTACACAAGTTTGACCGGCTATGGCAACCAGGATGATGTAGATTCAGCTCGTATCACCGGCATGGTTTTCGTTTCTGAACGAGACAACCTTGAATTGCTTCACATAGCTTTCCGTCACAATGATGTTAACCCACCCAGGGTAATAGTCCACAGCTTAGGCGACGTTTTAACAAGATTCCACGCCGAACATCCATTTGAAGATGGTGTTCGTCTGGAAGACAGTGGTTGCTTCGCAGGTGATTATCTCATCTATGTCAGCACCAAGGAACAAGCGATTGAACGTCGCCAGCCTTGGACTGCTGTTTACAGAACCAATATTATGACCGGAAAAACTGACCGTCTCACGCCAAGAGGTACCTATGCTCCTTTATAATTATGACATAAATCATGCCTTGTGTAATTAGATGCTGAATTTCTTATTATTGATTATATGCTTCAAATCAGAGCATGCTGATTTTAGCCCCTCGGTATCCCCGTCTGGAAAGAAGATAGCTGTGGCGTCATTTGAGGGAACGGGAGGTTGGGATTGTGCAATCGAAGACCAAAAGACTAACATTTACATCATGAATGTAGAAGAGCCATACGATCGTAGGCTGGTTGTGGAAAATGGGGGTTGGCCGACTTGGGGAAGTGATGATATCATATTCTTCCACCGCAAGGATGATAAAAAGCTTCCCGAGAATACATCAGAAAGAAATTGCTGGGGTGTGTACCGATCTGACATTAGCAGTACTGGCGTTGTGCCTGTACGTGTGACCCCAGATAATATTGATGCGTTCACACCGGCAGCCATTGACACCACCACAGTAGCTGTCGCTACTATACGACAGAAATCAGAGTTGGGTGATACCCGTGTTGAAGCACAATATAGGCACATTGAAATTTTTTATTCAGCAGGAGGGCAAGAACCCACACAAATCACTCAAAAAATCAGACCAAAGGGTGACCATTTCAACCCCTTTGTGATAAATGATGGGGTTAATGGGAAGCGGATCGGCTACCATTGTTGCACCAGTGACCCTCTCGAGGTAATAAAATTAGAAACCAGTTTGGGTTCATTTAAGTGCATCTTGTCTATCCTAAATGTTTATTACTTGTGACAGGAGGAAGAAGAGATCAAAAGACAGTTTCAAATCATCACTTCTCCAGATCCAGATGTCGGACTATTCAGGGTGGGAGGAGGATTTCCAACATTTTCCAAAAGCGGAAACAGGCTTGCATTTGTTGACAATCATTTCAAGACTGTATATGTACTTGACAACGAAAAGCTATATGAAGCTACCGAGGTACCAGAAAGAGTATGAAATATAATTTCTGAATTCGAATTATAAAATTGTTTGCTTGCTGATGTAAGTTTCTGTTTTCAGCTAACTCCAAACAGCATCTTCTCGCCAGTTTGGAACCAAAATGATAGACTGGACACCCTGTATGTATGTATAGGACCTTCTTTCAGCTTTGATGAAACCATAGATATCTACGCCGTCCGAAATGTATCTGGTGGTAGAAGGCAACTTCAACCGCTCACAGATGGCGGGTTCAATAATGCCTACCCATCCAGCAGTCCAGACGGTAATCTTATAAGAAATTACATAATCATCCTTGTACTTGTTCTCTATTTCACATAGCAGTTGCTAAAGTTAAGTAAACAGAATAAAATGCTTGATCATATTAACTTCCTATCGCCAATGTGTATTGATGGGTAGAAACTTGCAACAGGAACAAGATTAGTTTATCAATCTACAAGAGACGGATACAAGAATCTGTACATAATGAACGAAGCCAAGGGAGCTGTTAAAGGAATTGAACCCGAAAGGCTAACAAATGGGGATTGGACTGACAGACAATGCCAATGGTCTCCCAAAGGAAATTGGATAGTATTTTCGTCAAACCGTGACAAGCCTAAAGATGCACCAGAAAAAGACCATGGTTTTGACTCGGGATACTTTTCTGTGTATCTAGTGAATCCGGATGATCCGAATGTGGTTGTAAGAGTGATTGCAAGTGGAAATGATTTTGGGGGGCATGTTAGCTATCCTTTCTTTAGTCCAGATGGACGTAGCATTGTTGTGACTGCAGATCTTGCTGGAGTGTCTGTTGATCACATATCGTTGCCTATTTTTGTCCACTCAGCTAAGCCATATGGAGAAATATTCACAGTAGACATCGACCCGGATGACATAGAAAAGAACAAAGATTTGAAGATGTACAAACGCCTTACACACAGTAGATATGGGAATTCCACCGGTTCCTGGATCGGTTCCTCACCTGGTGCCACAAGAGCCGCACGAAAGCTTCTTCGAAAGAAAGATTTTGCAAAAGCAGTCCCCTGTCCATATCTTGGCGCAGACAAAGGTTCACAAATGACTGGCCACCCCGTCTTTCCAGACGAATGCAACTGATTAGTGATTACCATTGTGTTCTGCTTCTTTGGTTCCATTTGCTATATTATTTATTTTCATCCTTTCATGTTGTGATTGTTATTTGATGTTCCAAAGTGCAAACTCCACAGAGGGTGTGCATTCCTTTTATGTTTTCTAAGGCCTTGATGGGATTCGAAGTGGTGACTTCCCCATGTTTTATCACTTTTTTTCTTCTTCTTCTTGCTTACATTTGGAGTTTTGGACTGCATTTTTCGTATCAATGAAAGACAAGATTTTGGGAATTCATGCTTCTGCGTCTCTCTTGAGCTCCATCTCGCAATGCCTTTGCCCTTTTCTCCTCAGTAATAATATCATTCCTCTGAAGCTCATGCGCATCTCCTTCAGAAAATGACTAGCTGCTGCAATTCAAATGATTCTTGATAATGTTAGGCTTGAAGAATTTGCTTAATGTGTCTTCTCTGTATGCTACAACAGCCTCCTTTCTCGCTTCAATTGTGTTCACTTTTAGGCTTTGGAGCAGTCTTGGATTTGGGCCTTTTGGCAGTTCATGGAAATCTTAAAGCATAACCTTATAGATAGAGCTCTCAAGGTGGATGCAAGCAGCAATACTTATCACCTGCAGTAGGCAATAGCATCTGGTTCTTATAAGCTGAGTTAACAAAATATCTGAGCTAGTTTTATGTTCTGGTTGCAGAGAACTTGTAAACCATTCACTGCTACTCTTTCCAATTGCATATAAGTAAGTTTCCCTTGCACTCAGCCCATACCTGAGGCAAACTCCAGTGCAAGCAACAACTTTTGTGATAGCATTTTGTGTTCTATATGACTAGCTTAGGGAACCAAATGGATACCTTGTAATATAAGTTCTCATTTTTAAGAGAAGGGTCTTTTATAGCAAAGGGTAATGGAGTCTCAGATAAATGCAACAATCAAAAAGCTGCAAAATCTAAATATTTGATTACACAAAAGTTCAAATATTAAAATTGAAACCAGAAAAGCTCTCTAAGTAATATAGAACTTGTAAAACCTAGCATTACTGCCAAACAATAGGAAACTGCAGGTTTCTTCTTGTAATTTAAGTAATTTTTGCAAAATCTACAAATCAAAGAAGGTAAAAGGTCCATTTCACAATCTCCCTGTGCAACTCTAGACCAAGACTGGACTCCCCCCATTCTGCGAACTCAACAGCATCGAGTTGAATTCTCTTTCTCAGTTAAACTCTTGCACACAAAGCCACTTAAGTAGTGTTATAAAAATTAAGTCGTATGAGTCAGGATCATAACCCGGCAGAGAGTTCAAAATTGTTGCAGAGGTTCCATGCCTCCAGGAAAAATGCTCCGTCATTTGTTCTCACGCTCCATGATACCGTGTCCTGTCCAAAAGTTTCTTGCATGTAAGGCTGTCGTTCTGCAAATGATTCCTGATAATGTTAAGACTTTTTTCCAAGGATAAAACACAAATCAAACAACAACAAAACCTATATAAGCATCACATAACACCTAATCTTAAGCTCAGGAAGCTCGACAAGGCAGCAATATATACTCGGATGAGACCTTGAAACACTGCTCAATGAAACATTATAGTGACACTGGCCAATTTCAGTTGATGCCGATGTCCTGAAGCGACAATGAAAAACATTACCTATTTCAGCTAGCCAGTTGCAGCAACACGGTAGAACGATTGGATTTTGATTTATTTATTTTAAGATCTTACAATTGAATTCATTTCAAGAACAACACTACGTCAGAGAGATTGTTAACCCTGTGGTGGATCATTTTTGATAGACTCAATTTCTAAGAAACAGTAACATCAAATTAGCTTTTTTTAGGATCTCACCTTAATCACTATACTTGAAAACTTCCAATTCCAAACATTGCGCTCCACAAAACATAGGAACCCTCCTGCTTTATAATCGGCTGTATTTGCTTCTGCGAATCTTCAGCTCCATCTTGCAGTGTGTTTTCCCTTTTCCCCTCACTAATAAATTGCATTCAACTCTGTACAGAGAATGCCGTGGACTTGCATTGTAAATGTGCTCCCATACCTAAGTTGTCTTTGATTTTCTGCAACGTTGCAGCCATGGTAACGATTTGCTCAAAGATATAGGCTATTTCTGAAACTCCTATGCGTCTTCTTCTTCAATCGACTGCGATTCAAATGATCCCTAATAAGGAAACCAAGAAAGACTGATCCAGAGCCGTTCAAGATGATGATCATGTGCATCTTATGAAGCAATCTATCCACCATAAACTTAATTTCTGAGAGGAAAAATCATTGTGTGAGTGGATCATCTTTCAAAAACAAGACAAAGGGTTTCATTTTCTTCTGGAAGTTTCAGCTGAATGGTGAGAATAATAATAGTAGCAGTAAGAATACTGGTGTTCAGAATCTGAACTTCAGATCAGCGAGAGATGATGGTGTCTTCGAAGAAACATCCATTATTGATGGCAAATATTTTTTTTCGACAGAAAATTTCAGATCTACAGAAAATGAACAAACGAAGTTTCTCTTTGCTGGCGGCTAAGGTATTGTCAAGGATACCTAATTTTCTAGGGTATATATAACACAAAATTAGATTGTTTAATCCGACGGCCCGAAATGTTTCAGATTTGACCTTGGTCCATAAACAGTACCATTGCAGGCCCGCTATAGATACCCTTTATCAAAAAGTACTAATGGGGATTGGATTCACACACAATGCCAATGGTTTCTTAAGTACAATGGACAGTATTCTCTCCAAACCGGGACAAGCCTCCTGGTGCAGCAAAAAAAGATCATGGTGTATCTATAACATAAGTTGACATTGACCCGGATGACATAGAAAAGAACAACAATCCGAAGATCTACAAACGCCTCACTCACAGCAGATATAGGAATTCAACTGGTACTTGGATCGGCTCCTCACCTAGAGCAGCACCAAAGCTTTTTCGAAAGAAAGATTTCCCAATAGCAGTCGATCATTGCCGGTTTGCCCATCTCGTGGTGGAGACGAAGGTTGGCAAATGACTGGCCACCTCGTCTTTCCAAATGAATGTGACTGATTGCCATTGTGTTCTTTATCTTCTTCTTCATGTTATGATTGTTATTTGATATATTCCAAGTGTAAACCTGATAGGTACTCCGGTTATATGAACCATTCACCTTCGTCACCGGTCCTTTTGTGATACGTACTGTTTTTCCTCATGGCGCTATTGAGATTGAGACACCAGATGGTAGTAGTTCTTCAAAGGTTAACGGTTAGCGATTGAAGCCCTTTTTAGAGTCTTTTCCTACGGGTGATGTTGAGGAGGTCCCTCTGGAGGACCCTATTTACCTTGATTGACCATCGAGGCAGTTTGTATGTTGTATATTATTTTTTGTAAGTTTTTGGTTATACTTCACCCAGGTACTATCTTTCCGACTTCTCTCTTTACTATTTCCTCATGTTACTTATATTTTTGGTACTGTTCTTTAATTAGAAACATTGAGGACAATGTTAGATTTAAGTTTGGGGTGGGGTAGAAACTTTTGTTACCTTTTTGTTACAATAAATAAACTCCAGAGCCTAGAAATTTATGCTTATTAAGGATAGCACTAACCAATCTAAGTGGATGGAAGCATTTTGGTTGTAGGAGTTGAGGAACCAATCTGATTAGATGGAAACATCTAAAGAGTCTATTCATAAAAGCACAGAGCTCAGGTGTTAGAAATAACATGATAGTTTCACCAATCTCGTTGAGTCCTTTTCACTTCTGTTTTTATTTTTATTTTGTTTTTGAACTATGTTTCTATAAGTGATTAGGTGGGGCCCACGATTCAAGTTGTTACCGATGCTAGGGTGAAATAGAGTGATTGAGATACCAAAAAAAAAAAAAAAAAAAAAGTGAAAGAAAAAAAAAAGTGAAAAAGAAAAAAAAAAAAAAGAAAGTGAGACTGAGACTATCCGACCAACCGGAATAAATTCAATAAAGTCGACCACTGGAACCCCGTATATGCCGGTTGTGTTGACCTAGAGTTAGGATTATCGACCACCGGTTCCCTTGTATATGCCGGTGTGTTGATATTAGTCGATCTAGTATCTCAGTCCATTAGGATAGGTTCATTTTAGCGGAGGCCTTCGAGATGATATGGGAAACATCGATCACTTAGTAAACATCAAAATCATCTATATTTTTCTCTATTTCCATCTTCTTGATCTATCCATGTGATTAGTTTTGACTCCGGGTATTGATGTCCATAGTGCGACTATCTGAGTAGAGCTCTGTGACTTATATATGAATTTTAGTATGCTCGAGTGAAAACTCGTGTACAACAATTGGAATTTCGCATCAGGGTACTTCCTCCTGTAATCAATAAGTATGCCAACCAAGGAGACTTTTTAGTGCCTTCCAAGGTTCTGTGTAGATAGCTAGGGTCTGGAGTGTAAAGGTTTTGTGGGTACATCTCTTGTAAACCCTCCCGAGACTATAACTCGGCCACTAGGGCCACCTAGGGGTTTAAAGGCTTATTGCATACGCTAAATGCAATCGACGATGCCTGCGACAGTGAGTTAGGATTTTATTTTTGTAGATTTGATTTTCTCGAGGACGAGCAAATAATAAGTTTAAGGGTATTTGATAGACGCATTTATGTGTCTATTTTAGTCTCAATTCTCTGTAATGTTAGTACTCGATTTTGCGCTTATTTTGGTATTTTATGTCTTTGTAGGTGTTTTTGGGAAAATAAGCTTTTGCGGCGAAATTGGCTCGAAAAGTGGTATTTGCGCTCGTGGGAGAAAATTACTATTCGGACCCCTCATTTGGATAAGGGGCACCCAACTGATAAGGGGTAACCCTAGGGCAACTGCTATTCGCACCTTACAGACGGTTAGGGGGCGTCCCTTCCCCATCACTCAAATTATAAATTTTGGCGGGAAGTTCACGAAACATGAAACGCCGTTGAAAGTCCGAGACTTTCGGGAGAGAGTTCGAACAGATTTTTGTGGGTTCGATCTCGGATTTGGGTTTCTATAGGCTCGTTGAACCATAACGGGGATGGAAATAGGTTTTGAATCGACAAACAAGGAGTTTTTCACGTTGCTTTCCTAAAACAGAGACCAAGTATCTTCGGGTTCTCTGTGAATTGAATATGGAAAGTATTACGGGATTTTGTAGATATTCTCGGAGATTTGGGTGGATTCGGTCTTGGATATGGATTACTATGGGCTTGTTGGGATCGTACATGAATGGTGCGCGTTTAGTTTCGCAAGAAAAGGAAAGATATCACAGAAACACAAAGTTGAACTATATCGGGTATTTTTGGTTTATGAAGGAAGTTACGTGGGAATGGTAAGAGAGATATCTTCTACTAGCTGCAACTATATCCTAGGAAAGATATTTGATAGCATAGGAAGCCAACAGAGAATAAAAGAAAGAGAAATATTGCCGTGAAAGTGGATGGAAGAATATTGAAGATATTTTAGGGATTCTTTGATCCTGCTGGGTATAAATAGGCTTGAAGGAAGTCACATAAGGTCTGTCGAGAGTTTGGGGAGTTGAGGGGACCGATTGGGAAGTTGCAGTGAAGAGAAGAAGGAGTTGCAGAGTTGAGTTCTTCACCAGAGAAGAAGAAGAAGAAGAAAACCAGAGAACAGCAGGCAAAGACAGTCGCATAAAGTGTTACCTTATCTTTCAAATTCATCATCTTTGTAACAATTTTTGCAACAAATATTTTGAGTTCGCAACAGTCCTGTTACGGTTTCTGAATCAGTGATTGGTGTTGTAACAATTATCTCTCGTTACAAACTCGTCGCATAATATTATTTCTCAATAAAAACACCTTTTTGAGCCATGTTTCTATCTTTTGGGTGCGTTTTGAGCATGAGGAGCTAAACCCCAACACTGGGACGACGGAGGAAGCCTTATTTCACAATGGTTTGGTAACTATATATGATTCTGTATGACTTTTGCACTTATTTTAATTGATTTATGATTTTTACTAATTAGTTGTGATTTCGTTTGATGACGTATGCTTAGTTTTAGTACTTTTGATGCGTCATGCTTGTGAATTACAATTAATCTTTTAGAAATCTACTTTTGGCAAAGAAAAGAGTCAACAAAAGAGCTAGAATTGTTATGAGTCATTATATGAACCAATTGAATGTGATTAATGGTGGAATCCGAAGTCCTAGTGTCTCTCGATATTTGTGACGAAGGTGAATGGTTCATATAATGACTACTCCGGTTATAATCAGATCATTATTTCCAAGGTGAATGGTTCATATTATTACTTCTTAGATGGCTACTCCGGTTATAATCAGATCGTTATTGCCCCAGAAGACCAAGAGAAAACCACTTTTACCTGTCCCTTTGGTACCTTTGCGTATAGACGCATGCCTTTCGGGCTATGTAATGCCCCTGCGACTTTTCAGCGTTGTATGATGAGCATATTTTCCGATATGGTAGAACGTTTTCTAGAGGTCTTTATGGATGATTTTTCAGTGTTTGGTTCATCTTTTGATGAGTGCTTGCATCATTTAACATTAGTGTTGACTAGGTGTAAGGAAAAGAATTTAGTGCTTAATTGGGAAAAATGCCATTTTATGGTTAAATCAGGAATTGTGTTAGGGCACATAGTTTCTTCTAAGGGTATAGAGGTAGATAAAGCCAAAGTTGACCTTATTAAGACTTTACAGGTCCCAAAAACCGTAAAAGATATTAGTTCATTCCCAGGGCATGCAGGTTTTTACCGTCGATTCATTAAGGATTTTAGCTTGATTTCTAGACCTCCACTACACCAAAACATCCGATTTGCGACGGATATACGCGTTGCAATGAATTTCACCAACGCGTATATCTGTTGGAAATATGGCGTAGCAAATTTGTGTGCAACGCGAAAATCCGTTGGGAAAAATAATTTGTGCAACGCATAAAAACGTTGGTCAACATGTTTACCAACGTTTTTTAAGCAACGGATTCTTTAATTTGTGCAACGGTTACAATAATTTAGGCAACGTATACTTTAATTTGAGCAACACTTATATACGTTGCAAAACACATTTCTGGTGAAAAAAAAATCCGACGATAGTTCCAGTGATTTCTACACCTGAATATATATTTTGAACCTTCGTATACCACTGTAGAACAACTAGAAGACCCAATTTTTCATATGAACATATGGTTAGTCATCACAATCCATCAAGATAGATAATGAGAACCAAAAAAATTTAATAAATAAATAAAAATCTGTATAATCTAAATTCCTGTATTCAACCTTCATTAATAGACTAGGTATAGAATCAACCAGATAAAAAATAGAATCAACATGGCAGCGCATGGGTTTACGACTTGCATTAATATAATAATCTTGCCTGATTGCAAAATTAGTTGTGGACTAAGAAGATTGTGTCTACTTAACCATTAAACATTGTAGTAAACAAGGTGTTTGCAGGTTATTACAGTTATGGTATCCACTAAACCACAAGTTTCAGCAAGTCTGCTTCACAACTGAATCTTACTTTACAAACACGAAGGCTAGAACCGAAATTAAGAAACAGTACATGGAACAAATAAGACATGAGAGAATAAGTGACTAAGTTCTTACTCACTGCCCGAGTTTACTCGAATAGGGTGAAGATTTCCTGTTGCAGAGACTCCATTTACCACTTGACATCTAGAAAGACCAGAATTCATGGCATGGAGATGTGACTGACCTGCCACTGACATTGGCGGTAGTTGTGAAACAGGGTACCCCATAGGTAACTAAACTGGTTCTATTTCGAGGAGAATGACGTGCATGCCTCCTAAAACAAGACAATGACAGCATCAGTAAATAAATGCAAAGAAACAAAATAGAAAAATAAAAAACAAAAGAGAAACCCTAAACAAATCGAACCTGGCACGACTAGCATATTCGTACCCACTAGTTTCTGGACTACCACGGTGACGTGATTTCTTATCTGCCTCACAGGACTTGCACTTTCAGCCTGTAATTCACAACAACAACAAAAAAATTCTAAAATGACAAGCAAACTAAGAGCAATACAAGAGACGCATAAAGTACAAATAATAGAACCACAAACAAGCAACAAACCTTTCTCTGCGATGAATAGGTTTATTGCACAATACTTCAATACCTAATAGAAGCAGCAGAAGTCTAACAATTAACAGGTTAAAAACCTTTTGAAATCTTCACTAAAATAATTAAAATAGTGAAATCTCAACCAACAGTTCAATGGGTAATAGTTGACGTACCAATATCTTCTGCCTTCTTCAACTTTTCATTGATCATCTCTTGAGTTCGATGATCATGCGGATCAAGAATAAGCAATGGAGCCAAAGGTGGAGGAGCTGGAAGAGGTTGATGTAAAGAAGCTCTGTCCTTATTGAAGGCATAGAGAAGAAGCATTGCCTGTTTACAAAATATCAATACGAAATACAAATGTGAGAGTAAGCTCCAGAAACTTGACTTACAAAGTAAAATTTGCACAATAACCGAAAGTAACACGACAAGAAGAATTATATTATTCTTAAGAAGTCTAGATCACCTGTTTGTCTGTTCTCCTTGTTCTAAGTTCTTCCACCAATTCCACAGCACAACCTTACTATCATCCAAACCTTCAAGATCTGAAGATTCAAATAATTCAAGCATAACATTAGTGACAGGCAGGCCACTTTTCCAGCCAGTGTAAATACCAGGAACTTTCATGTTTGTACTGTTTGAGCATAAATGAGCAATTACCAAGTTTATCAACTTCTTTTAAGTTCTCTGCAATTTGTTATGATAACTCAAGCACCTCAGGTGACTGTAATGTCGGAAGGAAATGGAAAATTGTATCAGAAAAAATAGAAGATGGATATGTATGTCCTTAGTGATCTGGAGGTGTTTATTTAACAAATATCAATCACTTACATCACATACATAATATACATAGAGAAGTAGGGACTAGAGAGAGTACTTGGAATTCGTAACGTCTTTGTAAAGGGCAAGAGAAAGAGAGGTTCCATCCACATTGTACGACTTTATGGATGATTCTTTTGGTTACTTATGAGATTAAGCAATAGTTTTGGAGTTCATTGAATTTCCTAATGACAAACCAAACAACAATAAATTAATAAGAAATTTGCCTCAAATAATTCTGCAATTACTTTGTTAGAGTTCTAAACTAACTGCAATTGAAGACCAACAAGAAATAATGCAACAAGTGGTAACTTAAACTGACTGAAATCACAAATAGAAGCATGAAGCGTACACTGGACCATCCCTGTCCCAGTAGCCTCGGCAGATAGCAACAAAAACATGTGTATTAAAAATGTTATGAAGGTGATTTATTGTACTAGTTATCTGTTCCTTCAAGGGTTGCATTCTGCTTCGCACATCGATTCCACCATTGTTTCCTTAGAATCTTGGATGACCTTTTTCAGTTTTGTCGCACTCTGCATTCTCGTCCTGGAAGTCCATTATTCAAAAAACGAATCAGTTTTAGCAAAACAAGATATTTGAAATCAGTGTATCCAGTTCTTCTAACATGATTACTTGATGGTACTTGAGTACTTGTAAAAACAATAACAAAATATACTGCAAACAGTATAAAATCCTTTCACTTACATTCTCTGCAAGTTTCTCGACCACGGCTTGTAAGTAGTTCCTGAACTTCATTCTCAGCATAACAGTAATTTCACTGAGACGCTCCCCTGGGACTGCACTTCCGCAGGTAGGTATGCAAGACCCCCATGATCTAAATTGGGTCTCTATCCTAGGTCGCAGAAGATCAAGCATCCTCTTCATGGAATTCAAAAGAATACCCAACTGCAACACGAACACATGGTCAGCAGGAGGGAGGGAGGGAGGGAGGGATGGAGAGGCGGGAAAGTAAGGGGCGGAGGGCTTACATCTTCGGGAACAACATAGGGGGTTACAGAACGATTAGCAAGCTTTTGTATGTATTTGAGCCCGAACTTCTTAGGTGCTAGATTGTCCTTCAGTGGAGACAGGACATCTACATACTGCTTGTCCAAAGACTCCACAATCGCCTTTTCAACATCTGCAATCGCCTTTCGCCATTTAAAAAATGAAAGAGGGTACATTTGTCAGATTTCTAATTATTTGGAAATATAGTGAAAGACAAATCTAGAAACTTAATTTTAAATTAGTGCTATAGGTTGTGTACTGAAACTCTATATCATACACATCCAGATATCATTCTATAGTAACTACCGAAAAGAATAATTTAAGAACATAAATAAGAAGATAACTTGGCCACTAAGTATATTGTGGTCGATATTTAAACATACATTTTCAAGAACAAAGGTATATTCTGGCCATCGGCAGATGATGATCTCGTATTCATTCAAGGTTTCTCTCAGCCGCTCATACATCTCATCAACAAATGGAGTCGTAGAATGTTGAGTTTTGACTCCCGACCACTTCACCTGCAAGTGATTAGATTAATCAGTTGTATAAATTGTCAAAAAAAGAAACATATTGTATTATCTTTCTAATGTTGTCTAAATCAAAAGGACCGCAGCATATTTATGTTATACACTAACAATTGCAAATGATGGTTTACCTATAGAAACAACAAAACTCTGCAAGACAGATTTAAGCATCTTATGTACCTTGTCTAGTTTACATGACTCGAACAGAGACAGACGCTTTTCTTGAACCCAAAGGATGATGTATAGATGGAACAACTCCTTTGCATCCACCCCACCTTTGACAGGACTATGAATGAATGAAAACAATCAGCAAGGCGCATGAAAAGTAATAAGGCAATTCAAAAATTTACAGAAACAAATTACACAAGAAAAAAAGATTACTTGATTTTCCAATTTGCAAGATCCCTTTGGAAATCCGCAGCTGCAATTACAAGCTCAACCACATGAGTTGTGGGGCCAGTAGGAGGGCATGCAACAAGGAATGCACGCAACCTACTACTCATCTATGGAGAATAATACAGATCAAAGTACAAGATAGCTCCAGCATACATGCTACTCTGCATAATCATCTAGTGCACACACAACCTCCCTCCAAATCAAAACTTAAAAATCTATACATGGACATACTCACACTTCTGGACAGCTCAATGCCAGCAGTTTGTTATTCTCCCCAGAGCACTTAAACATCTTACGAAACAACAACTATAAGCATGCATACATCTAATCAGGATATAACAAATATTCCGACACTAGTGTCTACAATTTCTTTCTCATAAACAAGCAATAACAAGCGTGGAAAGAAAGATTTTAGAAAACTCAGTCAATCGTTTAAACATACACCTATTGAACATCAACTTTAATTTACAAGCATACCCAAAATAATTAAAACCTAATAATGAAACTTTAAGAAGATTCAACCTTACCCAACCCTTATCAGCGAACACCAATGAGTTTCCAAGTACAAAGAACTTGATGCGGTCATCACTAGATTTATTAGAATCCAGATCACAAAGGAAATGACTTACCAAAAATCTCCTTCAGATGTCCCTCATTCACATTCCTAGTGAGCTGATCAACATGCAACATTAAAGATTCTGGAGATGCTTTCCTGAAAACATAGTATGTTTAGTACAACAAACTTTATAAGGCTAAAACAATCTACACATTGAGTGAACCCAATACCATTATCAAGCTTTAGTAAGTTAGGGACATTCAATTAAAACCAAATCCCTAACTGAAACATAAAACAAAAATATTCAGAAATGACACAGGGTGAAACTATGATTGGTACAAATAGAAACCCAAATTGAAATTTAAAACAAACATGACATTAGCTTACCCTGCGGCAGCAACAACAAAACCCCCCAAATAAAATCAAAACCCTGCATTCAAAAACAAAATTTTTTAAAAAAAACAATGAAATTCAAAACTACATAACAAGTACTACCTTAAGAGTACCTACAAGATATGCTGGATCTTCACCGCTCAAATCTTCAGTAAAATAAAACTAGATCCGGGTTTTCAAATGCTAAAAGCATATTCAAAAAACCAACTACAGTCTTGAGTTTTTGAGATTACCATTATTACCAGCAGGAAAACAAGATTCAATATTTGATTTAGGGTTTTTTTAGATTATCAATACCCCTTAAGAAGGATAAAAAAATGGTTCACAATTGAGATTGAAAAAAGAAAGTGTTTGCAGATCGAAGAAATTGGTTACGGATCGAACAAATTGTTGAAACCTTGGGATTGAATCACGGTTTCTGGGAGAAACGATTAGAAGCAGAACGATCTGGGGTTTTGGTTATGGTTTTGTTTCCAGGAACAAAATTAATTTTGGATTCTAGGTTTAGGAATTGTTTTAAGATTTTAGATAATAGATCTATATTTCTAGGTTTTGATTTGGTTAAGAAAGAGATTTGGGTTTGAGTCTGAGATAAGGGTTTTGGTTCTCGGAAGAAAACTCTCTGCAAACAAGAAGAGGGAGTAAGAAACGAGATAAGGAAGAGATGCAATTTTGGGGAACTAATTTTAGGAATTTTCTAAAAAAATAATTAAAAAAAATCAGAGATTAAATAAGCAAGATTACTAAAGCCCTTAGAAATGTCCTATATTACGTAAACGCCTATGATGTCCAACGTATCTAAACATTTTAAAAACGTTGTTCCATTAATTTCATTTAACAAACCAATATTATTTATTTGGCGCAACGTATTTTTGGTGTGCAACGGATATTGACGTTGTACCCTTGTGCAACGTCAATATCCGTTGCACACCCCCGAAATCAATATGTTGCAAAATGCAGGATATGGTGTAGTGCTCTTTGCAATTTACTTGCAAAAGATGTTAAGTTTGTCTTTGATGATGCTTGTTTAGAGGCTTTTGAGAAGCTTAAGAATTTACTCACTACTGCCCCGATAGTCCAGGCACCTAACTGGAACCTACCCTTTGAAATTATGTACGATGCTTCAGATTATGCTATAGGTGTTGTGCTAGGTCAACGAGAAAACAAATTACTTCATGTGATTTACTATGCTAGCAAAACTCTGAATGATGCCCAAATGAACTATACAACTACCGAGAAGGAGCTTTTAGCCATTGTGTTTGCCTTGGATAAGTTTAGATCCTACCTATTAGGTTCTAAGATCGTAATCTATACTGATCATGCTGCTTTGAAATACCTTTTGTTACCTTTTGTCTATGCTAACAAGAATTTTGTCCAGACATTAGAGACAAAAAGGGTGCCGAAAATGTAGTAGCAGACCACTTGTCTAGGCTAGTTGTTAGTTTCCCTAATGATTCCCTTCCTATAAGGGATAGCTTTCCTGATGAACAATTGTTCTCTGTTTCCCAATCACCTTGGTATGCGAATATAGTGAATTATCTTGTTCTTGGTCGAATGCCTCAACATTGGGGTAAGCAAGATCGTTCTAGTTTTTTAGCCGAGGTTAAGCATTTCTTTGGGACGATCCTTATCTCGTTTAAGTATTGTCAGGACAGATTATTAGGAGATGTATACCCGAGAGTGACCAGTCCAAGATTATCTCCTTTTATCATGAACATGCATGTGGGGGTCATTTTAGTGCTAAGAAGACTGCTGCTAAGATATTGCAGTGTGGTTTTTACTGGCCTTCGTTGTTTAAAGACTCCCATAGTCATTGTGTTTCTTGTGAGCGTTTCCAGAAGTTAGGAACCATTTCTCGTAGAAATATGATGCCTTTGAATCCTATTTTAGTGATTGAGGTCTTTGATGTGTGGGGCATTGATTTTATGGGTCCATTTCCTAATTCTTTTGGTTATGTTTACATACTTGTCGCTGTAGACTATGTGTCTAAGTGGGTTGAGGCGGTTCCGTGTAAAACAAATGACCACAGGGTCGTAGTCCAGTTTTTGAAAGAGAACATACTTACAATTTTTGGCGCCGACGCGGACTTGTTTTTAGGGTTTTAGATTTATTTTTAGTTTTATTTATTCTTTTGTTCTATTTTACGTTTTCTTGGGTATTTGTCTTGTGGTTACGTGTATTGGATTTGGATCGAAAAGAAAGTCGAGCCAAAGATTTGGTGAATAATAAAAGACTTGGAGTCAAAGACAAAGCGAAAAGAAACGAGGAAGAGACAAAGAATTGTATTTTTATTTTTATTTATTTTTTAGGGTTTTCGGAAAAACTGTATTAGGGTTTATAATTATTTTTGTAATTTTTCTTTTTATTTTTGGACTTTTTGGACATTTTTGGGACTTTGGACATTATTTTTTATTTTTACCCTACGGAAGGGTACTTTAAATATAAAATGTTTGCAGAGAAGGAGGACAATTACGATATTGTCTCTGCACCTTGGGTTCGTACACTGACATAGGAGTCAGTGGGTCCCGAGTCGACTACAACCGATTCATCCCCCGTCTCCGGAATGGGAGGTAAGATTCTAAACACTCGCGAATCCCCGTCGGCCGAGTTCCGGACTCCTTCGTTTGCATATATGCTGAGGACTTGAATACGACTGCTTTAATTTTCTAGTAAAGGGCAAGGCCTGGCCATATAAGATAAGGGTTCGGATTTCATCACCGTTCTCTTCTTGCCAGCCTTAGGAACACGTAACCTACGCGAACCTAAGCCTTAAAATTTTGACTAGAACAAGACCGATAGGGTAACGAGCTTAATAGGAAAGTCGTTCGAAAAATATTGGTTACTCTTTTAAGCACACTTCGAAGTTCATGAAGGTTTTCGTGAGTTGAATGCGTGATCTGCGCCGCATTGTAATTCGGTGAGGCCTTGGGTATCAAAGCTCCACCGAGCTTCCCTCGCCTCGATTCAACTCACTTTGACTCGAATTGATTCCAGAGGGGTTTGCTTAAATTGTAACGAATTCCCTTTCGAAAGTTTAGAAGCTGGTCTAGAAACAATCTAAGTGGAGCCATCATGCTTTTTGTTTGCTAGAAATCTCTAGGTTTGCTCTGGTTGAGTCGGCCTTGATTTGTGATTGCATAGAATCCCCTTCCTTATTCTTTTGCATGCATGAACATAAAAGAGACGCCCTAGGTATATTTGTTAAAGAGAAACCTAGTAGTTCCAAGCGTCTCGATTACCTCAATTTAGAAAGTCCAATTTTTGAAGAGTCCATTTTTGAACGTCCGTCTGGGGAAACAGTCCCTAATATTCCGATCGTGCCAGAAATGGCAACTTTGAAAGCTTTGTTGAACCCGACTAGGGCTACTCGTCCCTCGTGTATCAAAGTTAGGCGAAACTAAGCAACTTATGAACTTAAACTTGGGACCTTACAAACTGCTCCCAATCTTCTTAGGGAAAGAAAATGAAAACCCATATTTTCATGTTAGGGACTTTGAGGAAATTTGTAGTACCCTAAAAATTAGAAACCTTGATGATGATGCTTTGAAACTCAGGTTATTCCCCTTTTCCTTGAAAGATAAAGCCAAATCTTGGTTGTATAGTTTGGCTTCTGGTTCAATTGAAACATATGAACAACTTACATCTGCCTTTTTGAACAAGTTTTTCCCTAGGCACAAAACATCGTCTATTAGGACGCAAATCAGACGTTTTCTCAACGGGAGGGAGAATCTTTGTATAGGTATTTGGAAAGGTTCAATGATCTATTAGCCCAATGTCCTCATCATGGTCTCGAAAAGGTTAGGTTAGTTCGGATCCTTTATGAGGGTTTAGATTATTCCACTACAACCACAAGTAGAATCTATGTGTACAGGTGGGTTTGAAAACCAAACAATTGATGAGGCGATGACATATCCGCATGAAATCGCCGAAAAGACCCAACAGTGGGGAAAATAATAGGGAACCCCGAAAACAATTCTTAGGCAGAGGAAATGTTAATAGGGTAGAAGGAGGCTATGAATCGAGATGCCAAAATTGCCGCGCTATAGCGAAAAGGTTAGAAGCTTTAGAAGTGGGACACACTAGTGGTAGATTGGAGCCTTTTTGGGAAGGACAGAATAATGAAGAGCAAGCCAATGCTCTCAATAATAACACTAGATTTAATAACTGTCAAAAGTTTGACCCATATTCGTAAAACCTATAATCCGGTTGGAGAAACCATCCGAACTTTTCGTGGTCTAAGGGCCA
Source organism: Papaver armeniacum (assembly GCA_023531295.1). Taxonomy (NCBI): domain Eukaryota; kingdom Viridiplantae; phylum Streptophyta; class Magnoliopsida; order Ranunculales; family Papaveraceae; genus Papaver; species Papaver armeniacum. Next base: position 560,107 of record JAJJWW010010053.1, read on the forward strand.
AAGTCAAGGTTAGTTTAGCAATTCTAATGCTCCCCCAGGTTTTGGTTACACTAAGAATTTTTCAGGCCCAGAAAATAAAACGAATAGCTTAGAGGACTCTATTAAGATGTTAGCAAAAACTCGGGATATGTTAGCACAGAACCAACTTAGTTTTCAACAGAAACCAAGCGAGAACTTTCAAACTAATGCTCGAGCCTTGCTAAGTTAGAACTTCAAGTGGGCCAAATAGCTAAGACCTTAAGTGAGAGAGATAACGGAAGGTTCCCTAGTCAGACTAATCCAAATCCTAGAGGAGTTCATGAAGTAGGTGCAAAAACATCGAATCAGTTGAATGCTATTAGAACCCTTAGGAGTGGTAGAGTAGTAGACAATCAGGTAACCATGCTCGATAGTGAACATACTGTAGTTCACCTCTCAGGATCTCACCCCTCAGGACCACCACTAGCTGAAGGGACTGATAAAGTTTCTGATGATGTCAATTCTGTTCCTGAGAGGTCTGATTTTGTGCCTAGAGCCCCGTTTCCCCAACTATTAGTACCAACAAAGAAAGAATCGAACTTTAATGACATATTGGAGGTTTTTAAGAAAGTTACCATAAACCTTCCTTTATTAGATGCAATTAGGCAAATTCCTGCTTATGCCAAGTTCCTTAAGGATATGTGTATGCAAAAGCGAAAACTTAGCGTCCATAAGAAAGCCTTTTTAGCTAGTCATGTAAGTTCAATCATTCAGAACACCACAACTCCAAAGTACAAAGACCTGTGTTCCCTACCATTGCTTGTACAATAGGTAAACACCGGTAGAAAAAGCTTTACTTGACTTAGGAGCAGCAGGAACTTACCGCCGTACCATGTGTACTTATAGCTAGGACTTGGTGAAATGAAACCTACTCAGATGACATTGCAGTTAGCTGATAGGTCTGTTAAAATTCCTCGAGGTGTTATTGAGGATGTTCTTATTGAGGTCGACAAGTTTATTTATCCAGTGGATTTCGTGGTCCTAGATACCCAACCCGTCCCCGACCCAGAGAACCAGATACCTGTGATTTTAGGTCGCCCATTTTTAGCTACGTCTAATGCGATCATTAACTGTCGAAATGGTGTGATGAATTTATATTTTGGTAATATGACTATGGAGATGAACATTTTTAATGTCAGTAAGCTACCCTATGAGCTAGATGACACATGTGTTGAAGAGGTGAACATGATAGAAGTCTTAGTTCAGGAGTCATTACCAAACATCTTGTCTGAGGACCCATTAGAAAGTTGTCTATCCCATTTTGGTTTAGATTTTGACGACGATAGCACTATTGAACGAGTGAATGCTATATTAGATTCTACCCCTGTGTTAGATACTGATAGATGGAAATCTAGGTTCGAACCATTACCAGAATCTGAGAATACCTTAATTCCTTCTTTAGAAGAGCCTCCTAAGTTGGACCTGAAACCACTACCCGACACTCTAAAGTATGTGTTTTTAGGCCCATCTGAGACTTTACCTGTGATTGTAGCTTCCGATTTGGATAGTGATCAGGAAAGTAGGCTAGTAAAAGTACTTCAAGACAATAAGGAAGCTTTAGGGTGGACTATAGCAGACATTAAGGGTATAAGTCCTACTGTGTGTATGCATCGATTCATTTAAGAAGACTCCAAACCTTCTAGGGAGATGCAACATCGATCGAACCCTAACATGAAAGAGGTAGTTCGAAAAGAGATGCTTAAGTTGTTAGATGCGGGTATTATCTACCCAATTTCGACAAGTAAGTGGGTCAGCCCTGTTCAGGTTGTCCCTAAGAAATCGTATCACCGTAGTCCCGAATGATAATAATGAGTTAATCCCAACCCGAGTGACCACGGGATGGCGTGTCTCGTATTGACTATAGGAAATTGAACAAGGTCACAAGGAAGGATCACTTTCCCCTTCCTTTTATCGACCAAATGCTAGAGAGATTAGCTGGACATAGTCATTATTGCTTCTTAGATGGCTACTCCGGTTATAATCGATCGTTATTGCCCCGGAAGACCAAGAGAAAACCACTTTTACCTGTCCCTTTGGTACCTTTGCGTATAGACGCATGCCTTTCGGGCTATGTAATGCCCCGCGACTTTTCAGCGTTGTATGATGAGCATATTTTCCGATATGGTAGAACGTTTTCTAGAGGTCTTTATGGATGATTTTTCAGTGTTTGGTTCATCTTTTGATGAGTGCTTGCATCATTTAACATTAGTGTTGACTAGGTGTAAGGAAAAGAATTTAGTGCTTAATTGGGAAAAATGCCATTTTATGGTTAAATCAGGAATTGTGTTAGGGCACATCGTTTCTTCTAAGTGTATAGAGGTAGATAAAGCCAAAGTTGACCTTATTAAGACTTTACAGGTCCCAAAAACCGTAAAAGATATTAGGTCATTCCTAGGGCATGCGGAGTTTTTACCGTCGATTCATTAAGGATTTTAGCTTGATTTCTAGACCTCTTTGCAATTTACTTGCAAAAGATGTTAAGTTTGTCTTTGATGATGCTTGTTTAGAGGCTTTTGAGAAGCTTAAGAATTTACTCACTACTGCCCCGATAGTCCAGGCACCTAACTGGAACCTACCCTTTGAAATTATGTGCGATGCTTCAGATTATGCTATAGGTGTTGTGCTAGGTCAACGAGAAAACAAATTACTTCATGTGATTTACTATGCTAGCAAAACTCTGAATGATGCCCAAATGAACTATACAACTACCGAGAAGGAGCTTTTAGCCATTGTGTTTGCCTTGGATAAGTTTAGATCCTACCTATTAGGTTCTAAGATCGTAATCTATACTGATCATGCTGCTTTGAAATACCTTTTGTCTAAGAAGGATACCTAACCTAGATTGATTAGGTGGATCCTTTTGTTACAAGAATTTTGTCCAGACATTAGAGACAAAAAGGGTGCCGAAAATGTAGTAGCAGACCACTTGTCTAGGCTAGTTGTTAGTTTCCCTAATGATTCCCTTCCTATAAGGGATAGCTTTCCTGATGAACAATTGTTCTCTGTTTCCCAATCACCTTGGTATGCGAATATAGTGAATTATCTTGTTACTGGTCGAATGCCTCAACATTGGGGTAAGCAAGATCGTTCTAGTTTTTTAGCCGAGGTTAAGCATTTCTTTTGGGACGATCCTTATCCGTTTTAAGTATTGTCCAGGACAGATTATTAGGAGATGTATACCCGAGAGTGACCAGTCCAAGTATTATCTCCTTTTATCATGAACATGCATGTGGGGGTCATTTTAGTGCTAAGAAGACCGGCCGCTAAGATATTGCAAAGTGTGGTTTTTATCGGCCTTCGTTGTTTAAAGACTCCCATAGTCATTGTGTTTCTTGTGAGCGTTTCCGAGAAGTTAGGAACCATTTCTCGTAGAATTATGATGCCTTTGAACCCTATTTTAGTGATTGAGGTCTTTGATGTGTGGGGCATTGATTTTATGGGTCCATTTCCTAATTCTTTTGGTTATGTTTACATACTTGTCGCTGTAGACTATGTGTCTAAGTGGGTTGAGGCGGTTCCGTGTAAAACAAATGACCACAGGGTCGTAGTCCAGTTTTTGAAAGAGAACATACTTACAATTTTTGGCGCCGCCGACGCGGACTTGTTTTTAGGGTTTTAGATTTATTTTTTAGTTTTATTTATTCTTTTGTTCTATTTTACATTTTCTTGGGTATTTGTCTTGTGGTTACAGGTATTGGATTTCGGATCGAAAAGAAAGCTGAGCCAAAGATTTGGTGAATAATAAAAGACTTGGAGTCAAAGACAAAGCGAAAAGAAACGAGGAAGAGACAAAGAATTGTATTTTTATTTTTATTTATTTTTTAGGGTTTTTCGGAAAAACTGTATTAGGGTTTATAATTATTTTTGTAATTTTTCTTTTTATTTTTGGACTTTTTGGACATTTTTGGGACTTTGGACATTATTTTTTATTTTTACCCTACGGAAGGGTACTTTAAATATAAAATGTTTGCAGAGAAGGAGGACAATTACGATATTGTCTTTGCACCTTGGGTTCGTACACTGACATAGGAGTCAGTGGCCCGAGTCGACTACAACCGATTCATCCCCCGTCTGGAATGGGAGGTAAGATTCTAAACACTCGCGAATCCCCCGTCGCCGAGTTACCGGACTCCTTCGTTTGCATATATCTTTGAGGACTTGAATACGATCGCTTTAATTTTCTAGTAAAGGGCAAGGCCTGGCCATATAAGATAAGGGTTCGGATTTCATCACCGTTCTCTTCTTGCCAGCCTTAGGAGCACGTAACCTACGCGAACCTAAGCCTTAAAATTTTGACTAGAACAAGACCGATAGGGTAATGAGCTTAATAGGAAAGTCGTTCGAAAAATATTGGTTACTCTTTTAAGCACACTTCGAAGTTCATGAAGGTTTCTGTGAGTTGAATGCGTGACTGCGCCGCATTGTAATTCCGGTGAGGCCTTGGGTATCAAAGCTCCACCGAGCTTCCCTCGCCTCGATTCAACTCACTTTGACTCGGATTGATTCCAGAGGGGTTTGCTTAAATTGTAACGAATTCCCTTTCGAAAGTTTAGAAGCTGGTCTAGAAACAATCTAAGTGGAGCCATCATGCTTTTTGTTTGCTAGAAATCTCTAGGTTTGCTCTGGTTGAGTCGGCCTTGATTTGTGATTGCATAGAATCCCCTTCCTTATTCTTTTGCATGCATGAACATAAAAGAGACGCCCTATATATATTTGCTAAAGAGAAACCTAGTAGTTCCAAGCGTCTCGATTACCTCAATTTAGAAAGTCCAATTTTTGAAGAGTCCATTTTTGAACGTCCGTCTGGGGAAACAATCCCTAATATTCCGATAGTGCCAGAAATGGCAACTTTGAAAGCCTTGTTGAACCCGACTAGGGCTACTCGTCCCTCGTGTATCAGGTTAGCTGAAACGGAAGCAACTTATGAACTTAAACTTGGGACCTTACAGCTGCTCCCAATCTTCTTAGGGAAAGAAAATGAAAACCCATATTTTCATGTTAGGGACTTTGAGGAAATTTGTAGTACCCTAAAAATTAGAAACCTTGATGATGATGCTTTGAAACTCAGGTTATTCCCCTTTTCCTTGAAAGATAAAGCCAAATCTTGGCTATATAGTTTGGCTTCTGGTTCAATTGAAACATATGAACAACTTACATCTGCCTTTTTTGAACAAGTTTTTCCCTAGGCACAAAACATCGTCTATTAGGACGCAAATCTGTACGTTTTCTCAACAGGAGGGAGAATCTTTGTATAGGTATTTGGAAAGGTTCAATGATCTATTAGCCCAATGTCCTCATCATGGTCTCGAAAAGGTTAGGTTAGTTCAGATCCTTTATGAGGGTTTAGATTATTCCACTACAACCACAATAGAATCTATGTGTACAGGTGGCTTTGAAAACCAAACAGTTGATGAGGCGATGACATATCTGCATGAAATTGCCGAAAAGACCCAACAGTGGGAAAATAATAGGGAACCCCAGAAAAAAATTCTTCTAGGCAGAGGAAATGTTAATAGGGTAGAAGGAGGCTATGAATTAGATGCCAAAATTGCCGCTATAGCGAAAAGCTTAGAAGCTTTAGAAGTGGGACACACTAGTGGTAGATTGGAGCCTTTTTGGGAAGGCCCGAATAATGAAGAGCAAGCCAATGCTCTCTATAATAATACTAGATTTGATAACCGTCAAAAGTTTGACCCATATTCAGAAACCTATAATCCTGGTTGGAGAAACCATCCGAACTTTTCGTGGTCTAAGGGCCAAAGTCAAGGTTAGTTTAGCAATTCTAATGCTCCCCCAGGTTTTGGTTACACTAAGAATTTTTCAGGCCCAGAAAATAAAACGAATAGCTTAGAGGACTCTATTAAGATGTTAGCAAAAACTCAGGATATGTTAGCACAGAACCAACTTAGTTTTCAACAGGAAACCAAGCAAAACTTTCAAACTAATGCTCGGAGCCTTGCTAAGTTAGAACTTCAAGTGGGCCAAATAGCTAAGACCTTAAGTGAGAGAGATAACGGAAGGTTCCCTAGTCAGACTAATCCCAATCCTAGAGGAGTTCATGAAGTAGGTGCAAAAAAATCGAATCAGTTGAATGCTATTAGAACCCTTAGGAGTGGTAGAGTAGTAGACAATCGTGTAACCATGCCCGATAGTGAACATATCGTAGTTCACCCTCGGGATCTCACCCCTCGGGACCACCACTAGTCAAGGGACCGATAAAGTTTCTGATGATGTCAATTCTGTTCCTGAGAGGTCTAATTTTGTGCCTAGAGCCCCGTTTCCCCAACTATTAGTACCAACACAGAAAGAATCGAACTTTAATGACATATTGGAGGTTTTTAAGCAAGTTACCATAAACCTTCCTTTATTAGATGCAATTAGGCAAATTCCCGTTTATGCCAAGTTCCTTAAGGATATGTGTACGCAAAAGCGAAAACTTAGCGTCCATAAGAAAGCCTTTTAGCTAGTCATGTAAGTTCAATCATTCGAACACCACAACTCCAAAGTACAAAGACCCGTGTTCCCCCACCATTGCTTGTACAATAGGTAAACACCGGGTAGAAAAAGCTTTACTTGACTTAGGAGCCGTGTGAACTTACCGCCGTACCATGTGTACTTATAGCTAGGACTTGGTGAAATGAAACCTACTCGGATGACATTGCGGTTAATGATAGGTCTCGTTAAAATTCCTCGAGGTGTTATTGAGGATGTTCTTATTGAGGTCGACAAGTTTATTTATCCAAGTGGATTTCGTGGTCCTAGATACCCAACCCGTCCCCGACCTGCAGAACCGGATACCTGTGATTTTAGGTCGCCCATTTTTAGCTACGTCTAATGCGATCATTAACTGTCGAAATGGTGTGATGAATTTATCTTTTGGTAATATGACTATGGAGATGAACATTTTTAATGTCAAAGAAGCTACCCTATGAGCTAGATGACACATGTGTTGAAGAGGTGAACATGATAGAAGTCTTAGTTCAGAGTCATTACCAAACATCTTGTCTGAGGACCCATTAGAAAGTTGTCTATCCCATTTTGGTTTAGATTTTGACGACGATAGCACTATTGAACGAGTGAATGCTCTATTAGATTCTACCCCTGTGTTAGATACTGATAGATGGAAAGCTAGGTTCGAACCATTACGAGTAACCGAGAATACCTTAATTCCTTCTTTAGAAGAGCCTCCTAAGTTGGACTCGAAACCACTACCCGACACTCTAAAGAATGTGTTTTTAGGCCCATCTGAGACTTTACCTGTGATTGTAGCTTCCGATTTGGATAGTGATTAGGAAAGTAGGCTAGTAAAAGTACTTCAAGACAATAAGGAAGCTTTAGGGTGGACTATAGCAGACATTAAGGGTATAAGTCCTACCGTGTGTATGCATCGATTCATTTAGAAGAAGACTCCAAACCTTCTAGGGAGATGCAACATCGATCGAACCCTAACATGAAAGAGGTAGTTCAAAAGAGATGCTTAAGTTGTTAGATGCGGGTATTATCTACCCAATTTCAGACAAGTAAGTGGGTTATTTTGTTCAGGTTGTCCCTAAGAAATCAGGTATCACTGTAGTCCAGAATGATAATAATGAGTTAATCCCAACCCGAGTGACCACGGGATGGCGTGTCTGTATTGACTACCGGAAATTGAACAAGGTCACAAGGAAGGATCACTTTCCCCTTCCTTTTATCGACCAAATGCTAGAGAGATTAGCTGGACATAGTCATTATTGCTTCTTAGATGGCTACTCCGGTTATAATCAGATCGTTATTGCCCCAGAAAACCAAGAGAAAACCACTTTTACCTGTCCCTTTGGTACCTTTGCGTATAGACGCATGCCTTTCGGGCTATGTAATGCCCCTGCGACTTTTCAGCGTTGTATGATGAGCATATTTTCCGATATGGTAGAACGTTTTCTAGAGGTCTTTATGGATGATTTTTCAGTGTTTGGTTCATCTTTTGATGAGTGCTTGCATCATTTGACATTAGTGTTGACTAGGTGTAAGGAAAAGAATTTAGTGCTTAATTGGGAAAAATGCCATTTTATGGTTAAATCAGGAATTGTGTTAGGGCACATCATTTCTTCTAAGGGTATAGAGGTAGATAAAGCCAAAGTTGACCTTATTAAGACTTTACAGGTCCCAAAACCGTAAAAGATGTTAGGTCATTCCTAGGGCATGCAGGTTTTACCGTCGATTCATTAAGGATTTTAGCTTGATTTATAGACCTCTTTGCAATTTACTTGCAAAAGATGTTAAGTTTGTCTTTGATGATGCTTGTTTAGAGGCTTTTGAGAAGCTTAAGAATTTACTCACTACTCGCCCCGATAGTCCAGCACCTAACGGAACCTACCCTTTGAAATTATGTGCGATGCTTGGATTATGCTATAGGTGTTGTGCTAGGTCAACGAGAAAACAAATTACTTCATGTGATTTACTATGCTAGCAAAACTCTGAATGATGCCCAAATGAACTATACAACTACCGAGAAGGAGCTTTTAGCCATTGTGTTTGCCTTGGATAAGTTTAGATCCTACCTATTAGGTTCTAAGATCGTAATCTATATTGATCATGCTGCTTTGAAATACCTTTTGTCTAAGAAGGATACCAAACCTAGATTGATTAGGTGGATCCTTTTGTTACAAGAATTTTGTCCAGACATTAGAGACAAAAAGGGTGCCGAAAATGTAGTTGAGACCACTTGTCTAGGCTAGTTGTTAGTTTCCCTAATGATTCCCTTCCTATAAGGGATAGCTTTCCTGATGAACAATTGTTCTATGTTTCCCAATCACCTTGGTATGCGAATATAGTGAATTATCTTGTTACTGATCGAATGCCTCAACATTGGGGTAAGCAAGATCGTTCTAGTTTTTTAGCCGAGGTTAAGCATTTCTTTTGGGACGATCCTTATCTGTTTAAGTATTGTCCAGGACTGCATTATTAGGAGATGTATACCCGAGAGTGACCAGTCCAAGTATTATCTCCTTTTGTCATGAACATGCATGTGGGGGTCATTTTAGTGCTAAGAAGACTGCTGCTAAGATATTGCAGTGTGGTTTTTACTGGCCTTCGTTGTTTAAAGACTCCCATAGTCATTGTGTTTCTTGTGAGCGTTGCTAGAAGTTAGGAACCATTTCTCGTAGAAATATGATGCCTTTGAACCCTATTTTAGTGATTGAGGTCTTTGATGTGTGGGGCATTGATTTTATGGGTCCATTTCCTAATTCTTTTGGTTATCTTTACATACTTGTCGCTGTAGACTATGTGTCTAAGTGGGTTGAGGCGGTTCCGTGTAAAACAAATGACCACAGGGTCGTAGTCCAGTTTTTGAAAGAGAACATACTTACACATTTTGGTACGCCGCGAGCTATAATTAGTAATGGAGGTTCACACTTTTGTAATAGACCGTTTGCTCTTTTAATGAAACAATATGGTATTACTCACAAAGTAGCAACCCCATATCACCCACAGACTAGTGGTCAGGTAGAGGTCTCCAATAGGGAAATTAAGCGTATTTTAGAGAAAATAGTTAATCCTAATAGGAAAGATCGGTCGTCGAGGCTTATCGATGCCTTATGGGCTTACCGTATTGCGTTTAAGACACCCATTGGAATGTCACCTTATCGTTTAGTGTTTGGCAAGGCATGTCACCTTCTGTCGAGTTAGAGCATAGAGCCTATTGGGCTATTAAGAACTTAAACTTTTCACTTGACAAGGCAGGAGCTCACGTAAAAGCTCCAGCTCAATGAGTTGGACGAGATTCGTAGAGATGCATACGATAGTACTAAGGAGTATAAGAACAAAATGAAACTTGTGCATGATAAGAATATTTTACGAAAGTCATTTTCTCCAGTCAAAAAGTTCTTCCTCGTATGACACTCGTTTGCATCTATTCCCACAGGAAGTTGCGCTCTCGGTGGACCGGTCCTTTTGTAGTCCGCATCGTTTTTTCCTCATGACGCTATTGAGATTGAGACACCAGATGGTAATAGTTCTTCAAAGGTTAACGGTCAGCGATTGAAGCCCTTTTTGGAGTCTTTTCCTACGGGTGATGTTGAGGAGGTCCCTCCGGAGGACCCCTGTTTACCTTGATTGACCATCGAGGCGGTTTGTATGTTGTATATTATTTTTTGTAGGTTTTTGGTTATACTTCACCTGTGTACTATCTTTCCGACTTCTCTTTACTATTTCCTCATGTTACTTATATTTTTGGTACTGTTCTTTAATTAGAAACATTGAGGACAATGTTAGATTTAAGTTTGGGGGTGGGGTAGAAACTTTTGTTACCTTTTTGTTACAATAAATAAACTCCAGAGCCTAGAAATTTATGCTTATTAAGGATAGCACTAACCAATCTAAGTGGATGGAAGCATTTTGGTTGTAGGAGTTGAGGAACCAATCTGATTAGATGGAAACATCTAAAGAGTCTATTCATAAAAGCACGAGCTCAGGTGTTAGAAATAACATGATAGTTTCACCAATCTCGTTGAGTCCTTTTCACTTCTGTTTTTATTTTTATTTTGTTTTTGAACTATGTTTCTCTAAGTGATTAGGTGGGGCCCACGATTTAAGTTGTTACCAATGCTAGGGTGAAATAGAGTGATTGAGATACCAAAAAAAAAAAAAAAAAAAGTTGAAAAAAGTAAAAAAAAAAAAAAAAAAAAGTGAAAAAAAAAGAAAAGAAAGAAAAAAAAGAAAGTGAGACCAGACCATCTGACCAACGGAATAAATTCAATAAAGTCGACCACTGGAACCCCCGTATATGCCAGTTGTGTTGACCTAGAGTTAGGATTATCGACCACCGGTTCCCTTGTATATGCCAAGTGTGTTGATATTAGTCGAACTAGTATCTCACCATTAGGATAGGTTCATTTTAGCGGAGGCCTTGAGACGATATGGGAAACATCGATCACTTAGTAAACATCAAAATCATCTATATTTTCTCTATTTCCATCTTCTTGATCTATCCATGTGATTAGTTTTGACTCCGGGTATTGATGTCCATAGTGCGACTATCCGAGTAGAGCTCGTGACTTATATATGAATTTTAGTATGCTCGAGTGCAAACTCGTGTACAAAGAATTGGAATTTCGCATCAGGGTACTTCCTCCCGTAATCAATAAGTATGCCAACCAAGGAGACTTTTTAGTGCCTTCCAAGGTTCTCGCGTAGATAGCTAGGGTCCTGGGAGTGTAAAGGTTTTGTGGGTATATCTCTTGTAAACCCTCCCGAGACTATAACTCGCCACTAGGGCCACCTATGGGTTTGAAGGATTATTGCATACGCTAAATGCAATCGACGATACTGCTGACAGTGAGTTAGGATTTTATTTTTGTAGATTTGATTTTCTCGAGGACGAGCAAATAATAAGTTGGGGGTATTTGATAGACGCATTTATGTGTCTATTTTAGTCTCAATTCTCTGTAATGTTAGTACTCGATTTTGCGCTTATTTTGGTATTTTATGTCTTTGTAGGTGTTTTTGGGAAAATAAGATTTTGCGGCGAAATTGGCTCGAAAAGTGGTATTTGCGCTCGTGGGAGAAATTACTATTCAGACCCCTCATTTGGATAAGGGGCACCCAACTGATAAGGGGTGATGCGTGTCGTAACCACAACAAATTAATCAATATATTTCCCACTAATTAACTAGTAATATAGCGGTAGTAAGGATCGTTCCCACAGAGAGCTGTGTAATTGATATGTTATTTAGATAGCAAATAAAAGATAAAACACAAAGAGGGATTGTTTTAAAGTGAAATAAAAAGAATAACAAATAAAAGAAAGAGATGATCAAGGAATCCTTCGCCGTTACCAAGCGATAACTGGATTAGTATACTTATCTATCTTCGTTAGAACCATTCATCACCAACCGTAGAATAGCATCTAGCTCAGTGCTATCCCCAAAACTCCTTTTACCACGGATACGGAAGCTCTCCAATATCAGATTCTATCCAACCGAACCACCAAGTAGTAGCTCACTCAAAGTGTAATCCGATCGAATGCTTAGGCTTTGTGAATTAGGTTGATCCCAGTAGTTAAACTCTTAGCTCAAGGTCCACTTGCTGGTATTGTATTCACCCACAATTGCTCCACAGAATCCCTCTGCAAGGTCTTGCGATTTCTACTTGTGTATGAATTATTCGACGATTACTTATCTCCTAACCCAATACTAGCAATAGAACAATTAATAGACTAATCTAGTATGCATCCCAAATCAATCTAAGAATCACTCATAAAGATCAAATAGTGAAAACAAACGATGATGTGATTAAAACTCCGAACAAACTTGTATAATAATAGATCTTCACGCTAGAACATTGAATTCATCCTCAATCAATAAAAGTTTAGCCTCTCATGTTTACACCGTTTCTCGGTTTCCCCCTAAAGGGGTAAACCCTAAAATATTGATGAAGAACAAAAGTGTATTATGAGATGTAAGATATATCATATTGTCATGAAGTATTTCTTTTTATAGTCTCCAAATTGTAGAAATGCCCGTACCCAATCCCCGTCCAAAAATATCGACAAAGTTCTAAGTTAGGTCATGCCCAACTTCTGTCTCGTCAAACTCATATGCGAACAACCAAGTGGTCTTGCGTTCAATATTGCATATTCCAGCCCGTTATCAACATTAGCTTGTCAGTCCCGTGGAACTGACAGGGCATTCTCTTCAGCTACTCAATGTCGTCCGGGATATTTTCCACGGACGCTCAAGTCACCGTGAGAACTATTTCCCCGGGATTTCAAATTACCTAGGTCGAGTTCTCCGACACTCACATCTCCGTGAGTTTTAAAAGTTAGTGAATTTCTTTTTCCGACCATAGCCATCCATGGATACTCTCCTGAGTTTTAAATTCTCGACCAAACTAGCTCCTTCTTTTCCTCATTCTCCGGTTACCAACAACGACCTCTTCTTCATATTTCACTTCATCAACATCTGGCAACAGCATCAACCCCCGCAAAACCACATCACTGATTATTACTACTCTGAGATATTCTTCTTTATCATCTCCTCCATCGCATCCATCTAACCAAAGCTCCAAGACTTCCCTGCCATCACCATTAACTTTACTTATAAGCACCGAGCATCACCATTATCACAGAATGACCATCGCTAGCTCGAGGTTTTCATACATCACTTCCATCACGTAAACACTGCCAATCAACCACAACTACCTCCCGAATTTGACAAACAGTATCTCATCTTATATCCATTGTCTCTTCTCTACTGCTCAAATCTTATCTTCATTCTACGGACTCAGCTAACCATCTGGTCATCTTCTACAGCAACTCCATCTCCAATGGCAGAATCACATCACCACTCGTTATGCCTCCTCCAGCCCTCCATTGCAAACCAACTCGAGCTTCATCTCCTCATCGTTGTTGTCTCCCTGCTCAACTATGTCCACGACTGCATTCTCGTTCACCATCATTGCTGCTTTCATCTTCATATCTTTTCATCGCTGCCACCTTCATCGCTTCTCGACAGCATCACTTCCATTCTCGAACTCCGACTCCGACAACAACAACTACCAATCCTCCTTCTTGACTGCATAACACCGCTGCCATCTTCATTCTCTCGTTTTCTCGTAAGCTATCTTCTTGCTGTGATTCTCCGTCTCCATTAATGGCAGAAATACCATTCTATCTCCCCTGTTCGTGTTCAATCTCTGCTCGGCTTCATGTAGCCATTACACAGACTTCGTCTCCATCATTCAACAGCTCCCTGAACTTACCCGAGCCCTTTATATCTTCACTTCCAGTGGAAGTAATGGCAGCAATGAGTGGAAGTATCCAACTCATCATATCGGCAGCAACTCTTCTTAATTAGCCATCACAATTTGACTTCCTCTCGTCAACAGCAACCTCGCCCAATGGTAGCAGCAACAACACCACACCACAGATCCAAGACTATCGAAAATAACCCAATGAAATTAGCTTCACCGTTTCCATGGGCTGCTTTGCATCTGAGTAAGAAGCACGTCTGCCTTTAACATCCGAGCTTTTCTTTAATAAACCTGGTTAAACTGTCAGTTCCGGAGAACCGACAAGTTTAACTTCTTCTTTTGCCAGTACTTCTTTATATGACGTCAGATTGACATCATTCTTTCTCCGTTAGATTCATCTTCTCGTCCTCTTCAAGGTGATAACAAGAACTCTTGGATTCGAACTAGTTCCAATTGGTCTTTGGCTCTTCTCCACTTGTAGCTAACATCTTTCTTTGCACACATAAGTGCATATTCACTTCTTTTGGACGATTCACCTAATGAAACACAAATAAGAGAAAACAAACGTAATATACAATAATTTGCAAGAAAATATAGCAAATACTAGCATTGATTCGACACAAAATATATGCAAAATATGCACTTAACAAGGGGTAACCCTAGGGAAACTGCTATTCGCACCTACAGACGGTTAGGGCGTCCCTTCCCATCACTCAAATTATAAATTTTGGCGGGAAGTTCACGAAACATGAAAACGCTGTTGAAAGTCCGAGACTTTCGGGAGAGAGTTCGAACGGGATTTTTGTGGGTTCGATCTCGGATTTGGGTTTCTCTAGGCCTCGTTGAACCATAACGGGGATGGAAATAGGTTTTGAATCGACAAACAAGGAGTTTTTCACGTTGCTTTCCTAAAACAGAGACCAAGTATCTTCGGGTTCTTTGTGAATTGAATATGGAAAGTATTACGGATTTTGTAGATATTCTCGGAGATTTGGGTGGATTCGGTCTTGGATATGGATTACTATGGGCTTGTTGGGATCGTACATGAATGGTGCGTTTAGTTTCGCAAGAAAAGGAAAGATATCACAGAAAACACAAAGTTGAACTATATCGGGTATTTTTGGTTTATGAAGGAAGTTACGTGGGAATGGTAAGAGATATCTTCTACTAGTTTGCAACTATATCCTAGGAAAGATATTTGATAGCATAGGAAGCCAGAGAGAATAAAAGAAAGAGAAATATTGCCGTGAAAGTGGATGGAAGAATATTGAAGATATTTTAGGATTCTTTGATCTTCTTTGGGTATAAATAGGCTTGAAGGAAGTCACATAAGGTCTGTCGAGAGTTTGGGGAGTTGAGGGGACCGATTGGGAAGTTGCAGTGAAGAGAAGAAGGAGTTGCAGAGTTGAGTTCTTCACCAGCGAAGAAGAAGAAGAAAACCGAGAGAATGCCAGGCAAAGACAGTCGCATAAAGTGTTACCTTATCTTTCAAATTCATCATCTTTGTAACAATTTTTGCAACAAATATTTTGAGTTCGCAACAGTCCTATTACGGTTTCTCTGTAACAGTTGGTGTTGTAACAATTATCTCTGTTACAAACTCGCTGCATAATATTATTTCTCAATAAAAACACCTTTTTGAGCCATGTTTCTATCTTTTGGGTACGTTTTGAGCATGAGGAGCTAAACCCCAACACAGGGACGACGGAGGAAGCCTTATTTCACAATGGTTTGGTAACTATATTTGATTCTGTATGACTTTTGCACTTATTTTAATTGATTTATGATTTTTACTAATTAGTTGTGATTTCGTTTGATGACGTATGCTTAGTTTTAGTACTTTTGATGCGTCATGCTTGTGAATTACAATTAATCTTTTAGAAATTTACTTTTGGCAAAGAAAAGAGTCAACAAAAGAGCTAGAATTGTTATGAGTCATTATATGAACCAATTGAATGTGATTAATGGTGGAATCCAAGTCCTAGTGTCTCGATATTTGTGACAAACTTGTGTAAATATTTTCCTTGCTTTTTTAGAGTTTTCTGAAACTAAATCTTTACAAGTCTGAGTGAACGACATCTTACTACCACTTTCTACTACAACATAAAAATCACATCAAAACCCCATTGTTGTTGTTGGTGCACATCCATCAATTTGTCAAATGATACCTTCAACCGCTTACGGCCTTGAAGGGACTCGAAGTGGTGACCTATGTGGAGTTAACCCGGTCCTTCTGAATTTTTATGTACGAACAGATACTTATGTTTGAGTACATTCAATTACACATACTATCTTTTAAGCAAGTGAGGATTAAGTGTTTGACCATCGCCTTACTCTTTCTTACTTTTATGGGCATTGAGTTTAAAGCCCATTTAAAAATTCTTTAACTTTTTTTTTTTTTTTAACTTATTTTATTGAAATGAATCTTAAAAAAAAGCAGGGTCATATGTAAACTAAATTTAACATAAGCTAAATTCTTGAGGGGTATAATTGTCGAACCAACTTCAATATAACATATCTCACAAACCATACCTAGGAATTTGACAAATTTTGTATATTTAGAAAGGTTTTTGAAAGACCAATCCAACGAGCGTAAATACATATATCAAATTATTCGTATTTATAGAAATTGTTATTCCTTAAATGATATTTATTTTATTTTCTTATTTGTGTGTAGATATTATCCACAAAAGTTTTTTAAAGTACAACTATTATTCAAAGTATTTTTTTTTTTAGTGTGCAGATATTATCCACGACTTTTTTTCGGTGTGCAGCTATTATCCACAGTGTTTTTATAGTATGAAGCTATTATCCATAATGTTAATTATAACATTTCATAATGGTTTATACTATAATATGTACATTAAGTAAGTTTATAAAACCGTTTTTTAAAGATGAACAAACACAATGATATGAAGTTGTGTAGAATATATCCACGACTAGAATCCGTATCCATGACTAGAATCGTGTAGGAAATATGCACAGCTAGAATGTGTGCAAGAAATATTCACAATTTTTTTAGGGCCAAGAGAATAATTTGCATAATTAATTCTATGACCCCAGGACCAAAAGTGTAAGACGCATGTTTTCTAGGATCATAAGAATAATTAACCCTTTAAGCAATGTCAGTGTAGTATGTCTATTATGGACTTCGTTAAACTAACGCTAATTAAGACTGTTCTTCAGATTAATATATTTTGCCATTCCAACGTCATCTCCCTCACACAACAGTGTGTTGACCCCAGGGTCATACTATGGATTGCAAAAATCATATAGTATAGAGAGCTTTCATCTTTAGTTCCTCACAAGTGAGACTAAAGGTTCTTTCACCAAAGTGAAAAAGCATGAACTAGTGAACCCTTAGATCCTAAGTTCCAGTAATACCAAAACCATCAAAACGAAAATCACATAAAAAGCGCCTGGAAATACCATTTTAGGCGAGAGGTGTCCATGAGGTCTTGAACCTTTGCTTAGTGAGATATTACCGAAATTACTTGCTAGAGACAGTGAACTATGTCTTGAACTGCTAGCGTTCGATGTAATTCACGATAAAAACCACGGATGATATCTCCAAGGGTGCTGCCAAGCTCGTGCCGTTTTGTCCAATTTGGCCCTGGACATGTCCTGTTTCTCAGAATTCTCTAGAGAATCAAAGCTCATATTCTCATAAGAAGCGGCCCTACTTCCTCATTCAGATAGGTGAGTTTCCATAAAGAGTGTTACTGCTACACCCCACTTCAATCTTAAATTGAAACTATAGAACTCATTAAGACTTCTTAAAAGTCATACTTCACATGCAGTCACACTATCACGTCTACACCATAAGGAAGGGACGGAGAGAATTAAATTCTATGATAGTGTTTACCCTTACCCACCACAAATTAGTTGTCTCATTTGAAACCTTGATCATGGGATCTCCAAATCGGCAAGGTTGAGTATCCTTCATGGCAAGTTTAATTTATGAGCTTATAAGCCCCATCCCCCTCGATGCATTTCTAACTATCTCTTTGGATAAACCTTTCGTCAAAGGTTGTGCGTATTCTCCTTGGACTTTATCCAATCAATGGAAATAACGCCGATTGAGATTAGTTATTTTTAGCTTTAGCTATTATAGCTTAGCTAACACAATGTATAGATATATTGGGCACAGCCTATGCCAAAGAGGAATATCTTCTAAAAAGCATCTTAGGCACTCGACCCCCTCTCGTGCTTTATCTAACGCAATACTTTTAGATTCCATAATGAATTGAGCAATATATGTCTGTTTGGAAATCTTCCAAAAATAAACCCTCATGCTAGAGTGAAACCATATTCAGTCGTAAACTTAGACTCCTCTGAGTCAACTATCAAGTTTGCATCATAAAGTCCCTCAAGGACAACAAGATACCTTTCATAAATCAAATAAAAGGTAATAGAGTATTTTAGGTACCTGTTTATGGGTAAAAATCGTTTCTCTTAATTTCGGTAATTTCGGTAGGTGAGCGAGAAACTGGTTCAAACCCTAAACAAATGTGCTGCACGTGAGCACTTTATAGATTCGAGAGATCAACTGTACAAGTCCGGCCTAAACCAAGAAATGGCCGTTCCGGACTTGCTTCGGTCACAAAGTGGAGGAGAAGGGTTGATTTGGGAGGGAAGCAAAGAAAGGTGTTGAGGAGAGTAGTATCTCGACTTGTATCGAAAGTGAAATCTTAGGAAGCTTGCAAGGATGAAAGCTTTTGGGAGAGCTTGCAAAGTTGCCTTTTACGAGAGTGTAGTATTTTTCTCCCGACCGAGACTTGTTGTCCGGTGGAAGACCTATTTATACAAGTCGAGATTGAAACGCACTCGGCCTCATGAAGGAAGAGAGTAAAGGGTGAAATAATGGGAGGAGGTGGTAACCGCATGGTGTTAATGGGTGAAAACGTTTTTCACCATTATTTCCTCTTTTATTTGACCGCTTTATTCCTTTTCACGCTTTCTTAGTGTGAGCGTAGTGTACGCTGCATGTTGTGACCGCCAAACCAAAACCCTAAAAAGCATCCCCCAGTTTGTGTTGACGTCTCGAGTGTTGGTTGCATCTTGGGTGCAAGTGGTGCTGCTAGGGACGCATGTGGCATGTGCCAATGGCATGTGCAGAATGCCTTCGTTGCGAGTTGCACCTCGAGCGTAAGTGGTAATGCCAGAGCTGCTAGTGGCGTGTGTGGCATGTGCCAACGGCATGTGCGGAATGCCTTGGTGGTAGGTTGCACGGTTTGCAAGTTAGGCTACCAGCGTGCGTGTTTGGCATGTGGCAATGGCATGTGCGGAATGCCTTGGTGGTAGGTTGCACGGTTTGCAAGTTAGGCTACCAGCGTGTGTGTTTGGCATGTGCCAATGGCATGTGCGGAATGCCTTGGTGGTAGGTTGCACGGTTTGCAAGTTAGGCTACCAGCGTGTGTGTCTGGTATGTGCAAAATGCCTTGGTGGTAGGTTGCACGATTTGCAAGTTAGGCTACCAGCGAGCATGTTGGCATGTGCCAATGGCACGTACGGCCATGTTGACCTAGTTGCAAGTCTTGCGAGCCTAGGGCGCTATATTTGGCGTGGGCCAATGGCATAGCGGTTTGGAAATATGGCTTGCGATATGTGTTGGCATGTGCCAATGGCACGTACGGCCATGTTGACCTAGTTGCAAGTATTGCAAGCCTAGGGCGCTATATTTGGCGTGGGCCAAAGGCATAGCGGCTTGGAAATATGGCTTGCGATACGTGTTGGCATGTGCCAATGGCACGTATGGCCATGTTGACCTAGTTGCAAGTCTTGCAAGCCTAGGGCGCTATATTTGGCGTGGGCCAAAGGCATAGCGACTTGGAAATATGGCTTGCGATACATGTTGGCATGTGCCAATGGCACGTACGGCCATGTTGACCCAGTTGCAAGTCTTGCAAGCCTAGGGCGTTATATTTGGCGTGGGCCAAAGGCATAGCGGCTTGGAAATATGGCTTGCGATACGTGTTGGCATTTGCCAATGGCACGTACGGCCATGTTGACCTAGTTGCAAGTCTTGCAAGCCTAGGGCGCTATATTTGGCGTGGGCCAAAGGCATAGCGACTTGGAAATATGGCTTGCGATACGTGTTGGCATGTGCCAATAGCACGTACGGCCATGTTGACCTAGTTGCAAGTCTTGCAAGCCTAGGGCGCTATATTTGGCGTAGGCCAAAGGCATAGCGGCTTGGAAATATGGCTTGCGATACGTGTTGGCATGTGCCAATGGAACGTACGGCCATGTTGACCTAGTTGCAAGTCTTGCAAGCCTAGGGCGCTATATTTGGCGTGGGCCAAAGGCATAGCGACTTGGAAATATGGATTGCGATACGTGTTGGCATGTGCCAATGGCACGTACGGCCATGTTGACCTAGTTGCAAGTCTTGCAAGCCTAGGGCTCTATATTTGGCGTGGGCCAAAGGCATAGCGGCTTGGAAATATGGCTTGCGATACGTGTTGGCATGTGCCAATGGCACGTACGGCCATGTTGACCTAGTTGCAAGTCTTGCAAGCCTAGGGCGCTATATTTGGCATGGGCCAAAGGCATAGCGGCTAGGAAATATGGCTTGCGATATGTGTTGGCATGTGCCAATGGCACGTACGACCATGTTGACCTAGTTGCAAGTCTTGCAAGCCTAGGGCGCTATATTTGGCGTGGGCCAAAGGCATAGCGGCTTGGAAATATGGCTTGCGATACGTGTTGGCATGTTCCAATGGCACGTACGGCCATGTTGACCTAGTTGCAAGTCTTGCAAGCCTAGGGCGCTATATTTGGCATGGGCCAAAGGCATAGCGGCTTGGGAATTTGGCATTATTGCCATGGTGCGCAGGGTGCAGCTTGGTTTGGCATTGTTGCCATGGTGCGCAGGGTGCGGCTTGGTTTGGCATTGTTGCCATGGTGCGCGAGGGTGCGGCTTGGTTTGGCATTGTTGCCATGGTGCGCAAAAGATGCGACTTGGTTTGGCATTGCCGCCATGGCGCATGGTATGCGGCCGGTTTGCATTGTTGCCATGGTGCGCGGGTGCGGCTTGGTTTGGCATTGCTTCTTGCCATGGTGCGCAGTGTGCGGCTTGGATTGCCATGGTGCGCGATGTGCGGCTTGGTTTGGCATTGTTGCCATGGTGCGCGAGTGGTGCGGCTTGGTTTGGCATTGTTGCCATGGTGCGCAGGGTGCGGCTTGGTTTGGCATTGTTGCCATGGTGCGCAGTATGCGACTTGGTTTGGCATTGCTACCATGGCGCGCAGTATACGGCCCAATTTGGCATTGTTGCCATGGTGCGCAGGGTGCGGCTTTGTTTGGCATTGCTGCCATGGTGTGCAGTGTGCGGCTTGGTTTGGCATTGTTGCCATGGTGCGCGGTGGTGCGGCTTGGTTTGGCATTGTTGCCATGGTGCGCAAGATATGCGACTTGGTTTGGCATTCTTTGCCATGGCGCGCAGTATGCGGCCCGGTTTGGCATTGTTGCCATGGTGCGCAGGGTGCGGCTTGGTTTGGCAATCTTTGCCATGGTGCGCAGTGTGCGGCTTGGTTTGGCATTATTGCCATGGTGCGCAGTGTGCGGCTTGGTTTGGCATTGTTGCCATGGTGCGCGGGGTGCGGCTTGGTTTGGCATTGTTGCCATGGTGCGCGTGAGTGCGGCTTGGTTTGGCATTGTTGCCATGGTGCGCGATATGCGACTTGGTTTGGCATTCACGCCATGGCGCGTGAAGATACGACCCGGTTTGGCATTGTTGCCATGGTGCGCAGGGTGCGGCTTTGTTTGGCATTGCTGCCATGGTGTGCAGTGTGCGGCTTGGTTTGGCATTGTTGCCATGGTGCGCAGTGTGCGGCTTGGTTTGGCATTGTTGCCATGGTGCGCAGTGTGCGGCTTGGTTTGGCATTGCTACCATGGCGCGCAGCATGCGGCCCGGTTTGGCATTGTTGCCATGGTGCGCAGGGTGCGGCTTGGTTTGGCATTGTTGCCATGGCGCGTAGTATGCGGCCCGGTTTGGCATTGTTGCCATGGCGCGCAGTATGCGGCCCGGTTTGGCATTGTTGCCATGGTGCGCAGGGTGCGGCTTGGTTTGGCATTGTTGCCATGGTGCGCAGGGTGCGGCTTGGTTTGGCATTGTTGCCATGGTGCGCAAGATGCGCTTGGTTTGGAATTAGGGTTACGTGTTGAAAAACCCTAACTGGGTATTTTGAAAAAATACCCCTATTAATTATTTACACCTGAGTTAAATGATCTTAATTAATGTGTTGCGGGTAACACTAGGTCATGGGGTTTTACGATTTTACCCCTTGTTTGAAAACCACCATCAACATTAAGTCCCCGCTAGCTCGGAACAAGGGGGCTTTGTTGCGAGGTAAGCATAAGATGGTGACAAACTATTTAACAGCAATCCGTAAAGAAAATTGAAGGAGGCTTGTCTGACCTTTTATAAATAGCATTTGGAATCCTTGCCTCTGGTAGTTTTGCAAAAA
This sequence comes from Papaver armeniacum, assembly GCA_023531295.1. Lineage (NCBI taxonomy): Eukaryota > Viridiplantae > Streptophyta > Magnoliopsida > Ranunculales > Papaveraceae > Papaver > Papaver armeniacum. Next base: position 582,324 of record JAJJWW010010053.1, read on the forward strand.
TCGGGAGGCTGGCACAATTGGTGGGCCCGGTGCAGCTTGGGCGACGTTTGGAAGTTGGCGTGAATTGGGAAACTGAGTGTGCTAGCTGGTGGGACCGACGCAAAGTGTAGAAATCTTGCGTGCTTGCAGGCGTGACTTGGGCGGCCGTTAGGAGGTCGGCTTTATTGGTGGGGCCGGTGCAACTTGGAAACCGTGCTTACGGGGCGTGACTTGGGCGGACATTAGGAGGTCGGCGCAATTGGTGGGGCCGGTGCAACTTGGAAGCCGTGCTTGCAAGCGTGACCGATGTAAATAAGGAGGGAGTAGGTGTTTCTTCAGATAGCGAAATTTCCTTATTTTGCCTTCCTTCACGCGCGCGGCTTCGATTAGGGCATCGTCCATGTTAAAATCTGGAAGCGTTATGTCCCTCATTGCTTCCTTTCATTTTTTAAGGTTTTGTATTCATACCCAACGTAATTGCATCATCTCCCTCGTTTGAGAAAGGGTTCTTCTTGTTGAGTTTCTCTCTTTGTCATGTCGCACGAGACGAACCATCTTCTAACCAGCCAGGTTCTCCAGGTGAAGGCGCGAGGTCTGACTCTGGCAGGAGCATCCCAACAAAGGTTATTCGGGTTAAGAAAATCATACCGGTATGTTTTCTTCTTCTTTGGTGGACCGACGTACGCTTTACCGCTTGTTTGATGAATGGAAAATTTTCCTTTTGTGCAGAGATATCCTGTTGGAGCATGCGTTAGTGTTATCGACGAGGATGACCTAGTCGTTCCCCTCCCTTCAAATCCAACCTTGTTGACTGCTGCAGACTTGGAGAACGCTGATTTATGGCTCTCTTGTCATGAATACCCCTATGCAGGTTCGTTGTTTGGGACTCGTATGAGGTGTATCTCCTCCAATTATCGAAATGTTAGCGGTTTCCTGGTGCGAAAAGAATTCGTGGTCCTTTATACGAGGATATGGAGGACATGCGGCCATATCGCTACCAGGAGCGCAGTGAAGTGATGTTCGTCCGCCTTGGTTTTCGTAGTGAACTGTCTTTTGCCAATGATTGCTGAGATGGAGAATACGTCCATCCGCGCCGCTGCAAAGTTATCCATTCAAAGGTGGGAGAACATGGTGTCCACCTGTGAATCCTTGGAGTTTAATATCAGCTGGTTGCGGCATCATCTCAATATTGTGAAAGTCGACAGAGTGGTATTCTTGTTGGTGTGATTCCTGCCACGGAAACCATGCTGGAAGAGGAGAAAGCTTTGGCCTTGGAGTCTCATAGGATTGAAGATTTAACTCGAGACTTGAAGAGTAGGAATCTTTTGATGTAGCATGTTTCAAGGAAGTGATTAGGCGTAGTATGCCTTAAGCCACTTTCCGTTGATGACTGTCTCTAGCTTTCCCCATCTTCTTTGATAATCTTGTAGTAACCACTGTCATACGCTTTAGTGATTATGTACGGCCCTTCCCATTTGGGAGAAAACTTCGGTGCCGATGCATCTTGCTGGATGTGACACTGGGATGCTCAGAAATTACATGATGACATTTTCTCGGATGGTGCAGGCTCGGGGGATCCTCCGCGGCCTCGTAAAGTGTTGAAGGCGTCTTCTAGACAGAGGTGATGATATTCTTGCGCTGCACCCTTGAAGAGTAGAGGACCTTGTTGTGGGTAAGGATTTTTGGTAGACTGTGTCTTCGGAGCTTTGATAATGAAGGGATCCCATGTATATCTTCCGTCCTCAAGTATGGTTTACGTGTTTCCATCTTTTTAGTAATTCTTCGCTGCGGTGAAGCTCGGGCCGGTATCAACGAATGAGTGGCACTTGGTTCTTGGTAGGAGATGTAATCGAAGAAACTACATTGTCGTGGTGACAAAGTAGGTTGACAAATATTCTATGGGCTTCCGTGGAAGTAAAAGGATTGGCTGGATACGTAAGCGAGCAAACTGTCCATGATCAAGAGTTTTGGAGAGATGGACTAAAAGGTGTCCAAGAATACGAAGATTGGCTGGTTGTGACTATGTTCCTTGATATGAGGAGTGTGGCATCACGACCCTTTGCAGGAAGGAGCGGCGTTGAAGCGAACGTTGAAGCGAAGCCGCTGCTGGAGAATGTTGATGTGTAGCTACTTCTGGAGAGAACGTTGATGCAGAGCTACTTATGGAGTGAACGTTGAAATGACATCTTGCAACTCTCAGAGCCTTGACGGCTACCATTTTGAAGTCGGAGGTCGCATCACGTTACGTCAAACTCGACATCCCTCAAGAGAACAGAGGTTAGAGTCCCCGAGTTACATCTATCGATCGTGCTTTCTAGGAGAGGTTGGGGTTTGGGAACGGCTTTCCCTGCTGAAAACGCCTGCTTTCCTGATGCAGTGCGGTTGAGGGGTGCAAATATTTCTTGACGCTACACCTTGGAGAAATATAGAATCTCACATAATTGTTTCATCATAGACTGTACGACTTTGTGGTCAAAGTTTCCATTGTGCGGAATAAGTGTCTCCGTGAACTCAGGAGAGTTGTTGATTTCCCTTGCTTTCGATTTTGGAGAAGTCTTTCCTAATCTTCCCGTGTGACGAAATTGGATTGCTTATCCCCTTCTACTGGGTGTTCAAGAGCAACGCGAGCCTCTTCATCTATAAAAGCGCGTCCTGCTGAAGTATCTTTTGTCTTTTCATCAAATCAATAGTGCTAAAAGGAGGTCGGCTTCTTCCAGATCTTCTAGTATCTTGCCCTGATGATGGAGTAGCGTCTCTGGTGACGGTTGGAGCTTCCATACTTGAAGAACCATTGGGGTGGCGGAAGTGGCTCTGGTTCTGGTGATCGTAAGTGTATCGTGCAGAGATGACACGGTTTTGATCACGAAGTGCTCGAGCCATGACGTTGTTTCGAAGGGCGAGGATAGTGCTGGAAGGGCGCAAGATGTTAGCGCTGGAAGGATGCAAACTGTTATCACAAAGTGTGGCACTGCGGCTGGTATGCGCGTCCGGCATGTGTGCCTGGCATGTGCGTCTGGTAAGCGCGTCTGGCAAGCATTTTTGGCATGCGCGTCTGGCAAGTGCATCGTAAGCGCATCCTGGGAACGCATCTGGGTAGGCGCCTGGATCATCTTGGAATGGGCGCTGACTTGGCGTGGACGCTGGTTAGGCATGGACGCTGGCTTGGATTTCGGTATGGTGTGGACCATTGGCTTCTTCCCATACGTAGCTCAAACAGGAAATCCTTTCCTTCTTCAAATTCCAAAAGGTGTTATGCTTATGAAATGGGTTGGATCCTCTTTTTACCTCGTAGCTTTGTTATCACGTCATGGTGTTAGCGGTAGCGTGGTAGTGGTAAAGTGGGCAAGCATATTCCAGCTATGTACTCCAGCGTTTCTCTTTCAATTTGTTTTATTGTTTTCTTATGCTGGTGTAAACCGTAGCCATAGGTATACCTTTCATAAACTTGTGGAAATACTTCATCATAAATAATTCTTCAAATGTCACTATAGTAACGTGTTCTAATAGTGACAGGTAATTATTATTGTGCAAAGTAGGTATGTACGGGTAGGTGGAATTTTTTTTGAAATGCAAACAAAGCGCCTGATTTATGGTTTTTGTCTTTCCTGGATTTCTTGGGTTGATAGATAAATGTTACCTTGATAGTTTGGGTTATTATTTTTGGATTGAATTGTTTAGGAGTTGATTGTTTTAGTTATGATTGAAAGTGACGCAAACATCCCATGAAAACCATGGAATCGTATGTTGGTAGATGATATGGGATGAAACATAACATGGCTATCGGTTTTATCATAACTTGAAAAAGAAAACCACGTATTTTTTGTCTAGATAAGACTTACTCGGTTTCTTAGAAGAGTCATGGGAAGTCCCCAATCTTCCGAATCGTTCTTTGAGTTGTCGGATAATCGTGGCCGTTAATCCCCGGGAGGATCGTTTTGCTTCTAGCCTTGTGAGAAGTCCCTGGCCGCCCTTGTCATGCCATGACTTATAATCGAGTCGTCGAGTAAGCGAGTCGGAGTGGATTGCCTTCCTCTACCATCTTGACGTTTGGGTGAAGAATGAGATCGCTGGTTGAAAGTTGACATTGTAACTTAGAAAGATCGAACCTCTATTTGTGGTCGCCAATTGTTTATGGGTAAAAATCGTTTATCCGATTTCGGTAATTTCGGTAGGTGAGCGAGAAACTGGTTCAAACCCTAAACAAATGTGCTGCACGTGAGCACTTTATAGATTCGAGAGATCAACTGCACAAGTCCGGCCTAAACCAAGAAATGGTCGTTCCAGGACTTTGCTTCGGTCACAAAGTGGAGGAGAAGGGTTGATTTGGGGAGGGAAGCAAAGAAAGGTGTTGAGGAGAGTAGTATCTCAACTTGTATAAGAAAGTGAAAGCTTAGGAAGCTTGCAAGGGATGAAAGATTTTGGGAGAGCTTGCAAAGTTGCCTTTTCGAGAGTGTAGTATATTTCTCCGACCGAGACTTGTTGTCCGGTGGAAGACCTATTTATACAAGTCGAGATTGAAACGTACCTCGGGCCTCATGAAGGAAGAGAGTAAAGGGTGAAATAATGGGGAGGTGGTAACCGCATGGTGTTAATGGGTGAAAACATTTTTCACCATTATTTCCTCTTTAATTTGACCGCTTTATTCCTTTTCACGCTTTCTTAATGTGAGCGTAGTGTACGCTGCATGCTGTGACCGCCAAACCAAAACCCTAAAAAGCATCCCCCGTTTGTGTTGATGTCTCGAGTGTTGGTTGCATCTTGGGTGCAAGTGGTCCGCTAGGGACGCATGTGGCATGTGCGGAATGCCTTTGTTGCGAGTTGCACCTCGAGCGTAAGTGGTAATGCCAGAGCTGCTAGTGGCGTGTGTGGCATGTGCCAACGGCATGTGCGGGAATGCCTTGGTGGTAGGTTGCACGGTTTGCAAGTTAGGCTACCAAGCGTGCGTGTTTGGCATGTGCCAATGGCATGTGCGGAATGCCTTGGTGGTAGGTTGCACATTTGCAAGTTAGGCTACCAGCGTGTGTGTTTGGCATGTGCCAATGGCATGTGCGAGTGCCTTGGTGGTTGGTTGCCAGGTTTTCAAGTTAGGCTACCAGCGTGTGTGTTTGGCATGTGCCAATGGCATGTGCGGAATGCCTTGGTGGTAGGTTGCACGGTTTGCAAGTTAGGCTACCAGTGAGCATGTTGGCATGTGCCAATGGCACGTACGGCCATGTTGACCTAGTTGCAAGTCTTGCGATCCTAGGGCGCTATATTTGGCGTGGGCCAATGGCATAGCGGTTTGGAAACATGGCTTGCGATACGTGTTGGCATGTGCCAATGGCACGTACGGCCATGTTGACCTCGTTGCAAGTCTTGCAAGCCTAGGGGGCTATATTTGGCGTGGGCCAAAGGCATAGCGGCTTGGAAATATGGCTTGCGATACGTGTTGGCATGTGCCAATGGCACGTACGGCCATGTTGACCTAGTTGCAAGTCTTGCAAGCCTAGGGCGCTATATTTGGCGTGGGCCAAAGGCATAGCGACTTGGAAATATGGCTTGCGATACGTGTTGGCATGTGCCAATGGCACGTACGGCCATGTTGACCTAGTAGCAAGTCTTGCAAGCCTAGGGCGCTATATTTGGCGTGGGCCAAAGGCATAGCGGCTTCGAAATATGGCTTGCGATACGTGTTGGCATGTGCCAATGGCACGTACGGCCAGGTTGACCGAGTTGCAAGTCTTGCAAGCCTAGGGCGCTATATTTGGCGTGGGCAAAGGCATAGCGACTTGGAAATATGGCTTGCGATACGTGTTGTCATGTGCCAATGGCACGCACGGCCATGTTGACCTAGTTGCAAGTCTTGCAAGCCTAGAGAGCTATATTTGGCGTGGGCCAAAGGCATAGCGGCTTGGAAATATGGCTTGCGATACGTGTTGGCATGTGCCAATGGTACGTACGGCCATGTTGACCTAGTTGCAAGTCTTGCAAGCCTAGGGCGCTATATTTGGCGTGGGCCAAAGGCATAGCGGCTTGGAAATATGGCTTGCGATACGTGTTGGCATGTGCCAATGGCACGTACAGCCATGTTGACCTAGTTGCAAGTCTTGCAAATCTAGGGCGCTATATTTGGCATGGGCCAAAGGCATAGCGGCTTGGAAATATGGCTTGCGATACGTGTTGGCATGTGCCAATGGCACGCACGGCCATGTTGACCTAGTTGCAAGTCTTGCAAGCCTAGGGTGCTATATTTGGCGTGGTCCAAAGGCATAGCGGCTTGGAAATATGGCTTGCGATACGTGTTGGCATGTGCCAATGGCACGTACGGCCATGTTGACTAGTTGCAAGTCTTGCAAGCCTAGGGCGCTATATTTGGCGTGGGCCAAAGGCATAGCGTTTTGGAAATATGGCTTATGATACGTGTTGGCATGTGCCAATGACACGTACGGCCATGTTGACCTAGTTGCAAGTCTTGCAAGCCTGTGGCGCTATATTTGGCGTGGGCCAAAGGCATAACGGCTTGGAAATATGGTTTGCGATACGTGTTGGCATGTGCCAATGGCACGTACGGCCATGTTGACCTAGTTGCAAGTCTTGCAAGCCTAGGGCGCTATATTTGGCGTGGGCCAAAGGCATAGAGGCTTGGGAATTTTGCATTGTTGCCATGGTGCGTAGGGTGCGGCTTGGTTTGGTATTGTTGCCATGGTGCGCAGGGTGCGGCTTGGTTTGGCATTGTTGCCATGGTGTGCAGGGTGCGGCTTGGTTTGGCATTGTTGCCATGGTGCACAGTATGCGACTTGGTTTGGCATTGTCGACATGGCGCGCAAAGATACGGCTTGGTTTTACATTATTGCCATGGTACGCACGGTGCGGCTTAGTTTGGCATTGTTGCCATGGTGCGCAGTGTGCGGCTTGGTTTGGCATTGTTGCCATGGTGCGCAGTGTGCGGCTTGGTTTGGCATTGTTGCCATGGTGCGCAGGGTGCGGCTTGGTTTGGCATTGTTGCCATGGTGCGCAGGGTGCGGCTTGGTTTGGCATTGTTGCCATGGTGCGCAGTATGCGGCTTGGTTTGGCATTGCTGCCATGGTGCGCAGTATGCGACTTGGTTTGGCATTGCTGCCATGGCGCGCAGTATGCGGCCCGGTTTGGCATTGTTGCCATGGCGCGCAGTATGCGGCCCGGTTTGGCATTGTTGCCATGGTGCGCAGGGTGCGGCTTGGTTTGGAATTGTTGCCATGGTGCGCGGTGGTGCGGCTTGGTTTGGCATTGCTTGCCATGGTGCGTGATGATGCGGCTTGGTTTGGAATTAGGGTTCTGTGTTGAAAAACCCTAACTGGTATTTTGAAAAATACCCCTATTAATTATTTACACCGAGTTAAATGCTCTTAATTAATGTGTTGCGGGTAACATTAGGTCATGGGGTTTTACGATTTTACCCTTGTTTAAAAACCACCATCAACAGTACCATAATACTCTACTAAGTGCATCCAAATGCTCTTGCTTCGGACTACAAGTATATCTACTTAACTTACTCACAATATAGGAAATGTCTGGACTCTTACAGTTCATTAAATTCATCAGACATCCTATAACTCTTGAGTATTCAAGTTAAGATACTCCATTTTCCTTATTTTTCTTGAGTCTACAAGAAGAATCGTATGAAGTACAAGCAGGCTTACAATCAGACTGATTGTATCTCTTAAGCACAAATTCAATATAATGAGAATGACTAAGACTATAAATGTTTGATTATCTTTTAATCCTCATCCCTAAGATTACATCAAAAATCCTTAGTCTTTCAAGTCAACGTTCTCATTCAGTGCATGGTTTTAGTGGAATTAATCACATCTATGTTTGTATCAAGTATAAACATGTCATCAACATACAATCATACAATCACACAGGCATCCTTAACAAGTTACTTATAAATATACTTGTCAGATTCATTAACTTAAATCCACTACACATTATCTCATGATCAAATTTTCCATGTCACTGTGTACGTGCTTATTTGAAAACCATACAAAGATTTGTTCATCTTACAAACTTTGTCTTCATAACCTTTCACTACAAAATCCTCAGGTTGGTCTATGTAAATTTCTTTATCTAATTCACGATTTTAGGAAAGCTGTCTTAACATTCATCTGATGTATCTCCAAGTTGTTTATGGCAGCAATATCAATTAGCATCTTAACAGAAGTAATTCTCGTCACAAGTGAATAAGAATCAAGGAAATTTACACCTTCTTTTAGTTTATAGCCTTTAGCTACCAACTTAGCCTAATATGTTTTCCAAAGTTCCATATATCTAACGTTTCGACTCATTTACATGCCATGGTCTTACTCTCTAGAGGTAAACTAGCAAGCTCCCAAGTCTGGTTCCGACGGACTGATTCCATTTCACTAAATGAAGCTTCTTACCAGAATGGGATTTCAATAGATGTTATAGCTTCTTTACGAGTCTGGAGCTCAGATTAAGCTAGGATTATTAAGAAGTCAGGTCCATAAGAAGTCTCATTCTAATCTTTTACTTCTCCTATGATCAACTCTAATTCATCTTCCTTAAAGATAAGTTCTGACTATTTGAAAATAAATCTAGGGGATCAACATCACATCTCTAATGAGGTACATGATTAAGAATAAACATGTTCAAAGAACTCAGCATCCCTAGATTCCATGATAATATTCACACCAAAGTCCGAAAAAGAAGAACTCACAACCAAAAACTATATGCAGTAGGGTACTCAGGATATCTTATCTAAACACCCCCACACTTTGACGTATGCATAAGAAGGTTGTCTATCTTTCATAAACATATGGAGTTTTATCTAATCCTTTAAAGGTTACTCTATTCAGGATATAACAAAATCAGAGGACGACCTCCCCCCACAAGTTGGCGGTTAATCCTTTAATCAGAATGGCATAAATCATCTCCTTAATGGTTCTGTTCTTACGATCAACTATACCATTAGACTACGGTGAATAAGGAGGTGTGATCTCATCAATAATGCCATTTAACAAGTAAAGTTCTCCTATATGAATTTCATACTTGCCATCATGTTCAGACCTAACCCTTTTAGTGGTATCACACTTGCTTTCAATTTCAAGTTTATACTCTTAAGGCTTCTAAGGTATCATCCTTACCCCTAAGTAAGTATACAAGATAGCACCTCGTACAATCATCTATGAAAGTTATAAAAACACCTTTTACCACCTTATTTTGGGTTGATTTCATGTCAACTAGGTATAACTGAATTAATTCTAAGGGCTTAGAATTACTCTGAGCAATTTTGCTAAAAGGTTTTATAGCATATTTTGATTCTACGAATATTTAACTTTTGTGTTCAATATCCAAAATAAATTTGGGTATGAAGCCTACGCTTCCCAGTTTATGAATTGACTTATATAAGTTTACGGTTCCATGTCTACCAAGCAAAACATTCTATCGCACAAAAGAAAACACAAGAATCAACTACTTCATCAATTTTTTTTCGTTAAGCTTATATTGACCTTAAGTCTTATAACGTTTCCTTAAAAATCACATGCCCTTAGGTACGAAAAGTTTTCCATATTCAATTAATATCTTAAGTCTTTTACCATCTACAACAGAGCAAGATACAAGATTCTTACATATGCCTGGAATATGAAAACTTCATTCATGTGAGAATATTACAGATATGAGCTTCTGCTCGACCTTTCCCTTTATGCAACCTCTGTCGCAAGTGAGTTACTCATATAGAGTTTCTCGACATTTCCTATCCTCTGATAGGAGGTGAACAGGTCTCTGTTTCAACAAACATGCTTGGTGGCTCCAAAGTCCACCTACTGGTCTCTCACATTAGTTATTAAAATAACTTCCGACATCATGCCACTGAACTCGTACTAGTTTGTTTCAACTAAATTAGCATTAACTATCTACTAATTAAGGTTTTTATGTTGCCTACAATTTACTGCCGTATGGCTAGGATTTCACACACATAAAAATCACCCTTAATTAAAGTAATGCTAGATTCAGGTTTATGAAACATACCTTTCTTAAGAAGACTACGCTTAGATTTGCGTTTGATGTTCCAACCTTTTTCAGCTTTGGAAAAATTGTGTTCATCCACATGCGCCTGTTAGCCATGTCCCTTCCCAGTTTCATGTCACAATCTTCGTTTATACTCGACTATGGAGATGGTCATTTCCCAATCACCTAATACACCACATCTCAGAAACCTTAGTTCCGAAACGGAAGATAAAATATGATTTTTGAAGATAATATCTAGATTTACAAACTTCGTTTGAACCACCATATCAAAAAACTCATGGTTACCCCATAAAAACTACTTTAGTTAACAAAAAAAATCTGCCCGTCAGAATTTTTCAGGAACGTTTCTCTGTTTTGTAAAATATCAAAAAAATACTTTTACAACTCCAAAAATTCTGAAATTTTACGTGGGTAACTATCAGGATGTCCACTACGTTGTATCAAAAGGGTTCATCGAAATTCCTTATAGGTTGAGAGATAAATTCGAAACTCTACAGCTGACCAAAAATTCGTTTTCTGTTTTTTCACTCCATAATTAACATCCATGATTCACAAACCAACCAACCATTCTTGATTATTACAAATTCTAATGTCTTAAGATTGTTGGGTGCAATAATCAAAAACAAGGAAAAAATCAAATAAGCAAAAGTTATTGATACTTAGCTCCTTTATAGTGAAAGTGATCGATTTGATGAAACGGACGAGCTCCCAAATCTCCGCAACAACAACAAGGCAAAACTTTGGAAAACAGAGTGAGTCACGTATTCAATATGCTGCCCTTAAGACATTAGCGCCCGACTGCACTCAAGAGTGATGCTATAGCCCTCACAGGACGGATATCTCAGATAAAACACCCTACTACACCTACTACTAGCATATGTAGTAGATGCTCAACTTGAGCTTGGCAACTCCGAAAAAACCGTCAAGGAAAATCGCGAACGCTTAAGAAACGCTATAAAATATTTTCTCTTAGGGGTCCCTCTAAAATATAGAGCAACCCATTTCCCATAGATTTTACAAAAGTAGTGAATTTCTTTATATAATGGAATAATACAACTTAAAAAGATGAACTCTCCGTGAGGACTAAAAAGCTTATATAGTCTCTTAAAACAACTAAAAAGTGCAAACTTCACTATGTGGGACTAATAAGTTTTTCATTCTAAAAGAAAATAATAAATTATAATTTTTATTAAAACCTTAAAAATCATATTTTATTAATCGTTTTCCAACATAAACTTATCAACACGTGAAAAATACTAGAACCCCCTACTATATGGGTTCAATATATAGAAACCCCACTAAATGGATCCTATACTATTAACTCCATACTTTTACTTTTTAATATTTTTAGTCCCAGAACTTTAGAATTCAGGGCTTAAAAATAAGAATACAATCCATAATAATTCTAATAATACCAAGACTGCCCTTTAGTATATATATGTAACAAAACTCGGTCTAGATTTCATTTTCGGTTTCATTTTCATTTCACTTTCTCTCTCTTTCTCCCTCATTTCTGCTCTGAAGAAAATTAGGGTTTTCAGGTCAAACCGAGGAAAACGATTACGAAGAGCAGGAAAACGATTTTAGCTCTATCGATCTCTACTGATGATGTTTACGTATTTACAAACTTAAGAACAAAATCAATCATTTATTTTAGTTTTCAAATTGAATCTCAGATCAGAGCTCCAACAAATCATTTGATTTTTATCTCTTTCAATTTTTAGAGCTCTGGCAATTTTTGTTTGTTTTTTTCTTCTTCTGATTCAATTGATTTTATGGATCTGAATTGATTTGATTCACCAGATTTAACTGTTAATCTATTTAATTAGGCTCAATCAATCGATTTGGTGATTTTTTCGTCTTGAATCTATGTATTCACTGGTTAGAAGCTACTGCATGTTAGGTTTATGTTATTTTTTTGTTTTGTTTTATTAGTTTGATTAGGTTTTGATGTTTGTTTTAATTCATTTTATTCAGATCGGAGAAGAACGCAACAATTTTTTCGTGAAAGTTTCCTCTAGATCGGTGAGAAAAGGCGAAGAAAATCATCATCAACACTTGAATATGAAGATTTATCATCAGAAGCCATTTTAAAGATAAGTTTTATCTCCTCTAATTATTCTAACTTGATTACAATCGTTAATCATCAATATTCAAAAAGGAAACCTTAAATATTCATTTTGCTGCTCGAATTTTTGATTTTATTCCTTAACGGAGTTTAGATCTGCAACAATCTCACCTTAGCCTTTGATTTGATACTAAAATCTCGAAAAATGTTTGACAAATTTTTCTACATTTTTTTGGAATTTTTTTCGATTTTAAATTTGAAACTCAATCTACCTCTTAAATTTACTTTGGTTAAAAATCAATCATCATATTTGGAATCACGACACCGAAGTTTCCATTAAATTGTATCTACTTCTAAGTTTTATGTTGATATTGTTAGTTTTATAATAACACTGTTAGCTTATAAGATGGATGAGAACTTAGCAGCTATGGGTGAAAAGCTAATAACTATTCTGTTTTGGTTGTGTTACATGTGCATATTAAATAGTGATCTTATCTTAGCTTTGATAGACATTTCAGAGCTTATTAAATTTGATTTTAAAAACACTCCAACTTATACAATGAATTTACATTTTGGTTAGTTTGTTTTAATTAAATGTCAGGATTATAAAATTGTGATTCTTACTTTTTCCTACAGTAACATCTTATTTATTGTTGTGGTTCTGTTAATGGAAGTCACTGAATGGCCTACTTTTGTAGTGGTTCTCTTAAACCAAGAATGTTTGGGATTTGAGAATATCCCCAAATGAAGTTCTTTACATTCTTTACATATTTGTGTGTATAAATTAGGAGATAATTACGTGGTTTTGATACTGAAATGTTTTGTTCATTTCTGTAGATAGTTAGTTGTAAATATAATTCGTTTTGATGTTTCCAAGTAATTTGTTGCAGTATACATGGGCTTTTAAGTATATGAAATTCTGATATTGTTGTTCTGTCAACCTTTAGATGTTTTATCCATTATCGAAAATAAATGAGAACTTCATCTCTTGTATGACACTAAGGGATGCTTAAATTTGCACTCAATGAAGAATAAATAGGCTAAGGTTAGTCTTTTAGTTTGATAGGTGGACGAAAAATGCATCAAATGTCTTATTCTGACCTCATCTTTGAGCATTTTTTTTTTTTTGCAGTTCAAGCTCTGCAAGGTTAAGAATGTACATTTTGGAACCGAGGGAATCCGATACATTAACACTTTTGATGGTTGCGCAATATGTTACCCTGATCCTGTTATCCATACTAATAGCACCATCAAGTTAGATCTTGAGGGCAACAAGAATGTTGATTTTATCAAGTTTGATATTGGTAGCGTGGTTAATTCATTTGTTGTGTTTCTCTCTTGAATTTTTATGCATGTGTAACTCCTAATTACACGTGTATGTGTAACTCCTAATTACACCATGTTTCTTGTGGTTACAGGTATATGAAACCCATGGCCGTTTAGCTCTAGAATCTGGGAGTTTGATCAGGCTGGATACTAATTTTTTGTAAGTTATCTGACCTTTTTTTGTGTAATTTCTAGTTACACATGCTAATTAAATGTGTAATTTCTAGTTACACATGCTAATTAGATGTGTAACTTTTACTTACGACACCGATTGAATATGTAACTTGGTTTTAGTGATTGAATTAAAATGATTTGTGGTCTGTTTTGTTGTGTTTGTTTTCATTGGATTGTTGAGATTAGATTGGACAGTTTTGATTATATGAGCATGTGTAACTTTTAGTTACATTAGGAAAATGCATGTGTAACTTTTAGTTACACTAGGAAAATGCATGTGTAACTACCAGTTACACTAGCAAGATCTTTGAGATATTGATAGTTTTAGTGTGAAATCATACATAAAGTATTGCAGGTGAACTTTTTTTTCCCTCATACTTCAGGTTTAGGTTTGATATGTGTAACTTTTAGTTGTTAAGCTATAGGGTTAAGGTCTTATAATTCAGATAAGCCTTTTTTGTTGTTTAATTTTGCTTTTCAGGTAACTTTTCGTGCTAAAATTGGTAAAGCAAATAGGAAAGCAAGGTGTTAGGTTCAAGATATCATGCAACAAAACTCTCATGAGGTAAAAACTAAACTCCAAGAAATTTGATTCTCTTCTCAATTCTTAACATTCTATGAACATCTCAGAATCGTTAGTTACATGAGGAAAATGCATGTGAACTCTTAGTTACACTAGGAAAATGCATGTATATTACCAATTACACTAGGAAGATGTTGATTTCACTAGATTCAGTTGTGAAATCTAATGTGATTGTGGTTATAAAGGAAAAAAAAGTAGAACTAGAACCAGAAGTAGTGGTCGTTTCAGTGTCTTTGAATTCCAATATGATTGTGTAACTCCTAGTTACACTAGTCGATTGCATGTGTAATCTGCTAGCTACACTAGTCGGATTCATGTGAAACTATACATTGTTGTATGTACTATTCAATTAATCTTATAAAAACGATTGCTTGTTGTTATATTTCGGGTTTCCAATAACTTCATAAAAGCTAATTGCTTATATGTGGTATTAGTCCCTATTGGATGTGTAACTTCCAATTACGCTAGATAGATGGATATGTAACTTCCAATTACACTAGACAGATGCGTGTGTAACTTTTAGTTACACGTGCTAAGAAATTATTGTAAATAAATCTTAAAATAATACATGTATTTTTTTTATGCGTTCATTTTTATGTCTATTTTTTTGATGTGTAACTTTGCATTACACATGTCATAAGGATGTGTAACTTCGGATACATATGCCATATGCATGTGTAACTTCATTTACACATTCACAATATACTTTAATAATTTTGGGCCTAGATTTAATAATTTTGGGCCTAAATTTAAATTTTATTTAATTAAGGGCTTGACAATATATAAAAGGGTATGTATGTCTTTTAATAACTCGGGGCCTAGATTTAAACTTCTTTTAATTAAGGGCCTCATATTATGGGTTATCCATGGGTCGGGCCTTAACATAATTTTCCCTATCAACACACCGTTGAGCCGGGTTAACCCGACACAGAAGAAGGAGTTCAAGAATATAATCAAGTATATTGCTTCACAGGCCATGAAGACTGTGGATTTTATTCTTAATTACCACAAAGCCTCAAATGGCTAGAGTTGCACTTCCTTGTTAAAACCCAACTAAAACGATGTGTTTGTGCATTCTTACCATGTCTCAAGATTTGGGATCTTTCATCTAACCTTCTAATCCTCTTAGCCAAATTGCAAACATAATCCCGAGCTTTCCTACCTTCTGCGCAGAGAGATTAGTAAGTTTCTCAACCTTCCATTTTGACACCAAAGAACTCTAGTATCTCTGCATAGTCTTTAGGCGTGTAAACGCCAAGCCTTTGAGCTACATCGAGTAGTTCTCGAATAAGTTGTCGTCTTGTCCATCAAACATCAAATGAGCAGGCATTGTTATCTTCTTCTTCATCATGTCAAAGAAAAGCTAATACGGTTTCATCTCGGATCAATCTCAAATAACTTCGAATGATTTTGGTGTAAGCGATTTCATGGCGTTTCTCATCGGCAAAGAATTGTCCCACATATTTGTGCAAGTTTAATGTCACCGTGAGCCTTGGCAAGCCTAGTTTGTATTTCCATGAGAAATGAAAGTTGCTCTCTCTTGGAAGGTCGTGTAAATGAACCCTAGGTAAGGGCTGTTTTCCATCTGCGGGTTCTAGTATACAAAAGAAACAAACAAACATCGGATTTGTTAAAAGGCGGTCTAAATCGCAATACTCATGTCAAGTATCTTAGGTACATACCATTCCATTCCCAATCAAATACTTTGGATTGTCTTTTCAATCGCTTCATATCTACACGTCCGAGACAAGTACAAATACTTGTTAAGAAGGTCTCCATGTCTATTCTCTTCTCCACTCCATGCTCTTGTCGGCAGCCCATGGACTTGAACTCACACCAGTTTCATCTTTGACACCATCAAGTGTGGTGAGTATTGTTTGGTAAGTCGGAAGTGCTTCTTCTGTGATCATATCTCCCACCAAAATAACCAAATATTCATCTGGAATTTCTTTACATCTTTCTCTTAGTTCACTTATTTCATCATAAAATCCATCCGATTTTGGAGTCCGGAAGAAAATCATGAGGTCGCCAACATTTCTCAACGGGCTTCGTGTATGCAAGTATGTTTTTGTCACCTGTGTTTCTAAAGATTTGAATATCTCCACGACTTTTCGGGTGGCATTGAATGTGTCAATTGTGCACAATGGTTATTACGATGAGATTTGAACTTGATCACTCCCCTGATTAAATCAGATGGCACAACAACCTTTGGTTAACAGGATAAGAACCTTGGATACAAACGATACTCCGTTAAAATTCAACACGGTAGATGATGAAGTTACACATTCAGAAACACAAGAATTTAGCCTACAACAAAAATAACATTGTAAAGAAAAAAAAGAAAACTTGTACTAATTTTAATCGAACCATATAAAAAAATAATTAACCGTAAAATATCAAATTATTATGAATTTAACAATGTCAGTGGAGTAAAAGTACCACGAGTAAACCAAACTATGCCTCGTCACTCAACAAAAAGTTTTTCTTAAATATAGCTCGGACTTTTTATGAACACTAAAAAAAAAAAAAAAAAAAAAATCTTCCGAAAGAAGAAAAATTCAATTGAAAACATTTTCATTTTACCTTCAAGATACTTAGCAATAGACAAATACGTGCAAATTTGTACCTATAGCATGACAACCACCGGTGCAAGTGTGGATGACTGGCTATATATGGGAATCAACTTTTTTTATGAAATTGGCAAAAACATGTGCATGAATTTCTTGTACATAAATGTTTCCATTTTTGCATTGATGAAAGATACGTGACGAAATACCAAGCAAAACGGAGCATGATGGATGAGAAAGTCTATATTCAAAAAGAAAAATGAAACAGAGCACGATGAGATGCGTAAAGAGAATAAATAAGTCCGATCTAGGCAACTTGACATGTGAAAGTCGTAAAATGAAAAAAAAAATACACCTTTAAATTCCACCATGCATGGTTGTCCATGGTTACGACCACAAGAAATGTATGAAGAGCAGAAGAGAGAGTTTGGTCGTTGGTACCAAACACTTAATTTTTCACACATGAACCTACAGTATTCTAATTTATTAATTTTGAGGGTTATTTATATTTTGGTATTCGGGTTTTAATTAAAACCTTAAATTGGTAACCAGTTTAACGGAAATTAAGGGTTGGTACCTGGACTAACCGTCGACTATCTAAACCGGAATCTCTATTCTGTTAGCTTAAAAATACATTTCATTGTGGACTCGAGCTTGTGATACCACTGGTATTTATTCTATCCATACAGTATAAGCATTCTAAACATAATTAATACATAATCATGGCCTGACGCAGCTCATGGCATGTGTCATATGTGCCTCTCTGGTCCTTCCTGTAGTATATAAGTTAATAGAAAGAAGAAAATGGTCCGGTCCATGGAAGAAAGTAGAAAGCATTCTAAACATAATCACACATGCGATACTAATCAAGAAAATATGAATGAAAACTGATGATATAGACATGAAACATCCTCAAAAACGAATACAAAATGAAAACAACAAGACAAATGAGAAGTAACTCACTTGTTGGAGGAAGAATTGGAGCCCTTGAAGGCCGCAACCATTGTAACCTTCTTATTTGGAGATGATCTCATCATCATGATGCCATCTGATGTCTCCTTCTTATAATCGGCTGACCTAACAACACCACCAATGGAGGCAGCCGAAGAATGATATTTGAGAGCCATTTTTTCTTCCAATCGGGAGATAGTTAATTGAGTAGGAAAAGCAGAAATTTAGAAGGAAAGAACAAGGCAGAAGAGGAAGTAGCTAGAACCGTATTTATAATGCATGCTTTAGTTTCCTTTTCTCTCTGTCAATATATTTAGATTCAAGTTAAACAAAAAGTAGAATCGTAGGAAGAAAGACCAAGGAATGATTTTAGTGAGGAACTGTGATGGTGACTACAGATAAGTGGACATTTGACTTAATACGGGTATAAATCGTATGGGATGTCGGATGCATCAGTATTTTTTTTTTCACAAAATTGGTCAAAAAGACCAAAATTAACAATTCCTGGGTGAAAAAGACACTTAGGTTTTGATTCTGTTTAAATAGCCAAAAATTAAAAAGATATTGTTTAAATGGACAAAATTTAAAAATAGGCAGGATGTAACCAGTTTCATCCTGTCCATTTTCAAATATTTTTTTCTTATTTTTATTTTACACAGGATGCATCCAGTTTCATCCTTACTATTTTTTAAGTATAAGTCAGGATGAATCCAGTTTCATCCTTGCTATTTTTTTTTGGCTATTTCACCCGTACTTTTTTTTACTTGTCCATTTGAACCGTATTTTAAATATTTTTGGACAAATGACCCATTTTCACTTTTTTTTTTTGATCGGTCACTAGGAAAATTCATTGAAAAAGGGTACTTAAGGGGTACCTCAACCCAATAAATACAACCGAAAAAAAATGAAGCTAGGGGATTCGGTCACCCAAAAAAGAAAAAAAAAAACGAAGTATAAATCCCATGATCTTACTTTTGAAAATCCAACTCAATGAGAATGATAGAAATTTGTGTCCCACAATGTTATTACCGTGTTGGCCGTTAATCCTAACATTTTAGTGTTAGACTCCGCCCAAAAGAAAGCTTGAATCTTGATATCTCTAATCAAACTTGCCAAGTTTCTCTTTTTGTTGTTGAAGATCCTAGCATTTCTTTCATTCCAAATGCACCACCATATAGCAACTGGTAAATTATTTCCAGTAATACAAAACAGATCAAATGAGTAACTATATCTTTGTTGTTTTGTTTGTAGAAAAAACCTACAAAACTTACATTTAAACGAATTCGAAACATACAATTGAACAAGGGCCGAGGGTTTGAAAGTTTTACCTGGGTCACGAAGCTCATCTGGGTCAGCCAATGAATGTCCCCGAAGCCTGTATGTCTCACATTCAATCAAAGTAGGTCCTTCTCCTCTTCTAGCCCTGTCAACTGCCTCCTTTGCAACTTCCCTTACCTTGAGAACATCCATACCGTCAACATGGATCCCAGGCATTCCAAAAGCATGACCCTTTTTCCAAATCTCTGGATCAGAGGTAGATCTCAAATGAGACATCCCAATTGCCCACAAATTGTTTTCCACAACAAAGATGATGGGCAATTTCCACAATGCAGCCATATTCAAACACTCGAAAAACTGCCCATTGTTACATGTTCCATCACCAAAAAAGGCACATGTAACATAATCACAATCAGCTTGTTTTAAAACTTCTCTATTATACCTAGAGGTAAATGCAGCACCAGTAGCCACAGGAATACCTTCACCAATAAATGCAAATCCAGCAAGTAAATTACGTTCTTTGGAAAACATATGCATAGATCCTCCTTGTCCACGGCAACATCCAGTAGCCTTACCAAAGAGTTCACTCATAACTTGACGAGCAGGCACGCCCATCCGTACCAACCCGAATTTTGAGTTAAACCCAGGTACCAATTTACGGTTTTAATTAAACACAAAATTGGTCAAAAAGACCAAAATCAACAATTTTAAGGTGAAAAAGACACTTAGGTTTTGATACCGTTTTAAATAGCCAAAAATTAAAAAATATCTGTTTAAATGGACAAAATTTAAAAATAGGCAGGAACCAGTTTCATCCTGTCCGTTTTCAAATATTTTTTTCTTATTTTTATTTTACACAGGATGCATCCAGTTTCATCCTTGTTATTTTTTTAAGGATAAGCCAGGATGAATCCAGTTTAATCCTTGCTATTTTTTTTTGGTTATTTCACCCGTACTTTTTTTTACTCGTCCATTTGAACCGTGTTTTAAATTTTTTTGGATAAATGACCCATTTTCTCTTAATTATAACCCGAATACCAAAATATAAATAACCCTCAAAATTAATAAATTAGAATACTGTAGGTTCATGTGTAAAAAATTAAGTGTTTGGTACCAACGACCAAACTCTCTCTTCTGCTCTTCATACATTTCTTGTGGTCGTAACCATGGACAACCATGCATGGTGGAATTTAAAGGTGTTTTTTTTTTTCATTTTACGACTTTCACATGTCAAGTTGCCTAGATTGGACTTATTTATTCTCTTTACGCATCTCATCGTGCTCTTTTTCATTTTTCTTTTTGAACATAGACTTTCTCATCCATCATGCTCTGTTTTGCTTGGTATTTCGTCACGTATCTTTCATCAATGCAAAAATGGAAACATTTATGTACAAGAAATTCATGCACATGTTTTTGCCAATTTCATAAAATAGTTGATACCCATATATAGCCAGTCATCCACACTTGCACCGGTGGTTGTCATGCTATAGGTACAAATTTGCACGTATTTCTCTATTGCTAAGTATCTTGAAGGTAAAATGAAAATGTTTTCAATTGAATTTTTCTTCTTTCCGAAGATTTTTTTTTTTTTTTTTTTTTTTTTTTTTTTGAGTGTTCATAAAAAGTCCGAGCTATATTTAAGAAAAACTTTTTGTTGAGTGACGAGGCATAATTTGGTTTACTTGTGGTACTTTTACTCCACTGACATTGTTAAATTCATAATAATTTGATATTTTATGGTTAATTTTTTTATATGGTTCGATTAAAATTAGTACAAGTTTTCTTTTTTTCTTTACAATGTTATTTTTGTTGTAGGTTAAATTCTTGTGTTTTCGAATGTAACTTCATCATCTACCGTGTTGAATTTTAACGGTAGTATCGTTTGTATCCAAGGTTCTTATCCTGTTAACCAAAGGTTGTTCTCGCTATCCGATTTAATCGGGGAGTGATCAAGTTCAAATCTCATCGTAATAACCATCGTGCACAATTGACACATTCAATGCCACCCGAAAAGTCGGAGATATTCAAATCTTTAGAAACCTCGGGTCTGTCAAAAACATACTTGCATACCGAAGCCCATTGAGAAATGTTGGCTGACCTCATGATTTTCTTCCGGACCCAAAATCGGATGGATTTTATGATGAAATAAGTGAACTAAGAGAAAGATGTAAAGAAATTCCGGAGATGAATATTTGGTTATTTTGGTGGGAGATATGATCACGGAAAAGCGATTTCCGACTTACCAAACAATACTCACCACACTTGATGGTGTCAAAGATGAAACCCACCACACTTGATGGTGTCAAAGATGAAAAAGGTGTGAGTTCCAGGTCCATGGGATGCCCGGACAAGAGCATGGAGTGGAGAAGAGAATAGACATGGAGACCTTCTTAGCAAGTATTTGTACTTGTCTGGACGTGTAGATATGAATCAGATTTAAAAGACAATCCATTATTTGATTGGGAATGGAATGGTATGTACCTAAGATACTTGACATGAGTATTGCGATTTAGACCGCCTTTTAACAAATCCGATGTTTGTTTGTTTGTTTTGTATACTAGAACCCCAGATGGAAAACAGCCCTTACCTAGGGTTCATTTGACCTTCCAAGAGAGAGCAACTTTCATTTCTCATGGAAATACGGCTAGGCTTGGCAAGGCTCATGGTGACATTAAACTTGCACAAATATGTGGGACAATTCTGCGAGATGAGAAACGCCATGAAATCGCTTATACCAAAATCATTCGAAGTTATTTGAGATTGATCCAGATGAAACCGTATTAGCTTTTGCTGACATGATTAAGAAGAAGATAACAATGCCTGCTCATTTGATGTTTGATGGACAAGACGACAACTTATTCGAGAACTACTCTAATGTAGATCAAAGGCTTGGCGTTTACATAGCTAAAGACTTGTTTATAGGTGAAAATCATTTCCACTGATTTCGGTAAATTCGGTAGGTGAGTGAGAAACTGGTTTAAACCCTAAACAAATGTGCTGCACGTGAGCACTTTATAGATTCGAGAGATCAATCTGTACAAGTCCAACCTAAACCAAGAAATGGCCGTTCCCGACTTGCTTCGGACACAAAGTGGATGAGAAGGGTTGATTTGGGGAGGGAAGCAAAGAAAGGTGTTGAGACCAGAATAATTCTGGGAGAATAGTGTCTCGACTTGTATCAGAAAGTTAAAGCTTATAAAGCTTGCAAGAGATGAAAGCTTTTTGGAGAGCTTGCAAAGTTTCCTTTTCTGAGAGTATTGTATTTTTCTCCTGACCGAGACTTGTTGTCTGGTGGAAATAGGTAAGACCTATTTATACAAGTCGAGATTGAAACGTACCTCGGCTCGAAGGAAGAGAGTAAAGGGTGAAATAATGGGAGGAGGTGGTAACCGCAAGGTGTTTATGGGTGAAAATGTTTTTACCATTATTTCCTCATTTATTTGACCGCCAAACCAAGACCCTGGAAAGCATCCCCCAGTTTGTGTTGATGTCTCGAGTGTTGGTTGTACCTTGAGTGCAAGTGGCGCTGCTAGGGGCACGTGTGGCATGTGCGGAATGCCTTTGTTGCGGGTTGCACCTTAAGTGCAAGTGGCAATGCCAAAGCCGGCATCGGGCGTGTGTGGCATGTGCCAATGGCATGTGCAGAATGCCTTGGTGGTAGGTTGTACGTTGAGTGTTAGTGGCAATGCCAGACCTGCTAGTGGTCTGTTTGGCATGTGCGGAATGCCTTGGTGGTAGGTTGCACGGTTTGCAAGTTAGGCTACCAGCATAGGTTTTGGCATGTGCCAATAGCATGCGTGGCCAATTTGGGTCACGACCTGGTAGGAAAACTACCAGCGAGCGTGTTGGCATGTGCCAATGGCATGTGTGGCCAATTTGGGCCACGCCCTAGTAGGAAAAGCTACCAGAGAGCGTGTTGGCATGTGCCAATGGCATGCGTGGCCAATTTGGGTCACGACATGGTAGGAAAAGCTACCAGCGAGCGTGTTGGCATGTGCCAATAGCATGCTCGGCCATTAGGGCCACTCCCTGTGAGAAAAGCTACCAGCAAGCGTGTTGACATGTGCCAATGGCATGCGTGGCCAATTTGGGTCACGACCTGGTAGGAAAAGCTACCAACGAGCGTGTTGGCATGTGCCAATGGCATGCGTGGCCAATTTGGGTCACGACCTGGTAGGAAAAGATACCAGCAAGCGTGTTGGCATGTGCCAATGGCATGCTTGGCCAATTTGGCTTAGGTTGCAAGGTTTGCAAGCCTAGGTGCGGGCGCTACTTTGGCATGGTGCGGCTAGGGCCAAGGTAAGGGTGTTTGGCTTGGCGTGGCGTGACCAACGTAGCTAGGGCCAATGCAGAGTGTGTTTGGCATGGCGCGGCTAGCTTGGGCAAGGTGTGGCTGTCACGATTTTACATTGGCACGGAGGTGCGGCTAGCATGGTTGGCATGCTTTGGCGCGTTTGGTGTGGCTGGCATGATTTGCCATTGGCACAGAGGTGCGGCTAGCATGCTTGGCATGCTTCGGCGCGTTTGGTATGGCTGACATGATTTGCAATTGGCATAGAGGTGCGGCTAGCTTGGGCTAGCTGTGGCTGGCACGATTTGCCATTGGCACGGAGGTGCGGCTAGCATGGTTGGCATGCTTTGGCGCGTTTGGTGTGGCTGGCATGATTTTCCATTGGCACAGAGGTGCGGCTAGCATGGTTGGCATGCTTCGCGCGTTTGGTATGCTGTCATGATTTGCCATTGTCATAGAGGTGCGGCTAGCTTAGGCTAGGTGTGGCTGGCATGATTTTTCCATTGACACGGAGGTGCGGCTAGCATGGTTGGCATGCTTTGGCGCGTTTGGTGTGGCTGACATGATTTTCCATTGGCATAGAGGTGCGGCTAGCATGGTTGGTATGCTTGGGCGTTTGGTGTGACTAGCATAGCTAGGGCCAAGGCAGAGTGAGTTTGGCATGGCGCGGCTAGCTCGGGCTAGGTGTGACTGGCATGATTTTCCATTGGCACGGAGGGGACTTAGGGTTTTGTTCGTTGTAACCCTAATTTGAAAAAATACCCCCTATTAATTACTGACTACATGCATTAAATGTTCTAATAAATGTGTCATCGGTGACATTAGATTATTTGGGGTTTACGATTTTACCCTTTGTTCAAAATCCACCATCAACATTAAGTTCCCTTCTTAGCTCGGAACAGGAGCTTTGTTGCGAGGTAAGCGTAAGATGGTGACAAACTATCAACAGCAAATCGTAAAGAGAATTGAAGAGGCTTGTCTGACCTTTTAATAAATAGGATTTGGAATCCTTGCCTCTGGCAGTTTTGCGCAAATCGGGAGGCTGGCACAATTGGAAGTCAGCGTCATTTAGAGGTAGGTGGGGAAGCTGAGAGTGCTAGCTGGCGGGACCGGCACAACTTGGGCGACGTTGGGAAGCTGGTCGCAATTGGTGGAACCGGCACAACTTGGGCGACGTTGGGAAGCTGGGCGCAATTGGTGGGACCGGTGCAACTTGGGCGACGGTGGGAAGTTGGGCGCAATTGGTGGGACCGGTGCAACTTGGGCGATGTTGGGAAGTTGGGCGCCCTTGTGGGCCCGTTCTTATATGCACGATTTTGGTATAGGGAAATCCTTCCTATTTTGTAATCTCCACGCCCATATATATAAAATCATTTTTTTCTCATCTTTGTTCTTTCATCTTTTCATACTAGCCCGAGTCACAAAGAAAAACCGCCTGGTATGTCTTCCAAAGATTTATTGTTTCCCTTTTCATGTAGGTGCAAACCCTAAAAGTAGGCGTTTTTCTTTTAGGATCCTTGCAAATGACATTGCGCATATGATTTCTTGGCGTGCTTTTTGTAGAAAAATATTGTATATATGCACCCAAGGGAAATATCGCATATATGATTCGAACCCGTAGAAAAATGCTCCATATATACTTTTGAACCCGAAGAAGGATATCATAGACGCATTCGAGCCCGTAGAAAATACTGCGTATATAGTTTTGAACCCGAAGAAGGATACTGCAGACGCACTTGAGCCCGTATAAAATACTGCGTATATAATTTTGAACCCTGAAGAAGATACTGCATGTGCATTTTCGAACCCGTATAGAATACTGTATATGTGCTTCATATGATTTCGAACCCATAGGATATATTGCATATATGAATTTCGGACCTGAAGAAAATACTGCGCGTGCAGTTTTAAACCCGCAGAAAAATGCTCCATATATAATTTTGAACCCGAAGAATGATATCATAGACGCATTCGAGCCCATAGAAAATACTACGTATATAGTTTTGAACCCGAAGAAGGATACTGCAGACGCACTTGATCCCGTATAAAATACTGCGTATATAATTTTGAACCCTGAAGAAGGTACTGCATGTGCATTTTCGAACCCGTAGAGAATACTGTATATGTGCTTCATATGATTTCGAACCCATAGGATATATTGCATATATGAATTTCGGACCTGAAGGAAATACTGCGCGTGCAGTTTTGAACCCGTTGAAAAATGCTCCATATATAATTCTGAACCCGAAGAAGGTTCAAACCCTAAACAAATATGCTGCACGTGAGAACTTTATAGATTCGAGAGATCAATCTGTACAAGTCCGTCCTAAACCAAGAAATGGTCGTTCAAGACTTGCTTCGGTCACAAAGTGGAGGAGAAAGGTTGATTTGGGGAGGGAAGCAAAAAAAGGTGTTGAGACTAGAATAATTTTGTGAGAGTAGTGTCTCGACTTGTATCAGAAAGTGAAAGCTTAGGAAGATTGCAAGAGATGAAAGCTTTTTGGAGAGCTTGCAAAGTTGCCTTTTCTGAGAGTGTTGTATTTTTCTCCTGACCGAGACTTGTTGTCTGGTGGAAATAAGTAAGACCTATTTATACAAGTCGAGATTGAAACGTACCCTGGCCTCATGAAGGAAGAGAGTAAAGGGTGAAATAATGGGAGGAGGTGGTAACCGCAAGGTGTTTATGGGTGAAAACGTTTTCACCATTATTTCCTCATTTATTTGACCGCTTTATTCATATTCACGCTTTCTTAATGTGAGCGTAGTGTACGCTGCAAGCTGTGACCGCCAAACCAAGACCCTAGAAAGCATCCCCAGTTTGTGTTGATGTCTCGAGTGTTGGTTGCACCTTGAGTGCAAGTGGCGCCGTTAGTGGGCGCGTGTGGCATGTGCCAATGGCATGTGCGGAATGCCTTTGTTGCGGGTTGCACCTTGAGTGCAAGTGGCAATGCCGAGTCGCTAGTGGCGTGTGTGGCATGTGCGAAATGCCTTGGTGGTAGGTTGTACGTTGAATGTTAGTGGCAATGCCAGAGCTGTTAGTGGCGTGTTTGGCATGTGCCAATGGCGTGTGCGGAATGCCTTGGTGGTAGGTTGCACGGTTTGCAAGTTAGGCTACCAGCGTGGGTTTTGGAATGTGTCAATGGCACGTACCGCCAAGTTGGCCTAGGTTGCACGGCTTGCAGGTTAGGCTACCAGCGTGCGTGTTTGGCATGTGTCAATGGCACGCATGGCCATTAAGGCTACATCCTGGTAAGAAAAGCTACCAGCGATGCATGTTGGCATGTGCCAATGGCATGCGTGGCCAATTTGGGTCACGACCTGGTAGGAAAAGCTACCAGCGAGCGTGTTGGCATGTGCCAATGGCATGTGTGGCCAATTTGGGCCACGCCCGGCAGGAAAAGCTACCAAGTGAGCATGTTGGCAT
This sequence comes from Papaver armeniacum, assembly GCA_023531295.1. NCBI lineage: Eukaryota > Viridiplantae > Streptophyta > Magnoliopsida > Ranunculales > Papaveraceae > Papaver > Papaver armeniacum. The sequence goes on from JAJJWW010010053.1 coordinate 608,973, forward strand.
GTGCCAATGGCATGCATGGCCAATTTGGGTCACGGCCTGGTAGGAAAAGCTAACAGCGAGCGTGTTGACATGTGCCAATGGTATGCGTGGCCTATTTGGTCACGGCCTGGTAGGAAAATCTACCAGCGAGCGTGTTGGCATGTGCCAATGGCATGCGTGGCCAATTTGGGTCACGACCTGGTAGGAAAAGCTACAAGCGAGCGTGTTGGCATATGCCAATGGCATGCGTATCCAATTTGGTCACGGCCTGGTAGGAAAAGCTACCAGCGATGCGTGTTGGCATGTGCCAATGGCATGCGTGACCAATTTGGGTCACGACACAGTAGGAAAAGCTACCGGCGTGTTGGCATGTTCCAATGGCATGCTCGGCCTATAGGGCCACGCCCGGTGAGAAAAGCTACCAGCGAGCGTGTTGGCATGTGCCAATGACATGCGTAGCCAATTTGGCTAGGTTGCACGGTTTGCAAGCCTAGGTGCTGGCGCTACTTTGGCATGGCGCGGCTAGGGCCAAGGAAAGGGTGTTTGGCTTGGCGTGGCGTGACCAACGTAGCTAGGGCCAAGGCAGAGTGTGTTTGGCATGGCGCGACTAGCTTTGTCAAGGTGTGGCTGGCATGATTTGCCATTAGCACGGAGGTGCGGCTAGCATGGTTGGCATGCTTTGGCGCATTTGGTGTGGCTGACATGATTTGCCATTGGCACAGAGGTGCGGCTAGCATGGTTGGCATGCTTCGGCGCGTTTGGTATGACGAACATGATTTTCCATTGGCATAGAGGTGCGGCTAGCTTAGGCTAGGTGTGGGTCAGCATGATTTTCCATTGGCACGGAGGTGCGGCTAGCATGATTAGCATGCTTTGGCGCGTTTGGTGTTGCTGGCATGATTTTTCATTGGCATAGAGGTGCGGCTAGCATGGTTGGCATGCTTCGGAGCGTTTGGTATCGCTGGCATGATTTGCCATTGGCATAAAGGTGCTTCTATCTTAGGCTAGGTGTGGCTGGCATGATTTGCCATTGGCACGGAGGTGCGGCTAGCATGGTTGGCATGCTTTGGCGCGTTTGGTGTGACTAGCATAGCTAGGGCCAAGGCGAGTGCGTTTGGCATGGCGGCTAGCTCGGGCTAGGTGTGGCTGGCATGATTTGCCATTGGCACGTAGGGGAATTAGGGTTTTGTTCGTTGTAACCCTAATTTGAAAAAATACCCCTATTAATTACTGACTACATGCATTAAATATTCTAATAAATGTGTCATCGGTGACATTAGGTTATTTGGGGTTTTACGATTTTACCTTTGTTCAAAATCCACCATCAACACCAACTAATCACCATTTGTTTCCATCTCATTAACCAGAAATTTCCTTTCTTAGTAATTCATTGTTTCTTCATGGTTGTCATCATTTGAAACCAAATATTTATCCATTGCTCCTCGCATAGAACTCATAATTTTTTTGACTCTTAGCTTAGTCTGTCTTTTAAAAGCACCACAAGTGCAGTTTGTCTTTTTAAGACAGATGATCGGAATTGATATTTGATCGCTTCAAGAATCAAAAGATATGAAACCTGTACACAAACATGCCAAATTCCTGTGACCATGTCAGTTAACTAACAATTTAAATTTAACAATCACCGATTCACCATCTTGGTCATATTAACGACACAACATAAACTAAGTTGAAAGAGTAAACAATTATAAAATTTAAACAAGCAGTGAGTGAACCTTAAGGCCAAAAGCCTTAAAGCAAAATAACTATATAAGAATAAAATTTGAAAAACAAATGTTAATTGTTGTACTTGGTAAAATAACGGTTTGAACTGAGTTGGCATTTGATAATAATACAAAAAACAGAAAAGTAAATCCTAATTTTTTTTCAAAGATCTCAAAAATAATTTATAGCAACATATAAATAATTTGGGGCCCTAAGATTTGGGGACCCTAGGCCGTTGCCTAGCAGGCCTATAGCCAGCGACGGCCCTGCTCAAAGACAAAGGTCCTAATTCATAACCTAAATTCTTTATCTTCAAAAGTGCTTGTGGATTTTGGCAAGGATAAATGTATACATCAAGCAATCCCTCATTTGCACACCTTGGTTTCATTAAAAGCATTAGGAGAAGAAAATACAAAAACAATGGAAACAGCTGACATACCCAGAGAGGTACTTGAAGCATACAAGTCCAAAATTGAATATGTGTGCAGCAGTAGCAAGGAATATGTCAGAGCATGCAGCAGTAGCAAGGAATATATCTGCACAAACCTACATTTTAATCTGGTAATTATACCTGTGAATGCTGGGTCTTACATAATTGCTATTTCATGTATAAGACTTTGTTTTTGAGTTTCCACATTGGGGTTTAGCCGTCTTTCTTGGATAGTTGTGCTTATCTTTCACTGTCTACTTTTATTAAGTTTCAGCGTGATTACACTATGTATTTTGTATACTTTTATATGTGGTGATGGAGTTTTACAGTGGCGTAAGGTTACAACTTAGAGGCATACAGTACCATCGACAGTTCCACACCTTACTCACTAGCAAAATGATTTTTAGGTTGTAGCTAGGCAGTAATATGCATCGTATGACCCAACTCACCCAGGATAGTAGTTCGGCACAACTCTGTTTTACATGATTATTAAGACAGATATATAAGTTGGAGAATTTCATTCTCTGTAATAACTACCAATATGATTTATGTATTTATACTGCTTTATCTGTGATTAATTCGATTTTCCATTTTTTAATAATGCTACATTTCTGTCTGTATGAGAAGGCTCTATAATCTATATAGCTAGGTTCCTTGCAGTTGCACCATACTACTAGGAATTGGAACAAATAGTGCTTCCGTTGGCAGCGGGAATTTCGGTATCTTTGTCTGAGAGGATGAGTGCATGTATAAATAGCTGATACACCCACTGCACGCCTGCCATTACCAAACTGTATGTCTGCTAAAGCTGTATTTAGGTTCTTGGTAATGTTAATCCAGTAATTTCTTGTTATTGGTCTTACACTCTTACTGACATAAGCTTACGAGTCAGTGCTTAAGTTAAACTTGCATTCATCTGACATTCTATATTGAGTTCTGAATGTTGCTAGAGAACATCTTGAGCATCACTCCTGGAATTATTTCTCTCCTCTTATGTTCAGTTTTCCCTTTGGAAAAATCACTTAGAATATTTTGCTTCATTGCAATGGTTGCATCTGGTTGTGCATCGTTATCTGGGGAATACCACCCTCATTTGAATCTAAACCATTCCACACATTGAACTTTAGTGCAGTTGTTAGGATAGTTTATTCTTTTTTAATTAGTTTCCTCAGATTTGTTTCGCTTTAGGATATATACTAGTATATTTGTCTGGATCCCACCCAAGCAGAACTGGATTTGGACCGACTTCCATTGGATTTGTGGAAGTTAGTTGTTATTCTGTATAAGGTTCTCCATCCTTGAATGTTACCTGCAGTCCGATTAGTCAGTTTAGGCGCATAAGGTTGTCTCAGGATCACAAATGTATCTGACTTCCTCTATCTCCCTGGTTGTGGACTATGGAGCAAGTTTAAATCTTTCCCAAATGTGAGACACAGACGACATATTAAGCACATGACGCTTCAGGAGTAACTCTGCAGATTATTCTCGGCTTTGATCCTCAAGACATCACATTCTATTAGCTCTTTTTCATTTTTTTGAGCTACGCCAAAGCACAAATTCGTAGTACAGCTTTCTACATTTGTGCTAAGCATATTGTTCCTCCCTGAAATTTTGGCGAAGAAGATTTTTCTATTGCAAACCGTATTTGCTTGGGATGGTTATAGATCTGTGATCGACCAGCCAATTGGTAAGCACAAATCAGTTTAGGCCGCATGTTAATTTTGCAAGGGTCAGAGTCATCGACCAGCCAATTGGCAAGAATCTGTGAAGAGTCATCATCCCCATGTTCTACATCAGCTCTTTGCTTACGAAGTGAAACAGCATCAGTGTCCATTTTTCCTATAATTTTTAGTTGTCCGCCAGAACTAAGTTTTGGGGCTTGATCGTGGTTCAAAGTTTTGAAGCTCCTCCGGTCCACTGACAAATCTCTGTGCTCTACTAATCAGCTTTTTGTTCTGGAACTTATACATCAACTTTTGTATCTGTTCCAAGCTCCGTTTACAAACTTGGCTAATATTCTCGGCTAGGGGGCTAACCATGGCAGGCTCACCGTCTAAAAGCTAACACTTGTCTTGATTAAAGAAGTTCACAAAACTAACTACAGTGATGAATTGTTCTTGAATCACTGGACAAACTCTCTACAAAATCCGAGAGGCCGGGATTTGGTGCATAAAATCTGCTCTCTGGACATATAAGCGAAGGGTGAAAGTCAGCAGCTCCGACATCATCAAGAGAAACTGCCATCAAGCTCCATGAGATGGGATGCAAACGGAAAATTTACACCTTCTATTGCTGCTGCACTAGACCCTGACATGAATAACTGAGAGATCTTCTCATGCCGTTCAGAAATTCCATATATAGTTAAACAGTGCTGCTGAGTCTCGGTGCCATACATCAACAACGTCAGATCTTCCATTAATCTTCGATGAACAAGGACAGGGCATTTGGTCTAGTGGTATGATTATCGCTTAGGGTGCGAGAGGTCCTATTTTTTTTTACAGCTTTCTGAATTCCATTGTATCTCATTATTCTCTAATTCCCTTGAATCTGATGACGATACTTAAATTAGTTCCGCCTACTTTCGTTGCGATAACTAGTTCAACCGATGACGGCAACAATTATCAAGTAAAGATAATTTGATAATTATCAACGGAATAGAACTCGAATTTATAACAATGTTTGTAGTATGAAACCACATATCATTTGGCTGCTGCACAGTTGACATCAGTTTTTATGTTTTCCAGAGAGTATTCTGAATCCTGTTTCCCTTTTAGAGCACACCACAAGTCATACCAAAACCAAGCTCTATGATCCCCTCCTGCTACTCCTAACAAAACTAGAAATTCTAAATATCCTTTTCAGTGTACAACAGCATTAACGAACACAATCTCCTATATATTCCTGGCAGAACTAGAAATCTGGATCCGTTTAGAATACAACAACTCATCCCAAACCCAGGCTCTATATATACCTGACGATGGCCTATGCTTAATCTTCACACACAATCTCAGAACTACAATATTCAGCTCTTTTTTTCTTTTTCGTCATGGGTTTCAACAGCAAGTTTTTGTTTTCCTTGTTACTTTTGGTTGTTGCGGTTCCTTTAATGGTGACGGGTATTGTTTGGAATGTTGGTGATGATGCTGGTTGGTCGAATCAGCATCAATTTGATTATACTACTGACTGGGCGGAGTACACACCGTTTCTAGCTGGTGATGACAGTCTTCGTTTTGTCTATAATCCCAACACCACTAATGTCTTAGAAGTCGCTTTCGTAGATTTCATGCTTTGTAATGGAACATCACCACTCGCCACCTACAACTCGGGGACGACATAGTTCCAATAACAAAACACGAACAGTTTTTCATCAGTGGCAATCCTGTTGACTGTAAGAACGGCCTCAAGGTTGATATTATTGTTACTGATTCACCATATGTTAGGTATTGGCGGGCTGGTCATGAAGGAACACCCGAAGATCCATCTGTTGGAGGAGCAACCACCACCCAAACCTCCGGAGGAGAAACCGTATCATTTGATATATATTCGTCAGCTTCTACTCCAGCAATGTCACCTACTTCTACATAAGCAAAAGGGGAAGCCAACACTGTGCAACATGATTCAGCTACTTATTTTCCATCTTAGAAATTTAATTTTGTGCATTTAAATTTTTCTTGCAACTGTTTTCTTGTCTTAGCCGCAGGTACAGTACTTGTTCCTGCACTAGGTTTTGTTTATTACTACTAGTTTTTCGATTTTTTTTATTATATGATTTATTTATCTTCCTGAAATTTTGTAATGACACTTTGATTCAGATTTCAATGAAATATGCTAGTTATTTATTAAAGTTCTGATATGCCATCATCCAAGCTCTGTTACAGAATTCATGCTATCAGCCCACTTGAATTTAAGCTACAACCAGCTGCCAGTAGCTTTCTCCTTGAACAAATAACACTTAAAACATCTTCCGATCAACGGATTAATGCGTTCAAATTTGAAATCGGAATTATATAAATGTTACAACCTCGAAAATCTCACTTTTTTTCTAAAACTTATAAAAACTATATATGTAACAGCATTTGGCTTCATCGGCATATTCGTCATTTACGTGAATGCTTCCTTGGATTTCCTTGCTCGATACTAAACTCGAGAAACAGTATTCAATCTGTTTTGTTTTCCTTTTTCTTTTCCCAATTTCAATTACAGTCGTTATTATTTATTTCTTTTACGTAGTTGGAGTTATATCTAACAAGTGAGGGTCTGCTACAAAAAAAAAAAAAAAAAAAGCAAGTCAGGGTCATGTTGTTTTGGAATTCCATCACACCTGCCCTTACTGTGATTTCAAATCATGTAATCCAACATCTCCACTTGCCACTTACAACACTGGGGACGACAAGGTTCCTATAACAAAACTCCACCAGTATTTCATCAGCAACAATTCTGTTGACTGTAGGAATGGTCTTGTTGGAAACAATGAAGAAATAATGAAATCGGATCTCAAACAGCTGAGTCGCGGACTAGGTCGCTATCTTTAAGGTATTTCGCGATCGCCTCTTGATTGTGCTAGCGAGTCAAAAAATTGTCGAACACCTATGGGATAAAACAAGTGATAACTCTCTTATTCGATTTCTCCGCACTATGAGAAATCGAACCAACAAAAAACTCTATCTAACACTTGCTCGTAACTCGAAATAGATGAAAAACTGTATCTCATCTTCTCCGAAACTTTTCTTATATAACTCGGAAAACATTAATTCGGTTTTCATGAAAATAAATTTATAATAAGTGCGCAATGAATTTCCTCCATAACAGTCATAAAACGGCAACATTAAATTTACCAAAAATTAATATAATTAATTAGGAACATTAAGTTGAAAAACGTTTTGGAAATCAAGAGTTAAAAACAGTAAAAAATAAGTTTCTGGAACATTAAGGCCCCAAGGCCCCGCTCTCCCGGATTTTAATAAGTATTATAGATATATAAATATACCTATTCAAATGCATGGGGTGAGACTTGAACCCAAGTCTATAGTGTGGGAGCCCAAAATTATACCACCACACTATTTCTCTAATTGTGATATAAAATTACAAAACTATGTTTTTAAATATATATCCCAACAGGTCTCAAGGTTGATATTCTGGCTTATGATTCACCGTATCTTAGGTGTTGGAAGTCCGACGATGGCCCCAATGTACCCAACTGCGCACATCATCAGTTTGTAAACGATCCATTTCAATCTCGAGCTATTTCTTTAATCAATCTTAATTAGACGTCTTTCAAAGCAACGAAAATACTACTACGATATACGAGACCAAATGACAGGTACAAGTTAGATATTAATAAGGGTTGAAAGACAGATCCCTGACACGGTTCACCAGACATATGGGAGCAATTCCACTGCAGCAACTGCAAACCTATTCCCATATCCTGTTGGAAATGATTTTGGGGTTAATGGGATAAATGGGATTAGGAACTATTTAGCACTCACTTAATTGAACACTCTGATCACTCAGATGATGGTTGGGAGAAACAAATTTTATTGCTCTTCGAAACTTTGGTCGTACTGACCTTACACTCTTTTACAAGACTCCACTTTACTTACTTCTCACCTTACTATCCACTTTAGGATTTCACTCTATTACACCTTCCCATTACCTCTACTTCCCTATTTATAGGAGCTCTCCACCAACTCCAAAGTACTCTAGTTTGGTCTAGAATGTTCATGACTCATTCACTGCTTTACAACTAACTAGAATTTTCTAGAGAACTTGGGCTCTAGTCTTTTCTTTAACCATGAAGACTCTAGATGGGCTAGAGTACTCTAGAACTTGTCTACACCAACTAGTTGGGCCTAGATAATTCTAGACACTTCTAAAAATCAAGTTTACATTTTTAACAGCCCCCTTAAACTTGATTCGAAGTAACTCCAAGAATTTCTCGTAATTTAGTGAAGACCTCATGCTTTAGTGGCTTCGTGAATATGTCTACTTGGTCTAGAGACTTCGTGTATTTCAGTTGTACTTTATTCTCCGATATGCACTCACGGATAAAATGGTATCGTGTGTCGATGTGCTTGCTGCGGTCGTGGAACACTGGATTCTTTGCTAAAGCCATTGCCGACTTGTTGTCCACAAATATTGTAGTCGGTGCTTCCTGCTCCATTTTAAGCTCCTTCATTAAACTCCTTAACCATATCGCATGACAGACACATGATGCTGCTGCGACATACTCAGCTTCGCAAGTGGAGAGTGTGACGATCGGTTTCTTCTTCGAACTCCAAGTAAAGCCCGTATCTCCGAGGAAAAATACAAATCCGGTAGTACTTTTCCGTTCATCTAAATCTCCGTCCCAAACACTATCACTATATCCAACGAGTTTGTACTTGTCTGAGGACGAGTAAAATAAACCGAAATCAAGCATACCTTTTAAGTAGCGCAAAATTCTCTTGGCATCCTTCATATGGGTAGTCGTAGGTGCTTCCATGTAGCGACTAATTAGCCCCACTGCATAGAAAATATCCGGCCTTGTAAAGAGTATCTCAAGCTTCCAACAAGACTCTTGTAAAGAGTCTTGTTGACCTTGTAAAGAGTATCTCAAGCTTCCAACAAGACTCTTGTAAGTTAAGTATCTCAAGCTTCCAACAAGACTCTTGTAAAGAGTCGGGTTGACCTTCTTGCCTCCATCGACCTTTGATAGCTTGATTCCGCATTCCACGGGAGTGATTGCTGGATTGCACTTCTTCATTTTAAATTTCTTAAGGATTTCCTTCGCATATCCTTCTTGAGATATAAATATTCCATTTTCTTGTTGTTTTACTTCAAGCCCGAGATAGTATGACATAAGACCGATATCCGTCATCTCAAATTCTCTCGTCATCGCTTTCTTGAACTCTTCGAACATTGTCGGGTTCTTTCCCGTGAAGATCAAATCATCAACGTATGGCATTTGACGAGCAACATATCTCCTTTTTTTCATTCACCTTCACATAGAGAGCATATTCATGTGGGCACTTACATCGAAATTATTTACTTGGAAGTACTTGTCGATTCTGCTGTACCACGCCCTTGGTGCCCGATTTAGGCCGTATAAAGCCTTTTTCAACTTAAGGACTTTGTCTCCATGTCCTATGGCTTCGCACCTGTGTGGTGCTCGACGTATACCACCTTTTCAAGATGCCCATTTAGAAAGGCAGACTTGACGTCCATTTGATGGACTTTCCATTTATTTTGAGCACCTAGAGAAATCATTAGTCTAATAGTTTCAAGACGGGCGACAGGAGCAAATACCTCATCATAATCAATGCCCGCTCTTTGGTTGTAACCTTTTACAACCAATCTTGCCTTGTATCTTTCAACCTCCCCTTTAGCGTTTTTCTTGGCTTTGTACACCCATTTCACTCCAATCGCTATTTGTCCTTTCGGAAGTGTTACAAGCTCCCAGGTGTTATTTTTCTCAATAGCCTTGATTTCTTCATCCATCGCCTTTCTCCATTTCTCGCTTTCGACGGCTTCTTCGAAATTTATTGGTTCACTTTCTGCAAAGAGACAAAAGAGAGATATATTGTCTCCGTAGATATCATTTAAACTCCTCGTCCGTAAGGGCCTTTCGCTAAAACTTTCATCTGCGGATGATGGATCATCATGATGCACTGCTAGGTGATTTTGGTGGTGAAGTAGAATGGAGCAACTGGTTCGGGTGGTTGTTGTTGTTGTTGTTCTTCTTCTACAATAGGGAGCAAAACTGTAATCCTTTTCTTGAAGCAGAAATCCTAGAAGCCTTCTTCATCAAACTCCACATCTCTGCTTGTAACGATATTTTTATTGATTGGATCGTACAACTTGTATCCCTTGGATCGAGGGTCATAACCGATAAATATGTACTTGGCGCTCCTGTCATCCAACTTCGTTCTTAGCTGACTCGGCACATGAGCATATGTGATACTCCCGAATACTCGTAAATGTGAGACGCCCGGTTTCACTCCACTCCATGCTTCTAAAGGAGTCATGTTCCACACGCTTTTTGTCGAACAACGGTTTATCAGGTAAACCGCACAATCAACTGCTTCTGCCCAAAACTCCCTGGGCACTCTCTTTGTCTTCAGCATACTCCGGGCCATGTTGAGAATTGTTCTTTTTTTCCTTTCGGCAACTCCATTTTGTTGAGGTGTATATGGAACCGTAAGAGGCCGACGGATTCCATTGTCTTCACAGTAAGACTCGAACTCCCTCGAAGTAAATTCTCCTCCTCTGTCTGATCTCATAGCCACAATTTCAAAGCCATTTTCTTTCTCCACAAGGGATTTAAATTTCTTGAAATTAGAGAAAACCTCTGATTTTTGTTTCAAGAAATAAACCCATATCTTTCGACTAAAGTCGTCGACAAATATGAGGAAATAGTTATTTCCACCTTACGATCTTGGCTTTATTGGTCCACAAACATCTGTGTGAACCAACTGCAGGGGTCTTGTGGCTCTTGAGAACGTTTGGTTAGGAAAACATTTTACGAAATGTTTCCCAAGTAAACATCCTTCACACAACTGATCCGGGTGGTTTATTCTTGGAAAACCTCTAACCATCTTTTGTTTGGACAATAACTTTAATCCTCCAAAATTGAGATGTCCATACCTAAGATGCCAGAGCCATGAGGGGTCTTTCACACAAGCAGTCATACATCTCGCGACGTCATTTTGAATGTTCAGATAGAACATCCTATTTCCCATCATTGACACTTTGGAAATTAGTTTCCCTCTCTTATCTCTTATGAAAAGACTAAGGTTTTCCTTATTCATCATATAGCCTTTTTCTAAGAGTTGTCCCAAACTTAATATATTCATTTTTACGGTAGGGACATAATAAACATCAGAAATAAACTCATGATTTCCATTTTTAACCGAATCAAGATTTTGCAAAGACCACTCACCGGAGTTTTCTCTCCATTTCCAAACTTCACGTTGCCGGAAACTGATTCATCAAGATCCACGAACTTCTACTTCGTACCGCACATATGGTTGCTTTCTCCGTTTCAAGCACCCATGTATGATTTTCATCATAGTCACCTCCTTTACACGCCACCAACAAGGTCTGGTCTTCTTGATTTTCTTTACTAGCGTAGTTTCTCTCTCCTCGACATTATTTGAAGAAGATCGACAGTATAATGACCACGCTTATGACAATTATAGCACACAACTTGAGATTTGTCATACCTTGGCCTATTATTATTGTGCCATGAATTTTTTCCTCTGCCATGACCTCTTGTGAAGCTTGACCTCTGGCCCCTCTGATCATCATTATTCTGCTTGCCTCTTCCTCTTCCGCCGTAGTAGCTGCGTCCTCTTCCTCTAGCATTACTACTAGAGCTCTCCCCTTTGTCTTTCAAAGTGAGCTTCGCTTGTAGTTTTTGTTCTACTGCTCCCTCTTTGCTTCTCTTTCTCATTCTTTCTTCATGGGCTTGTAGCGATCCCATGAGCTCATCTACGGTCATGGATTCGACGTCTTTGGACTCCTCAATTGCGACGACGATATAATCAAATTTTGAAATGAGTGACCGCAGTATTTTTTCGATCACACGACTATCACTCATAACCTCACCATTTCTTCTTAGTTGATTGACGACAACTAAAACTCTTGAAAAATAATCCGAGATTAATTCGGACTCTTTCATGGAGAGAGATTCGAACTCACCTCTTAGAGTTTGCAATCGCACCTTCTTTACTTTGTCAACTCCCTTGAAGGAATTTTGCAAAATCTCCCACGCTTGCTTTGCATTAACGTCTCTTGATATCTTCTCGAATGACGACTCATCCATGCCTTGATAAATAAGGAAAAGAGCTCTTTTATCTCTCTTTCTTGATATACGTAGCATATCTTTTTCATTTTGCAGTAGCACCGCTTCATTCTCCGGGGTTCGACATAACGTTTTTCTACTATCTCCCATGCATCTTGCGAGCCTAATAACGCCTTCATTTGGATGTTCCAATTTTCATAGTTATCTTTGGTGAGTTTAGGGATTTGAAAGGGAAACATTTCAGTAGCCATTAGGATCTGTGGCTCTGATACCACTTTGTTGGAAATGATTTTTGGGTTAACGGGATAAATGGGATTAGGAACTATTTAACACTCACTTAATTGAACACTCTGATCTCTCAGATGATGGTTGGGAGAAACAAATTTTATTGCTCTTCGAAACTTTGGTCGTACTGACCTTACACTCTTTTACAAGACTCCACTTTACTTACTTCTCACCTTACTATCCACTTTAGGATTTCACTCTATAACACCTTCCCATGACCTCTACTTCTCTATTTATAGGAGCTCTCCACCAAATCCAAACTACTCTAGTTTGGTCCAGAATGTTCATGACTCATTCACTACTTTCCCATGACCTCTACTTCCCTATTTATGGGTAATGTTCATGACCCATGACCTCTACTTCCCTATTTCTAGAGAATTTGGGCTCTAGTTTTTTATTTAACCATGAAGACTCTAGATGGGCTAGAGTACTCTAGAACTTGTCTACACCAACTAGTTGGGCCTAGATAATTCTAGACATTTCTAAAAGAACCCTAATTTGGGGCATACAAAAAAAATTTGGGGGCATACGAGATATTATGGCACCCAATGCAAAATTATAAGGGCTGCCATAATGATGCTTAAGTTACTATAATACCCCTGCCTAGTTTAAATTACATTACTACCCTTCCACTTAATTAAATTCTAATCCTAAAACTATCCCACTAATTAACTCATCCCCTAATTAACTAACCACCCACTAATTAACTCACTAACCGTTATTAATTAACCCTTCTCTCACACTCTTCTTCTCATCTTCTTCTCCAAAAACAAAAACAAAATTCTGAAAATTTCTTTGTTCGATTAGGTTCTCAATTAAACAAATTAATGGCACCTCGTGTTAAGCGATGCCCTAGAAATATGGTGCCGAATCCTGGTGTTGCTTCTGTAGCATCTCAATCTAGGGTTCTTGGAAAAGATGGTGATGAAGAGGATAGTGGATTGATTGGTGTTGGAGAGCGCGAAATAGAGCCTGATTCTTTAAAATTGCACATAGAAAGGTATTTCCCACAAACCCATTGCTTGGTTTTTCGTATTTCGTTGATTTCGACATGCAATCGATGATTCCTCCGGGTTTTGGAAGTTCAGAGTAGTGTTCGGCTGAAATTTAGCAAGTAGAACTTCTTTTTTTTTTTACAGACGAAGAACAGTTCGGCTTATGTTTTGAAAATCGATTGCGTAGAACCTTTGTGTTCGGCTTATAATATCTTTGTATGATAATGCGCCCGAACTGTTGGGCACATTGTTCGGCTCATTTTGATAAGTATCGAATGTTCCGAACTTTACTCGTGTATGGCCAATAGTTTCCTATAAACTTGTCCATTTATAGGTGACTTATCACATTGTTTAGTAGAGTCATATTTATTTATTTTGGAAAATTAATTAAGGTGTATCATTTGTTTTAGCACCCATCGGGAAAATTCAAAGAGAAGCTTAAAAGGAGAACAATGGAAGTGACTCCTTCTAATTCAAGAACTCCCAAACCTCGAGGCGGTGGCACCAAAAACTTGCATGCAGGGAAAAGGCGAAATGACACGGGTGGATGTTTGCCTGTATAACAAGAGGTTGATAATGATGAAAATAAGGGTGTAGTATGAGGTGATGATGAGGATGCTGGTGGAGGGGGAGGACGGGATGATGAATATGGTGGTGATCGCGAACCTCTAACTTGATTTTTCTTCTCAAAATTGATGCATGTCGCTTTAGATCTTTGGATGTATTTTTTATGATGTGGAAGATATTATAAATGATAAAATGTGGTGTAAAGAGATGATAAAGATTGAAAGATCTCTTCTTAAGGATTTTCTTATATTGAGCTCTCAAAGTTAGGCTTTAGAATCCTTCCGAAACCGTTTCTCCTTGAGATATAAGTCAATTTTTGCCCCATCACAGTGTCAGGTTCGGCTAATACCTTGCCAACCTTTCCTACCGAACCTCGACAAATGAAATTTACCCAGGTGGTTGTCAGGTTCGGCTGACTCGATTAGATTACTTTTAAGCCGAACTTATCTCTGTAAACACTTCAAAAATCTTTCTTTGTAGGCTCCAGGTTCGGCTAACTCGTGATGATGAGTTATCAGCCGAACTTATCTCTGTACTCTCAAGTTTTTAGATTTTATTTTGGCCATAAGTTCTTCGTCCGATGTCGGAATGGCCTCATTCTTTTGGCGTTGTTTTCGTATTTTCATTCTCTTGAAGATGAAGATAATATATCATTGATTTGAGTGAGTTTAATTTGGACGTTGATGTTCTCCATTAGTAGACTTCACTATCGTTTGGGGTTAGGTTCGGCTCATTCGCAATACTATTTGAAAGCCGATCTTTGAAGTTCGGCTCATTAGCACATCCTCGTTAAGCCGAACCATGGAATTTATTTGGTGGGAAAATAATTCTATGACAATTCGGCTTATAAAGAATTCAATAGTACAAACCGAACTGTTCTTATTTATCAAGGTTTGGCATACAAATTATCTGCCGAACCTAACTCTCATTCTTACGAATTACATACAAAAATCAAAACTTTTGGTGAATTCAAGCTACAAAACGGACATTAAACAACGTCTACAACCATACCTATGTATTATTAGCATTGGGTTCCTCATCCATGTACTCATCTTCGGGATTTGGCTCCAAAAAGTCATTATCTTAAGCTTGGGAAAAAAAGTTTAGTTTGAGATTGAGTTTGGGTAAAATCATTTTCATAATCCAACAAATAAGCCATCTCCGGATCTCCATCATAATTGATATGTTAGCTTTACATGATGAAGATTCACCTCTCAATAATCACAAAAAAAAAAAAAAAATTTCCTCCTCTCCTTCTTCTTTCCTCCTTCTTCTTTGTCTAAAATAAGTCACTAATTATCTTTAAAAAGATAATTATTATCCTAAATTAACACTAAACTAACTACAATCATTAACAACTAATTAATCAAATTAACACTAATTTAACACTAATCTCAGAAGGGTATTTTCGCATTTTTGAAAAGAGGGGATAAGGGCCACCCTAAAAATACTATTAGCACCCTTTTTTTGTCTTATTCCATATGCCCCCAAATTTTTTTGTATGCCCCAAATTAGGTTCTTCTAAAAATCAAGTTTACATTTTTAACATATCCGTCACCAAACAAGCTCAGGCAGATCACCACATTATCCACGTATTAAGGACATGCCTAGTTTGATTTTTAGAAGAGAATTCTGAATCCTTTCTCCGTTTTAGAGCACACCACTAAACCAAGCCCTATGATCCTCCTATTCCTTGCATGACTAGAAATTCTGACTATCCGTTTTAGACTGCAACAATATTAACATACGAAACCACCTTTCTTATGATGATCCTAATGATTCCTACTGCACCTAGAATAGTGAATCCTTTATTGCAAAACCAAGCTCTATGATCCAATTTCTAGCAGAAATAGAAATCTGAATCCGTTTACAGCATCACTAGTCATCCCCAAAACCCAGCCCTATATATATGGCCTATGCTTAGATCTCCACACACAATCTCTTTTCTCCTCTCGAATTACTCTCTGATTACTCAAGACGATTCTTTTCTCCGTCATGGGTTTCAACAACCGCAAGTTGTTGCTTTCACTGGTGCTTTTGGCTGTCGCGGCTCCTTTAATGGTGAACGGTTATTTTTGGAAGGTTGGTAATTCTGCTGGTTGGTCCGGTCAGTCTCAAGTTAATTACACTGATTGGGCCTCGTTACCAGCGTTTCTAGTTGGTGATGATGCTCTTGAATTCGTTTATAATCCCAACATTACTAATGTCATGGAAGTCACGTATTGTGATTTCGAATCATGTGATGCCACGTCTCCACTCGCCACCTACAACACCGGGTTTGACGAAGTTCCGATAAAAAAAAGTAGGCCACCAGTATTTCATCAGTGGCAATCCTGTTGACTGTAGGAACGGCCTCAAGGTTGATATTATGGCTACCAATTCTGAATATATTAGGGATTTTAGGACCGACCCACAGGCCTTTCGTCTTGGCTATTTTATCGTACCCGGTATGGGATGGCCATATGATGAAGGAGCAGACATAAATGGAGCCACATCATGTGATTCAGATTCACGGGCACCAGCTTCGACTCCAACTATGTCACCCACTTCTTCTACTGAGGCTGCAGGAGGGGATGCCTAAACTGTTACTATGCCTCCTAGCAGTCTTATTCTAGTCATAGCTGCGTCTCTATCTGTTTTTGTGATAGGCTTTGTTTATTAGAGTTGGAACTGGAATTTTAATTTATGTTTTCTTATAAGAACTTTGCATTAGCACTTTGATTGAAATTTCAATGGAATTTATTTATTATTTTTAAGTTTTGATAATTCATCATCCGTGACTATATTATTTTGTTTACAAAACCGAAAGTAACTACAGCACTGTCCAAGTAATCAGGACGTGCCTAGTTTCATTTTCCCGGAGAGTATTCTGAATCCGGTTTCCGTTTATATACTTTTTTTTTTTTTTTTTTGCCCTAGAATATATAGGAATCCTATGAGACTTCCAAATTTTCTCTAGGTTGTTCCCTATATATAAAAGAACATCACCATTATTTGAGACGCAAAGAAAAAAAATCAAGGTAGAAAACTAATCGTTCTCCTCTCTTTACTGGCTCTCAACATGGGAAACAAGTTAATACAAGTAAAGTTGAATATCACCTCCCAGTACAAGCTGTCCTCATTGCAGATGATTTCGCAGCAGAGAAATTCCAACCAATTTCTTTGGAACGACCAAAGGTACTTTACCCATTAGTACATAATCCAATAATTGATTATACGCTAGCTCGGCTTAGATCATCAAATGTTAAAGAAGTATATGTAGTTTGCTGTGCACATTCCAAACAAGTTATTCAGTATTTAAAAAAATCTTATTGGTTGTCTGTACCTGAATTCACTGTTAAAATTCTGGAAAACCGCGGTTGTGTCAGTGTTGGTGATGCTCTTAGATTTGTTTACCAAAGTGATGTCATTCATGGCGATTTCGTGCTTGTAAGTGGAGATATTGTGTCATATTTGTTGGGTTTCACGTCTTATGGCCCAACATTATGGATGCCCCTTAGCTAATGGGGGAAGTCAACTAGCACATGCCTATGTTTTTTGGTTATAAGGACCAAAAGGCATCAGGAGAAAGTAAGAGAGTTTATCTTCTTCATTTTGTGAGGAAAAGAAAGAGAGGCAGTAGAGAAAGAGAGTGAGTGAGGGAGAAAAGTTAAGCCACCATTTTTGGTGAGATTGAAGTTATCTTGAAGTGAAGAAGAAAGGGTTCTTAGCTAAGGATCTATTGGTTGTTGTGGTGAAGATTGATTTATCAATTTCCACATCTCTTCAAAGGGGAAAAATCTAGGGTTTGCTCAAACTCTAGTAGTAAGTAATCTTACTCTTGCTATTGTCAAATTGATAGTGAATCTCATCTTATTGGTGAATGAATTGTTGATCCATCCTAGTGGTGAGTGTAATTAGGCAAATTGGTTATCCAAGTGCTATATGCACCTTGAAGTTGTTGTTATCCCCAAATTGGGAGAATTGTGTGTAACCCATTATTGTCATAGTGGAAGATTTGCCCGTGGTTTTTTACCCTTCACCTTGGAGGGGTTTTCCACGTAATTGCCGGTGTTGTGTGATTGTTTCTATATTGCGTAGTTTTGTTATTTCCGCATTTGTATATCATTGCTTGTGTAGGTTTCGTATTGCACATAGCGGCTCGGATTTGGTAAGTCTCCCCCAACAAGTGGTATCAGAGCTTTTGGGTTGAGCTAATCTGTGCAATGACGGAAGCTAGTACTAGTAATAGAATGGTCAATTTGACCGGTGAGAACTTTGTGATATGGAAGGCGAAGATGGAAGGCTGGTTATATTGTAAAGATCTCTATGGTCCAATAGAGAAGAAGGGAGTGAGACCTGAGAAGACAAGTGAAGAAGATTGGAAAGTTACTTATCGTAAAGCAGTTGGTTTCATTCGTCAGTGGATTGATGATGGTATTTTTCATCATGTGGCTAGTGAGACACTAGCATATTCTTTGTGGACCAAGTTAGAGCGAGATATATGATCAGCAGTTTCCTTGTGCAAAAGCTCTTCTATTCAAAAGGCTTGGAAAGTTGTGCTACAAGGAAGGGAGTTCAATGGCGCAACATTTAAATGAAATGAAGGGTATTATGAATCAGCTTACATCTATGGAGTTGATAATTCCTGAAGATATTCAAGCTTACTTGTTGTTAAATACTTTACCAGAGACAGTTGGGAGCCATTGAGGAATTGTCTCAGTTATTCTGCTCCAGACAGGAAGTTGAACATGATTTGTTGCTACAAACAGTTTTTGAATGAAGAAGTTAGAAGAAGGTCATTAGACTCATCTCATTCAGAAGCTCTTATTACAGAAAATCGGGGTAGAAGAAAAGACAGAAGACAAGTTGGCCGTAGCAAGTCAAGGGGTCAATCAAAGTCCGAAAAGAACATTGAATGTTGGAATTGTCGTATGAAAGGTCATTATTCAAATGAATGCAGTAAGCAGAAGCAAGAACACAAGAAGGGGAAAGGAAATGATAAACAAGACAATGATGTTGCAGCTGTTGCAACAGATGGTGATATCATTTTATTCTTAGACTGTAATGATGTTTGTGTGAGTTCTTCAGGTTCTGATTCAAAGTGGATAGTTGATTCAGTGCATCTTATCATCTTGCTCCTTATGAAGATGTATTTACCTCCTACAAGGCTGGTGACTTTGGGTCGTCGGAGAATGGGAAACAGTGGTGTTGCTAAAATTGTAGGAATGGGTGATGTGAAAGTTGAGACCAGTGTTGGCTGCACATTGGTTCTCAGAAATGTGTGACATGTACCATATCTTCGTTTGAATCTAATGTCACCTGGAGTGTTAGATGATGAAGGGTACAACAATCACTTGGGTGATGGAAAATAGAAGCTAAGCAAGGGCTCCATGGTAATTGCAAGAGGCAAGAAGTGTGGCACATTGTACAAAACAAAGGTGAAGGTGTTTAAAGGTGAGTTGAATGCTGTTGAAAAATATTCAACCTCTGAGTTGTGGCATAGAAGACTTGGTCATCTTAGTGAGAAGGGAATTCAAATCCTCACCAAAAGACAAGTCTTGCCAAAGACCAAAGGTATGCAATTGGGTAAGTGTACTCATTGTTTGGTTGGTAAACAAACTAGAGTTTCCTTTCATAAAACTTTACCCAAGCGTAATTGTATTATTATTGATCTTGTTCATTCCGACGTATGTGGACCTTTGAGGGTCAAAACACTTGGTGGTGCCTTTTACTTTGTTACTTTCATAGATGATGCTTCAAGGAAGGTTTGGTCATATGCAATCAAGACCAAAGGCGATGTTGTTCCCTGTGTTCAAGATGTTTCACAAACATGGTGGAAAGAGAAACAGGTAGAACCTTGAAGTGCCTTCGTTCGACAACGGGGAGAATACATTGGACCACTTGAAGTGTATTGCAAGAGCATGGGTATACGTCATGAACAATCGTCAGAAGACTCCACAACATAATGGTGTTGCGAGAGATGATGAATCGCACTATTCTTGAGAGAATCGGGTGCATGTTATCTCATTCAAGTTGCGAAGCATTTCAGGGTGAAGCAATGAATACTTGCTTGTGTATTTGATCAATCGATCTCCTTCAAGACCGCTAGATGGAGAAGTAGCGAGAAAAGGTATGGAGAGACAAAGAGCCTACTTATGATCACTTGAGAGTGTTTGGTTGCGGGGATTTTGTTCATATCCCAAAGATCGAGAGATCAAAGCTTGATGACAAACAAAAGCGAGTGTGTGTTCCTAGGCTATGGGACAGAGAAGTTTGGTTACAGATTTTGGGATCCAGTTGACAAGAAGGTTATCAGAAGTAGGGATGTATTATTCCTTGAAGACCAGACTATTGAAGACTTTGAGAAGATTGAGATGCCAAAGCTTCAAGATGATATGACTTTGGATCCAAATCCAGTTGTTCCTTCTCTTGAACAACATGATGATGATGTTGATGGTAATGGAAATGAAGATGAAGCTCATGAAGATGTTCCAGTGGGTGATGTTGAGCAAGAAGTGCAACAACAACCAGAAGCTGAGTTAAGAAGATCCAGCAGGACCAGATTACCTTCAACAAAATATACACCACATGAGTATGTGATGCTCACAGATGCAGGTGAACCAGAGTCTTATGAAGAAGCTCTTAGTGTTCTGAAAGTCAGAAGTGGTTGAAATCCATGAAAGAAGAGGTTGGTTCTTTAGATGAGAATGACACTTTTGATTTGGTTGACAAGCCAGAAAACCAGAAAATTCTGAAGAACAAGTGGGTGTATAGAATCAAGACTGAATATGGTAACTCAAAACCAAGGTACAAAGCACACTTAGTTGTGAAGGCTTATGAGCAGAGAAAGGGTGTTGACTTTGTGAGATTTTCTCACCGGTGGTGAGATTTCCTTCTATTCGGGTTGTCTTGGCAATAACCGCTAGTTTGGATCTTGAGATAGAACAACTAGATGTCAAGATAGTATTTCTTCACGGTGAGTTGGAGGAAGATGTGTATATGGCACAACCCGAGGTTTTTTGAAGTCAAAGGCAAAGAGCACATGGTGTGCAAGCTAAATAAGAGTCTATATGGTTTGAAGCAAGCTCCTAGAAGATGGTACAAGAAGTTTGAATCGTTCATGAAGGAACATGGGTACAAGAGAACAGTTTCAGATCATTGTGTATTCATTCAAAAATTTGATGATGGTGATTTTCTTATTCTTTTGCTATATGTTGATGACATGCTTATTGTTGGAAAAGATAAGAAGAAAATTGACAGGTTGAAGTCAGATTTGAGCAAGTCTTTTGCTATGAAAGACTTGGGAGCAGCAAAGCGTATTCTTGGCATGGAAATCACTCATGATAGGAAAGCAAGGAAGCTATGGTTATCACAAGAAAGCTACATTGAGAAGGTGTTGCAAAGATTTAACATGGACAAGGCTGAGCCGGTAAGTTGTCCACTTGCAAACCATTTTAAGTTAACTCGTGATCAATGTCCTGTGAATGATGTTGAGAAACGAGAAAATGGAGAATATTCCTTATGCATCCGATTGGTAGTTTGATGTATGCAATGGTGTGTACAAGGCCGGATATAGCTTATGCGGTTGGAGTGGTGAGCAGATTTCTATCAAATCACAGTCCGGAGCATTGGGAAAGCGGTGAAATGGATACTACGGTATCTAAGGGGTACTTCTAATATGTGTTTGTGTTATGGAGGTGACAAGCCAGAGTTAGTTGGCTACACAAATTCAGATTTGGCAGGTGCTCAAGACAGTCTCAAGTCGACATCGGGTTACTTATTTACCTATGCAGGGGGAGCTGTGTCTTGGCAATCCAAGTTACAAAAATGTGTGGCATTATCCACTACAGGGGCAGAGTACATTGCAGCTACGGAGAGTTGCAAGGAGATGATATGGATGAAGAGGTTTGTTAGAGAACTCGGTGTGAAGCAACAAAGGTTCATCGTTTCTTGTGATGACGAGTGCCATCCATCTCGGCAAGAATTCGAGTTTTCACTCGAGGTCCAAGCACATCAATATTAGGTATCGGTGGATACAAGAAGTTCTCGATGAGAAGGTCTTGTATATTGAGAAGATCCATACGAGATGACAACGGTTCGATATGATGACAAAGTCGCTACCAAAGTACAAGCATGTGTATTTCTGCAGTAGGGCAGGTTTGGTGGTGACGGGTACCTCGCCATAAGTCGTGAGGGGGAGATTGTTGGGTTTCACGTCTTATGGCCCAACATTATGGATGCCCCTTAGCTAATGGGGGAAGTCAACTAGCACATGCCTATGTTTTTGGTTATAAGGACCAAAAGGCATCAGGAGAAAGTAAGAGAGTTTATCTTCTTCATTTTGTGAGGAAAAGAAAGAGAGGCAGTAGAGAAAGAGAGTGAGTGAGGGAGAAAAGTTAAGCCACCATTTTTGGTGAGATTGAAGTTATCTTGAAGAGAAGAAGAAAGGGTTCTTAGCTAAGGATCTATTGGTTGTTGTGGTGAAGATTGATTTATCAATTTCCACATCTCTTCAAAGGGGGAAAAATCTAGGGTTTGCTCAAACTCTAGTAGTAAGTAAGCTTACTCTTGCTATTGTCAAATTGATAGTGAATCTCATCTTATTGGTGAATAAATTGTTGATCCATTGGTAGGCCTCAGAATGTGTATAATTTATGGCCTACGAGTGATACCGCAAGTGCACGGTGTCTGTTATGAAGCACAGGGCAAATACGAGTCGAACCACAGAGACTTGTGGTGCTCTATTTGATCTCTAGGCTTACTTGACTGAATTCAGGGGAATGTAACATAACTGTTTTGTGCCGATACGGCTGAGATGGAATTGTGACACTAAACTAAGGTAAAAGAAGATTGTAACAAGATAGAGAGGACTAGGGTGTCGAATCCACCTCCTAATCTCAGCTAAGTCAGTTCAATGTTTGCTAAAGTTCTTGTCCCTTGTAATGGCAATTCTACCATTCATCCAGGGTCTCAATGGGTGGCTTACTATCAACTAAAGTGATTAACTAATTCCTAGTATTAGCTGTCTTATCATAGTACAACTAATCACAAATCAGTTTCCACTACTTAGATGATCAAACTTACCCTAAGATGGATATTTAATCGCAATTAGAGTATCTCTCCCAAGTACTAGCTGTCTTCTCAGGGCACAACTAGTCTGAGGATCAATCACAGGCAATGAGGTATGAATTGCAACACACACAACATGGAAATAGTCGACTACGGTGGATGCATGACATACACGTGAAAGTAACATCTTGAGGTGTTAAGATTAAATGTATCCTAAGCATTAAAGCACAATCAAGAACAATTCCAAATTATGAACAACTCTTAGCAACAGATTTTTGGGTTTCATCTCAACCCTAGAAAATATTTTAGAACATGATTAAAACAGAAAATAAACTACAAATTAACCCTAATTGAAGCACTGGCTAGTCCAGGCATGAGCAAAAATATCTTCTACAACTTCTATTTATACATGCAATTCCTCAAACTCCAAACCCTAATTCTCAAAATCGAAATAAAAGAGAAAACAAATCAAACCCAATCTCTCGCACCCATACTCTGAATTGTTGTTCTCCCCTCTTGTCAATTCGCTCTGCAACTCCATGCGTGGTTGTTGGCTGGAACCCTAGTTTTAGTTATCTCTAAATTATCCTCTAGGTTATGAGAGAAGCTAAGAGAGAGGTAACTAACACTAGAGAGGAGGGAAGGTGGCTGCAGGCGTGTTTGGTGGCTGACAAGAGATGGAGAGATGGTGGCGGAGGTGGCTCTGTCAGGAAAGAAGATGGTGGTGGAGTGGGTTTTGCAGAGCTCTGCTCTGTGTCGGGGAAGAAAGAGAAGGAGAAGAAGAGAATAGGGTTTGTCGATGGGGGTATAGGGTGTAGGGAGATTTCGTTGTGAAGCAGGCGCAGCAGAGTTTGATGAGCCAGTTGAAGCGAGCGTTGGATCTTGCGGGAGAGATCTGAACGGTCGAGGGAGAACTGAGAGAGATCTGGTGATGAGCGGAGCATCGAGAAATAGATGTGAGTGAAGGAGCGACCGTGTGATGCATTTGGGCGAGATCTCAACGGCTCGGGATGAGAGGGTTCGGATCCGGGTCGTGGGTAGCTCTAGCCCATGTCTTCCTTGTTGGGTTGCAACTGATTCGCGCGTGGGCTTTGGCTAACTGCTCCATAGATGTTCGTCTCCAATTCTTCGCTCTTTGGGCTCCTCAGTTTCTCCGGACTTTATTTAGTACCTAAAAACACAAAATTAATTAATACAAATATTTATTCTTGAAAACAAAGAAAACACAGAATCTGGGATAATATCTGATTTCTAAGCGCAAAAGATGAGTAAAATGCCAATAAAAAGGTGTATAAATATGCACTATTTGGCACTCATCATCCATCCTAGTGGTGAGTGTAATTAGGCAAATTGGTTATCCAAGTGTTATATGCACCTTGAAGTTGTTGTTATCCCCAAATTGGGAGAATTGTGTGTAACCCATTATTGTCATAGTGGAAGATTTGCCTGTGGTTTTTACCCTTCACCTTGAAGGGGTTTTTCCACGTAATTGCCGGTGTTGTGTGATTGCTTCTATATTGCGTAGTTGTGTTATTCCGCATTTGTATATCATTGCTTGTGTAGGTTTCGTATTGCGCATAGCGGCTCGGATTTGGTAAGTCTCCCCCAACAATATTGTACGCTAACCTCACTGCAGTCACTTCTGTTTTTAAATCATCCAATGCCTCACCTTCAAGAGCTGCCCTAGGGATAGTTGCTTCCACCTCTATATCAAAAACAAAAACATCATCGTTATCCAAGTCGAAAGTTTCATCATCATTAATTATTTCAGCAGCAGGGAGAATTTGGGTCGCGCCTTGGTAGAAAAAGCTACCAGCGAGCGTGTTGGCATGTGCCAATGGTAGAAAAAGCTATTAGCGAGCGTGTTAGCATGTGCCAATGGCGTGCGTGGCCAATTTGAGTCGCGCCTTGGTAGGAAAAGCTACCAGCGGGCGTGTTAGCATGTGCCAATGGCATGCGTGGCCAATTTGGGTCGCGCCTTGGTAGAAAAAGCTACCAGCGGGCGTGTTGGCATGTGCCAATGGCATGCGTGGCCAATTCGGCCTAGGTTGCCTGATTTGCAAGCCTAGGTGCGGGCGCTACTTTGGCATGGCGCGGCTAGGGCCAAGGTAAGGGTGTTTGGCTTGGCGAGACCAGCATAGCTAGGACCAAGGCGGGGTGCGTTTGGCATGGCGCGACTAGCTTGGGCTAGGTGTGGCTGGCATGATTTGCCATTGGCACGGAGGTGCGGCTAGCATGGTTGGCATGCTTTGGCGCGTTTGGTGTGGCTAGCATAGCTAGGGCCAAGGCGGGGTGCGTTTGGCATGGCGCGGCTAGCTTGGGCTAGGTTTGGCTGGCATGATTTGCCCTTGGCACGGAGGTGCGGCTAGCATGGTTGGCATGCTTTGGCGCGTTTGGTGTGGTTGGCATGATTTGCCATCGGCACGGAGGTGCGGCTAACATGGTTGGCATGTTTTGGCGCGTTTGGTGTGGCTGGCATGATTTGCCATCGGCATAGAGGTGCGGCTAGCTTGGGCTAGGCGTGGCTGGCATGATTTGCCATTGGCACGGAGGTGCGGCTAGCTTGGGCTAGGTGTGGATGGCATGATTTGCCATTGGCACGGAGGTGCGGCTAACATGGTTGGCATGTTTTGGCGCGTTTGGTGTGGCTGGCATGATTTGCCATCGGCACAGAGAGGTGCGGCTAGCCCAGGCTAGGCGTGGGCGGCATGATTTGCCATTGGCACGGAGGTGCGGCTAGCTTGGGCTAGGTGTGGCTGGCATGATTTGCCATTGGCACGGAGGTGCGGCTGGCATGGTTGGCATGCTTTGGCGCGTTTGGTGTGACTAGCATAGCTAGGGCCAAGGAAGGGTGCTTTTGGCATGGCGCAGCTAGCTTGGGCTAGGTGTGGCTGGCATGATTTGCCTTTGGCACGGAGGGGAATTAGTGTTTTATTTGTTGTAACCCTAATTCGAAAAAATACCCCCTGTTAATTACTGACTACATGCATTAAATGCTCTAATAAATGTGTCACTGGTGACATTAGGTTATTTGGGGTTTTACGATTTTACCCTTTGTTTAAAAACCACCATCAACAATAGCTTAATAAAAAACCCATTATGTTTGAAAAAATGAGAAGTAATTATCAAAATGAGTCGAAATGGAAGTTGCAGAGAGACTCCGGCTAGGAATTTTTAGGAAAATTTTTGTCAAACTAGCCGAACATGATGGAAACGAAGAACATGGAGAAAAGTTCGGCTATTTGGCAAAAAAGAAAGTTTGTAGACGCAGGTTGCCGAACTTAGTTTTAATGGAGTTTTTGCTTTCAGAAAAAAGTTCAGTTACGTCGCAATTTTTCTTATCCTAGCCGAACTTTTAGTTCGGTTACGTTGAAAATTCTTTTCCTAGCCGAACTTTTTGTTCGGTTACGTTGTAATTTTTTTTCCTCGTCTAACTTTTCCCTGAAAGCAAAAACTCCATTAAAGCTGAGTTCGGCTACCTGTGTCTTCAGAACCGTTAGCCGAACTACACTAGCAGAAGAGTTTTGCTACCTGTTCTTCAGATTTCGTAACCAAACTCTATTGTTATAGCCGAAATCAGGTTATAACATTTTCATTTTTTGAAAGTTTTGGCCAATTCATGCAAGATTAACTAAATTTGAAGTAAACCTAAGTACCCAAAATTCTCATTTCGAAATTAACCATCTTAAAAAAGAAAAAAGAAAAAAACCACAACCCCCTTCTTCGCGAGAAAATATTTGATGGGGGCGTTTTTTGAAGGGGCATGGGGGACAAATTATATGTTGACACGTGTATTTGATATTAACGAATTATGTTTCCAAAAATATAAAAGAAGTGTAATTTTGGAGAGAAAATTTATTTTATTAATTGGTGTTGGCATTTTTGGAAACAGACAACAAAAAAACCCATATAATTAACAAACTAATAAATATTAAACTCTTAACAAGTCGGCAATAATCTTTGTGTCAAAATTAGAATTTTGAATGAAACGTTGGAACACTGCTTCACAACCAATTAGTGACACGAGTCAGCATAATTTGATACATATATTCTTAACTGCGAGCACTTGCTAGGAGAGAGAAGTAGCCAGATATAGTGTTAATTTTTTTCCCACATTTTTTTCTTGATTTGCAACACTTTTTGGCCAATCTAGCAGTTCAGTCTAGCCTATAGAACTCAGCCTTATATAGTAGTCATGTTGCTAAACCCTAAGACCTAACCTCATAAGGCCCGTGAGGCCCAAGCCAAGTATTATCTCAAGTTATCAAAGTTTTGTTAAACAAACTCTAGTGCAAGTGCAAA
Source organism: Papaver armeniacum (assembly GCA_023531295.1). NCBI lineage: Eukaryota > Viridiplantae > Streptophyta > Magnoliopsida > Ranunculales > Papaveraceae > Papaver > Papaver armeniacum. The sequence goes on from JAJJWW010010053.1 coordinate 636,085, forward strand.
TGTGCAATGGCTCCTTGCATCCGTTGGAGGCGCTTGAGTATTAATTGTGAATTTATTTGGAGAACTGATACTTAGGTTTATGTTTACGTGGAGATGAAAAGCTACTCGTTTGGTTTCTTCTCTTCTGTCTTTACTAGACAGGCAATGCTACTGATCAAAAATATGTGTAGATCAAATTAGACTAAACGCACACATTTACAGAGATCGATTGGGGAAGAAGACATATGATTACAGGAGGTATTGCTAAAGCTAACAATGCATTTTCACAAAAACTCCTGGCTTAACATTATTCATCTCAAAATTGCATACTTCGGGATGGCTAGTCATCCCCAAAACCCAGCCCTATATATATGGCCTATGCTTAGATCTCCACACACAATCTCTTTTCTCCTCTCGAATTACTCTCTGATTACTCAAGACGATTCTTTTCTCCGTCATGGGTTTCAACAACCGCAAGTTGTTGCTTTCACTAGCTGGTGCTTTTGGCTGTCGCGGCTCCTTTAATGGTGAACGGTTATTTTGGAAGGTTGGTAATTCTGCTGGTTGGTCCGGTCGGTCTCAAGTTAATTACACTGATTGGGCCTCGTTACCAGCGTTTCTAGTTGGTGATGATGCTCTTGAATTCGTTTATAATCCCAACATTACTAATGTCATGGAAGTCACGTATTGTGATTTCGAATCATGTGATGCCACGTCTCCACTCGCCACCTACAACACCGGGTTTGACGAAGTTCCGATAAAAAAAGTAGGCCACCAGTATTTCATCGGTGGCAATCCCGTTGATTGTAGGAACGGCCTCAAGGTTGATATTATGGCTACCAATTCTGAATAAATTAGGGATTTTAGGACCGACCCACAGGCCTTTCGTCTTGGCTATTTTATCGTACCCGGTATGGGATGGCCATATGATGAAGGAGCTAGCAGACATAAATGGAGCCACATCATGTGATTGATTCATGGGCACCAGCTTCGACTCCAACTATGTCACCCACTTCTTCTCTCGAGGCTGCGCAGGAGGGGATGCCTAAACTGTTACTATGCCTCCTAGCAGTCTTATTCTAGTCATAGCTGCGTCTCTATCTGTTTTTGTGATAGGCTTTGTTTATTAGAGTTGGAACTGGAATTTTAATTTATGTTTTCTTATAAGAACTTTGCATTAGCACTTTGATTGAAATTTCAATGGAATTTATTTATTATTTTTAAGTTTTGATAATTCATCATCCGTGACTATATTATTTTGTTTACAAAACCGAAAGTAACTACAAAGACCTTTGTCCAAGTAATCGGGACGTGCCTAGTTTCATTTTCCGGAGAGTATTCTGAATCCGGTTTCCGTTTATATACTTTTTTTTTTTTTTTTTTGCCCTAGAATATATAGGAATCCTATGAGACTTCCAAATTTTCTCTAGGTTGTTCCCTATATATAAAAGAACATCACCATTATTTGAGACGCAAAGAAAAAAATCACAGTGAGAAAACTAATCGTTCTCCTCTCTTTACTGGCTCTCAACATGGGAAACAAGTTAATACAAGTAAAGTTGAATATCACCTCCCAGTACAAGTTTGTCCTCATTGCGAGATGATTTCAGCAGAGAAATTCCAACCAATTTCTTTGGAACGACCAAAGGTACTTTACCCATTAGTACATAATCCAATAATTGATTATACGCTAGCTCGGCTTAGATCATCAAATGTTAAAGAAGTATATGTAGTTTGCTGTGCACATTCCAAACAAGTTATTCAAGTATTTAAAAAAATCTTATTGGTTGTCTGTACACTGAATTCACCGTTAAAATTCGGAAAACCGCGGTTGTGTCGGTGTTGGTGATGCTCTTAGATTTGTTTACCAAAGTGATGTCATTCATGGCGATTTCGTGCTTGTAAGTGGAGATATTGTGTCATATTTGTTGGGTTTCACGTCTTATGGCCCAACATTATGGATGCCCTTAGCTAAGGGGGGAAGTCAACTAGCACATGCCTATGTTTTTTGGTTATAAGGACCAAAAGGCATCAGGAGAAAGTAAGAGAGTTTATCTTCTTCATTTAGTGAAGAAAAGAAAGTGAGGCAGTTGAGAAAGAGAGTGAGTGAGGGAGAAAAGTTAAGCCACCATTTTTGGTGAGATTGAAGTTATCTTGAAGAGAAGAAGAAAGGGTTCTTAGCTAAGGATCTATTGGTTGTTGTGGTGAAGATTGATTTATCAATTTCCACATGTCTTCAAAGGGGGAAAAATCTAGGGTTTGCTCAAACTCTAGTAGTAAGTAATCTTACTCTTGCTATTGTCAAATTGATAGTGAATCTCATCTTATTGGTGAATGAATTGTTGATCCATCCTAGTGGTGAGTGTAATTAGGCAAATTGGTTATCCAAGTGCTATATGCACCTTGAAGTTGTTGTTATCCCCAAATTGGGAGAATTGTGTGTAACCCATTATTGTCATAGTGGAAGATTTGCCCGTGGTTTTTACCCTTCACCTTGGAGGGGTTTTCCACGTAATTGCTTAGGTGTTGTGTGATTGTTTCTATATTGCGTAGTTTTGTTATTTCCGCATTTGTATATCATTGCTTGTGTAGGTTTCGTATTGCACATAGCGGCTCGGATTTGGTAAGTCTCCCCCAACAAGTGGTATCAGAGCTTTTGGGTTGAGCTAATCCTGTGCAATGACGGAAGCTAGTACTAGTAATAGAATGGTCAATTTGACCGGTGAGAACTTTGTGATATGGAAGGCGAAGATGGAAGACTGGTTATATTGTAAAGATCTCTATGGTCCAATAGAGAAGAAGGGAGTGAGACCTGAGAAGACAAGTGAAGAAGATTGGAAAGTTACTTATCGTAAAGCAGTTGGTTTCATTCGTCAGTGGATTGATGATGGTATTTTTCATCATGTGGCTAGTGAGACACTAGCATATTCTTTGTGGACCAAGTTAGAGCAGATATATGATTAGCAGTTTCCTTGTGCAAAAGCTCTTCTATTCAAAAGGCTTGGAAAGTTGTGCTACAAGGAAGGGAGTTCAATGGCGCAACATTTAAATGAAATGAAGGGTATTATGAATCAGCTTACATCTATGGAGTTGATAATTCCTGAAGATATTCAAGCTTACTTGTTGTTAAATACTTTACCCAGACAGGTTGGGAGCCATTGAGGAATTGTCTCGGTTATTCTCGCTCCAGACAGAAGTTGAACATATTTGTTGCTACAAACGGTTCTTTGAATGAAGAAGTTAGAAGAAGGTCATTAGACTCATCTCATTCAGAAGCTCTTATTACAGAAAATCGGGGTAGAAGAAAAGACAGAAGACAAGTTGGCCGTAGCAAGTCAAGGGGTCACTCAAAGTCCAGAAAGAACATTGAATGTTGGAATTGTCGTATGAAAGGTCATTATTCAAATGAATGCAGTAAGCCGAAGCAAGAACACAAGAAGGGGAAAGGAAATGATAAACAAGACAATGATGTTGCAGCTGTTGCAACAGATGGTGATATCATTTTATTCTTAGACTATAATGATGTTTGTGTGAGTTCTTCAGGTTCTGATTCAAAGTGGATAGTTGATTCAGGTGCATCTTATCATGCTGCTCCTTATGAAGATGTATTTACCTCCTACAAGGCTGGTGACTTTGGGTCAGTCAGAATGGGAAACAGTGGTGTTGCTAAAATTGTAGGAATGGGTGATGTGAAAGTTGAGACCAGTGTTGGCTGCACATTGGTTCTCAGAAATGTGTGACATGTACCATATCTTCGTTTGAATCTAATGTCACCTGGAGTGTTAGATGATGAAGGGTACAACAATCACTTGGGTGATGGAAAATAGAAGCTAAGCAAGGGCTCCATGGTAATTGCAAGAGGCAAGAAGTGTGGCACATTGTACAAAACACAGGTGAAGGTGTTTAAAGGTGAGTTGAATACTGTTGAAAAATATTCAACCTCTGAGTTGTGGCATAGAAGACTTGGTCATCTTAGTGAGAAGGGAATTCAAATCCTCACCAAAAGACAAGTCTTGCCAAAGACCAAAGGTATGCAATTGGGTAAGTGTACTCATTGTTTGGTTGGTAAACAAACTAGAGTTTCCTTTCATAAAACTTTACCCAAGCGTAATTCTGGTATTATTGATCTTGTTCATTCCGACGTATGTGGACCTTTGAGGGTCAAAACACTTGGTGGTGCCTTTTACTTTGTTACTTTCATAGATGATGCTTCAAGGAAGGTTTGGTCATATGCAATCAAGACCAAAGGCGATGTTGTTCCTGTGTTCAAGATGTTTCACAGCATGGTGGAAAGAGAAACAGGTAGAACCTTGAAGTGCCTTCGTTCTGACAACGGGGGAGAATACATTGGACCACTTGAAGTGTATTGCAAGAGCATGGGTATACGTCATGAACAATCAGTACCGAAGACTCCACAACATAATGGTGTTGCAGAGATGATGAATCGCACTATTCTTGAGAGAATCAGGTGCATGTTATCTCATTCCAAGTTGCAGAAGCATTTCTGGGGTGAAGCAATGAATACTGTTGTGTATTTGATCAATCGATCTCCTTCAAGACCGCTAGATGGAGAAGTAGCAGAAAAGGTATGGAGAGACAAAGAGCCTACTTATGATCACTTGAGAGTGTTTGGTTGCAGGGATTTTGTTCATATCCCAAAAGATCAGAGATCAAAGCTTGATGACAAACAAAAGCAGTGTGTGTTCCTAGGCTATGGGACAGAGAAGTTTGGTTACAGATTTTGGGATCCAGTTGACAAGAAGGTTATCAGAAGTAGGGATGTATTATTCCTTGAAGACCAGACTATTGAAGACTTTGAGAAGATTGAGATGCCAAAGCTTCAAGATGATATGACTTTGGATCCAAATCCAGTTGTTCCTTCTCTTGAACAACATGATGATGATGTTGATGGTAATGGAAATGAAGATGAAGCTCATGAAGATGTTCCAGTGGGTGATGTTGAGCAAGAAGTGCAACAACAACCGGAAAGTTTGAGTTAAGAAGATCCAAAGGGACCAGATTACCTTCAACAAAATATACACCACATGAGTATGTGATGCTCACAGATGCAGGTGAACCAGAGTCTTATGAAGAAGCTCTTAGTGTTCCTGAAAGTCAGAAGTGGTTGAAATCCATGAAAGAAGAGGTTGGTTCTTTAGATGAGAATGACACTTTTGATTTGGTTGACAAGCAGAGAAAACCAGAAAATTCTGAAGAACAAGTGGGTGTATAGAATCAAGACTGAATATGGTAACTCAAAACCAAGGTACAAAGCACACTTAGTTGTGAAGGCTTATGAGCAGAGAAAGGGTGTTGACTTTGACGAGATTTTCTCACCGGTGGTGAGATTTCCTTCTATTCGGGTTGTCTTGTCAATAACCGCTAGTTTGGATCTTGAGATAGAACAACTAGATGTCAAGATAGTATTTCTTCACGGTGAGTTGGAGGAAGATGTGTATATGGCACAACCCGAGGTTTTTGAAGTCAAAGGCAAAGAGCACATGGTGTGCAAGCTAAATAAGAGTCTATATGGTTTGAAGCAAGCTCCTAGAAGATGGTACAAGAAGTTTGAATCGTTCATGAAGGAACATGGGTACAAGAGAATAGTTTCGAGATCATTGTGTATTCATTCAAAAATTTGATGATGGTGATTTTCTTATTCTTTTGCTATATGTTGATGACATGCTTATTGTTGGAAAAGATAAGAAGAAAATTGACAGGTTGAAGTCAGATTTGAGCAAGTCTTTTGCTATGAAAGACTTGGGAGCAACAAAGCGTATTCTTGGCATGGAAATCACTCGTGATAGGAAAGCAAGGAAGCTATGGTTATCACAAGAAAGCTACATTGAGAAGGTGTTGCAAAGATTTAACATGGACAAGGCTGAGCCGGTAAGTTGTCCACTTGCAAACCATTTTAAGTTAACTCGTGATCAATGTCCTGTGAATGATGTTGAGAAACAGAAAATGGAGAATATTCCTTATGCATTCGCAGTTGGTAGTTTGATGTATGCAATGGTGTGTACAAGGCCGGATATAGCTTATGCAGTTGGAGTGGTGAGCAGATTTCTATCAAATCCTGGTCCGGAGCATTGGGAAGCAGTGAAATGGATACTACGGTATCTAAGGGGTACTTCTAATATGTGTTTGTGTTATGGAGGTGACAAGCCAGAGTTAGTTGGCTACACAGATTCAGATTTGGCAGGTGCTCAAGACAGTCTCAAGTCGACATCGGGTTACTTATTTACCTATACAGGGGGAGCTTTGTGTTGGCAATCCAAGTTACAAAAATGTGTGGCATTATCTACTACAGGGGCAGAGTACATTGCAGCTACGGAGAGTTGCAAGGAGATGATATGGATGAAGAGGTTTGTTAGAGAACTCGGTGTGAAGCAACAAAGGTTCATCGTTTACTGTGACAGCCAGAGTGCCATCCATCAAGCAAGAATTCGAGTTTTCACTCGAGGTCCAAGCACATCAATATTAGGTATCAGTGGATACAAGAAGTTCTCGATGAGAAGGTCTTGTATATTGAGAAGATCCATACAGATGACAACGGTTCTGATATGATGACAAAGTCGCTACCAAAGTACAAGCATGTGTATTTCTGCAGTAGGGCAGGTTTGGTGGTGACGGGTACCTCGCCATAAGTCGTGAGGGGGAGATTGTTGGGTTTCACGTCTTATGGCCCAACATTATGGATGCCCCTTAGCTAATGGGGAAGTCAACTAGCACATGCCTATGTTTTTGGTTATAAGGACCAAAAGGCATCGGGAGAAAGTAAGAGAGTTTATCTTCTTCATTTTGTGAGGAAAAGAAAGAGAGGCGGAGAGAAAGAGAGTGAGTGAGGGAGAAAAGTTAAGCCACCATTTTTGGTGAGATTGAAGTTATCTTGAAGAGAAGAAGAAAGGGTTCTTAGCTAAGGATCTATTGGTTGTTGTGGTGAAGATTGATTTATCAATTTCCACATCTCTTCAAAGGGGGAAAAATCTAGGGTTTGCTCAAACTCTAGTAGTAAGTAAGCTTACTCTTGCTATTGTCAAATTGATAGTGAATCTCATCTTATTGGTGAATAAATTGTTGATCCATTGGTAGGCCTCAGAATGTGTATAATTTATGGCCTACGAGTGATACCGCAAGTGCACGGTGTCTGTTATGAAGCACAGGGCAAATACGAGTCGAACCACAGAGACTTGTGGTGCTCTAGTTGATCTCTAGGCTTACTTGACTGAATTCAGGGGAATGTAACATAACTGTTTTGTGCCGATACGGCTGAGATGGAATTGTGACACTAAACTAAGGTAAAAGAAGATTGTAACAAGATAGAGAGGACTAGGGTGTCGAATCCACCTCCTAATCTCAGCTAAGTCAGTTCAATGTTTGCTAAAGTTCTTGTCCCTTGTAATGGCAATTCTACCATTCATCCAGGGTCTCAATGGGTGGCTTACTATCAACTAAAGTGATTAACTAATTCCTAGTATTATTTGTCTTATCATAGTACAACTAATCACAAATCGTTTCCACTACTTAGATGATCAAACTTACCCTAAGATGGATATTTAATCGCAATTAGAGTATCTCTCCCAAGTACTATTTGTCTTCTCGGGGCACAACTAGTCCGAGGATCAATCACAGCAATGAGGTATGAATTGCAACACACACAACATGGAAATAGTCGACTACGGTGGATGCATGACATACACACATGAAAGTAACATATCTTGAGGTGTTAAGATTAAATGTATCCTAAGCATTAAAGCACAATCAAGAACAATTCCAAATTATGAACAACTCTTAGCAACAGATTTTTGGGTTTCATCTCAACCCTAGAAAATATTTTAGAACATGATTAAAACAGAAAATAAACTACAAATTAACCCTAATTGAAGCACTGGCTAGTCCAGGCATGAGCAAAAATATCTTCTACAACTTCTATTTATACATGCAATTCCTTAAACTCCAAACCCTAATTCTCAAAATCGAAATAAAAGAGAAAACAAATCAAACCCAATCTCTCGCACCCATACTCTGAATTGTTGTTCTCCCCTCTTGTCAATTCGCTCTGCAACTCCATGCGTGGTTGTTGGCTGGAACCCTAGTTTTAGTTATCTCTAAATTAGCCTCTAGGTTATGAGAGAAGCTAAGAGAGAGGTAACTAACACTAGAGAGGAGGGAAGGTGGCTGCAGGCGTGTTTGGTGGCTGACAAGAGATGGAGAGATGGTGGCGGAGGTGGCTCTGTCAGGAAAGAAGATGGTGGTGGAGTGGGTTTTGCAGAGCTCTGCTCTGTGTCGGGGAAGAAAGAGAAGGAGAAGAAGAGAATAGGGTTTGTCGATGGGGGTATAGGGTGTAGGGAGATTTCGTTGTGAAGCAGGCGCAGCAGAGTTTGATGAGCCGGTTGAAGCGGCGTTGGATCTTGCGGGAGAGATCGAACGGTCGAGGGAGAAGCGAGAGAGATCTGGTGATGAGCGGAGCATCGAGAAATAGATGTGAGTGAAGGAGCGACCAGTGTGATGCATTTGGGCGAGATCTCAACGGCTCGGGATGAGAGGGTTCGGATCCGGGTCGTGGGTAGCTCTAGCCCATGTCTTCCTTGTTGGGTTGCAAGGCGATTCGCGCGTGGGCTTTGGCTAACTGCTCCATAGATGTTCGTCTCCAATTCTTCGCTCTTTGGGCTCCTCAGTTTCTCCGGACTTTATTTAGTACCTAAAAACACAAAATTAATTAATACAAATATTTATTCTTGAAAACAAAGAAAACACAGAATCTGGGATAATATCTGATTTCTAAGCGCAAAAGATGAGTAAAATGCCAATAAAAAGGTGTATAAATATGCACTATTTGGCACTCATCATCCATCCTAGTGGTGAGTGTAATTAGGCAAATTGGTTATCCAAGTGTTATATGCACCTTGAAGTTGTTGTTATCCCAAAATTGGGAGAATTGTGTGTAACCCATTATTGTCATAGTGGAAGATTTGCCTGTGGTTTTTACCCTTCACCTTGAAGGGGTTTTTCCACGTAATTGCCGGTGTTGTGTGATTGCTTCTATATTGCGTAGTTGTGTTATTCCGCATTTGTATATCATTGCTTGTGTAGGTTTCGTATTGCGCATAGCGGCTCGGATTTGGTAAGTCTCCCCCAACAATATTGTACGCTAACCTCAGTGCAGTCACTTCTGTTTTTAAATCATCCAATGCCTCACCTTCAAGAGCTGCCCTAGGGATAGTTGCTTCCACCTCTATATCAAAAACAAAAACATCATCGTTATCCAAGTCGAAAGTTTCATCATCATTTATTATTTCAGCAGCAGGGAGAATTTGGGTCGCGCCTTGGTAGAAAAAGCTACCAGCGAGCGTGTTGGCATGTGCCAATGGCATGCGTTGCCAATTTAGGTCGCGCCTTGGTAGAAAAAGCTATTAGCGAGCGTGTTAGCATGTGCCAATGGCGTGCGTGGCCAATTTGAGTCGCGCCTTGGTAGGAAAAGCTACCAGCGGGCGTGTTAGCATGTGCCAATGGCATGCGTGGCCAATTTGGGTCGCGCCTTGGTAGAAAAAGCTACCAGCGGGCGTGTTGGCATGTGCCAATGGCATGCGTGGCCAATTCGGCCTAGGTTGCCTGATTTGCAAGCCTAGGTGCGGGCGCTACTTTGGCATGGCGCGGCTAGGGCCAAGGTAAGGGTGTTTGGCTTGGCGAGACCAGCATAGCTAGGACCAAGGCGGGGTGCGTTTGGCATGGCGCGGCTAGCTTGGGCTAGGTGTGGCTGGCATGATTTTCCATTGGCACGGAGGTGCGGCTAGCATGGTTGGCATGCTTTGGCGCGTTTGGTGTGGCTAGCATAGCTAGGGCCAAGGCGGGGTGCGTTTGGCATGGCGCGGCTAGCTTGGGCTAGGTTTGGCTGGCATGATTTGCCATTGGCACGGAGGTGCGGCTAGCATGGTTGGCATGCTTTGGCGCGTTTGGTGTGGTTGGCATGATTTGCCATCGGCACGGAGGTGCGGCTAACATGGTTGGCATGTTTTGGCGCGTTTGGTGTGGCTGGCATGATTTGCCATCGGCACAGAGGTGCGGCTAGCTTGGGCTAGGCGTGGGCGGGCATGATTTGCCATTGGCACGGAGGTGCGGCTAGCTTGGGCTAGGTGTGGCGGGCATGATTTGCCATTGGCACGGAGGTGCGGCTAACATGGTTGGCATGTTTTGGCGCGTTTGGTGTGGCTGGCATGATTTGCCATCAAGACGAGAGGTGCGCTAGCTTGGGCTAGGCGTGGTCGGCATGATTTGCCATTGGCACGGAGGTTCGGCTAGCTTGGGCTAGGTGTGGCTGGCATGATTTGCCATTGGCACGGAGGTGCGGCTGGCACGGTTGGCATGCTTTGGCGCGTTTGGTGTGACTAGCATAGCTAGGGCCAAGGCGGTGGTGCTTTTGGCATGGCGCAGCTAGCTTGGGCTAGGTGTGGTCGGCATGATTTGCCTTTGGCACGGAGGGGAATTAGTGTTTTATTTGTTGTAACCCTAATTCGAAAAAATACCCCGTTAATTATCGACTACATGCATTAAATGCTCTAATAAATGTGTCACCTGGTGACATTAGGTTATTTGGGGTTTACGATTTTACCCTTTGTTTAAAAACCACCATCAACAATAGCTTAATAAAAAACCCATTATGTTTGAAAAAATGAGAAGTAATTATCAAAATGAGTCGAAATGGAAGTTGCGAGAGAGACTCCGGCTAGGAATTTTTAGGAAAAATTTTGTCAAACTAGCCGAACTCGATGGAAACGAAGAACATGGAGAAAAGTTCGGCTATTTGGCAAAAAAGAAAGTTTGTAGACGCAGGTTGCCGAACTTAGTTTTAATGGAGTTTTTGCTTTCAGAAAAAAGTTCAGTTACGTCGCAATTTTTCTTATCCTAGCCGAACTTTTAGTTCGGTTACGTTGAAAATTCTTTTCCTAGCCGAACTTTTTGTTCGGTTACGTTGTAATTTTTTTTCCTCGTCTAACTTTTCCCTGAAAGCAAAAACTCCATTAAAGCTGAGTTCGGCTACCTGTGTCTTCAGAACCGTTAGCCGAACTACACTAGCAGAAGAGTTTTGCTACCTGTTCTTCAGATTTCGTAACCAAACTCTATTGTTATAAGCGAAATCGAGGTTATAACATTTTCATTTTTTGAAAGTTTTGGCCAATTCATGCAAGATTAACTAAATTTGAAGTAAACCTAAGTACCCAAAATTCTCATTTCAAAATTAACCATCTTAAAAAAGAAAAAAGAAAAAAACCACAACCCCCTTCTTGAGAAAATATTTGATGGGGGCATTTTTTGAAGGGGCATGGGGACAAATTATATGTTGACACGTGTATTTGATATTAACGAATTATGTTTCCAAAAATATAAAAGAAGTGTAATTTTGGAGAGAAAATTTATTTTATTAATTGGTGTTGGAATTTTTGGAAACAGGACAACAAAAAAAACCCATATAATTAACAAACTAATAAATATTAAACTCTTAACAAGTCGGCAATAATCTTTGTGTCAAAATTAGAATTTTGAATGAAACGTTGAACACCGCTTCACAACCAATTAGTGACACGAGTCAAAGCATAATTTGATACATATATTCTTAACTGCGAGCACTTGCCAGGAGAGAGAAGTAGCCGAGATATAGTGTTAATTTTTTTCCCACATTTTTTTCTTGATTTGCAACACTTTTGGCCAATCTAGCGATTGAGTCTAGCCTATAGAACTCAGCCTTATATAGTAGTCATGTTGCTAAACCCTAAGACCTAACCTCATAAGGCCCGTGAGGCCCAAGCCAAGTATTATCTCAAGTTATCAAAGTTTTGTTAAACAAACTCTAGTGCAAGTGCAAATGTGCAATGGCTCCTTGCATCCGTTGGAGGCGCTTGAGTATTAATTGTGAATTTATTTGGAGAACTGATACTTAGGTTTATGTTTACGTGGAGATGAAAAGCTACTCGTTTGGTTTCTTCTCTTTGTCTTTACTAGACAGCAATGCTACTCGATCAAAAATATGTGTAGATCAAATTAGACTAAACGCACACATTTGAGAGATCGATTGGGGAAGAAGACATATGATTATAGGAGGTAT